>JANUWF010002342.1:5322500-5932500 GCA_026120185.1 Voacanga thouarsii
GCATCATTGCCGGGGAACAATATCATGAAATCTTGGATTTTGTTGATTTAACCATGTTTATATGTCTATATATCTATATGTAAATATGTATATATGTTCTTTATGTAAATCGGTGTTCTATCTTGTTGTTTGTAACATTGTGTGACTTAATTGACTAGCTTACTTCATGTTGTACTATAAATACCACTAACTTTTGTATTTAGATAGTTTGTCAATGTGTGTGTTTTTCTTTTTTCTTTTTTTTTTTCTATTATTAGTTTTTCCCTTTTGTTTTATTCTTTTTTATTATTATTATTGTTTGTTTTTATTTTCAATTTGATTTTTATTTTTCTTTGAGCACAAGATTGACATCATCATGGACACCTACTTTTGGGGAACTATAATGACGAGAATTTGGCAAATTTGCAAGCTCAGATTGACACTTTTTGTGAGACATCATTTGAAGCCTCAATTCATTCTTTTATCACCACTACAAATTCCTCCATTAAGTGGTATAAAGAAGCATCCTAATGTATGAGCCATCAAAGAACACAACAAGCCAAGTTGGTTGAGGATGCCATAAAGGCCCATACGCATGAACAAAAGAATCCCTAAGGAAAAGAGAGAGGATATGAGGAACAATTACCCAATGTGAAAAGGGAGCTATTCAATTCTCCTATATGTGCTAATAATTCTAATCTCTATTTACCACATGATTTTTTAGGTTCTTTTCAATTCTTGGAGAACAAGAGTTCAAATGATGGTTTGTTGAATTTATCATGCCTCAAAGAGTTGGATCTTTCAACACTACATCATAAGAAGTCCTTGGAGGATGGTAGTAATTTCTACTCTTCACCCCATTCAAATGGAGGTAACTTAGTTGTTGTAGATGTGTTGAAAAGTACTAATTTCTTGATCCAATCTTTAAGAACTCAATTACTAAGTTTTAAGGGGAATTTCAATTGTGACAAATCTTTTGAAAGGTTAAAAGGTAATTTCAAGTTAGATGCATTCTTTAGAAACCATGTGCACTTATATGTTGACAAAAATATTTGTGTGTCTAAAAGAATGTTAAAGAAAGAGGTTTATGTGTTTTGCTTTAGTGAGAAAAATTATTTTCATAAACCTTCTATTTTTCAAAAACCTCTCTTCTTTCTATATTCATCATGCCTATATTCTATTTTGAGCTTCAATTTCTTTTTAAAAGGTTTGATGAGGAAGCATGATGAGTAAATAGAGTTTTTATTTTTATTTTTATTTTTTTGTTTTTTTTGTTAAGTAGTTTGTTTTTCCTCTCCTAAATAAGAAAAATATTTTCCAGCTTAAGTGTGGGGGAGTAAGTCATGTCTTTATTTGCTTTCTTAGGATTTTTTTTTTTTAGTTTTTTTCTTTAGTTTGTTTTCTTTTATTTATGTATGTTTTTATTTTGTTATTATTTTTCTTGTACTTTTATTTGTGTTTTATTTTATAGGAATAAAGTCCTCTTGGACAAGCCCTTCTCTCTATCTCAAGTCTGGATATCTATTGGAGCATTATTGCACTTGGGCAGTATTGCTTCAACTTTCTGCCCCATTATTATGTTAGTCCTTTTGGAGATGCTTTCTTGTGTTTATTTTTTGTCAATAAGGACCTTGTCCAATTTAAGTGTGGGGGAGTGGTTTGGTGATATACTTTGTCCAAGTTTTTATCAATGATCTTGGTGTTTTTTTGGTATTGAGCTACTTTGGAAAATTTTGAAATTGAGAAACAATTTTGTTTTAAGTGCAAAGTGTGGAAAATTGGAGCTACTCCGTCATGACAGTATCTTTTTTACTTTCTTCTCCTTCTTTATTCATCTTGGTCATCTTGGCTGTATTTTTATTATTCTATCTTTGGTCATTGGGGACAATATCCAGTTTAAGTGTGGGGGGAAGAATAAGGTTGAAGAAATAGTTTTCCATATCATTCTATCTTTTGCTCGAGGAAAAATTAACTAACTTTGATCACGTAGTCCTATAATCTTAATTTCGTCGCTCAAGTCCATTAAGATTAGACAAATACAAAATCAATGCAATGAAACTACTAACATCGTCTTCTCAAGTCAATTAGAAGAACTCGCATCAATAACCAATGAATTCAAGTAATCAAATACAAAAGATGACAAAGAATTGATTAAATAACTAAATTAACCCAAAATCATGAATCCCAAAATAATGTTAAATTACAATAAAAATATTGAACACATCATTGTTAAAGAAAAAGAAGACAACGAGAAAAGAAAGCACTCATAGACAAGCCTCTTTCTTCTTCCTTGAAGACTCCTTTTGAACAATCCTCCTTGGCTTGGGTGAATTCCTCCTTCAATGAGAGAATCAGAATTTCTACTCTTTAATTCACCTCTCTTGATTGTATATCAAACTCTTGTGTTCTCTTATGCTTTTATAGGCCTCTTAGATGCCTATTTCGTGGCTAAGGAAGTCTTGGCCAAGTAGGAATAGGAAAATACCAAAATCCTTGGATAAGCTCTAATTCCGCGTACAGAATTTTCACCTCTAGAACCTACCTAGTGCTGGGTATCTTCGACCCACCTAGCACCAGGTACACTCTGTTCTTCCTCTATTTTGCTCTGTTTTTTGCCGTCTTTTCCGTAGCAAGCAAAATGGACCCGACTCCAAGTACACTTGCCAGACCTAACACCAGGTCTGTTCTGGAAAAATCCCTGAAGCTTGTTCAATCTCTACTGCTGGATAGAATGGACCTGGCGCCTAGTCCACTGGCTGGGCCTAGCACTAGGTACATTCTAGTTCTGTGCACTTTTTGCTCAATTTTTACTTAAATCTGCACATATTTGGCAAAAGTACCTTTTATAAGTAAAATGTCAAATAGGAAGGAATATGCCTAGTTATTATAACAAATGTATCTTAAAACAACCTCAAATAACTAGTAAATGAATGGTGATTTTAACCCCTATCACATACCCCCACACTTGAACATTTGTTTGTCCTTAAGCAAAACACTTTTATCCAAGAAAAATTATCAGACAATACAAGGCTTTCTTCTCATTCCAAGAGTTTCTTCATTATAGCAAAGATCATATCTTCCTTTCAAACTTTAGATACAACCCTTGTCATTCGTACCTTTTGAAAATAATTTCAAACCTTGAAATATTGGCCAAGACATTACAAAACTCTTGAAGTCAAATTAATCAAGTGCACACATTAGTCTAAGAAAGTTATTTCACTTTTCAAGTAAAAACATAGATATCATGAATCAAATAGGTCAAGCAATCTACCAACTCAAGCATTATGAATCAAAAAATTGCACACTTAAGTTATGATGTGAAGAAAGCACTCCAATTTTTTCTCTCAAAGTTTGTCAATGACATAGGGAATTGATAGCCTCAAGTGCATGGATTTCTCTTCACACGCCGTATTGGCCCCCTTTACAGTCATCACTCATCATTTTTTTTCACCAATTCTTTCTTTCTTTCTTTGCTCTTTCTTGCCTTTTTACCTTCGGGATAGCCTCAAAAGAGTGCACCGAATTCACTTGCTACTTCTCCCCATATTGACCCCCTTTTTAGCTAACAGTCTTCAACAATCATACATAAGAGCATTTTTTTTTTAATTCGCACCAACAATAGTGTTGTTTCCACTCATTCTTTTTCTCTTCAACTCAAATCAAATTTTTCATAATTTTTCTCAATCTTTCCTCTCAAAGATCTGTTTTCAACTCACTTTTTTTTTTCATCATAACTCAAAGCTAGCAAAATTTAAACTCATAATACAAGAGTTAGCCAATAAACTCTTCTTATATTCACCATATCTTCTATATTTCAATTAAATAAGTCAAATAATATTTAAACACCAATGAATAAACAAGATTACTCAAAATTCTCAAGTCTGAACAAATATATTTTCCAATAAAACCAATTCCATCAAACTCCATCTAATGAATGACAAAACTCATATCCAAGTATGAAAAAGAATTACAACCTTGCTTAACAATGAAACCACTGAAATTTTCGAAAAAAATTATCACAAACACAAAATATATTCACCAAAATAATATAGAAAAGCACTTCTTCAACCTTTATCCCCCCCCTAAACTGGATATTGTCCTCAATGGCCAAAAATAGAATAATAAAAATACAGCCAAAAAGACCAAGATAAATAAAGAATGAGAAGAAAGTAAAGAAGATACTATCATGATGGAGTAGCTCCAATTTTCCAAACTTTGCGCTCAAAATAAAATTCTTTCTCAATTTCAAAATTTTCTAAAGTAGCTCAATACTAAGAAAACACCAAGATAATTGATAAAAACTTAGACAAAGTATGTTACCAAACCACTCCCCCACACTTAAATTGAACAATGTCCTCATTGGTAAAAAATAAATACAAGAAAACATCTCAAAAGGGACCAAAAATAATAATAGGGTAGAAAGTTTAAGCAATACTTCCCAAGTGCAATAATGCTCCAATAGATATTTAAACTTGAGATAGAGAGAAAGGATTGTCCAAGAGGACTTTATTCCTATAAAACAAAACATAAATAAAAGCACAAGGAAATTAATAACAAAATAAAAACATACCTAAATAAAAAAAACAAACTAAAAAAAAGGCTTAAAAAAATTAAACACCAAAGCTAGTGAAATTCCTTAGCTCAAAGTTAAGAAATATTTCCATATCATATTTTTGATATTTTTTTCAAAAATTTCAGTAGTTTCATTATTAAGCAAGGTTGTAATTCTTTTTCTTACTTGGATATGAGTTTTGTCCTTCATTAGGCGGAGTTTGATGAAATTGTTTTTATTGGAAAAGATATTTGTCAAGACTTGAGAATTTTGATTAATCTTATTTACGCATTTGAGTTTGAATATTATTTGACTTATCTAGTTGAAATATAGAAGATATGATGAATATAGGAAGAGTTTATTAGCTAACTCTTGTATTATGAGTTTAGATTTTTCTAGCTTTAAGTTATGATGAAAAAAAAAATGTGAGTTGAAAACAGATCTTTGAGAGGAAAGATTGAGGAAAATTATGAAAAATTTCATTTGAGTTGAAGAGAAAAACAATGAGTGGAAACAACACTATTGTTGGTGTGAATTAGAGAAAAGAGTTTTGTTGATGATCTTTGAAGACCTTTAGCTGAAAAGGGGGTCAATATGGAAAGAAGTAGCAAGTATAGTCGGTGCACTCTCTTAAGGCTATCTCGAAGGCAAAAAGGCAAGCAAGGGTATAGAAAAAAAAAAAGGAATTGTAGAAAAAAATGATGAGTGATGGCTGTAAAGGGGGCCAATACGGTGTGTGAAGAGAAATCCATGCACTTGAGGCTATCAATTCCCTAAGTCATTGAAAAACTTTGAGAGAAAAAAAAAATTGAGTGCTTTCCTCACATCATAACTTAAGTGTGCAATTTTTGGATTTATAATGCTTGAGTTGGTAGATGGCTTGACCTATGTGATTCATGTTATCTATATTTTTACCTAAAAAGTGAAATAACTTTCTTAGACTAAGGTATGCACTTGATTAATTTAACTTCAAGAGTTTTGTAATGTCTTGGCCAATGTTTCAAGGTTTGAAATTGTTTTCAAAGGATATGAATGACAAAGGTTGTATCTAAAGTTTGAAAGGAAGACATGATCTTTGCTATAATGAAGAAACTTTTGAAATGAGAAGAAAACCTTGTGTTGTCTTGATAATTTTTCTTGGATAAAAGTGTTTTGCTTGAGAACAAGCAAATGTTCATGTGATAGAGATTCAAATTACCATTCTTTTCCTAGTCATTTGAGGTTGTTTTAAGATATACCTGTTGTAATAAGTAGGCTTATTCCTTCCTGTTCGACATTTTACTTGTAAAAAGTGTTTTTGGCAAATATGTGCAGATTTAAGTAAAAATCGAGCAGAAAGTGCACAGAACTAGAATGTACTAGGCGCCAGGCTCAGCCAGTAGACCTGGCACTGGGTCCATTCTATCCAGCAACAGAGATTGAACGAGCTTCAGGAATTTTTCCAGAACAGACCTGGCGTCAGGTCTATTTTGCCTTCTAAGGAAAAGACGGCTAAAAACAGAGCAAAATAGAGCAAGAACAGAGTATACCTAGCACTAGGTGGGTCGAAGGTACCTGGCGCCAGGTAGGTTCTGGAGGCAAAAATTCTGTACGCGGAATTAGGGCTTATCTAAGGATTTTGGTATTTTCCTATTCCTACACGGTCAAGACTTCCTTAGCCAGGTATCCAAGAGGCCTATAAAAGCATAAGAGAACATAAGGATTTGGGATATAAAACGAAGATAGGTGAATTAAAGAGCAAAAATTCTTATTCTCTCATTGAAGGAGAAATTCACCTAAGCCAAGGAGGATTGTTCAAAGGGAGTCTTCAAGGAAGATGAAAGAGGCTTGTCTATGATTGCTTTCTTTTCTTTTTGTCTTCTTTTTTTTTAGCAATGATATATTCAATGTTTTTATTGTAATTTAACATTATTTTGGAATTCATGATTTTGGGTTAATTTAGTTATTTGATCAATTCTTTATCATCTTTGGTGTTTGATTACTTAAATTCATTGGTTATTAATGCGAGTTCTTCTAATTGACTTGAGACGACAATGTTAGGATTTTCATTGTATTAATTTCGTATTTGTCTAATCTTAATGAACTTAGCGACAAAGTTAAGGTTATAGGAATAAGTGATCAAAGATTAGTTGATTTCACCTCGAGCAAATGGTTATTAGCTAATTTTATGTTTATAAGGAATTGAGCCTAATACATGTTTTGGTTAGGATTAGCTTGATTGGTAAATCTGTTAATATAATAAAAATATAGGATTCCATGGATTTGGACATGAAGTGGTATTTACGTAAGTAGAATCATGACTTGTGAGATGATTAAGTTTTACTTTATATTCCTTCATGATGCTAAGATGATAATTAGTTGAGAGAATTGCTAATTGGTTCGTTGTTATATTTTCTAGGAGACTTGTCTAAATTGCATAAACTTACATCCTTGAGTTGTATACGTTTCTTTTATTTTCTTTTTATTCTTTTCTCACTTTATTTGGGGTCGGTTAAACAGTGAAAGAAGAGTGATTAGTTTGTACTTGTTCATTTGTGTATTAATACTCATTAATTCCCTATACTATGCTTTAGATGCGTATACTTGCTCATATATGTATTTTGAGATTAATGTTTTAATTAAAACTTGATTAAGGGATGGATTTAAAATTGATGATTTTATATACCCAAAATTTACGCCACATCTTCAGTTTCATCTCCAATTCTCATTTTCTTTATTTTCTACGAAACAAGATGAAAATGGTGTGGTGCATAGTGAATTAAACAAGGATTTACTATAATTAAAGCACAAAAGTACATAAAAAGATGTACGTGTTGAGCCCTCATCATTTATTTGTATCAAGTATTTATGGCAAGGGCTGTCGTAAATATATATGCTTTGGATAGCCTTTAAACTGCTGCAAAAGCTCTATGCTTTTAAAAAGGCCTTAAGCAATGGCATGATGATATTTTATGCAATCTAAGGCTCAATCATGATATTCGGGAGAATTATTAGCTACATTATTGGGCGAGACAAAGAGGACCTCGTGGTGGCCCATTTGTGGTCCATTTGGAGGACAATTTGCAGGCCTATCTAGAGGCTCTACTTCAGGGGGTTCTTAAGTGCTTTAATTTCTATTTTTCTTTTTCTTTGATTTTTAGTGTTCTTTTATTTGGTTTTCTTTCATATCCTATTTTGCTTTTACTTGGTATGTTTATTTATTTATTTATTATTTTTTTTTTGTAGGTTTGATCCCTCTCCTCTTGCAACGATGCTTCTTTCAAATTTTCATGAATAAATTTCACTCTTATTGGAGCTCATCTGCCTTAGGGAGTATTACTTTCTTTTCCCTTTTTTATCTTTTTTGACCCTTGGATATGTTTTATTGTGATATTTTAGGCTATTGAGGACAATGTCCAATTGAAGTGTAGGGGAGGAATTCAATACTTTACAAAGTGCATCTTTGTGAAATTATAATCATTTTTCTTAAGAATTGGAACAATTTTTTTTTTATTTTTAAATGATCAATTGGTTTTTGGTATGAGGTTGTTTTGCCTATGATAAGGTTATGGTTTTTTTTTTTTTTTCGACTTTGGATATGATTTTGTCTTTCAATTGGTTGGATTTTATTGGAGTAAACTTGTGTATTAGGTTGAATATGTAAAGTCTTGAGAATTTAAGTTATTCTTGGGTATGTTTTGAGATTTAGATTTTATTTTACCTTTCTTGTTTAGATTGGATGATGTGATGAAATATAGGAAAAGTTGTTGACTAGTTATTATTTCATGGATTTATAATTTGTTTAACTTTGAGTTGAGAATATGGAATGTCAGGAAAAAAAAAAGTGAACAATAGAAAAAAATGAGTGGAAAATTCATTGTTTTGAAATGTTGAAAAATGATGAGAAAAAATGCTCTTGTTCAAAATTTTGTAGACCTTTTTGCTGAAAAATGAGTTAATATGGAGAGAAATTGCAAGTATTATTCGATGCAATCTCCTGAAGCTATCCCAAAAACAAGAAGGCAAGAAAAGAAAGAAAAAATGCTTTAAAAATAATAATGACTACAAGGGAGCTAATACAGTGACTGAAGAGGAATTCATTCACTTGAGGCTAATTCCCTAAGTCATCTTGAAAAAAAAAATAGTGTTGAAAAAATAAAGAAATAAAATGAGTGTTTCTTTATTTCACTACTTAGAGCCGTGCAAATTTTATTCTACGAGCTTTGAATTGGTTAAACAACTTAACTTAGATGATTTATGTTATCCATGTCTTTGCTTGAAGGTTAAAATAATTTCTTAGACTAAAGCATAACCTTGTTTAACTTAACTTTAAAAGTCTTAACATGTGTGATTTAATGCATAAGTTTACAAAGGTTTTTAAAGGGTTGAATGAATGACAAATTTATATCTAAGGTTGGAAAATAAATTATGACTTTGTTATGGATGAATTTGAGAAGAGATAATTTGTTTTGTGTGCTTTGTCTAAGTGTTTGCTTGAGGACAAGTAAAGCTTAAGTGTGGGGGAATATGATAGGGCCTAGATTCACTTATATTTTCCTAGTTATTTGATAATATTTTCTGATACTTTTGATATAATAACTAGTCATATTCATTCGTATTTGATATTTCAATTAGAGAAATGTTTTTCTTTAATTCTATGTAGAAAGGGATGAAATTATAACAAAATTGAAGAAATACCATGGAGACCTGGCACCCGCTAAAAAATACTAATCTGGTGCCAGCCTACGTCTGGAAAAACAACATAAAATAGACGAAAATTGGCCAAAAATAGAGGACCAAGCTGTGGGAGGATTAATGTGTGCCACAGCCTGATTATGGGGAGATTAAGACAGAAGCCATGGGAGGATATACATGTGTTGCGGGAGGCTTCAACAAGGGAAGCCACGGCTCGACTCGGCTGCTTGCATCGGCTCGAGGAGCCAGCTTCAACAAAGAAGGCGTGGTTTCATGGCTCAAACAATGAAGAAATCGGCTCGGTTAGCTGACTAGGCAAAGAGAATAAATGGCCTGGATCTTCAATCGGCTCAGTCAACAAAGAGAAGGAAGATGTGGATGGCTTCAATCGGTTCAACAAGGAAATTGTGGCTCAGGCAGCCAACTTCGATTAAAGGAAAAGGAAAGAACAGCTTAAGCAAGATTGGCTCGGGCTTACTCATAGCCAATTTAAGTCAGTGGACTTAGTGGAATTTAATTTAAAAAACCTGATAGGAAACTACTCATTTTCACATTTGTATTTTTAAGAAGTTTGTGTACTTATATATAGATTTTATTCATGGTTAGAAAAAGTGTGCACAGTATGGAGAATTAGAAATATATTTAGAGTACACCATATAATATTTTCTCTGGAGAAATTTATCACTCGATGAGCATTAATCTAGGAGGAGTTTTCATTGGAAGAAGAGAGCTCGTCTATGAGTACCTATCTTTTACCTTTGTTTTCTTTTTATAGAACAATGATGTGATCAATATTTTTATTGTAATTTGACATTATTTTAGGATTCATGATTTTTGTGTTAATTTAGTCTTTTGATCAATTGATTATTATTATAGGTACTTAATTACTTATTTTAATTAAGGAATTGATTGATTGATTCTTCTTGTTGACTTGCTTGTAAAAGAGGTTGATACTAGTTTTAATTTAATTAATTTCATATTTGTTATCTCTTAACTTGCTTGCAAATTGAGTCAATTGTCAAGAACTTGGGTAATAAAAAATTAGTTGATGACTGCTAGAATATAGATTCATTAGCTGATTTGATGCTTTAAATCACCTAGAACATAGGGATTTATGTAATGATTGATTTTATTGCATCGTTTGGGTAAATTGGTTGAGATAGAATATATTCATTGATTTAACTAAAGGGTAGTAATTCTATGGATTGCAAATGAAGTGGGTCTATTTGAATTCCTTAATGATGGCAAGATAATAATTGATTGTGATAATTGTTCAATAATTCATTGCCATATCTTTCAAGAATATTTGTCTAATTACATATTCTTTTATTCTTGAGTTGTATATATTTTTCTTTATTTTTCTTTTTATTCTCTTATCACTTTATTGAGTCGATTAAACAATGAATGAAAAGTAACTAATAGTAGTTATTCATTGAGGATCATGCTCATTAATTTCTTATACGATACTTGCTCATATGTATAATTTGGAGATTAATGTTTTAATTAAAACTTAGCTAGGGATGGACTTAAAATTGTATGATTTTTATACACCTAAATAGATACGCATCAGGCATTTAAGGTTAGGTCACATTAACTAAATCAGGATTCAAAGGTTAAATCATGATGGGCTTTTGGGCTCAATGAGTTTGAAAAATTGGCCTCGGTGTGAATCTTACCTTATAGGTAAGATGCCTAAAAGGTCTTTTACCCAAAAGGTACATAGTGCCAAGAAGATATTGAGTCTTGTTCACACTGATGTATATGGTCCATAGTTTACACTAGCGAGAGGAGAGTTTAAGTACTTCTTCACTTTTACGGATAATTGTACAAGGTACAGATACGTTTACCTGATGAGACGCAAGTCTGATTCATTTGACAATTTTAAAAAATTTAATGTTGAAGTGGAGCGTTAAACAGGTAAACTGATCAAAACCTTACGATTAGATTGTGGTGGAAAGTGCCTTCTCAGTGAATTCAAGGATTACATGGTACATCATAGGATAGTATCCCAACTCTTTACGAGGACACCTCACTAGAATGGAGTAGCTGAGAGAAGGAACAAGATATTAATGGAAATGGTTCGAAGTATGGTGTCCCATGCTACTCTTCCAGATTCTTTTTGGAGATATACTCTAAAAATAATGGCATACATTTTGAATTTGGTACCCTTCAAGTCAGTACCTAAAACGCCATATGAGATGTGGATTGGGCGTAAGCTAGGCCTAAACCATCTTAGGATATGGGAATGTCTAGGTTATGTACTGATCAGGATTGATAAGTTGGAACCAATGTCAAATTTATGCTATTTTATTACTGATCTAAAAAGAACAAAGGGTGGTTACTTTTGTCATCGCAAGGAGGAGAAAGTAGTAAGTATCAATGCTAGAGTATTTGGGGACGATCAAAGTACATTCACAATAGGTTCAACTAGGATAGAACTCGAGGAGAAGTTATCTTCTGAATCAACTTCTAACTCAATTATGGAACGAGAAGAGGCACAGCCTCAGAAACCTGTACAAAAGAAGCCTCGTTGTAGTTGGAGGATATCTAGGGTTTTAGGAAGATGGATTGGAGAGGTTTTTGACCTAGTCTCTGACCATAAGATCTTACTAGATACAAAAAGGTTATTGCTAATGCCGATGCAGACCTTTAGTATAAAGCAATAAGAGCCGAGATTAAGTCTATATACTTCAATCAAGTTTGGGATTTTGTAGCTTCGCCTAAAGGGATAAAACCCATTAGGTGTAAGTTGGTATACAAAGGAAGAGAGGTATGGATGGGAAGATAGAAACCTTTAAAGTTAAGTTTATGGCGAAAGGGTATATTCTAAAAGAGGAAATCGACTATGAGAAAATCTTTTCCCTGGTAGCCATGCTTAAGTCCAACCGTATCCTCCTTATTATTGCATGTCACTATGACTATGAGATATGACAAATAGATGTCAAGATTACTTTTTTTAATGGCCGTCTTAACAAAGACATCTATATGTCCCAACCGGAGGGTTTTATTGCTAATAGCCAGGAACATATAGTTTGTAAGATGAAGAAATCTATTTATGGACTTAAGCAGGCTTCGAGAGTATGGAACATTCATTTTGATGAAATTGTAAATTCTTATAGTTTCACTCAAAACGTGGATAAACTATGCATGTACAAAAAACTAGAATGTATTAATGTGATTTTTCTTGTATTATATATGGATGACATTCTACGCATTGGGAATGACGTAGAGACATTGTCATCTACTAAAGTTTGGTTGTCTAGTCAATTCATTATGAAGGATTTGGAAGAAGCCAGTTACATTCTCGACATTAAACTTCTTAAAAATAGGAAGTAGAGAATGTTAAGTTTACTCCAAGCCACATACATTGATGAGATATTAACAAAGTTCAGCATGGACTGAGCACTAATCCTATATAGACATGGGTTGTCTCATTCTTGAAAGGACTGTTCTAAGTCTCATGAAGAAAAAGACAGGATGAGTACTTTACGCTTTGGCTGTGGGAAACCATGTTGTGTATTAAGCAGATATCTGCTTTGCTGTAGGCTTAGTCAGCAGATATCAATCAAACCTCAAAGAAATTTATTAGTAAGTTGTAAAGCATATTCTCAAATACCTAAAGGGAATGAGAGATTACATGCTGGTTTACAAGACTGATTACTTGGTTCCTATAGAACATACAGACTCAAACTTTCAAGCAGATAAGGATGAAATAAAATCTACTAATAGATATCTTTTCACCTTGTCTAGAGGAACTATTTCATGAAGGAGTATTATGTAATCTTGCATTACTGACTCAATCATAGAAGTGGAGTATGTGCACAGAAGCTTCAAAGGCATTCAAGGAAGCAGTCTGACTTCGAAAGTTTCTCACAGAACTTGGAGTCTTGCTAAAATGGACAAGTCAATTACGTTGTATTACGATAACATGGGCGTAGCCTCAAAATCCAAATAATCATGGAACTATGAAAAGGGGAAGCATATAGAGAAGAAATACCACTTGATCCAGGAATTTATTTAGAGACGGGAAATCATGGTAGAACAAACAGCCTCAAAAAATAGTCTAACTGATCTATTCACCAAGACTTTGGCTGAGAAAATCTTTAGAAAACACTTAGATGCTGTAGGGGTGAGGACCTATTGACTTACATAGTCGTAGAGTGCAAGTATGAGATTGTTGGAATGTATGTCCACTAAGATTGTATTTCTGATGTAATTTCCATAATATTAATAATGTTTATTCTCACAAATTGATTGTATTTTCTCATTTTAATTTGTGCATGATTTTGTTGGAAAATACCCATTGTGTTTAAGTAAGTGATCTATGTGAATGGTGGTCTTTCATAGTAAGGTATGGATCACAGGTTACTTAACACATAAACTGTTATTCTTAATCGGATGATAAGAATGGGAATTTCACCATGATAAGGTTATTATTTTGTGAATCTAGATGGGGAATGGCTTACTTTTAGTCAGTGAGTAATCCTCTCACTTCATAACATGAGCATATTTCGAATATGTAGAATTGGACCTATAGTAGTGGTTTTTAAAAATACTATAATGATAGAAACCTAAACAACTACTGCTACAACGTGGACCTATACCCTATAACTTGAGTATGAATTAGTGGTCTGGTGAAGCTGGAAGTGTATACTTTGATATACTATAGTTAAAGTTCTATCATAGGAATTGATACTTGTATGTGGGGTATATATGACTAGTTAGTTAAGACAGACTTTTACAAGATATCTTCTACCCTATATCATCCCTTGTGACTATTCGAATTATTTAATAATCCAGGGCCCTGGGGAATATGACTTGGATGTTTACTTTAGAGTAGCTCCCTAGTAAAGCAAAAATATTCTAGGAAGACGTGAATTATTGGACAAGAGGTATAAAGATGGTAGATGCCATTTAAAGAGGTGTTAGTACACTTTTCCTCTCTAAATGTACGACATTACGTAGAAGGGTATTTTAGTTATTACACCAGTAAGTCAAAGACATGGCTACACACAGCATTATCCTTGAGGTTAATATTTCCTTATGGTAATAATGAAAAACATTTAAAATGAAAAAAACAACTATTTCTATAGTAGAGGTATTTCGGTCATTTTAATAACCAAGGACGATGTGTTTTTTTGGTCCACGGAATAGCCCATAAATCCTAATTAATATTTGAGTTGAGGAAATGGTCCTGATAAAAAGATTTTACTTTATTTAGGAAGTCTAATTTATTATTGGGCTGAAATAAAATAAAATAGTCCAGAGAGATTAAATTAATTACTTAGTTTAATTGGTTAATTATTTATTCAGGGTCTGAGCATTGATTGAATAATTAGAAATTAGCCTGGATTTAAACTAGGTATGAGGCTTGCTATTTTTCTTGTTCTCTTTGGGTGGTTAATTATTTATTTATGGGCATCTATTGGTCCACGTTTAAATAAATAATTTTATTTGGCCCAATAGCCTAGACCAAAGGCCTACAAAGTCACGCATAAGCCCAGCTCGGCTAGGATTGTTACACCCTAACCAAATGGCTCTTTGTGATTAGGAAATACAAAATTCGGGATATGAGCTTTGACTAAGTAGTATTCAGGGTTTGAATGTTTCCTTTTTACTGAATATCAAACTTTGTGGTGAAGTGGTTTTTTTTTTAACACACACAAAAAATTGCAGAAGTTTAAGCCTAAGAAAACTCTCTCCTTTTTCTCTTCTCCTTGTCTCTGGGTTTTTCTTGTATTTTGGAAATCAAGATCAAAGATTTTTACCTTCTAATTACTGCTCATTAGTAGTTAGTTAGAAAGTGTAGCAATTATTGTTTTCCTAAACCCTGTAGCATTCACCGGCTTAGATATGCAGTGGTCATATTCTATGAACCAAGGTGCTAACGTTCATGCCCAAAAGGAGTCGAAGGTGAGCCAGATATTCTCTTGAAGCCATTGTTCAAACTGCTGTAACTGAATAGCCTTCGTCATCAGTTCATCCAAAGTGAACCAAATCCATGAAATACGAAGGTATAATAAAATTTTAATTGCTTCTGTTGCTACTTTGATATCTCGATGTGCGTATTATTTACATGATCCACTTACACCTGCAACATTTGCTTACTACTTTCTCTATTTTTCTCTTCTCCAGATGCCACATTGGTTATCTCAAATGGTTTAGAAGGATAACTACACGCCTAATCTCTCTTCATGTTTATAGACACAATGATGTTGTGCTTATTTTCACCACTACTTAGTGTGCTCCACCATTTGTTAAACATGTCTAAGGTAAACCAATTAGGTTTCAATTGGAAAAAGAATGAAATTTTTTTTTTCAATTTGGAAAATGTATAATAGTTATATTAAAATATTAAAAAAGACATAATGACCTAGCCATTCACAGTTGTTGATAAGAACCATCAAAGATTTAATTGTGAGATATGTTACCAAATAAGCTGAAAGAAAAATATAGTTTCCAAGTAGGAATGTTTAAGGAAACAATCCAACAAATCAAGTCTAACAAGAAAAGAATAATATGTTTAAGTTAGTAGGTAGTATTACTTATGAAGTAGGGCTAACCAACAAAGGTAAACATTTCACACCAATTGAGAATAAACAAGTAGGCATAATAGAAAGCATACATTCCGCATTCTACTCCATCCATTTGTTGGGGAACCTGAGAATAAATTAAAATTTAATTAGTTAAATTATCTGACTACACAACAATTTAAGTACTAAAATATACAACCTATAAGTTACAATTAGCTTTTGTACCAAAAGGGGTATTACGTTAGTGTTGGTATCACTAGCCAACCTACTTGCTACTTCACGTATGTCAATAATAAACTTATAAATCAATTGGATTCAAGTTAGCAACATATTTATAAGACGAGCATATGATCCAAAGTAGTCTTATTCCTCTAAACTCATTTTCTCATCAAGGATATAAGGTTGTTGTTATTTCCTGATTGAAATGAGTCCACTAAGATAGTACTCTTATTCTCTCATTCATCTGCCTTATTAAATCCGCATAATATCAAAATGTTCTAATGATTCTTATGCATTTAAATTTGAGCACTTCATTACCACATAATCAGAAATCAAGTAATCAAGAGTAGGAGTTTATATACAACATAAAACTAGTAACTCCTTACCATATAGCGATAGGTATATTAACATAATTTTTACAGAAAACATTAGCCTTGGTTATCTACTGTAATGCCTTTTCTTTACTCTGGAAAGTGTAGACATTAAACCATAAAGAATCCACGCAATAGAACAAGCTAGACTTTTTCTCTAGACGGGTTTTTGAAATGATCCTGTATACATATTTGCAATAATGGCAAAGCAGATTCCTAGATTAGTTAAGGAGGAGTTGTAGTCTTAATATAAAGTAAGAATTCAATAAGCACTTGCTCCAAATAGTGATCAAACATGTCTGAGGTTAACATCTCAAAATCTAAGGGACATGAGTTCTGTGTTAGACTTTAACTTCCCAACTTCATTCTTGGTTTTTTGTGTCTTCTATATTTTGTCCAAATTTTCTACTGTGCTTCTTTTTAGCATTTTCAAATGTTTAGTTATGCTACCCCCTCACAACCAATCATCACCCCAGTTTGAGCTTTAATTCAAAACTCAAATAAATTGGATGGCAAATTAACTTAATCTAGCTGGTTTTTGTGTTCAAAGTTAGGGTGTAATTTGGTTTTGCTCCTAATATAAGAACAACATTATGTGCTACTAACGTATCACCATAGGGCTCGATTGTGTTATTATCCACGTGCTGTGATGTAACACTAGCTACTGAAGGGTGCATTGTTGGACTGGGAGACTCAGCACCCTGCTGATGTTGTCCATGATTGGTAGGCTCCATAGGTGGACATGAAGTAGATCGTACACCTCCAACCACAAGAAGACAAGAAGTCTCTGGTGTATGTAGAGAAAACCCTAGCTGTTCACCAGCTCTATTACTGTCCAGGGGTATCTGACTGAGAGCAGAAATAGATGTCTACTGGTAAGTAGAACAAGGCAAAGCATCTGGATGACTAGAAGAAGGAGTGGCAACTGGAGTTCTAACTTCTGGGGCATGAGATGAAGGTTGCCCCACCTCTGGAGCAATATAAATGAACCATAACTCGAACGCTTCTTTGTTTCCCCTTTAGCCATATCTATTCATTTGTATAGAGTTATTGATCAAGTTAATTTTATAATAATAACAATAAGTCATATGATAATAATCATATGTTTTCAATACTTAATTAAAAGAAGAGAAAATGAAGATGACAAAAAAAAAATGACAAAGAAAAGGAAGTATGAAATATTTATAAGAATATAGCTTGTAAAATAAATGAACAACTTCAACAAATTCAATGTTTTGTTCCATATATAAAGCCAAAAAAATCCACCTTTTATGGATAACAAAAAGAAGAATGGAGGGTAGAAGTGAAAATGACATTGATAAGTTAGGCCCTTTTTAGGTAACATGTAGGGCATTTTTTTTACAAGTAAAACTAATAAAATTACTAACCTCTTTTTATGTTACAAATAATAGTTATTCTGGTTCAGCATCAGATATATACTCTTCACCAATGTCATCATTTTCATCATCCATTTCCCAATCAATCTCTCATTCATCCTCTTCGTGACTTGAGTCATTCTCTGATGTTGTAATAAACTCTACTTCAGCAACCACCGCCTCATTTTCACCAGATTCATGAGCCAGGAGACCAATGTCATCTCCTATACATATGGTTATTACTTTAGCTTCATCCACATTTTCTTGGTAGGCTTTGTTAACCAATGGTGCATCAATTACATGTCGCGCTTTTATTTTGCATACGACTAACCAATCACACTTTGGTCTTTTGCTACTAGGATATGAAGTAAAGTATACTTGCATAGCTTGATAGGCCAATTACAAATGGATCAAATCCAGCATAACTCCTCTTGTGATTAATGTCATTAAGCTTATATTGAGAATGCACTCTTGTACCCCGATTGTACCCTGATTGGGTGTGATATCAAACCAATCACATTTAAAAAGCATGACCTTTTGGATTGGACTGCCAATAAATTCAACTTTGATTATTTCTTTCAAAATTCCATAATAATCATTCTCAGACATCCCATCTCCACCACCTTTAACACATACACCACTATTCACAGTCTTCTTTCCGTCCCCATGGCTATATATGTGAAATCTAAACCCATTTACAAAGTAACCATTAAATGACTTTACCTGCACCGAGGGTCCCTAAGATAAATTCTTTAGGTATATGTTATCTTTTCTGTTACTTGGATCATGAATCTATTTAAATGAAAAAAACTAAGCATGTGAATGGAAGTGTTATATCAAATAATCAAACACTTTGTACACATTGCCAAACTTACATAAGCCCTGAACCATCCTGTAAACTCATTCTGGAATCTTCTTTCAACTTCATGGTCCATTAAAGTTGGTGCCAAAGACCTCACATGTTGCTTGAATTTGTTGAATCAATCATCACAAGTATTATATCATATTAGCAAAGTTTTTTGGAGCTCATTTATGATCAAAACCATTATATATATATACTTACTTAATGTATGCTTGCACCTCCTCACAATTAAGCAATATATAATTGGTGACAGCTCTTAATTCTTCTATGATCAAATATCGTGTTTTTAACTTTCCAATTAGCCTTCCAGAATTAGTACCAATTGACAAGACTTGTTCATGAACTAGAGCTTCATTGTCATCCACATCATTACGAGCTCGAGTAGTATATCTTGTTTGCAAGTGAGACTCAAAGTAATAGGAGAAAAATGTAGATGCTTCTTCAACTAAATAGACATTACAAATTGATCCTTCAACTCTAGCCTTATTTTTTGCTTTAACCTTCGAATGATGCAAGTACCTAAATGGAAAAATAGTCATGAAGTAAAAAACTTATATTTGTACATGGGGTTGAAATTTGATACATTTAAATCCCTTTTGCATTAACTTACCTTTCAAACAAATACATCCATCTATATTGAACAAGACCATCAACTTTAGCTTCGTAAGGTAAATACACAATTAGATGTTCCAGAGCAACAAAAGGACAAGATCCTTTTTCCAAGGTAGACTTCTGCTCAAACGAACTAAAAACCTCGATAGAAATATTTTCTCCAGCTTGTATACTAGTAGTGCTACATCTTTTTTCAGTTTGCACATATTTGTAACCAACAACTTAGGAGCACACAAATCCTTATAGAAGAGACTTAACTTGGTCAAAACACTCCATATATTTATCGGAAGCAATTCCCTTAGTGCTATGGGAAGTAATCTCTCCATAAACACGTGACAATCATGACTCTTCATTCCGGACATCTTCAAGTCTTTTAAATCAACACACCAGGAAATATTAGATGCAAAACCATTAGGAAGCCTCAATTCTTTAACCCACTCAAGCAAAAGTCTCTTTTGTTCTTTGGTTAAAGAATAGCATGCTTTTGGTAAACACACTTTCCCATTCCCTTCTCGGCTTACACAAAGTTCTGGCCGGTTACAATACCTAACCAAATCACGGCGAGCCTTTACGTTATCTTTGGTCTTTCTTTTAACATCCGTGATAGTGTTCAACATATTATCAAAAATATTCTTCTTATTATGAATCACATATAAGTTGTGACGAATGAGATTTGTGCGCCAATAAGGAAAATCCTAAAATATACTCTATTTTGCCCAATTATGGAATTCACCGCTACCATCACTCTTCCCAAACTCCGTTGCAGTCTCGATTATCTTTGGAGGATTACAAACTCGGTTCCACATTTGGTCACCGGAATTATGTGATGGAGTTGGTGATTTTTCCTCACCTTTATCTCTTCTAAAAGACTTGGTATCCCTCCTAAAAGGGTGTTCAATTGGCAAAAATTGTCGATGACAATCAAACCAACATTGTTTCCTACCATTTTGTAGTTGGAACAACTTTGTTCACTCCATGCAATACGGGCAAGCAAGTTTCCCTATTGTACTCTACTCACTCAACATGCCATATATAGGGAAGTCACTGATGGTCCACTGAAGGGCTCCCCGTAAATGAAAATTTTATTTCTTTGAAATATCATAAGTCGGGACACCATCAAACCACAACTACTTCAATTCATCCATCAATGGTTGCAAATACACATCTAGTTTTTGCTTAGGATTCTTTGGCCCTGGTATAATGATTGTCAAAAACATCACGGAATTCTTCATACACATCCATAGAGGTAGGTTGTACGAAGTGATAATAACTGGCCACGATAATATTGCTTCTCTGATATTCCAAATGGTGCGAAACTATCTGTGAATAGTCCCAGTCTAACATTCCTCACCTCGTTCACAAATTCAGGATAAGTTTGATTAAAATGCTGCCAAGATTCACCATCTCTAGGATGATTCATTACACCTTACTCAGTAGAGCTCTCCACGTGCCATCCCATGTGTTCTGCAGTTGTTTTGGATTATAAAGTCTTTGCAACCTTGGTGTAATCGGGAAAAAATACATTCACTTAAAGGAGAATTCCTTTTGCTGCTTATTTTTCCTACCTTCTTCCTACGCATGCAGCGAGAATGATTGCAAAACTTGCAATCTCTCCTATTAACATCATCTCTCCAATAAAGCATACAACCATTAGTGCAAACATCAATTTTCTGAAACCCAAGTCCAGTAACTAACTTCTTTTTTTGGTAGAAGTCACAGGACATCTTGTTCCCTAGAGGCAAAACCTCCTTCATGAATATCACGACTTAGTTGAAGCATTTCTCTAACATGTTATTTTCTTATTTAATATTCAGTAATCTCGATACTACAAACATGAACGAGTGGCTCGCACACCCTTCCCATATGGGAGTATCTGTAGCTCTCAACATATCATAGAATTTTTAAGCATCGGAATTAGGAGGTTCTTCAGTAGTAGAAGAGGATGGATCTAGGGCAAAATTTGGTCCAACTGCATTTATGATCATTTCTTGATACCGATTGGTTGATCTCGAAGAATCTCCATCCAAAATTGCGTTGGACATGTGTGGCAAATTTTGAAATTCTTCACCATAACATGTCCAATTATAATAACCTTTGGTAAATCCCTTTCTATACAAGTGCAGTTTGATTTCCTCTGCAGTATGATAACGCAAATTGTTGCACTTTGCACAAGGACATCTCACTTCATTAGGATTGATAGATGTTGCTACTCTTGATAAAGCATATTGAAGAAATTGATCGACTCCCCTAACAAATTCGGTTATAATTCCTTTGACCCCAGTCACATACCGATTATACATCCAACTCCTATCCTCTATCAAATTTTCCTACAACCTATGCATGAAAGACATCTAAGTACATATGGACACTAATAGAAATCAAAAAGTCTGTAAAAGGATGGGAGATATAACAACATAATACCAAAATATTATTATTTAAAAAAAAAAACTCATTCTGCCATAGGACATAATATCATGCTACCATATGACATAATAGAAATAAAAAAGCCTTGAGTTATGACAAAATTTAAAGTAGGTAAATGAATTGTATTTGTCATATTTTAATAATTCAAGAAAATAATAGAATTCTTACTGAATGATTATAGTAGCCCTTTGCTCAATCTTACCAAATCTCATCATTACCACTCTTTCTTATTATAGGTCCCACGTATACTTTAAGTTTTGACAAAACTGAACAAACCAATCTCTCTCATCTTTTCTTACTATTCTCAGTATCATCTTTTCCCCTTCCTCCTTGTCTCTTTCTCTCCTTAGTCCTCCCTCCCCTTTTCCCTCCCTCCATATGTCATCTCCCTCTTCCTCTTTCTCCTTGTGAAACGAGATAATATTAAATACATTCTTTAAAAGGATACAACATTCGTGCATGATAAGGCCAATTTAATTCATGCGATGACACACGAGCTCCAATGCACTAATTTTCTATAATTGCATTCATATTAAACTATCTCTATTCATGGCGTCGTTTCTTCCCTGCACAGATATATATCAGTCATTAGTGGACTTCAAAAACCCACATAGGGACAGGGATTTCTTCTTCAGTTCTCTTTCTCAGAGATGGGGAGTTGTAATTTGTTTGAGAGGTGGTCAAATTTTAAATTGGTTTCAAAAGAAGAATGATTCATGATCATAGTTGTACTACCATAGGTCATGCCCTAAAGAAAATAGATTGTAATTTCACCATAAGTCCTCAATGCAATAAAAAAGGGAATTTAGATTACATATACCATATAGAAATGTCATACAAGGACCATCTTCTAGAAGATCTTTAGGATGAGCAAAAGATGCTGAACTTACAATGACACATTTTTCTCCCAGGTTAATCTTCTTATGTTTTGCCCTTCATTTAGACAAATTAAAAAGTAGGTCATTAAACACATTAAGAATAGAGAAGAAAACAGCGCATAGAAAAAATGCCTTATGGAAGAAAAAGGCAACTAAAAGCAATAGGATGTATTAGCAAATTAAAAGTATGGTGATGAAGACCACTATAATTAGAATAAAGAAGACCAATATAATCATCATTAAAAAATGCATGCTTTATATATAAGGTACCACCTTCACTTTGTTCTCATAGTTCTAAGCTAGATTCACCTTTCATTCATCAATATAACACACAAGGATAGCATTAAAATTCAGATTTACAAAGCTAGAAAGCATGCTATGGATTTCGGTCATGGAGAATGAAGGAAATGGGGAATCGTTTTCTTGAAGGCTTACCTTGAAGCTTGTTCCAGCTTTTACACAACAAATGTCAGCCTTCTAAACTCCAAGTGAATGGTATTTTCTTGATGTACAAAGTGAAAAATTCAAAGGAAATGGAGTGGTACTGTTCTCGGTTAAGGAAAAGTGTAAAAGGAAATGGCCGGCAGCCACTTGGGAGAAAAACAAAAGGGATGAAGAATTGGGGCACTGGGAGGGGGGAGCCTGTCATGGAGGTGGGAATGTAAAGGAAATAAAGCAAAATGAAGCAAAAAGAAGTTAAGGCTTCACAATGTAGATGGCCAGATACACACAATGCCATTTAATAGTAAATATTGAATATTGCACATTTTATATTGCATTGGATCCATCCAAAAAGAATTTAGTGCCAATAAGGGTTCTCTATACCTCATCTCCCAGCCAAAAGGTACTGCTTTTAAAGACATATACCAAACTAGCTGAAACTGTGTGGACAAAGATGTCCACATTAATATTCAAATCATTGCATGTTCTTGCTTTAATTCCTTGTGAAATCACTCGTGCCGCTCACATGATACTTGAATGCAAAATACAAATTCAAACCGAGCTTGTGTGTACCCAAAATATTAAAATAACATATGAATAATTTTTTTAACTCATATATAATAAAGGATATATATATATATATATATATATATATATATTGTAGTAAAGAACTAATCAAGAAAATGCACTTATTGTTTAATTTAATATTGTAGTTTTAAATTTTATTAAAATTTATAGAGATAAAAAATGATTTATGAAATTGAGTTTCATTTTTAATGTATTTTAACAAAAAAAAAACTAATTGATTATGAAATTATTATTTTGGTTAGAATTAAAAGAAAATGTAGAATATTTATATGCATCAATTTTTAAAAGTATATTAATTAGTAAAAATAAATAATTACAAAAAAAATATTTATTTATATCCATTTCATATTTCCGAATTTCTGGAGGAATATGTCTCAATGCGTAACTTAAGAGAAACCTTCTGATTGTCGAAGACAAAAGCCATCACCAGCATAGTGTAGAAAATGCCATTAATGGGTGATGGCTTGAAATAAGAAATCAAGTTCAAATTCCCTACCAGAAAAATGACTTACATAGTTCATAAAATGACCTTTCTCTTTTCCCTAAAAGCATCCTCAAAATTGCCATCCTAGTCAAAGCTATCGATCACTGACCAGTGCAAGCACCAGAAACTCACACTCATTCATTGTTTCACGTCTTATCTAATTTTGTTACACTTTGCTAACATTTCAATAATATGGCACTCTTATTTTAATATTATTAATAAGACAAAATAGTCTCCAAAATAATATTTTTTAGCTCTTTAAAACTAAATTAGAAGTAAAAACATGACTGAAAATATATCAAAACTACTTTTTACTGGAACAAAAAAGACGATAAAAGGAGCTTATTTTAAGCAATTGAAAAAAAAAAAAAAGCCTAATTATGGGACAATGAAAACAATTGGACAAAATTATTTGACTACAACAACTTTTTGGGTCATTTTCTAAGTCCAAATTCACTTCAAAATGAGTGTGAACATTTGTTGACCGGAACACAAAATTGCACAAATGGAACAGCTAAAGAAAAACAATTTTTTGGGTCATTTTCTAAGTCCGAATTCACTTCAAAATGAGTGTGAACGTTAGTTGACTGGAACATAAAATTGCACAAATGGAACTGCCAAAGAAAAGCAACAGAAAAAAAAGAAAAAAAGGAAAAAGACTTTCAATGATCACGAAACATTGGCAAAACGTCTGGCAACATGCTCAGTGTGCTCATGTTGTCAAGCAAAGGCCAATACACATATATAAAAAAACAAGATCCTGTTTTCATGTGCAGATATATGCTCAGTGTGCTCTTGTGCTCATGCTCAGTGTGCTCATGTTATCTAGAGGAACCTCCACATGCAAAGAAAAAGTATTTTCACTAGATGCAAGAAAACAAAGCATACAAGAGTCTGAAAATCTCTCATTGTGCCAAAGGTTAACAAGGCAATGATGCTATCCCTTAAACACTCAATGCACAGGAAGCTGCATGAAATTTATGCCTGTATGGTTAAAAAGGAAAGAGAAAAAAAAAAAGATCGTTCGTCAAGAGGTTGCACCATTGATAAATTGTTGAGTCTATACTAAATGTACAACCCTTTCAAAAGTCTATAAGGTAGCGAATGAAATTTGCAGATTTCTGGCACCCCTAAAAAAAGAGCATTCAAAAGGTTGGTGTTTAGTTTGTAATGATGCCAGTTTGTCACTGACACTTCAATTTAAAACCCAAACAAAATCAACAAATAGAGCAGCCATCAAGCACATCCGTGCCCTCTTCATGCAAGTACCGAAATCTGTTAGTTTCTAGAGCGGATTGTATTAGGGAGTATTTTCACCATTCCTTAGTTCGTGAAATCTCACCAGACATTTATAGTCTTCTCCTTAGAGGATACATCAGTAAGCATTGTGTCATCGAATTGCTTTACCAGCAATAAAAAAACCCATCATCCTTCAGAGCTTTGGTCCTCAACATTTTCAAGGGAACTACACATGGAATTTCAATTCAGTACTTTTTTTCCCCGAATGAGAAACAAATCTTTTCTCTAAATTATACCAAATCATAACAAATCTTCACTTATTATAATATTCACATCTTCACATCTTCACAAAGCTACACACTTTGAACGAAGTAGCAATGTACCCATACATAATATAATACCATCAGCCCACAGAGAGTGAAAACACAAAGCATTTACAGTTTAATGCTCACCGTCACCGTCGGCCATCGAAAACTAACTCATTGCCACATGCGTTTGTAAAATCTCCCACATTTTTTGGATTCAATGTCTTCAAAAAAAATGCAGAGAATGTGAGTCGCAGAGGGAAGAATTAAACCGGTGGGAAGAGTGGCAATGGCGGAGTAGCCTGAGGTTGGGTTTCAGAGGGCTAAATGAAGTTGTGGGAGTGGCGGGTTGAGGTTGGGTTTCAAATGTGGAGTCGCGAGGGTAGGGGTTGAAGATAGGTTGGTGCGGTAAAGTGAGAAGAAAGGGCTTTGAAGAGCGGTTGACAACAGAAGGCAAAGAAATGCTTTCTCTACAATGGAAGTGTCCAAGATGAGTTTTGTTAATCTAGAATTTTCTCCACAGTGGAGTGGCAGAGGAAGATGCCGGCAGGGGTAAGGGCTAGGGTTGAAGATGGAGTGAGGAGAAAGGGGTATGGAGTTTTTTTTTTTTGGCTAGATTAAGGGGTATGGAGTTAGAAAAGTCATGTTGTTTGCAATTCGATGTGATTGGCGGGTACCAATTGGAAGACAAACTTTTGCAATTCAATCTTTGTCTAGTCATACTGTTTGTGAGGACAGTCAGCTCGTCTTCTAGTTGAATAATAGCAAAGAAAGCCTCCACGGCTTAGCTCAGTTGGTCACAAAGGAGCAGATTGGGAGTAAGGACTCAAGTTCGAGTCTCGCCAGGGATTTCTTTCCTTAAAATATAGGGAAGGTCCTCGTGGGCAGTGAGCACTGAACAATAAAATATTCCTTTATGAATTTTAAATTTTAGTCTCTAATATATTTATTTTGGAGTAAATTTAAAAGTTTAAATGTTCGATTTTAACATTCAGGTTTTTAACAATATTATTAGTAGAAAAATGTATGGAATAAATATAAACTGATACAAACATTTAAGTTCACATATCCAAAATAAAAACATAAATTTAATTCAAAATTTTTTACACATCAAAATTTAAGTTCACATATCAAGAAAATATAGCCAATTCGGATTTTTTTTTTTTTTTGAAGTTAAGAACTAATGAATTTACACATAGACATTCCACCTATAACTGAACAGGTTTATCTATTTTTCCTAAAAATTGAATTCCTCGAAATCGCTCAACATATATAACCATTTGTACCTGAATTAATAACCATTAAAAAAAAAACCAATTAAGAGAAGAGGAAGGAGGAGATGAGAGAAAAAAAGTTTAAAATGAAGGTTTAACTAATTAATTATATATTTAGTAATTGCATTTTTATTGAACATTAAAAACAAAAATATTAAGAAAAGAAGAATTGCAATATAAATATTACGAGAAAGCCTTTAGGTATATTTGATAACTTAATTTATAAGTCATGAAAACGAGATAAACTTAGTTTGTTGTTATATGCATAAATTACAATACAATTTCCAATTGTATGTCCTCGAATCCTATGACAAATATTTATCCCACATAAAAGAATTAAATTCATAATTTATTGTTTGAAAATAATGTTTTTAATTAATTGAATTATAGTCTTATTATAATCCAACTCACAAGCAAATTTTGATGGCACATTATAATAAATGGAAAAAATATTTGCATCACTAACAAATGGTTTGATGGTAAAAAACTAAATCAATATTAACTTATTTAGTCTTTAAAATTTAAAATATTAAATTTTGCAGTTTTGTGGTAAATCCATTGTTGATTGTCACAGAAAATTTTTCATGGTAAAATTTCAAAAACTTAAAGCATTTACAAAGATAGGCGCCTTTGAAAGTGAAACAATCATTTTGTGAACGAAAATTTAGTGTTTTTTTTAAAATCCACTTATTTTAATTTTTTAATAAAATAAAATTAATAAAATTAGAATTTTTAATCAAAGTATTCTAATTTTTTTTAATAAAATAATAAAAATATTTAAATATTACAATATTAAAAAAATTTTATTTTTTTTTTAATAAATACATATATTTCGACACACAAAAATACTACATTCTATTTTAAATTTGTATCAATTCTTTTTCAAGAATAAATAAGTTAGATATAAAAAAAGTTCATAAAACATTTGACCATTTTAATAAAAAATGTATGGAATAAAATTTAGAATAAAAAAATAAAATTGCTAGGGATTTACCACGGACTAACACTAGTGGCAAATTTGTGGCAAATTGCCACGGAAGATAATTAATGAAATTAAAATGGTATTTCGTGGTAAATTCGTGGCCGATTGCCACAGAACACATAATAAAATTTTCTAGTTCATTTTATCACCATTTTACCAAAATTATAATTTTTATATTATAAATAGTAATATAGTTAATTACATTGATATTTCCAATGGCTTTTGTTGTCAAAAAAAAAAATTATATCATATCTTTAATTTTTTTTATTTTAATAAACACATATATTTCGACACCCAAAAATATTACATTTTATTTTAAATTCGTATAAATTCTTTTTCAAGAATAAAAAAGCTAGAGATAAAAAAAATGTTTATAAAACATTTGACCAATTTAAGAAAAATGTATGGAATACAAATAAATATAATAAAAATTAGAATAAAAATGAAAAAAATAAATCTGTGACAAATCTCTAGTAGTTTCTTAGGGATTTGCAACAGACTAACACAATTCGTGGCAAAACTGTGACAAGTTCGTGGCACTTTGCCACAGAATACATAATAAAATTTTCTTGATCTTTTTATCATTATTTTACCTAACATATAATTTTTATATTCTAAATGGTAATATAGTTAATTGCATTGATTTTTCCAATGGCTTTTGTTGTAAAAAAAAAATTATATCATATCTTAATTTTTTTTTTAATAAACATATATATTTTGACATACAAAAATATTACATTCTATTTTAAATTAGTATGAATTCTTTTTCAAGAATAAATAAGCTAGAGATAAAAAAATATATTTATAAAACATTTGAACATTTTAATCAAAATGTATGGAATAAAATAAATCTAATAAAATTTAGAATAAAAAGGAAAAAAAATAAATCCGTGGCAAGTCCCTTACAATTTGCTAGGGATTTGCCGCGAACTAATACAATCCATGGAAAATTCGTGGCAACTTGCCATGGATCTGCCACAAAACATAAAATAAATTTTCTTGTTCTTTTTATCATTATTTTACCTAACATATACTTTTTATATTCTAAATAGTAATATATTTAATTGCATTGATATTTTCAATTACTTTTGTTGTCAAAAAAAATTATATAATATCTTTAAATTTTTTATTTTAATAAACACATATATTTCGACACACAAAAATATTACATTCTATTTTAAATTCTTATCAATTCTTTTTCAAGAATAATTAAAGCTACAGATAAAAAAAATTGTTTATAAAACATTTGACCATTTTAATCAAAATGTATGAAATAAAAATAAAAATAATAAAAATTAGAATAAAAAAGGAAAAAATAAATCCGTGTACGGAACACATAATAAAATTTTCTTGTTCTTTTTATCACTATTTTACCTAACAAATAATTTCTATATTCTAAATGGTAATATAGTTAATTACATTGATATTTTCCAATTGCTTTTGTTGTCAAAAAAAGAAAAATTATACCATGTCTTTAATTTTTTTATTTTAATAAACACATATATTTCGACACACAAAAACATTACATTCTATTTTAAATTTGTATCAAATTTTTTTCAAGAAAAAATAAGCTAGAGATAGAAAAAATATAAAATATTTGACCATTTTAATCAAAATGTATGGAATAAAAATAAATGTAATAAAAAGGAAAAAATAAATCCGTGGCAAATCCCTTGCAATTTGCTAGGGATTTGTAATGGAATAACACAATCCGTGGCAAATACATGGCAACTTGTCACGGATTTGCCAAGGAACACACAATAAAATTTTTCTTGTTCTTTTTATTACTTTTTTACCTAACATATAATTTTTATATTCTAAATGGTAATATACTTAATTTTATTGATATTTCAAATGGCTTTTGTTGTAAAAAAAATTATATAATGTCTTTAAATTTTTTTATATTAATAAACACATATGTTTCGACACATAAAAGTATTACATTCTATTTTAAATTCATATCAATTCGTTTTCAAGAATAAATAAGCTGGATATAAACCTAATGTGTATAAAACATTCGATCATTTTAATTAAAATGTATGGAATAAAAATAAATCAATAAAAATTAGAATAAAAAAGGAAAAAATAAATCCATGACAAATTCCTACCAAATTTAACACAATCCGTGGCAAAGTCGTGACAAATTCGTGGCACATTGCCAAGGATTTGCCATGGAAGATAATTAATGAAATTAAAATGGGTATTCCGTAGCAAATCCGTGGCAGATTGCCAAGGATTTGCCACGAACACATAATAAATTTTTTTTGTTCTTTTTATTACTATTTTATCTAACATATAATTTTTATATTCTTAATGATAATATAGTTAATTGTATTGATATTTTCAATGGCTTTTGGTGTAAAAAAAAAAATTATATCATATCTTAAATTTTTTTATTTTAATAAAAACATATATTTCGACACACAAAAATATTACATTTTATTCTTAATTCGTATTAATTCTTTTTCAAGAATTAATAAGCTAGAGATGAAAATAATGTTTATAAAACATTTGACCATTTTAATCAAAATGTATGGAATAAAAATAAAAATAATAAAAATTAGAATAAAAAAGAAAATAATAAATCCATGGCAAATCTCTAGCAGTTTGCTCGGGATTTGCAATGGACTAACACAATCCATGGCAAATCCGTGGCAACTTGCCACGGAACACATAATAAAATTTTCTTATTCTTTTTATCACTATTTTACCTAACATTTAATTTTTATATTCTAAATGATAATATAGTTAATTGCATTGATATTTCTAATGGCTTTTGTTGTCAAAATAAAAAATTATATCATATCTTTAAATTTTTTATTTTAATAAACACATATATTTGCTTATCAAATGCGATGTTTTTGTGACCATCATATTTGGTTAATTAGATGCGACATTATTTGTTTTTCACAAATGCAACGATTCTAGCCGTTGTTTTTTATTAATTTTTTTAAAAAAAATAGTTTCTTGGTATTTAGGCCTACCACGTCCAATTTCAAACCTGCGTATATGCACACATTCATTTATGCCTATCCACCTGTAATATCTTACTCTACCTGGTGTCATCTTTTCCCTTCCTCCTTGTCAGTTTCTCTCCTCAATCCTCCCTCCGCTCTTCCCTCCCTCCACCTGTCATCTACCTCTTTCTCTTCCTCCTTGTCTCTTTCTCTCCTTAGTCCTCCCTCCTATCGTTTTCTTCGATTGCGTTATCAATATGCATGAGTTGGCCAGTTTAATTGCATCCCCTCGTTTTCTCCAATGCAGTAATTTTCTATAATTGTATTTATATTAAATTATCTCTATTCATGGTCTCTTCTTGCTCGCACCAATATATATATTCCTCACACAAAATGTGCTCTATTAGTCATTAGTCATTAGTGGACTTTAAAGAACCACAAAGGGACTGGAATTTCTTCTTCGGTTCTCTTTCTCAGAGATGGGGAGTCGTAATTCGTTTGAGAGGTGGTCAAATTTTGAATTAGTTTCCAAAGAAGAAGATTTTGATGTGTTTTTATTTGCCAAGTCAACCACTTCCTTTTGATTTCAGGTGAGAAACTTTTAAGGCTTTTTTTTTTTTTTTTTTGCTTTTCACTCGTCTTCTTCATCTGAAAATGTGCTTGATAATGAAGCTGAACTTAAGTTGAAGTTCTGGACATGCTATTTTAGATTTCCAATTTGATCTGCCCATTCAAGAGACTACTTTGATGTTGTTCCTCGGATGGAGGATATGCTTGTGCATGATCCTTTCTACTCCCTAATGTATTTTGAACAAAGCCAGAACATGATTCAAGGTTAACATACATTAGAGCTCATGATTCTAGAAAATTACCAAGACTTCCGTTGAATGGCATTACCTTTATTGAGATTATTTTTCTTTTTTCAAGAGAAAAATGGAGTGGTCTTAGCAATAAATTCAAAGTAAGAAATCATGAAATGCATCTTGAATTTAATATCGAGGCAAACCAGCCGTTATTGTTGTGTGACAGAAGTCAATGTATCACTTCAGACAAAGTTCCTATGGAGAAAAAGAAGACCAGGAGGCAGAGAGAGGAGAAGGGCAGTAGCTCCAAGACATTATCAAGAGCAACCATTTCAAAGTATTTTTACATGCCACTCACTCGGGTGGCCAAAGAACTGAATGTTGGCCTAACCCTTTTCAAGAAAAGATATAGGGAGTTGGGAATTCATCGATAGCCTCATAGGAAGTTGATAAGCTTGGAACTCTAATCAAGAATGTTTAGGTTCTCTATCACACACACTTGTGCATGAATGAAAAATGAGGAAAAAACTTACATCACAAATCTGCAAGTATAATTTGAGAGTATGCCTTTGGATTTGTAGCAGATGTGAAATGAAGAAGAAGGAGGACATATGGTTGAGAAGAAATTGAGAGAAGCCATTGAGATACTAGAACGTGAGAAGAAGTTGATGGAAGAAATCCCTGTTACACAGTTGGAGGACCAAACAAAAAGACTGAGACAAGCATGCTTCAAGGCCAACTATAAGAAGAGAAAACTCATAAGGATGATGAAATCTCAGTACTCATTTCACAATAACTTCACGGCTTATTTACTATAGTAATATGGTGGCATCTGTGCCCTTGATATCAATGACTTCTCCATCAATCCAGGCATCTTCAGGATCCACACCCTGGACATGGGATCCAACTATAATGTTTATAGGATTTCCAATATAATTCAATAATTAGAAATTCAAATAAGAAAAGATTGAACTTTGGATGAAGAAAAGATTGAAATTTGATGTGGATGAACTTTAGATTAACAAGAAGTTTACCATTAGCCTGATCCTATATGATAAATGAACTCAGAATGAAACTGAAAAAAGAATGCCAAAATTGTACTTATCTTTGAGGAGGAAGAGAAAGAAGAAGGAAGTATCAAGGGGGGCTGGTATTTCTCAAGAAATGATGAATAGTGTAATGTAGGAATAAAAAACAGCAAAGAGTGTTGAAAAAGAATATTTCAAAGCAAACGAAAAGTAGTAGTAATGATTAATGAAGGTGGTGGCAACACAAAAGTAAAAGGCAGAGCAGCCTCCCTTCACCTCTCCCCTCCCCCACCTCCACCCCCTACCACCTTCTATCTACTTTCTCTACTCAGTCAAAAGGACGGATGCTGACTTGGCATCACTAGAAGAATATACACACAAAAATTGCATAAGCAAATACTTCTCTGAATTTTAGCAAAGTAAACAATGAATTACTGACTAAAAATGAAGTAATTTTATCAAAGTAAACAATCAATTATTGATTAAAATGAGACAAAATAGAGAAGGTGCAATTAGAAATTGGAAAGGGAAAGGAACCGATGGCTTGTGGCTCGGTCACGGCTTCACGGCTTGAACAAGAACAAAAGCAAGAAGAGGAAAAGAAGGAATTTCGGTAGGCCAAGGAAACAAAAGTGGCAAAGGACAAAAGCAGAAAGAAAATTGGCAGCAAAGCAAACATATTCAAAAAGAAAATTAGTTTTGTTCGAAGAAAATCCAAATCCCACCATGTGAACCACATAAATGGCCAAACATATTCAAAAAGATGATCCAGTCAGAAAGTGTTCTAGTTTTCATTAATTGCCAATTAAGATAATAATATATAATTATTTCAGTATTTGTAAATATATTATAAACATGTGCCTTATTTAGATTTTTTTTTTAACTTTTGATCGTGTACAATTTTACAATTGAACTAGTAAAAATTACAAGAAAATCGCACAAAGCGTATCTATTGCATGCATACAAATATCAATAGTCTACACTCTGAAAAAAAAAAATGTATCAATCAATGAATAATTAAACTATATCTATATATTAGATAGAAATTTGCAATATCAATCAATTGTTTTATAATTGCATAGGAGTGACTAAAAGTATTGAAATTATTGGTGCAATGGGAGGGAGGCCATTAGAGTGTTCCTAATTATAGTGGGCATTACTAATCAAAGTTGGAACTCGGAACTATTGTGCATTCTGCTTTTTGTCATTCTCAGCTAATGTGGAGGAGGGTGATGTGGCAGTTTCAACAGTGGTATGAATTGGTTAGAGTGGAAACCAGACTTTGTGCACTGAATTAGGGAGGGAAAAAAAAAAGGATAGCAGTAGAGAGAGTATTGATACTGCTGTTGCATTTCGTCGGGTCAAAGAAGCCATACCTATCGCGGGTTCATTTTTTTTTCCAAGCTCACCACAGTCACAACGATGATTGGACTGCAATAAAAGTGCAAGGGCGATCAAGTACTTGACTTTGCCACTTCTGTGAAACCCCGGTCAAAACCAACCTTAGAGTAAGAGGGTTGGGATGCATATCATGCTTTACTTCATGATTAAATACATTTTCATATCATTTCTATGTGCTTTGGATTTGAGTTTTATTGTTTTGAAGTCTTGTTGGTGAGTATTGCGTGAGAGGGGCAAAATGGTAATTTTTGCTCGAGGTGAAAATAGGGAGATAAATTGTGGATTGAATAGGAAATAATATTTCTAGTGAAAATATCAACAAGAGTTGTTGTGGTGTAGTGGTTAGAGCCTTAGAATTAATTATTGAAGTCTAGAGTTCAAATTCCATCATAGAAGCTTTAGCTAGGATAAATTTTATTTTTACTTGGGGGGAGATGGTTTCGGCCATAAGGGCCTAGATCAATGTGGTGATGATGACCTAGGAGAGACATGTTAGGAGAATTTTCATTTCACTCCTTGGTTCTTCTCGAAATTCCAAAAGGGAATTCATTCTCCCTTGATCTTTAGTTTTTCCTTAAGTTTCAACTCCTTAGTTTGATCAAGGTGTTCTATCCTTTTCCTTTCCAGAAAATTCAGTAAAGTGCTGAGGTCTTTTAGGATCAAAATGTCCTAGTAAAAGGCTCCTCATGGTCTGGAAAACGTGAATGAATTGTGGGAAAGTTCAAGAGGAAAAATCCCTCTAAAAAGCTTGCTAAAATTTCACTCTATAGCTAGTTCACCTTCCTCCTTGGAATGAGCTGAAATTTTCCAGCTTGTGTACCTTCAAAATGTCGAACTTCTTAGCTGAAATTTCCTTCCAAATGCTTCCAGAAAAATGGCCTTAAGATCAGCTTGAAACATGAATTATTTCTGCCATTTTCGGACTGCACAAAAGCTGTGCAAAACCAGTGAAAATTCTGGGCAAAATCGCAGCTTTGGAGGCTTAAAACCAAGCTGTTTTCTTCCAGATTTTGTGCAGCACCTTAGCCATATTTTTTCCTCCATGAAGAAGGTTGGAAACCAGCCTTGAATACCCCTGAAACCCCCATCCCAGCTCGCTGCAAATCGGCTAGCAGTGGCAGACGAAATTCTGCCAGAAAAAAATCCCCGTGCAGCGAAAATGGTTGTGCAGGAATTTTCCATCTTGCTTTCCATTTCTCCTCCAGCCAAAAATGCCAACCTACTTCTGTCAAAACCTCCCTTAAACCACCATTAACAGAGCTCCATTGTTCCCTTTGAGCTTCTGCACGAAATTCCATCAATGGCTGTCCGAAAATCTCTCCAACAAATCCCTGCAATTTAGCTTGATTACCTTCCAAAATTTCAGCCATCTTATTTAGCAACCTTCCATGATATCTTGCTCAATTGACCAGACTTCTTCTTCATCTTTGTACCCCTTAGTTTCGGCCATCATAAGCCTTGTAGAACCAGCTTTATCCTCAGAAAAGCCACACATTTAGTTGGCCATAGGAGACTTCAAAGCTGTCCAGAAAAATCAAGATATCCTATAATATTTACTTTTCAAATTCTCTTCCTAAAAATATTCTTCAATGATTGTAACAACTAACCTTTCCTTTCCCTTCCAAATCAGAGAAATCACTCTCTAAACCCTACTGAATTTCAGCAGCCCCAATCCCACAGAAAATCGGTAGCTTCTTCTTCTCTCTCTCTCGATTTTCTCTAGCTACCAATAACACACACACTACACCAAGAACACCTACTACCTTCTTAAACCTAATACAACTCCAAACCATTTCAAACCCTCACGAAAATCTCCAGATTTGATCTACTCCTTGCTGTGAATCCATCAACACCCTTATTAACATCAAACTCCACAAATCATCTTGCTACTTTTGATCAAAAACCAGAAAATTTTGTGAAGGACAAGAACATCTTCAAGGTAAACTTATTTTAACAACTTCATCTTCTCCAAACTTGATCTCTAATGAAATCCTATATGAATAAGCATGCTAATGATCTCTTCTTCTCCTTCTCTCTCTCTCTCTCTCTCTCTCTCTCTCTCTCTCTCTCTCTCTCTCTCTCATGGCCGAAATTCCCTCCCTTGGCCGAATGGTCTCTTTTCCCATGACCATACTTTCGCCACATCTCTTGGACAAGATTAGCCATTTAGGAGTGGAGATCTACTCTAAACTCTTTCAAAGCATTCATCAATCAAGTATGTACCTTCAATCTTCCTCGTAAACTCTAGAATCATGTCTCTAGGATGATGTTGTTAGTAGGTAGATGATGATAGGATTTGAGTATATATATTTATTGTTGAGATTGAAGCATGAGCAATTGTATGATTGTGAAGGAGATGGGGTTTATGCATGAAAGGTTCATCTTGGATGATTGTATGTTGATTAGAGGGTTGATGCATGTCATAGGTTGTATTTGTGTCAAAGCATGCTAGAGATTATGTCACATTTGGTGAATAGGAGTTATATGCATGATTTGATTATTGATGCCATGATCATGTTTATGCTAGTAGAGGTTAAACCATGTCTTAATAAATTTGGATCTATGCCTAGATGCAAGATTGGGATGATTTGATGAATTGAAGGATTGTGTATGTTATTGATTGTGGTTGGCCATAGAATCTTGATCATGATCTAGTTGTCCCTAAGCTAATTTTAGTTCATGAATAAAATATTCAATAATAATTTTGCTAGTAAATTTCGAAAAACCCTAGGAAGGGTAGAGTTGGAATTATTATATATATAAATGATATTTTAGTCAAATAAATAATAATTTTGCTAGAAAATAAAATGAATAAATATTATTAAAGCCTTTCATGGAAATAATTATAATTAGTAAAATGATTATTAAATCAAAACCCCTTAAGGATTTACTTATTATTTTCCAAACAAGACTCATTAAATTTAATCTTCACTAGTTCTAGTTATCAATTATTTTCTAACAACTAAACTATCATTAAATCACTATTTTACCTAGTACCACCTATGACTCTTGATAAAATAAACTCTAAATTTTCCTTAACAAGATTTAAACTTTCAACTTATTAGAATTTATTTCCGAAACCATTAATTATTTTAAATAACAAATTAAACTTAGCTTATAAACCTACTTATTTATTATTTTGCCTTAAAGCTTGGGACACTAGGATCATGGTAGTAGTGAAATGAGTTGATTTAAAATTGAGGAAGTGGATTGTAGCTTGAATCTGATTAAGATTTGTATTTATCCATGTGGGGTTAGGTCAGCTGTTCGAGACCTTGTTGTTGTGAGAAAGAATCAGGTAAGCTCCTGCATAAAACCTATCGATGTGAAATGTTTTCCTTATGGCAAGCTAAATATGGAGTGTATGGACACTCGTTTATTTGAAGGCAATTGAGGGTTGAATTTGTTCTTATTTCCAACACTTAAATTATTTAAAAGTTACTAAGCAGATTTTCCAAACTTAAAACTCTTTCTAAAACTGATTGTTCCCAAAACTTTGGAAACCCTCAAATTACTATTTTCGTGAAGAGCAATGCTTTGTTCATTTTATCCCAAATGGGAAACGTCGTTGAGTACTCAATTGGGGTGGTCTACTAGGACTAGTCTTTGAAGGCTTAGGGTAAGTCTCTCAGCAGGTGGCCACCTCTGAGGGGTGAGTCCTTCCCGGATAAGATGTCAGTCCAGTGAGTTGTGCCGATCCGAGCTAGCAGTTTGTTTTCAGTCAAGTGACTGTGTTTTGCCGGAATGGACACCCGGTTGTTGTTTGGGTATAGAGAAGGAGGAGTATCTTACCCAGTAGGCCGATCACCTACTTTTGCCAGTCTGCACAAAGTGTCGGCATTCTGACCGGTTATGGGGCCCAACATGTGGTAACCCATGTCCCTTTCTTTTGAGTGGTTAATTTCATTACTTGTGTACGGCTGGATAAGCCAAAACGCCACTCTTACTTTTGACTAATGCTTGATGCTTGCCAATGTTTCTCTTATAAAAGTTTCACACTTTGCATCCACGAACTGTTTTCACTAAACACCCAAAGCACACACGGACTTACTGAGATTTCTGTCTCATCACCTTTCTATCATGATTTCAGGATGATCTTGCTGTGGAGTTAAGTGGCTAGTAATATCTGCTTTGGAAGAGAATGTGTCTTTTTGATTTTATGTATTGCTTTGGGGAGGTGAGAGTGAATAATTTTATTTATGGTTTTGTTTTGGAATTCATGGATTTATCCTTGAAGTTTTCTCTGGGTTGTAATAACTTTTTAAGTTAAATATTATTTTATTCTGCAATTTGTTTGTGTGACCTAGTTATAAAGACCCCTTGTCCTTTGGATGAGGCGACATCCCCGACCCTGGCGGGCCTAGGCTTCGGGGGTGTTACAGCTTCCTTATGGACAAATGCATCTGTGTGAAGCCGTAACTTCTGACCCTTATTCTTTATTTACTCTTTCATAGTATTAACAGTTTAGCAGCTCTCACCTCGGTGGGCCAAGGAAACAAAAGCGACAAAGGACAAAAGCATAATGAAAATCGGCAGCAAAGCAATTTCGGTGCCTTGGCATGGCTCAATTGAAGGTTTGTAGCTTAACTGAGTCGATGCAAGGAAAAGAAAGAAGTCGGCTTCACGGCTCAATAGAAAAGAGAATTCATTGGCTCGGCTCAATTAAAATAAAAATTAGCAATTTCGATGGTTCAATTGAAGCCAATTTCAATTCAAATTTCAACAAGAAGTTCTCCAGTGCATAGGCAAAAAGCACAATTCTCAATTGCTCAAATTGAAGCGGTGGAATTACTTATTATTTCTTAGAATTTTATTTAGAATTTTACAACTCCTTTTTTGTTTTAGATTTTTAGTTTGGATTTTTAGACATTACTTCTTCTTTATTAAAGGTAAAAGTGGTAAATAAATTATCTGATTGTACAAGAAAATTTGCTAAAATTCAATTAGATAATTTGTCATATGTATAAGAAGTCGATGGGGGCCTTCATTTTGCTTTGGTCTTCTTTATTCTTTTTTATCATTCCTCCTGGAGCCAACATGAGTTGACACCACCGCGCAAAGCAACAAGAGCATATTACTTGATAAATAATGCTCTTGTTGCTTTGCGCAGTGGTGTCTGATTTATCTTACTAGACGAAAAGAAATTAACAGAATCAATAATATAATGTATGTAACGTTATTCATTATCAAATCTAAAAATACGATTAATAGATTAGATGATAACACCTGCGAATAACTACTTTACTATCACTTCACTTGGTAAAAAATAAACATTTTAAATTAATATTGATATTAAGATATATAATTATATATTACTTTACACTTTTATAGATATTATGTTACTAATATTTTAAATTAATAATGAATATTAAGACATATAATCATACATCACGTTACACTTTTATAGATACACTTTTATAAATATTAATAATGTGACAAATAAATTTATATAAAGTTTAATTTTACAATAAAAATTATAGATAGAATGTCTATATATATAATTAAATGTAATAATTAAAAGATAGTATACTTTAGCTAACTATGTAGATATATATATGTGTACACATGTATATGTATGTTAATAATTAAAAAATTATTTATCCAAGTGAATGGTTTTTTCTTGATGAACAAAGTGGAAAATTCAAAGGAAACTCCAATATTGGCCTATAGCCACTTGGGGTAAAAATGAAGGTGATAATTCTATAGTGAAGGTGAAAGAAGAAGGAGTAAGGAAAAATGAAGGTGGGAAAGCAGCTGGTTATGGAGGTGGGAATGTAAAGGAAATGAAATAAATAATCATTGCTATAGTGAAAGAAATAGGAGTAAGGTAAATAATCATTGCAAATAATGTGGCATAGTGAAAGGAAAAAGGAAGTGAGAAAGAAAAAATATATCTTTAGTGTTTCCTTTACATGTGCTTTTCTAGCCTATATTTGCTTCCAGGGGCATTCCGAATCAATTTTCAACTCTACAGTATTAAAATATGAAAAGAAAATAAGATATAAGCTGGGAAAAAGACAAATAAACATGGGAAAATATAGAGAAAGACACTTTAGGAGAGAGGACAAATGGTTAGGTTGTGAAGAATTTCAATTAAAAGTGATGCTCAAAACTAAAAATATTTGTTTAACTCATATTGAAAAAATATTTTCTTGTTCTTTTTATCACTATTTTACCTAATATATAAATTTTAAATTCTAAATGGTAATATATTTAATTTCATTGATATTTCCAATGGCTTTTGTCGTCAAAAAAAATTTATATAATATCATTAATTTTTTTTACTTTAATAAACACATATATTCCGACACACCACAAAAATTACACTCTATTTTAAATTCGTATAAATTCCTTATCAAGAATAAATAAGTTAGAGATAAAAATAATGTTTATAAAACATTTGACCATTTTAATCAAAATGTATAGAATAAAAATAAATATAATAAATATTAGATTAAAAAAAGGAAAAAATTAATTCGTGGCAAAGCTGTGGCAACATGCAATGGATTTTCCACGGAACAAATAATAAAATTTTCTTATTCTTTTTATCATTATTTTACCTAACATATAATTTTTATATTCTAAATGGTAATATAGTTAATTGCATTAATATTTCCAACGGCTTTTGTTGTAAAGAAAAATTATATCATATTTTTAAATTTTATTATTTTAATAAACACATATATTTCTACACACAAAAAATATTACATTCTATTTTAAATTCATATCAATTCTTTTTCAAGAATAAATAAGCTAGACAAAAAAAAATATTGTTTTTAAAATAGCTTACCATTTTAATCAAAATGTATGGAATGAAAATAAATATAATAAAAATTAGAATAAAAAGGAAAAAGTAAATCCATTGCTAGGGATTTGCCACGGATTAACACAATCCGTAGCAACTCCATGGCAGCTTACCATGGATTTGCCATGAAGCATAATAAGATTTTCTTGTTCTTTTTAACGCTATTTTACCTAACATATAATTTTGATATTCTAAATGGTAATATAGTTAATTGCATTGATATTCCCAATGGCTTCTGTTGTAAAATATATATATATATATATATAATATCTTTAAATTTAAATAAACACATACTTCAGCACACAAAAATATTACATTATATTTAAAATTCGTATCAATTCTTTTGAAAGAATAAATAAGTTAGAGATAAAAATAAGGTTTATAAAACTATTGACCATTTTAATCAAAATATATGAAAAGAAAATAAATAATAAAGATTAGAATAAAAAAAGGAAAATCAAATCTGTGGCAAATCCGTAGCAATTTGCTAGGGATTTTCCACGGACTAACACAATTCGTGGCAACTCTGTGGCAACTTGCCACAGATTTGCCATGGAGCACATAATAAACATTTTTTGTTCTTTTTATTACTATTTTACCTAACATATAATTTTTATATTCTAAAGGGTAATATAATTAATTGCATTGATATTTCCATTGGCTTTTGTTGTAAAAAAAAAATATGCATATAATACCTTTAATTTTGTTTTAATAAACACATATTTTGACACACAAAAAATATTACATTCTATTTTAAATCCGTATCATTTCATTTTCAAGAATAAATAAGTTAGAGGTAAAAATAATATTTATAAAACATTTGACCATTTTAATCAAAATGTATGGAATAAAAATAAAAATAATAAAAACTAGAATAAAAAAGGAAAAAATAAATCCGTGGAAAATCCCAAGCAATTTGCTAAGGATTCGCCACGAACTAACACAATTCATGGCAACTTGCCACGAATTTGCCACAGAACACATAATAAAACCTTCTTGTTCTTTTTATCATTATTTTACCTAACAATTAATTTTTATATTCTAAATGGTAATATAATTAATTGCATTGATATTTCCAAAGGTTTTTGTTGGAAAAAAAAATTACATCATATCTTTAAATTTTTTTTATTTTAATAAACACATATATTTTGATAGACATAACTGATACATTCTATTTTAAATTTGTATCAAGTATTTTTCAAGAATAAATAAGTTAGAGATAAATATAATGTTTATAAAACATTTGACCATTTTAATCAAAATCTATGGAATGAAAATAAATATAATAAAATTTAGAATAAAAAGGAAAAAATAAATCTGTAGCAAATCCCTAGCAAATTGCTCGGGATTTGCCACGGACTAACACAATCCGTGGCAACTCTGCGGCAAAGCCGTCGCCACTTGCCATGGATTTGCTATAGAACACATAATAAACTTTTTTTTGCTTTTTTATCACTATTTTACCTATCATGTAATTTTTATATTCTAAATGATAATATAGTTAATTGCATTGATATTTTCAATGGTTTTTTTGTCAAAAAAAATTAAAAAATATCTTTAAATTCTTTTATTTTAATAAACACATATATTTCGACACAAAAAAAATATTACATTCTATTTTACATTCATATCAATTCTTTTTCAAGTATAAATAAGTTAGAGATAAAAAGAATGTTTATAAAAATTTTGACTATTTTAATCAAAATGTATTGAATGAAAATAAATATAATAAAAATTAGAATTAATGAAATTTCCATTTGCCCATTTGCCACGAAGGATAATAAATGAAATTAAAATGGCATTCCCGTGACCACTCCGTGGCATATTGTCACGGATTTGCCACGGAATACATAATAAAATTTTCTTGTTCTTTTTATTACTATTTTACGTAACACATAGTTTTTATATTCTAAATGGTAATATAGTTAATTGCATTGAAAAATTCCAATGGTTTTTATTGTCAAAAAAAATTATATAATATCTTTAAATTTTTTTTATTTTAATAAACAAATATATTTTGAAACACAAAAAATATTACATTCTAACTTAATTTCATATCAATTCTTTTTCAAGAATAAATAAGCTCGAGATAAAAATTATATTTATAAAACATCTGACCAATTTAATCAAAATGTATGGAATAAAAATAAATATTGTAAAAATTAGAATAAAAAGGAAAAAAATAAATCCATGGCAAATCCCGAGCAATTTGTTCGGGATTTGCCACGAACTAACACAATCCGTGGCAGCTCCATGGCAACATGCCACGGATTTACCATGGAGCACAAAATAAAATTTTCTTATTCTTTTTATCACTATTTTACGTAACAAATAATTTTTATATTCTATATGGTAATATAGTTAATTGCATTGATATTTCCAATGGCCTCTTTGGTAAAAAAAAAAAAAAAAATTATATCATATCTTTAAATTTTTTATTTTAATAAACACTTATATTTCGACACATAAAAAATAAAACATTCTATTTTAAATTTGTATCAATTATTTTTTAAGAATAAATAAGTTAGAGATAGAAAATCATGTTTATAAAGCATTTGACCATTTAAATCAAAATGTATGGAATGAAAATAAATAAAAAAATTAGAATAAAAAATAAAATCCGTGCAAATCCGTGTCAATGTGCCACGGAACACATAAAAAACTTTTATTGTTCTTTTTATCACTATTTTACATAACATATAATTTTTATATTCTAAATGGCAATATATTTAATTGCATTGATATTTCCAATGGCTTTGGTTTAAAAAAAATTATATCAGATCATTAAATTTTTTTTATTTTAATAAACACTTATATTTTGAAACACAAAATATTACATTCTATTTTAAATTTCTTTCACTTCTTTTCAAGAATAAACAATCTAGAGATAAAAATAATTCTTATAAAATATTTGACCATTTTATTCAAAATGTTTTGAATAAAAATAAATCTAATAAAAATAAGAATTAAAAAGTAAAAAATAAATCCGTGCCAAATCTCTAGCAAATTGCTAGGGATTTGCCACGGACTAACACAATCCATGGCAAATCCCTAGCAATTTGCTAGAGATTTGGCACATATTTATTTTTTAAATCCATTGCAAAGCCATGGCAACATGCCATTGATTTGCCACGGAATACGGAATAAAATTTTCTTGTTATTTTTATCAATATTTTATCTAACATAATTTTTTTTTAAATGATAACATAGTTAATCGCATTGATATTTCCAATGTCATTTGTTGTGAAAAAAAAATATCATATCTTTAAATTTTTTTTTATTTTAATAAATACATATATTTTGACACACAAAATATTACATTCTATTTTAAATTCGTATCAATTCTTTTTCAAGGATAAATATGCTAGAGATAAAATTAATGTTTATAAAATATTTGACCATTTTAATTAAAATGTATGGAATAAAAATAAATCTAATAAAAATAAAAATAAAAAAAGTAAAAATAAATCCATAGCAAATCCCTAGAAATTTGCTAGGGATTTGCCACGGACTAACACAATCCATGGCAACTCTATGGCAAAGCTGTGGCAACTTGCTATGGACTTGCCACAGAACGCATAATAAAATTTTCTTCTTCTTTTTAGCACTATTTTACCTTACATACAATTTTTTTATTCTAAATGGTAATATAGTTAAATACATTGATATTTTCACTGGCTTAGGTTGTAAAAAAAAAAAAATTATATCATATCTTTAATTTTTTTAATAAACAAATATATTTTCACACACAAAAATATTACATTCTATTTGAAATTCGTATAAATTCTTTTTCAAGAATAAATAAGCCTGATGTGAAAATAATGTTTATAAAATATTTTACCATTTTAAACAAAATGTATGGAATAAAAATAAATCTAATCCGTGGCAACTCCGTGGCAACTTGCCCGAATTTGTCACGGAACATATAATGAAATATTCTTATTCTTTTTGTCACTATTTTACTTAACATTAAATTTTATATTCTAAATGGTAATATAGTTAATTGTATTGATAATTCCAAAGGTTTTTGTTGTAAAAAAAAAAAATTATATAGTATCCTTAATTTTTTTTATTTTAATAAACCAATATATTTCGAAACACAACAAAATGTTACATTCTAATTCAATTTCATATCAATTCTTTTTCAAGAATAAATAAGCTTGCGATAAAAATAATATTTATAAAACATTTGACCAATTTAATCAAAATGTATGGAATAAAAATAAATATTGTAAAAATTAGAATAAAAAGGAAAAAATAAATCTGTGGAAAATCCCTAGCAATTTGCTAGGGATTTGCCACGGACTAACACAATCTGTGGCAAACCCGTGGCAACTTGCCATGGATTTACCATGGAATATATAATAAAATTTTCTTATTCTTTTTATCAATATTTTACATAACATATAATTTTTATATTCTAAATGGTAATATAGTTAATTGCATTGATATTTCCAATGGCCTTTTTGGTAAAAAAAAATTATATCATATCTTCAGATTTTTTATTTTAATAAACACTTATATTTCGACACATAAAAAATAATACATTCTATTTTAAATTCGTATCAATTCTTTTTCAAGAATAAATAAGTTTGAGATAGAAAATCATGTTTATAAAACATTTGACCATTTAAATCAAAATATATGGAATGAAAATAAATATAATAAAAATAACAATAAAAAAATAAATCCATGTCAACGTGCCACGGAACACATAAAAACTTTTATTGTTCTGTTTATCACTATTTTACATAACATATAATTTTATATTCTAAATGGAAATATATTTAATTACATTGATATTTCCAATGGCTTTGGTTTAAAAAAAAATTATATAATATCTTTAATTTTTTTTATTTTTATAAACACATATATTTAGGCACACAAAAATATTACATTCTATTTTAAATTTGTTTCAATTCTTTTTCAAGAATAAATAATTTAGAGAAAAAAATAATGCTTATAAAATATTTGACCATTTTAATCAAAATGTTTTGAATAAAAATAAATCTAATAAAAATTAGGATTAAAAAGAAAAAAATAAATATGTGGCAAATCCCTAGCAAATTGCTAGGGATTTGCCACGGACTAACACAATCCATGGCAAATCCATGGCAACGTGCCACGGATTTGCCACGGAACACGTAATAAAATTTTCTTGTTATTTTTATCAATATTTTATCTGACATATAATATTTATTTTCTAAATGGTAATATAGTTAATCGCATTGATATTTCCAATGGCATTTGTTGTGAAAAAAAAAATCATATCTTTAAATATTTTATTTTTAATAAATACATATATTTTGACACATAAAAATATTCCATTCTATTTTAAATTCGTATGAATTCTTTTTCAAGGATAAATATACTAGAGATAAAAATATTGTTTATAAAATATTTGACCATTTTAATTAAAATGTATGGAATAAAAATAAAACTAATAAACATTAAAATAAAAAACATAAAAATAAATTGCAGCAAATCCCTAGCAATTTGCGAGGGATTTACCATGGACTAATACAATCTGTGGCTACTCCATGGCAAAGCTGTGGCAACTTGCCACGGATTTGCCATGAAACACATAATAAAATTTTCTTCTTCTTTTTATCACCATTTTACCTAACACATAATTTTTATATTCTAAATGGTAATATAGTTAATTGCACTGATTTTTTCAATGGTTTTTGTTGTAAAAAAAAATTATATAATATCTTTAAATTTTTTATTTTAATAAACACATATATTTCGACACACAATAATGTTACATTCTATTTTAAATTCGTATCAATATTTTTTCAAGAATATATAAGTTAGAGATAAAAATAGTGCTTATAAAACATTTCACCATTTTAATCAAATTGCATGGAACGAAAATAAATATAATAAAATTTAGAATTAATTAAATTGCCATGTGCCTATTTGCCACAGAGGATAATTAATGAAATTAAAAGAGTATTCCATGGCAGATTGCTACGGATTTGCCACGAAACACCTAATAAAAATTTCTTGTTCTTTTTATCACTATTTTACCTAACAAACAATTTTAAATTCTAAATGGTAATATAGTTAATTGCATTGATATTTCCAATAGTTTTTTTGGTAAAAACAAATTATATCGTATCTTTAAATTTTTTTATTTTAATAAATACATATATTTCGACACACAAAAATATTACATTTTATTTTAAATTCGTATCAATTCTTTTTCAATTATAGATAGGCTCGAGATAAAAATATTGTTTATAAAACATTTGACCATTTTAATCAAAATATATGGAATAAAAATAAATATAATAAAAATTAGATTAAAAAAAGAAAAAAAATAAATCCGTGGCTGCTGGGGATTTGCCATGAACTAACACAATCCGTGGCATCTCCGTGGCAAACCCGTGGCAAGTTGCCACGGGTTTGCCACGGAACACTTAATAAATTTTTCTTATTCTTTTTATCACTATTTTACCTAACATATAATTTTTATATTCTAAATGGTTGTATAGTTAATTGTATTGATATTTTCGATGGCTTTTGTTGAAAAAAAAAATTATATCATATCTTTAAATTTTTTATTTTAATAAACACATATTTCGACACACAAAAAATATTGCATTCTATTTTAAATTCGTATCAATTCTTTTTCAAGAATAAATAAGTTGGAGATAAAAAATCATGTTTATAAAACATTTGACTATTTTAATGAAAATAATATAATAAAACTTACAAATGTGCTACGTGAAAAGATATATTCTACCCAGAAATTGTGCTTAATGAAAAATGCCATTTTCTTCGTGTACTATGTGTGTGTGGATTTATGTGAGCAAATTAGAAAGTTTTGATGTGGGTGTTAAGTATGAAATTAGTATGGCAAAACAGAGGGTATGCTGGACTTATGCTTGAGCAGAAATGACAAATTTCTTAAGCATGAATTGATGAATGACTTGCTAGGATGTGAATTTCTAGGTGATGATGTGCGATGTTTTAGGACCTTTTAGTATGATTTTTGCATGAATAAAATGATGAAATTATGGGATATGGTAAAATCATGGGTTTAAGACTTTTGAATAAATGAATTTGATGTTATAGAAATATGATATGAATAATCTACCAAACAAAAATTTTATTATGTAATGTATTGATTTCGTATTTGTTGAATTGCTCCAAAAATGATAATTTATTTTGAGATACATAAAAATATTTAAATTATGACTATATTCGTTCAAATCAATATCACTTATGCATCACGACATGGATTTTGAAAATTGTAACACGAACGCACACTACGGACTTATTGAGATTATTTATAATCTCACACAATTTTGCCAAACCATATTTTTCAGGGGAAGAAGAGTCGAAAGTATGAGAATGATAGGTCTAGATTTAGTCTTTTTTCCTTCTCTCATATTGATTTTGTTCCAGAATTATGTTGCTAACTTTCAATTTCTTTTGGATCTTTAGATTTATGTAATTATGGATTTGAAGAATCTTGGGTTGTAATAGGTTAATTCTAAGTTTAATTTCAGAAGTTAAGATTTATGTATCCTTTTTGTTTTTATACCACATTATAAAGACCACTAGTCTCAAAGGATGGGATGACATTCATGACCCGATTGGACTATGTATGTAATAGGCTATAGAATTTCGTTCTTTTAGTGGTTTGCCTAGGAGTGTCAAATCCTTATGTTTCTTAGATAGGCAAAATGTTCCTTCTGCTCGAGTTACTCATTCCAATTGTAATTGAGTTGGCTTTTATGCTTGCAACACAAGCATATTTATTCCTTTTCATCAAATAAACCGGTAGGAATTTGCTTTACCGGGGAAAAAAAAAAATATATATCTATGTACATGTCAAATTAGGTGGTGTTGATGAACTTTAATGGTTGGGCATCCGAAGCTGTGCCAAACCTAGTACTTTGGGTTGTCCATGTTGAACTAGTGTCATAAGATGCTTCTAGTTCTTCAAAACAGCTAAGATTTTGAAGGCTTGTTTGAATGGTTGGATGGACTACTTTGGAGCCCCTAATCCTTTCCAACTCAATGGCTACTACTTTCATGGCTGGCCTTTTCTTTCCATTCAAGTTTAGGCATCGTTCAGCAAGCAAGGCAACAGCCATAATCTCTTCCTTATTGTTGTGGTCTTGAACTTGAGCATCAAGAATTCGGTCGAGATTATTTTGTTCCATAGACTCAACAAAACGCGCTACTAAACTCAGGTTACCGTCTTCTTCTTCTGGTCCCAAAGAAACTGCCTTTTGCTTTGTCAAGAGTTCAACTAGAACAACTCCGAAGCTATAAACATCACTTTTCTCAGTGAATCGGCTTGATCGAAAGTACTCGGGATCCAAATAGCCAAAAGTCCCTTTCACCCTGGTAGTTACATGGGTTTTATCAAAAGCAATGGACGTGGAAGTTCCAAAATCTGAAACTTTAGCAGTATATTTTTCATCCAGAAGAATATTGCTAGACTTGATGTCTCTATGATATATGGGAATTGATACTGCCGAATGTAGATATGCTAAAGCTCCTGCGACCTCTGTGGCTATTCTTAGCCGAATGTTCCAAGTTATGAACTCCTCAACGCCACTATGGATAAGCTCAGAGAGAGTTCCATTCGGTATAAATTCATACACGAGTAAAGGAACTTCTGTCTCCAAGCAACAACCAAGCAGTTTTACCACATTCTTATGAACTACTTGTGAGAGAACTACGACCTCATTAATGAACTGCTCAAGCTGGCCTTCATCAACCAATTTAGACTTTTTAACTGCTGCAAGTCTTCCTTCAGCTAACATTCCTTTGTATACTATACCTTGGCCACCTCTACCAAGTATTCGATTTTCGTTAAAATTGTCTGTAGCCTTCTCCAGTTCCGATGACGTAAAAATCCTTGTCGTTTCCATTATACTATAATTGTCAGACAGCTGCTTCTGTAGCAGAAGACCCCCGTTCCGTTTGAAATTTTTCTCTTTGATCTTCTGGATCCTTCTTGTTTTAAGCATTTTGCAGGTGGTAATACCTGCTACAGGTAGAAAGAATACACCTACACTTGTTGCTACACCTGAGTAAATGTAAAATAATATGATGATTAGCCTGCAAACTTAAATAATTCACCTTTTTTTTTTTGGAGGGGGTTGGTATTTTGCTTTCTTTTCTTTTCCCTAGAGGGAAGGAATGAGTAATTGAGGTGTTTTGGAAAAGACTGGAATTTGCCAAATGGCCCATGACACTTTGGAACTGACAACCATGTAGTTTAACTTCGAATATGAAAAAATGAGTTTTATCAATCATCTAATAAATTTTTTATTTACCACATAAAAAGTGAGAAAAAATTTATTATTCTCATTGTATTAGTTATTATTCAATTTTCCAAATTTAGTGTATGAATAGACATCAAAATCCATTCCAATCTAAAATTATTTTAATTTTTTAAAAAATTATCATATACTCATAACACATTATTATTTCCTCTTTGATCCCAATTCTACTTTAAACTCACATATTTAATAATTTTTTATTATATTCAAATAAACTAATCTCAAATCTAAATAAACCCTTACTATTAGATTATAATTTCTATTAAAAAAATTAGTACTTGTCCAAAATAGATGAGAAAGACGACTTACCGATAATAATTCCTGTCCAGTTCTTGTTCTGGTGCAGTTCCGAATCCTTGGGAGGAGGTGGTGGTTCTTGAATCACAAAATTTAAGTGTCAAAACAACATCCGTTTACCGATTGATGTAGAGAGGGGGGAAAATAGATCTCTCATTCTATAAACATACCATAGCATTCGATACCAGAGAGAGCTCCACATAAACAGGTCACAGTCTCAATGGATTTTCCTGCCTTGAGTTCGAGATAGGCATTGGAAGGAGTGCAATAATCTGAGAGAGCATATTGATGGGATGCTTCAATGGTCCAGACCAAGGTTACTGGAACGGATTTCAATGATGTTTCAACAAATTGATCTGTATAATTGTCTGGGTACCAAATTTGGTCTACCAAGAACGCAGAACTGCATGATCCTGAACTACTGGATCCTGAGCTTGTGAAATTCAGAGAGAATTCACTCAGATAAAAGGGAATACTTGTTTCACAGCAATTGATTCCATAGCAGCCAGTTAAGTTTTTCTTGGATTTGTAACATGTTGACAGGCAGCCGGACAAGGGATCATTCTGTTGCTGAAGCAGCATAGCATTTCCACAGCCGAAAAGCTTAAGTTTGTTGTATCGCTTAGAAAAGAAGAATGGACTTCCTGTGAGGTTGAAGCTATTCCATGTGACAGAACCACGACGGCAGAAATAATTCACAGGAGTATTTATGGTCATCGTTTGGTATTTTATTAAAATCCCGACCATTTCCAGGTTGAGTTTGCTAAGGTATGGCTTGAAAGAATTTGATGACTGCCTACAATCAATGGAGTACCACTCATTCAAAGAACAACTGAGACCAATTCCAAAAGGATAGTAGATGGCAACATCACCACAACTACCAGGGCAATCTGCTGGCCGTGCTCGTTGTGCTGTTGCCGGTGATTGAATCTTAAGCCAAAGAAACAAAAATTGCAAAGAGATTAGCTTTAGGTTAGTCATAACTATGCAGCACAGGTGGCCTATAACTATGAAGCTACAGATCTTCCAGGACACAGTGGTTAAATTGATTATGAGGCCCTTTTGCAACCTGATATGTAAGGGGCGACCAAAAACACCAGTTTTCTTCTTGATTTTGCATCGACTCAAAAGTGCTCTTCAAGGAGCAAGTCAATGCACGCAACGTAACTGAGAATTTTCAGTCAAAGCACACCAAAAATTTCACTGAAGTGTCAGCACTTCAGAGCGACACATCAACGTTCAAGGTCAAACAATGGGGCTCCAAGTGACACCGGCATTCCTTCAAGCTTGTCTGTCACGTGCTTATGCGTCACCATCTGATTGGCAATGGTTATTTGGTCTTCCTGGGCCCATGGGGCCACCAAGCTTAGTCTTCTTGGATACAGAACGCAGCTGACCCGTGCCCTGTAGCACTTATTGGACTGTAGTTCCTGATGCCCTGGCGGCTATACCGGATGGGACCAACCCCCGGAACCGCCCACCTTCGGGCAAAATATAACTGGACGGCTAGACTGGCTGGGACCAACTGCGGACCAGCCCTCAATGACTACCTCTAGCGAACCTCAAACTACTTTATTCACCCACGAAATTCACTCCTGCTCTCTCTTTTGCTCTTTCCTAGACTCGTACTCTACAATCTACATCCTTTCTAGAAAGTGTTTAAATTTGATTCTTTTGTCTACAGTTTCTTTCACATATTTTGTATTTTTCAACTAAGTAATGCAATATTTTGAAGTGCAAATGCCCAAGTGGTGAAATGTTAAAAATAAAAACCTCATCTTATTATATTATTCGGTTTTTTTCACTTTTGTTAGTGTAGTTTCTTCCTCTTAATATATATAGTTTGTTTTTGTACATTATTTACAGTTAATTTTGCCTTCTTATCTAAATGTGTATTCTAATTGTGAAAAAGGGAGTAAATTGTCTCTTCGCATTATTTTAATAATTTTTATTTATTTTTTCATCTTACCTTTATTAGTTTGACGATCAAGATTTGATAATATTATTAAATACTCATAATAGACAGACCAGATTTCATAAAAAAAAAAAAAAATCTACGACTGAGATTCATTTGATCGTCATGGATATTTTTGTCATTTTATATTTGTTTATTCTAATTGTGATGAAGGGAGTAAATTGTCTCTTCACATTATTTTATTAATTTTTATTTATTTTTTCATCTTAACTTTATTAGTTTGATGATCTATATTTAATAATATTACTAAATACTCATAATAGACAGATCAGATTTCATAAAAAAAAATTCTACAACTAAGATTCATTTTGTCGTCATGGATATTTTTGTCATTTTATATTTTTTTATTGTTTTTTCCCAATTTCCAAAAGTCCTTATGCGTTAGGAATCCAGATAGTCGCTTCCTTTGTTGCCTTCGGAGAATATGAAGGCTGCCATGGACAGTTTATGGCCACTGGAAATTCCACATGGAGAAGTGAACAAGAAGCTCATAAGGGGTCTAACTAGATGCAAAATGGCTAGATTCAAGTTCAGAAAGAGGGCTATCACATTCTATGTTTATGCAGTTCGAAGAGTTGGGAATTTGGGTTTTTCTTGTGCAGATGTTTTGAGAACAATATTGTAATCTGTTGTTGCCCTTAAAGATTTCTTAGATCACACAGCCATGCTTGCCCTGCCTAACCAGAGAAGCATCAATTATGGCCCGCCGGTTGCCATGGTTCATTAGGCATTTTTCTCATTATTATCATCATCTCTTGTTCATCTTTAATCTTTTCTACTCTTCCGAAGACCACCTTTTTGCTTTTCTTTTCCTTTTATGTTTACTTGGATTAGTGTAGCACTCTGTCTGGTGGGGGATTGTTTAATTTTTGGGGGGGATTTTGTTTCCGTATCTTCTTCCCTGTAATCTAGCATCTAAATTGAATGTTTTAGATGTGAATAGGCATTTTTTTTGTAGCAAAATAGGCATTTTTTTGGGGGAAGAACACCGAACATGGTTGAATTTGGGATGGGTGTTGCAATAGGGATTCCTCTTTTTTGATAGAAGGAAACCTTGCATTTGAGTAGAACCCGTGCCTTATATTTCTTCATCACTTTCTCCATCAGTCAAACCCCATTTCCTTAATTCCCATTTTCTTTGCGACCTTTTTGTCCTTCTTATTTTTCTTGCGATAGCCCACCTCCTCCATCGCCTTTCCTTTCCTCCCATTTTCCTTGCGACAGCACACCTCCTCCATCACCTTATAGTCGCTGGATCGCCAAAGTGAAGCAACCTGAACTCTGTTTTCAGAGGCATCAATCGTCTTTGTTTTTTTTTTAAGGCAAGTCTTTTTTTATTTTAAAAGAAAATAGAATATGTTTGTTGATGAAACGTTGGATCTTTTTGTTGAAAACAGGGTGCATCTACTGGATCATCACCGAATGCCGCCGAATAAGCCTTAGAAGCTAAGTTGCCTCGCTATCCTATTCAACATTTGTTGTAAGTGTATATTAGTATGTAAAAACATAGCATGTATAATTTAATTTAGTGATGTTTTTTATGGTAGATTTTAAAGTATTAGTACAAAAATAGAAACTGTGTGAGATTGTATTAGATATTATTATTGGTTATTTGATAAATTATTGTTGATTTGTGGTGACTGTATAAAAAAAAAAGAGTGGAATTTTTTATGTTAGTTTAGGTTGAAAGCTTATTAGATTGGGAAAATTCCTATTTTGGCCAAGTATTGTGAAATATAATATATGTGATTATTGATTTTTAAAAATAATAAAATCAAGCAGAAAACCAAAGAATAATAGCAAAAAGTTGATAAAGGTGTTGAGATATATGCATGAAAGATGAAAGAATAGCTAACCTGAGATAACAAAAAAAAAAAAAAATGATAATCAAAACATAATAATAAAAAAATATACACACCTACGACCAAATACCACTAAGAAAATATATACAAAGATACAAAACCTTTAATATATCACTGCACGTTCCTTGGTCACGGGGGTTCTTTGTATGAAACTTTTGCTGAACTAATGGGAAGAAAAGATGGTTGTTTGAAGAGTAACTATACATTTTTACAAGAAAATGAGTGCCTTTTTTTAGATGGCATGGGATTGTCGAAGCACAAATTCCATTAGGTTATGGATTGGCTTTTGCTCAGAAGTATGATAAGGACGAGAATGTAATGTTTAGTTTGTATGGAGACGGCACTGCAAATCAGGGACTCCTTTTTGAGGCTTTGAATATGGCTACTCTTTGGGATCCATTTGCTATTTTGGTTTTTGAAAATAATCACTGCAAGAACCCAAAAGTATCTTTTTTAGTACCTTTTTTTGTTGATTGCTTAAGTTGTTGAATTTTAGTAATTACACATTCATTTGGATTGTAGTCCTGTTTAATTCATTTCTTACTTTTTTTAATGTCTAAACTGATATAAGATTTGATTGCTACTGTATCATCTACTGTACAAATCTATCAACCTTTTATAATGCTTGTCAAAAAGTTGCATATATGACAATTATGATAATAATCAATATGCTTGATTTTGTTGGATACCTATGTTAGCTTGTTGACATTTTTGTTTTCCTTTTTAGTGAAGAATCGGCTTCTTTTACGCAATTGCCTATAAACTTTTCATTCATGGGTCGCAAGAACTTATCACTGAAAATATTTGAGAATTGTACTAAATTTCCAGAAAATCCATTATTTGAAGTGAAATTAAGTCGGCCTCAGTGTTTCGGAGTAGCAATACTAACAAGTTTCTATTTCTGTTGGGTGAGGGGTGTAGGGGTGGGAGGGAATTGTTGATTATGGGGTGTCGGTGTCATATTGGTGGCTTCACTTTCTCGGGAGGGGAGTCTTACTATTTGGTGTTCTACTATTATGTCCTTGTAATGTCCTTAGCATATTTATAACATGCACTTTTAACACTTATACTAATTGCAATATTCTGACCTGACTTTCACTTATCTTGATATAGGTGCTAGATGGCGACACTTGGGGATATAGGGTTTTCGGCAACTATAAATATTCTTACTGCATTAGTTTTCTTAGTAGCATTTGCCATACTAAGGCTTTAGCCATTTAATGAGAGTTTACTTCCCAAAATGATATCTTAAAGGTTTAAGAAGCAGTCGCACACATTTTGGGGCCTTTGTGAAAAGGTTTGTTAATTTGGACTGGAGAGCATATGTAAGATTTCTAAATTGGATGCCTAATGCACTCAAGATGCCAGAACCTAAGCTTATTAACCATGCTGGATTGGATTCTACTGTTTATCTGCAAATTTATTTGTTGGTGTATAGTTATTAGCTTCTAAGATGAATTTCTTTTGACAGTTAAACTTATAATTTGGTGCTAAATTTTAGTTATTTGATGATCTCTACGACTCAAAATTTTTGTTCTTGTAACAGTGCTTATGGCCATCCTTGTTCCAGTTAACTGGACCAATAACACATTAGCTAAATCAAATGTAGAGTACAATGAGATTGATAAGCTCTCTATGTCAAACATCCCACTTTGATCACAAAGGTTTGGCCTACGTGCGCATGCATATTAGATCATTTACTTGCAACTTTCGCATTTTCTTTGACCTATAATTCAGAAATTTTGAATTGATATGGTCCAAACAATTATATGCCCTGTTAAATCCACCTTTATGCCCTTTGAAGTAGATTAGCATCAGGGAAGAAACTTGTCATCATATGTAGCTGTCTCATTATTTTTGCATATGGTGTTTTGTAAAGGGTCAAAATTGAGATGCCTAACGAAATTTAACAACGCAATAGCCAATCTAAAGGTTGTTGACTGATTGAATTTAAGATTTCAAGTACAATTTGTTGATAGTCGTTGGCAAATTCATTGTAATCATGAGAGTTTCTTGAGACACACACACACACACACACACACACACACACACACATTTTAATTTTTACACCATGCTAGAAATATTATTTATACTCTCCATTCTTTAAATGCTTGATCTATCACTTATAATGTGCCAAAAATTTTCAGGTTCTGGACTCATATTATGATGGCCTATGCCTTTAGTTTTTGGACCTACTATGTCTTGCGGAAAGAATATGCAACGGCTGCAGAAATGCGTTTCCACTTTCTTGCTACTAAAAGCCGACATCCAGATCAATTAACAGTAAGATGCTAAATTGTTGTCTTAATTGTCAATCTATCCGGGGTGAACATAAAATTTTGATTACATCATGAAGTACGTGAATATTTTGATGGTTCATTGGTTTTTTTATGTGATTTACAAGGTGGCTATTTACATATCACATCAAAAACAATATAAGGTGGTTGTTTACATACACAAGTCATTTGGGACTCAAGCAAGTATTACCAATAAGGTGTCAACAAAAGCTCCATCAGAAAGGTCACGTGTAGCAAATGGATCAAGCTAGGACAAAATCAACATTTCTAATAACAATGGAAATGCACCTGATGTGTACGAATTTGGGTATAAAAAATTATATAAAATAAGCACATTCCCAATCAAGTTTAAATTAAAACGTTAATCCCAAATTATACATATGAGCAAGCGTACTCATCATTGAGCAAGCGTACTCATCATTAAGCATAGCATAGGGTTTAAAACGAGTATCAATCCTCAAGGAACAAGTATGCATTAACCACTTTTCTTGCATTGTTTAACCGACTCAATAAAGTGAAAAAAAATAAAAATAAAAATAAAATAAAATAATATAATATAATATATATATGTTAAGGATGAATAATTATGTAACTCAAACCATTATTTTGACAAACATGACCTTAAAGTACCCAATCATTATCATAACTAACATTCTCTTAGCATCATGAAGGATTAAGATAGATCCACTTCTTTTCCAATCCATGAAATTATTATCTTCTAGACAAATTAGCATCACATATCATGTCTCAACTAATTCACCCAAAAAATGTATTAAACACAATCCTTGATTAAATCCCCATATCCTGACAAACTTAAAACATGAAATTAACCAATGAATCCATATCCTGGCAGATATTGATAGGGCCTAAATTAGTCATATTTTTCATAGTTATTTGAGGCTATTTTGTGATATATTTTGTTCAATAACTAGTCATATTCCTTCATATTTGAGATTTTACCCTTAGAGAGGTATTTTGTGCATTATTTCAGATTTTAGGGGTAAAATAAGACAAAAATTATGCAAAATAGAATAGAGGCGGCGCCGGCTAGGCCAGGGGAACTGGCGTCGGCCACGTGCTGCTGGCATGCACTTCGAGGTGATGAAAAAATCGTTGGAATAGAGTTGAACAGAACCAAACCGGTGCTGGCTAGGAGGCTAGGAGGTGGCACCGGTTGCATTCTGGAATGGTTGCGTGAAAATTAAGAAAAATCGGCGAACGACTGAAGAAACAGAACACAACCGGCACCGGCCCTAGGTTGGCAAGGCAGCGCCGGCTGTGCCCTGAGGTTGAGGCGGTGCCTTAATTTTTGCACGCATTTTTCAGCAATCTACAGAATTTTAGTATTTTTCTACTTCTAATCGGCCAAAAACTCTACACCAACGAATTTAGGCACTTCCTAAGCCTATAAATAGAGGGAAAACACGAGGAAAAGAGAGAATTCGTGGATCATACCAGAAAATCACTCAAATTAAGGAGGAATTCTACCAAATCAAGAAAGATTGTGCAAGAGGGTCTACAAAGGAAAAAGAAGGAGGCTTGTCCATGAGTGCTTTCTTTTACTTTGTTTTCTTTTTCTTGAACAATGATGTGTTAATTGTTTTATTGTAATTTGACATTATTTTAGATATTCATGATTTTTAGAGTTATTTGATCTTTTGATTAATTGATTATTCTTCTTGGTATTTAATTACTTGTACTTATTACGAGATTAATTGGTTGTTTTTTTCCATTAACTTACTAGACTAAAGGGGTTCATCGTGATTTCAATTTATTGATTACATATTTATTGGCTATTAACTTACAAGACCAAGGGGGTTAATTGCTGAGGATTGGGTAATTAAAGGTTAATTGATGTTTGCCAGACCAAGGATTCATTGATTAATTTCATACTTTAAATTTGCCAGACTAAGAAAATTTAATCAAGGATTGTGTTCAATGCATTTTTTGGATGAATTAGTTGAGAAAGACCAAGTGATACTCATTTATCTAGAAGATAGTGCTTTCATGGATTGACCAAAGAAGTGAATCTATCTTAATCCTTCATGATGCCGAGAGAATGATTAGTTATGATAATGGTTAGGTACTTTAAGGTCATGTTTGTCAAAATAATGGTTTGTATTACATAATTCTGCATCCTTTACATGTATATATTATTTTATTTTATTTTATTTTTATTTTTATTCTTTTTCACTTTATTGAGTCAGTTAAACAATGAAAGAAAAGTGACTATTGCATACTTGTTCCTTGAGGATCGACACTCGTTTGAACCCTATGCTATATTAATGATGAGTACGCTTGCTCATATGTGTAATTTAGGGTTAATGTTTTAATTTAAACTTGATTGAGAATGTGCTTATTTTTATATGATCTTTATACCCAAATTTATACGCATCAAATTATTGGCGCCGTTGCTGGGGAACAATATCATGAAAGCTTGGATTTTGTTGATTTAACCATGTAAGTATGTAAATAGGTAAATATGTAAATATGTACAATTATTCTTTTTACAAAAAGGTGCCATCTTTTGTATCTCGTGTATCTTTTGTATACCTCCGCAATCTAATTTACTAACTTTGACTATATTTTATTGATTAACTTTTTATTCTTTTAATTTTGTTTTAATCAGGAATTCTGCTATCTAACTTACTTCTTGTCTTTTCTAGGTGTTATCCTTGGTACATGACCCGAATATTTAAAAGCGAGAGAGTCGATTTTGATCCTGAAATCGAAAGGACACTATCAAAAATCAGCCGAACAATCCAAAGGAACTTGATCATAGACATGGATAGTGCTCAAAACAACAATGCTGGAAACAACAGGAGGGTCATGGATGAGTTTGTGAAACTTGCAATCTTGGGCAAAGGCTCGAGTATCACTAGACCTAAGGTGGATGCGAATAATTTTGAGATAAAGCCCAATATTATCCAGATGGTCTAAAATATGATTCAATTTAATGGGCTACCTGAAGAAGATCCCAATGCCCATCTAGCTAGTTTTCTTGAGATTTGTGATACTTTCAAAATGAATGATGTTTTTGAAGATGCCATAAATTTAAGATTTTTTCCTTTTTCTTTAAGAGATAGATCTAAATCTTGGTTAAAGTCGTTACCTACAGGTTCCATCACTACTTGGAATGCCCTAGCTAAAAATTTTCTTGTCAAATATTTCCCTCCAGCTAGGACAGCCAAACTTAGAAACGAGATATTTGCCTTCCAACAATTAGATTCTGAACCCTTGTATGAAAGTTGGGAGAGATTTAAAGAAATGTTGAGAAAATGCCCACACCACGGATTTGAGTTAGGAATGCAGATGTTCATCTTTCTGAATGGCCTTACGTTCACAACACGCCAAGTGGTGGACTCTTCTGTAGGGGGTTCCATCAATCATAAGACCCCGGAGCAGGTATTCGATCTCATTGAAAATTTGTCTTCTAATAACTATTCTTGGGGAAGTACAAAGTCTAGAGCTCGTGTGCAAGGAGTGCATAAAGTGGATGCTATGGCAGCGTTGGAGGCTAAGGTAGACGCATTAACTTAAAAGATGGAACAAAAAGTGATGCCTCATGGCCAGGTGTTAAACGTAAGTTGTGATTTTTGTGGAGAAGGGCACCCAAATCATGAGTGCTAAAATATGGGTTCACTCCAAGAAACCATAGAACGTGCAGCCTTTGCAAGTAATGTCTATCCAGGTAACAACACTTATAGTTCTACTTACAATCCTGGTTGGAGAAATCACCCTAACTTCTCTTGGAGCAATAGAAACCAACCTAGGCAGGGTTCTTTCAATTTTGGGGGAAATCAAAGGAACCAACCTCTCGTGAACAACAATGCAGCACCTTCTAAGCTACCATTGGAGGAATTGATTGGCCAATTGGTAAGTACAACGGAGACTAAGTTCCAAGGGGTCGATGCTACAACAAGGAACATAGAGGCTTCCATGCGCAACTTAGAGAGCTAAACTGGCCAATTAGCTACACTACTGGGGGATCATCAAGTAGGGATATTGCCTGGAAACACTGAAGAAAATCCATGGGTCAAAGCTGTGGAAAACATTAAAGTCATTTTTTTTCTTTCAGTTTGTGTGATTTGGAACAATTTTTTATTTTTATCATTTTTTTATTTTTTTATCATTTTTTCGTGAATTAAATTGCATTATTCATCATTATTGCATGTTCATCATTTTCTTGCATAAAAAAAAAAAAATCGAAACTCGGACAGAATGCAACCGGTGCCAGCTATGACTAGGACCGGCACTGGCTCCTGCCGAGCAAGTCACTTGAAATAGGCCATTTTGGCCACTTTTTCTTTAAAATTCTCCAACTCCTTCTCAAATTCTCTCTAACCCGCGTCGGCTTCACCTTCCAAACTTCTCAAATTTTGATTTTTCACCTCCCAAACACTTTTACAACATCAATCTATCATTCTTTTGTTGATCCTACGGACCAAAATTCTTTAAATCTTCCATTTTTCACAATAAACCAAACTTCAATCCGCATGAAAAGAACTTGGATTTCTGAAAAAAGATTGTATCTTTTGCTTGCCCATGCATAAGAGAGCACAAATGTATGATTTTTATTCAATTCCCACAGTTGAAATGTTGTAGATGAATTTTTCTAGGGTATATTTTTGGCCGAAAGTTGGGATATATAATGTTCTCTTGCATTGTGAATTAACTCTTGAGCTTCATGACTTCGGATATGTTATAAGTTAATGATTCTTGAGTACTTGATTCATTCACATAATTATTAGGAAATTTAAGCATTTGCTTAAGGATAGGATTGTGGCTATTATGATGATTGAATAGTTGATGCACATTGGCCTTGAATTGTTTTACACTTGATCACTCTAATGCCATGATAATGCTTTTATTCACATGATCATGTATGTACATTTGAATGCATTGGGGTTGTTCACCACATTTTTGCTTTACACTGAGCTTTATATGTATTCGTGTAGGTTGTGTTGAAGTGGTTAAAGGAGATTGAATTGGTTGTTGTTGGGTGTGTGATATACGTTAAAGGAGTTTGGGCATTGTTGTTGTAAGAATTGGTAGGGTATTATGTATTATGTAGGGTATTATGTATTGTGTTTAAAACAGGGGAGATACAACCATTCCTCAATCTTTGAGCTTCTTAGTCCTTATCCTCCTATCTTCACTACTACTTACTTGCCAATATGTCTAGAGTAAGGGGTCAAGCCTTAAAGAGGGCTCGAGCTTCTTCTTCCTCAGCCTCTTCATCTATAGACCCCATGTTCCTTAGGCTAGCTGAGTTCATTGATCCATCATATGAGGAGTGGTATAATAGGAGGGCTTCAAATAAGATCATTATGGGGCATACATTCGCACCTACCCTAGACCATGCCCTTAAATTAGGAATGATGTTTAGGAGGCTAGGGTGGGGATCAATAGTATAGCTAAAAGGGAATTATTGTCCAGTGCTGATCAAAGAATTCTATGCCAACATGGTTGAAAAGGGCAATAAATACCTTCCCTACATTAAGACAAGAGTGAAAGGAACCCCCATCTGTTGGATTGTATGCCCTCTTAGACTAGGTTTCTGATGTAAAATCGAATATTTTAATAAAAGATTTATTTTCAGAAATTGTTTGTGAATTTATTTTTTGTTTGTGCACAATTTTCGTTTGGAACAGACCATTGTGTTTAAATAAGTGATCCATGTGAATGGTGGTCTTTCACAGTAAGGTATGGATCATGGGTTATTTAACACATAGACATTTGTTCTTAGCCTATTGATGAGATTGTGAACCTCATCATGTTTAGGTTATTATGTTATGAATTCCAAATAGGGAATGGCTTACCTTTAGCCAGTGAGTAGTCCACTCACTTCATAACATAAGCGTATTTCGAATACGTAGAACATGACCTGTAGTAGTGGTTTCTCAAAGTATTATATGGTAGAAACCTAGACTACTACCGCTACAGCGTGGACTAGTACTCTACGACTTGAGTATGAGTTGGTGGTCTGGCGAAGCTGGGAGCATATACTTTGATTTGCTATAGTTGAGGTTCTATCGTAGGGCCAATATACTTGCATGTTAGGTATGTGTGACTAGTTAGTTAAGGCAGACTTATACTAGATAGTTTCTGCACTATATCGCCCCTTGTGGTTGTCCGAATGGTCTAAATTATCCAGGGCCCTAGGAAACATGACTTGGATGTTTGCTTTAGGGTAGCTCCCTTGAAAAGCGGAAACACTCCAGGAAGTCGTGGATCATTAGACTAGAAGCCTAAGGATGGTAGATGTCATTTAGGGGGGTGTTAGTACACTTCTTCTTCTCTAAATGTACGGCGATGTGTAGAGGGGTATTTTAGTCATTTCACCTGTAGGTCAGAGACTTTGCGAACGCAGCATTGTCTTTGGGGTCAATATTTCCTTATGGTGATATTAGGAAATATTTAAAATGCAAAATACAGCTATTTATATAGTAGGGGTATTTTGGTCACTTTAGCAGCCAAGGCGATGTGTCTTTTTGGTCCTCGAGATAGCCCGTAAGTCTTAACTATTTTTAGGTTGAGGAATTGGTCTCAGTTGAAGAGGATTTTATTTTATTTTATTTTATTTTATTTTATTCAGGAAGTCGAATTTGTTATTGGACTGGAATAAAATAAATAAATAAATAAAATAGGAGTTGAGAGAAATTAATTATCTAGTTTATTTGGTTAATTAATTATTCAGGGCCTAGGTCCAGTATGAATAATTAAGAAATTAACCTGGGCTTAAACTAGGGGAAATAATTAATGTTTAATTATTTATTGGGTTATTTATATAGGCCCAAGAAATAAATAATTAAAGATTAATTATTATGGTTCATTTGGGCTCATTAATTATTTATTGGGTTACTTATGTAAGCCCAGGAAATAAATAATTAATATTTATTATTTTGGGCCTTTTGAGTCCAAGAAAAATAATAAATATTTATTTGGCCCAATAGTTTGGACCTTAGGGTTTTTTCTAGATACGGTTAAGAGGAGTTTAGGGTTAGGCCAAACTGATTCTCAGGATAACATCCGGGTGTTTTGAAATCCCGGGGATATGTTTATCAGAGATTGAGAGACCTAGTTGAGGCTAACTTATAAACAACTCTTTGGAAAAGAAAAAACCCTAAATTTTCCAAGCCACACAAGACTCTCACGTCTCTCTCTAGCTTCTCTCTCACGTTTCTTCTTCTTGGTTTCTCCTTGTTCTTTGCTAACCAATAGCGAGTGAACCAAGGAGAATTGAGACCGTTTCTCTTTCCCATTGTGTTCACCAACTAGAGGTTAGGCTGAGGAATATCCCGAGAGTTGGAAAGCTAAGCGTTAATGCAAACAAGGCGAAGTAAAAGGCTAGCGGGTGTTCAACCGGAAGCTCCTTCAAGTGTGCAAAGCGAGGCGATTCCAGCCGTTCAATCTGTTCCTATGCAACCTAGGAGGGTTAAGGAACGCAAATGTATGATCTTCACGCTTCCGCATGGCCTTTATGGCTCGCGTTTATTTTTCTCCAGTTTTTTTTTGTTGCTACAGAGCATGATTCCCCTGTTTGCTCAGGATAACATCCGGGTGTTTGAAATATGATATCCCGGGGATATGTTTATCAAAGAATGAGAGAACTGTTTTTGGCTAACCAATAAACTAGTGAACCCTAATTTTCCAAGACTACACAGTGAGTCTCACGTCTCTCTCTGTGGTCTCTCACGTTTTCCTTTCTTCTGGTTTTCTCCTTGGACTTTGCTAATCAATAGCGAGTGAACCAATGAGATTTGGGGCCATTCTTCTTCTCCATAGTGTTCACCAACTAGAGGTTAGGCTGAGGAATATCCCGAGAGTTGGAGAGCTAAGCGTTAATGCAAACAAGGCAAAGTAGAAGGCTAGTGGGTGTTCAACCGGAAGCTCCTTCAAGTGTGCAAAGCGAGGTGATTCCAACCGTTCAATCTATTCCTACGCAACCTAGGAGGGTTAAGAAATGCAAAGGTATGATCTTCACGCTTCCGCGTAGCCTTTAAGGCTCGCGTTTATTTTTCTCCAGTTTTTTTTCGCTACAGAGCATGATTCCCCTATTTCACGTTTTCCCTCAATGTACACGAGACCATTTAGCTAATCTTCTCCAGGTATATGATGATGATTCTTGGCAAGGGATTGATATTAACAATCAAAAAATTCTTTCTGATCCTAATTGGGATGCCAGTGGAATTAGAGCCACTCTAGGGTTGCACAAGCACAATGCTTTCCAAGCCAATAGCTTTTATTCAAACAATGATCTTACTGCAAACTTTAGGGCTCTAGTATACATGTTTGGGTTCAATGTTGTACCCCGTGCCAGTGGATTTAATGAGACACGCCTTATTGATACATATATTTTACATAGAATGATGACCATCCTACTTATCCCTCTTGCACCCTTGATTATACGATCTATTAGGGATATGGTTCATTACCATCTCTCTACTAAAGCCTTCATCTTCCCTCTAGTCATCATGAGAATTCTGAGAGACTTTGGTATTAGTATTGAGGGAGAATTGATGGAAGCTACCACTGAGCATGATGTGGTTACGGAGCAAACACTGATGAGTTGTGGGTACAAGTATAACCCGAAGTTGAAGAAGTGGCTAACTCCCCATGAGGTCAGGTATCCCGGTTAGGTTAGGCCCCCGCCTGTGGAGAAGGAGCACCCACCGCCACCATCACGAGCATGAGCTAGTAGTTCCCAGTCCCAATCAAGGACTGACTTTGAAGGTGCGGTGATGGGGCAGCTAGCACAGTAGACAGAGATGCTGCTACATATGTGTGATTCCATCGATGACATTACTCGGAGGCAGGCAACTATGGAGTAGGGATGAGTGGATACAGCGCTTTCCGAGTCCACATGGTGGTGCTGGCACGTTGGCACATGATGATGATGCTGATGGGGAGGATTGAGCTGATTGTTCTACACTTTTTCCTATTTTTCACTCTTATTTTTCCTTTATATTTTCATATCTTTTCTAGTTAGTTCCTATACATTTCTTATTTTTGTACTATTGACTTTCGTTTTGTTTCCCTTTTCTTTTTCTAGTTTTTATACTTTGGTGTTTCTTTTGTTTTTTTTTCTTTTTAGGTATTTTGACAATGCTCCTGTATGCTGGACTCACCTCTTGTATAGAAGAATGCACAATGAATGGAAGTAATTTCTTTCTTATCTTTTCCCCTTTATATTTTTGGTCTCATGGCAATATTTTCTTGTTCTATTTGTTTGGCCATTAAGGACAATGTCTAGTTTAAGTGTGGGGGAGTGGTGATAGGGCCTAAATTAGTCATATTTAGAGGCGGTGCCAGACAGGGCAAAGGAATCGGTACCGGCTATGTGCTGTTGGCACAAACTTTGAGGTGATAAAAAATCAGTGAAATGAACCGGAATAGAACCGAACTAACGCCGGTTGTGAAGTTGGAACTAGCGCCGGCTGTACTCTGGAAAGAAATGTGCAAAAATCAAGGAAAAAATTAGCGAACAATTTAAGAAATAGAACACAATCGGCGCCGGCTCCAGGCAGCCAAGACGACACCGACTGTGCCCTAATGAGGAGGTGGTGCCTTGAATTTTACGCGTGATTTTTGGTAATCTGCAGAATTTTAGTATCTTCCTACTTCTAATCGGCCAATAACCCTACACCAACAAATTTGGCACTTTCTAAGCCTATAAATAGATGGAAAACACAAGAAAAATGGGAGGAATTCATAGATCATAACAAAAATCACTCAAATCAAATGAGGAATTCTTCAATTCAAGGAGGGTTGTGCAAGAAGGCCTTCAAAGGAAGAAGAAGAAGGCTTGTCTATGAGTATTTTCTTTTACTTTGTTTTCTTTTTCTTGAACAATGATGTGTTAATTATTTTATTGTAATTTGATATTGTTTTAGGTATTCAGGATATTTAGAATTATTTGATCTTTTGATTAATTGATTGTTCTTCTTGGTATTTAATTACTTATGCTTATTACGAGATTAATTGGTTGGTTCTTTCCATTAACTCGCTGAGACCAAAGGGGCTGATGGTGGTTTCAATTTATTAATTTTATATTTGTTGTCTATTAACTTGCCGAAACCAAGGGGGTTAATTGATGAGGACTGAGTAATTAAATGTTAATTGATGTCTGCCGAGACCAAGGATTCATTAGTTAGTCTCATGTTTTAAGTTTGCCGAGACCAAGGAAATTTAATCAAGGATTGTGTTTAATGCATCTTTTGGATGAATTAGTTGAGACAAGACCAAGTAATGCTAATTTATCTAGAAGATAGTGATTTCATGGATTGAAAAAGAAGTGAATCTATCTTAATCCTTCATGATGCCAAAAGAATAATTAGTTATGATAATGGTTAGGTACTTTAAGATCATGTTTATCCAAATAATGGTTTGAGTTACATAATTCTCAATCCTTGACATGTATATATTCTTTTATTTTATTTTTTAATTTTTAAAATTTTTTTCACTTTATTAAGTCGGTTAAACATTGAAAAAAAAAGTGATTAATGCATACTTGTTCCTTGAAGATCGACACTCGTTTGAACTCTATGATATGTTAATAATGAGTACGCTTGATCATATGTGTAATTTGGGGTTAATGTATTAATTTAAACTTGATTGGGAATGTGCTTATTTTTATATAATCTTTATACCCAAATAAATACACATCAAGTTTTTGGTGCCGTTGCCGGGGAACAATATCATGAAAGTTTGGATTTGGTTGATTTATCTATGTAAATATGTAAATAAGTAAATATGTGAATATGTAAATATGTACAATTGTTCTGTTCGCAAAAAGGTGCCATTTTTTATAAATTGTGTATCCTTGTGTATCTTTGTAATCTAACTTACTAATTTTGACAATGGTTTAATTGACTAACTTTTTCTTCTTTTAATGTTGTGTTAATCATGAATTCTGCTGTCTAACTTGCTTCTTATTATTTCTAGGTGCTATCCTTGGTACATGACCTGAAAATTTGAAGGCGAGATAGTCAATTTTGATCCTGAGATCGAAAGGACACTATAAAAAATCAGCCGAACAATCCAAAGGAACTTGATCATAGACATGGATAGTGCTCAAAACAACAATGCTGGAAACAACAGGAGGGTTATGGATGACTTTGTGAAACCTGCAATCTTGGGCATAGGCTCGAGTATCACTAGACCTAGGGTAGATACAAACAATTTCGAGATAAAGCCCAATATCATCCAGATGGTCCAAAATATAGTTCAATTCGATGGGCTACCTGAAGAAGATCCTAATGCCCACTTAGCCAGTTTTTTTGAAATTTGTGATACTTTCAAAATGAATGGTGTTTCTGAAGATGCCATAAAGCTAAGACTTTTTCCTTTTTCTTTGAGAGATAGAGCCAAATCTTGGTTAAAGTCTTTGCCTACAGGTTCCATCACTACTTGGAATGCCCTAGCTGAAAAGTTTCTTGCCAAATATTTCCCTCCAGCTAGGACAGCTAAACTTAGGAACGAGATATTTACCTTCTAACAATTAGATTCGGAACCTTTGTATGAAAGTTGGGAGAGGTTCAAGGAGATGCTGAGAAAATGCCCACACCATGGATTTGAGCTAGGAATGCAGATGCTCATCTTTTTGAATGCCCTTACGTTCGCAACACGCCAAGTGGTGGACTCTTCTGTAGGGGGTTCCATCAATCATAAGACCCCGGAACGGTATTCGATCTTATGGAAAAATTTAGCTTCTAATAACTATTCTTGGAAAAGTGCAAGGTCTAAAACTCGTGTGCAAGTAGTGCACAAAGTGGATGTTGTAGCAGCTTTAGAGGCTAAGGTGGAAGCGTTGACGCAAAAAATGGAACAAATGGGGATGCCTCAAGGTCAGGTGTTAATTGTAAATTGTGGTTTTTGTGGAGAAGGGCACCCAAATTATGAGTGCCAAAATATGGGTGCACTCTAAGAAACCATAGAACAAGCGATCTTTGCAGGTTATATCCATCCAGGTAATAATCCTTATAGCTCTACTTACAATCCTAGTTGGAGAAATCACCCTAACTTTTCTTGGAGCAACGAAAATCAACCTAGGCAAAGTTCTTTTAACTTTGGGAGAAATCCAAGGAACCCACCTCCTTTGAATAACAATTCAACACCTTTCAAACCGCCCTTGGAGGACTTGATTGGCCAATTGGTAAGTACAACGGAAACCAAGTTCCAAGGGGTTGATGCAACAACAAGGAACTTAAAGGCTTCCATGCGCAACCTGGAGAACCAAATTGGCTAACTTGCTAAGCTACTTGGGGATCATCAAGTGGGGTCATTACCAAGAAACACTGAGGAAAATCCACGGGATCAAAGCTGTGGAAAAATATTGAAGTCATTTTTGCGTTCAATTTTGTGATTAGGAACAATTTTTATTTTCGTCGTTTTGTTTGATTCTTTTTCATGAATTAAATTGCATTATTCATCATTACTGTTTGTTCATCATTTTTCTACTTAAAAAAAAAAAAGATGAAGGCCAAACAGAATGCAACTGACGCTGGTTCCTGTCAAGCAAGACACATGAAATAGGCCATTTTTGCCACTTTTTCTTTCAAACTCTCCAACTCCCTCTCAAATCCTCTCTAACCAGCGCTAGCTTCACCTTCCCAACCACTCAAATTTTGATTTTTCACCTCCCAAACACTTTTATAGCACCAATCTATCCTTTTTTTTGTTGATCCTACAGTTCAAAAGTCTTTAAATCTTCCATTTTTCACAAAAAATCCAATTTTTAATCCAAATGCAAAGAGCTTGGATTTCTGAAAAAAGATTGCATCTTTTGCTTGCTCATGCATAAAAGAACATAGCGGTATGATTTTTCTTGAATTCCCACGGTTAAAATGTTGTAGATGAATTTTTTTAATTTTGAGTATATTCTTGGCCGAAAATTGGGATAGATAATGTTCTCTTGCATTATAAATTAACTCTTGAGCTTTATGACTTTGGATGTTTTATGAGTTAATGATTCTTGAGTATGTGAGTCATTCACATGATCATTAGGAAGTTTATGCATATGCTTAAGGGTAGGATTATGGCTATTATGATTAAGTAGTGATGCACATTGGCCTTGAATTGTTTTCCACTTAATCATTCTAATGCCATGATGATGCCTTCATTCATATGATCATGCATGTACATTCGAAATACATTAGGTTTGTTTAACACATTTATGCTTTACAGTGAGCTTTCTACGTAATCCGACAGGTTGTGTTGAATTGATTGAAGGAATTGTATTGGTTGGGTATGTGACATACTTTAAAGGAGTTTGGGAATTAGTGTTGTGAACTAGTTGAGGGTTGAGTGAGTGTTGTGAATTGCGTTTGAAATGGGGAGCTACAACTTTTTTTAATTCTTTGAGCTTTGTAGTTTTATCCTCCTATTTTTCCCACTACTTACTTACCAACATGTCTAGAACACGGGGTCACCCCTCTAAAAGGACAAGAGCTTCATCTTCCTCAACCCCTTCATCTATTAATCCCTTGTTCCTTAGACCAGCTGAATTTACAATAGGAGAGCTTCCAATAAGATTATTGTGGAGCGTACATTTGCACCGATCCTAAACCGTGCCCTTAAACTTGGACTGATGTTTAGAAGGCTAAGGTGGGGACCTATTGTACAGCTAAAAGGGAATTATTGCCCAGTACTCATTAAGGAATTCTATGTCAACATGGTTGACAAGGGTAGTAAAAACCTTCCCCACACAGAGACAATAGTAAAGGGCACCCCCATTATCCTCACACAAAATCACTTAGCTGCTCTTCTCCAGATCTATGATGATGATACGTGGCAAATGATAGATGTTAATAATCAAAAGATCCTTTCTGACCCTAATTGGAATGCCAGTGGGACTAGAGCCACTCTAGGGTTGTACAGGTATAATGCCTTCCAAGCCAACAGTTTTTATTCGAATAATGATATTGCTGCCAACTTTAGGGCTCTACTCTACATGTTTGGGTTCAATGTTGTACCCCGTGCCAGTGGTTTCAATGAAACACGCCTTATTGATACATATATCTTGCATAGGATGATGACCACTCAGCCTATTCCTTTTGCTCCATTGATCATCCAATCTATTAGGGATGTGGTTTATCACCGCCTTTCTACCAAGGCCTTCGTCTTTCCTTTAGTCATAATGAAGATTCTAAGAGACTTTGGTATTAGCACTGAGGGAGAATTGATAGAGACTACCACTGAGCATGATATGGTTACGGAGCAAACACTGATGAGTTGTAGGTATAAGTATAACCAGGAGCTTAAAAAGTGGTTAACACCCCAGGAGGTCAGGTATCCCGGTCAGGTTAGGCCACCACCTATGGTGGAGGAGCACCCACCACCACCACCATTGCGAGCACGAGCAGGTAGTTCATAATTCCAGTCCAGGACTGACTTTAAGACTGCAGAACTGGGATAGTTAGCCCAGTAGATGAAGATGCTATTACACATGCAGGGCTCCATCGATGACCTTGCCTGGAGGCAAGCTATTATGGAGCAACAATGGGCTAAGTGGCGGCTGCATTTTCTAGGACAACATGGTGGTAAGGGCACGTCCACACAAGATGATGATGATGGGGCGGATTGAGATGCTTGTTCTACATATGTCCCTACTTATCACTCTCATTTTGTTCTTTTTCTTTTATAATTTCATGTCATTTTTTCTTTTGAATATGTACTTTTCTTTTATTTTTGTACTATTTTCTTTCTTTCCTTTTTGTTTATTTTTCTTTTCTAGTTTTTATACTTTAGTGTGCTCTTTTGTATTTTTCTTTTTAGGTACTTTGCCAATGCCTTATTCTTCAGGAATTCAACTCTTGAACAGAAGATTGCACAATGAATGGAAGTATTGTCTTTCTTATCTCTTCTCCTTTATATTTTTGGTCCTATAGCATTGTTTCTTCCTTGTTCTATTTGTTTGGACATTGAGGACAATGTCCAATTTAAGTGTGGGGGAGTGGTTAGATTGAGAATTCTTCTATGAATCATTCTTTTATACTACTTCCTTCTTATGAACAAATTTTTCAAAAATTTTTCTGATTTTCTTTGCGATTTCAAAAGGTATTTTAATGCATGTCTTTGTGATAGGTCATAGAGCATATGTTCTATATGATTTATGGCTTATGCATGACTTTTTTGCACGCACTTGGACTAAGTAGTTCTTGATCATATGCTTTGCATTGTTCTTAAACTTATTTTTCTACTAAAATTCATTGAGCATTTTAGAACTTACTTGAATACCTCTCGAGGCAAAATAAGAAAGACATTCATGATTTAACTTAGGGATGACAGTAATATGCCTTCTTTGGATAGTTTGAGCTTTTCAAGCCTACCTATTTGATATTATCCCTAGTGCCTATTTTGAGCCTAAATTGTTAATTTCTTTCATAGAACTTGTTATCATACTTTATCCATTACTTCTTTCTGAGAGTTTGATTTATCTTCCAAATCTTTGATTGCTATGAATGGATAAAAGTACATGTAGGAAAATATTAAGGGAGACTACTTGTGTAAAGATCATGACTTGTTACTTTCAGTCATGCATCAATAGTTGTGTTGAGTTGGGAAAGGAGAAAAGAAAAGAAAGAGAAAGAGAAAGAAAAGAAAGATTGAGAAAACAAAAGCTGCTAGAAAATATTGAAAGAGAAAAAAAATTAACAAACAAACAATAGCAGGATTTGAAAAAAAAAGAGAGGAAAAAGAAAGAAAAAAAAAGTGAAAGTGAAAGAGAAAGAAAGATTACAAAAAGAATGGTGGTTGAGCTGTAGGTATTTCTAAAAAACTTGAGTTCACATCAAGTTCTTGGCACCATTGATGAAAATTAGAATGATCTTGTGAGAAAATTATTGATAAGTTGAGAATGAGTTATGGAAATGCAGGATTTGCTTGAACTATGCTATAATTGCTAGACAAGATTATGGGTTTTGATTAATTTTGGAATAGGATAGCAAGAAGAGTTTGGAATTTCTTAATACATTTTGTTTATCCTTTTCTTGCAAACTCTTAGCTTCTTTGATATTTGATTACCTATATCCTTCATTTGACAAGCTACATTACATGCCTTTAGCCTTACATTACAAGCTTGAAAGTCCTACTTGACCTAAGTAGAATCATGATATATCTCGGATTAGTGGAGAGAGCGTATGAAAAGTAAGCTTATGGAATGCATTTTCTTTTTTAACTAAATTCTTTCCAATGGTTTGAGAAGATTGTTAAGTATTGAGATGATTCTACTAAGTCACAATTCACTTACACCAGTCTTGCATTTGTTATGAAGGATATAGTAGTATATGTTTTATGTTCTTGAATGAAGAAAACATTAGAGATATCGTTTTGAAATTGATTTGAGTGATTCTTTGAAAACTTGTGTTTTTCTTGCTTATCTTTGATACTTTACTTGAGGACAAGTAAAGAGCTAAGTGTGGGGGAATATGATAGGGCCTAAATTAGTCATATTTTTCCTAGTTATTTAAGGCTATTTTGTGATACATTTTGTTCAATAACTAGTCACATTCCTTCATATTTGAGATTTTACGATTGGAAATGTGTTTTGTGCATTATTTCAAATTTTAGGGGCAAAACAAGGCAAAAACGTCGCAAAACAAAACAAAGGCGGTGCCGAACAGGGTAGAGGAATTGGTGCTGGCCACGTGTTATTAGCACGAACTTCAAGGCAACAAAAAATCAGTGAAACTAATCAGAACAGAACTGAACCGGCACTGGCTATGAAGCTGGAACCGGCACCGGTTGTACTTTGGAAAGAATAGTGAGGAAATCAAGAAAAAAATCAACGAACAATTTGAGAAACAGAACACAACCGGCGCCGGCTCTAGGCAGCCAAAGCGGCGCCAGCTGTGCCCTGATGAGAAGGCGGTGCCTTGAATTTTACACGCGATTTTTGATAATCTGCAGAATTTTAGTATCTCCTTACTTCTAATCGGCCAAAAACCCTACACCACTGAATTTATCACTTTCTAGGCCTATAAATAGATGGAAAACACAAGAAAAATGGGAGGAATTCATAGATCATAATAGAAAATCACTCAAATTAAAGGAGGAATTCTTCAATTCAAGGAGGATTGTGCAAGAAGGTCTTCAAAAAAGAAGAAGGAGGCTTGTCTATGAGTGCTTTCTTTTACTTTGTTTTCTTTTTCTTGAACAATGATGTATTAATTGTTTTATTGTAATTTGACATTATTTTAGGTATTCATGATATTTAGATTTATTTGATCTTTTGATTAATTGATTATTTTTCTTGGTATTTAATTACTTGCACTTATTACGAGATTAAATTGGTTGGTTCTTTCCATTAACTCGCTGAGACCAAAGGGGCTGGTGGTGGTTTCAATTTGTTAATTTCATATTTGTTGTTTATTAACTCACCGAGACCAAGGGGGTTAATTGATGAGGACTGAGTAATTAAAGGTTAATTGATGTCTACCAAAACCAAGGATTCATTGGTTAGTCTAATGTTTTAAGTTTGCTGAGACCAAGGAAATTTAATCAAGAATTGTGTTTAATGCATCTTTTGGATGAATTAGTTGACACAAAATCAAGTAATGCTAATTTATCTAGAAGATAGTGATTTCATGGATTGAAAAAGAAGTGAATCTATCTTAATCCTTCATAATGCCAAGAGAATAATTACTTATGATAATGGTTAGGTACTTTAAGATCATGTTTGTCAAAATAATGGTTTGAGTTACATAATTCTCCATCCTTAATATGTATATATTCTTTTATTTTATTTTATATTTCTTTTTCACTTTATTGAGTTGGTTAAATAATGAAAGAAAAGTGATTAATGCATACTTGTTCCTTGAGGATCGGCACTCGTTTGAATCCTATGTTATGTTAATGATGAGTACGCTTGCTCATATATGTAATTTGGGATTAACATTTTAATTTAAACTTGATTGGGAATGTGCTTATTTTTATATAATTTTTATACCCAAATAAATATTCATTTTTCATTACCTTAAAGTACGTGCCAGTAGTACGTGGCCAGCACCGCCTCTCCTATCCTGGCCGGCGCCGCCTCTAGTCTGTTTATTGACGATTTTGCTTTATTTTACCCCTAATATAAAATAATGCACAAAATATCTTTCCATGGGTAAATTCTCAAATATGAAGGAATGTGATCAGTTACTGCACAAAATATATCACAAAATGGCCTCAAATAACTAGAAAATATATGACTAATTTAGGCCATATCAGCACCTATAGCTAAGTCAGTGCTCGAAGGTGCTAAAATGGGGAAAAAGTTGAAAATGGTAGTTGATGTTGGTTTGCAAGAAGTTTCTATAGGATTAGATTTGTTTTGTTTATGTTTGGTTTGTTTTGGTTGACATAGATGAATAGGAATGTTTCTTTTTAAAACAATGGGTAGAACCTCCACACGTAGCATGGAGACACTAACTAGTTTTATATATAATTATATTAGAATTTAAGTCTTCAATTGAACTCTACAACTAGATCATTCGTACTTTTAATTTAACATACTCTTATAATAGATAATATTCAAAATAAGGTAATGTATATACTATATAACGTAAAATATATTTACAAATTAGAGAGTCATACAAGAACAATATGCAAACACATTAAAAAGTAATGTAATGACTAGTTAAATTACCCAAATTATATTTAGATAACGAAGGAAAAAAAAAAGCCGAAAAGACAAATAAATGTGGGAAAGCCGAGCATAGCCTATAAAAACACCATAATATGGACGAATTGATGAATGAATAAATAGTTTCAAATTCTCAAATCTCAATGATATTATTTTTACAATATTAGTGTTTTAGAACATCATTAACATTTTAAATTTTATATTTAACTTGTACTTTTTTGGGGAGGTTTAAATAGCATGTCCCCTTCCTGTATAATTATTATCTCGTTTCAAATAAAATTTTGTATAAAATATTGACATTCTTAATTCTTAAGTCCTAATTGATAACTTTAGTTTATGCTTTTAAATATTTGGTAATAACAAAATGAAAAAATTCAATTATAAAAAGTTACTTTAATCACCTAAAAAATTAAAAGAATTGTTAATTTTAAATTTTAAGCTCCGAAAATAACCCATTAGGACATAGGCTATAAGCGATTCTTGCGGTTGGTCCATGTCGGGCTCCTTAACCAATCTAATAGTCTATACCGACAAACCATTGGGCCCTACTGGTCGATCCTTTAATTGGACTATTCCTACACAAAACTAGAGCTGTCAAAATGGACCCACCGGCCCAGCCCAACCCACGTGGACTGGTAGAAATATGGGTCGGGATGGGCCAGTCCATTTTTTTATGGGTTGTAAAATTCTAAGCCCAGCCCAACCCTTCTTAGCCCATGAGCCATTTATATATAAATAATATTTTTAAAAAAATTTCATACCATATTTATATTTTTAGTCCTTAATTGTAACTCTAGTACATATATAATGAATCAAATTATAATTTAAAATAAAATATAAATATCAAATAATAAGTTAAGCATATTTTATCTATTATCCTTTATACACATAATTCTACATAAATTTACAATTTTAACAAGTCTGAGAATTAAACATAAAAAATCACATATTAAAATCCATAACTCTCAAATATATAAATATCGTAATCCAATTTAAAAGTTCAAATTTAGAACATCAAAGTTAAAAATCAACATTTGTTTCACAATTTCATAAAAGGGTAATGAAAGGCTAAAAGTATTGCTCATATTGCTAGTCTGCCAAAAAGATACACATTCTTTAATCATCTAAGATTTCTTCAATTATTTTATTTGAATCTACTATTGACGATGATATATTTGACATTGTTGTTTCAAGGTTGGATTATTCATCTAATAATCACAAATCACAATAAGAAAGACGTATATAATTAGTATTATACATACTAATTATTAACTAGTTAAAGAAATTTAAAAAATTGTTATATATTACCATCATCATCTATAATTAGTATGTGTTTTTTACTTTTAAAACTTTTGTAATTTTTGAATTTAGGGATTTTAAAAAAAAAAACAAAAGGAGGTGGCCCATGGGCTAAGCCTCGCCCAACCATACTCAACCCATGGGCTTTGTGGGCTGGGCCAAATAGGCCCAGATAAAATATGGGCCTGAAAATTCACAACCCACCCCATCTAATATTACTTGTAGGCCGAGCCTGGCCCATGGGCTTAGCCCATTTTGATAGCTCTATACGAAACCATACAGACTGACTCCATACTCAATCGGGCTTTTATTTGGGGTTATGATGAATTGTTCAAAGTTTCTCAATCATACCCCTCATAACAAAGTCTCTCAATTATACCCTTAAAATTGTGCCCTTCTGTTAAAATTGAAATATCCAAATTAAAATGACCGTTCTAAAATGAAATAATCAAATTGTTTGTGGGTGAGACTGCAATTTCATCATTAAAATAGTCTATGTAAAGTCCTAATCAAGAAATATCACTCTAATCATTTCCAAAAAAAAAAAAAAAAAAAAAAGGCAAATTAGGGATTCCTTCTAAAATGAAATAATCAAATCGTATATGGGTGAGACTATGATTTCCTCGTCAAAATAGTCTATGTAAAGTCCTAATAAAGAAATATCACCCTAATCCTATCCTCCTCCCCCCCTCCCCCCCTTCCCAAAAATAGCAAATTGTTGATTCTTTCCTCTTTGCAGTTTTTTTTTCCTTTTTGTTAGGTTTGACTTGTCAATCTTCTATAGTTTTGTTAAACTTCCTATTAAAGTTATATTAGTTTGATCGATAATAATATAAAAAATTTAACAAATATAGCAAATTGGTAGCATAGTTTGCTAGCAAACGTACGCCTACGAGTACTCAACTAGTAAAAAAAAAATTCACTAAATTTTAACACAAGTTACAATTGCAATATTTATTTCAATTCATCAAGTGCTCTTCGTGGAATCTAACAAAACACAATATAGTGCTCTTCATATCAAACTTGTAGAAAACCATAGTTGAACTCAATCCAGCATGATTGATCTCCCGTCAACCATTGTTGTAGAAACTCACGGGTTTTCGTTTGACTAGAACATTTCCAACTTGAAAGGCAATAAATTTGAAGAATAAATTGATTCAAGTCTGTCCATGTATTTGAGTAACAGTAGAAGCAAAAACACTTGAATTGCTATTGCAATATATCAACAAAAACGCACTAACACCAATAGTAGTTGCAACAGATCATTCTCAGAATATTATCATGATATTCAATCAATTTATGTATACAGAATGTCTGTGCGTGTGATTAATCAGATTTTTCATCTCTCACATATTCACCTTTTTCAAGTCAGCTTTATTTATATCTCAAGAGCACACGTTTTCTTCTCACATTAGGAAACTACCAGAGCACTTATTTTTTTTTTATATTTCCTTAGTTAAACATAGTTTCTTTCCTTCTCAAAGTTAACCTCAATAGAATAAAATCTTCTTGTGATTTATTAAAAATATCCTTCAATTAAATATATAACAAATGTTTGCCAGATCTTAGTCAGATATTCTTTTAGAATCTTCTGCAAACATTGCTTGCTTAAAGAAAATTTAATCTGCATCAAATTGTGCTAATAACATTGGTTCCCAAAGAGAATTTAGCATACTCAGTATGTCAGAGAAACATGTTGATGTTCCAATAACATAGATCCTAACAATCTCTCCATTTGGCACTATTTGATGCAAAAGCATCTAGTGTAACTTCTGTAACAGAACACAACATAACTTCTGTAACATTATAGTATAATCGCCACATAGCAACATAACTTGTGCATAGTAAATACAACAAAATAGATAATATGCAAGGCATCCTATGCTACTATTACAAACCAAAGTGTAGCAACTATAATAATCAGAGTTTGCAAAGTTGTTCATTGTAGTTGTTAGCTCGAAGGGCATTCTCCTATATTTTGATTTATGACAAATATTGATGTGGACTAACATGTGTAATCTATATGTGATAGGACATGTTTTGACTTTAGTTCTTCCGAGGTGTGCTAATGAGACTGCTAAGCAACTCTTAAGTAATAGAATCCAAGAGTGGGTGATCAAGTATAAAACAAACTTAAGAGATTGTATACCAAGAAGTCCTTCAGAAGAATCATAGATTAGGAATTGTTATAAAGGTATTAATTAAAATTTTCTATGTCTCTTTACCTTATGATCAGTTTTATTTTTATTCTGAAGCACATAAAAATGATTTCAAAAGAAACGGATATTTCTAAATTTGAATTTTCAGTTGAAGTGGTTTTGGATGGATATCTGCATCCAAAACATCATCCAATGATCTGTAGCATTTTTCAAAATATATATCTCTTTGTGAAAAGTGGCATGTTGGACTCACATTTTAGATAGATTCTTTCCACTTTGTGAATCCAAAACCCTAAAAATCCTGATAGTAGTAAATAGCCGTTGGGACTTCAGGATTAGCTTTTATAAAAGCTTCTAAAACTCGATTTTGAAGTAAATTTTTGTTCTATCTCTCTCAGAAATATTCTTACACTTTAGAATAAAAAAATCTCTCTTTTTATTTGTGCTTTAAAGTGAAATAAAATTGTTAAAAAAGTAAAAGTTATTGGTGCTTAGTTGTTCATATTCTATTTAATCTATGAGCTATCTCTATACTCTTTCTTAAATCCACTTTATATCAAGGTTAAGGAGGTAAAACTCAGTTGGGGTGAGCCTTGATTGTTGTATTTAAAGAGTTTGGGATAAACTAAGTATTGTGATCCCCTTGTGTAAGATTGGTGTCGCCTACCACCATTGATTTGGAAAAAGGTTTTAGTGATTGATGTTGAAATCCTTAAGTAAGAACTTAAGAAAATGAATGTAGATCATTTAAGGATCAAACCACTATAAATCCTTAAGTATTTTCTTGTGGTGATTGCCTAAGTTTCTTCACTACATTTTCACTATTTCTCAATCCTAAATGCTATATTCTTTTTCCAAAATCAGTGTTCATTTAAGTTTCCTGCATTCTGTAGTATGCTTGTCATTGATAGCTCAATTACCCATCTTTATTTCATACCATCCTCTCACCATTCTGCATTGATTTAAGAGATCTCTGTTTGGACTCCTAAAGCTGCGAATCATCTTTCCTATTCAATTCATTTTTTCCAATAGATATCAAATTTTAAATTTGCATTTATTTGCCATAAAACTTTTTCACCCCCTTTAAGGTTTATCAATTGGTATCAGAGCATTGATCTACACTATCTTTAGCTTAACAGCTTTGTAGCAAAGATCTAGATGGCAAACACATCTTCTTTGCCTTACATTGAAGGGTTTTCTATAAATAGATCTTCTCTATTTAATAGAAGCAACAACACATTCTGGAAAAACAGAATGAAGATATATATGTGCTCAATAAATTTTGAGCTCTGGAATATGATTGAAAAGGGACCATTTGTCCTAACCAAAGTGATTGAAGGCGAAATAGTACCTAAAGAAAGTGATGAATACAACAGTGATGGTAATGCTAAAATGACCTGAAACTATCAAGTGATGAACATTCTATGCTATGCTTTTGATGCAAACGAATTCAACCATGTGAGTGGTTGTTATTCTTCTCATAACATATGGAAATTACTTGAGGTCATCCATGAAGGAACTAATCAAGTGAAGGAATCAAAGCTAGGACTTTTAGTTCGAGACTATGAGTTATTCACTATGAAGCCTAGTGAAAACATAACTGATATGTTCACTTGATTAACAAATATAATGAATGGACTAAAGACTTATGGGAAAATTTATTCTCATGGTGAGTAAACTAGAAAACTACTTGATGCTTCACCAAAAAGTTGGTAGCCAAAAACCTTGGTTATATAGGAATCTAAAAACTTAAATAGCTTACCAATTGAAGAGCTAATTGGCTCTCTCTTGACCCATGAAATGAAACTTAAAAAGTTTCAAGGGAATGATGATGATGACAAAGGCAAATGAGGAACTGCCTTAAAAGCATTGATGAAGAAGCCAACAGTGATCAAACTGATAGTAACAATAGTACTGATTTGGATATAGAAGAGTTGGCTATGGTTGCCAAAAAGTTTAGAAAAATGTTTAGAAAATACCACTTCAAAAAGGGTAAGAAGTTTATCAAAAAGAAGGGACAAACTTCTTCCTTCAAGTCTCAATGTTTTGAATGAAAAAGTATGAAGCACGCAATCGCTAACTATCCACTAGCGAAAGCAAAAGAGGCTAAGTAATTCAAAAAGAAGAAGAAAGACACAAAGACGAAGAAAGGAAAAGAGTTAATTGGGACTAGGGATAAAGATGAATTCGAGACTGAAGAAAGCTGTGAATCTGAAAATGAAAAAGCAAACATTTACTTTATGGCCATAGAGGATAAGGTAAATACCACTTCTCCAAATTTCATATCCGAATTGCATGATTCTAATTGTGAAAAGCCTGATGACCCCAATGAGTTACTTTTTGACATGTTTCATAAGCTTAAAAAGCTATCTAGAAGAAACAAGGAAATAAAAGTGAAAATTAATTCATTGTTAAATGAAAATGGGAAGGTGTTAAATGAAAATAATGTTTTACTTGATTCTGTTATGGGCTCAAATGTTGAAAAGGATGCTGTCCTAAGCATTTTGCATTGTATGTCTTTGGAAAATAAATGTTTGTGTGACAAAGTGCTTTCTCATGAAATTATGGTAAACAATTTTAATGATATGAAAAATAGAGTCGATGACCTCACGGCATGCATTGAGAAATTCATAAATGGCAAAAACAACTTGGCAAAATTACTAGGTGCACAACACATAGCAGGAAATCGAAATGGTCTTGGGTATAGGCATAAAATCAAAGTTGAAAATCATAGACCCTACTTTGTAAAAGCTAGCACTTCATATAGGACACACAATTATTGCACATATTATGGAAAATCTAGACACAAAGCATCTAGGTATCATGTTAGGAAGAAAGTGGAATCTGGTACAAAAATGATTTGAAAGGTAAAAGGAACAATTACTAACCCCGGTGGACCTAAGAAGGTATGGGTACCAAAAATCACTCTTCCATCTTATGTATAGGAATATTTATCAGATAAGATGAGCTCTAGGTATCATGTTAGGAAGAAAGTGGAATCTGGTACAAAAATGATTTGAAAGGTAAAAGGAACAATTACTAACCCTAGTGGACCCAAGAAGGTATGGGTACCAAAAATCACTCTTCCATCTTATGTATAGGAATATTTATCGGACAAGATGAGCTCTAAAAAATAGTTTTTGGACAGTGGATGCTCGAGGCACATGACTGGAAATGCTGGGCAGATGGAAAATATTCAAGTTACAAATGATAGATTTGTCATATTTGGAGAGAAAAAGAAAGGAAAGATACTTGGCATAAGTAACATTGGTAAGGGATCTTCTACTATCATAATAATAATAAAAAAGTACTATTAATTGATGAATTAAAGTACAACCTACTTAGCATCAGCCAACTACGTGATAATAGCTGCAAATTTATGTTTGAAAAAGGTTCTTGCAGCGTCATGGATAGTTCCAGCAATAAGACTGTTTTTGTTGCTAACTGTATTGGCAATGTATATGCATTTTATTTTGATGATCTTGTGGCTCATGATATTAGATACCTCTCCGTGAATAATGATGATAGCTACCTTTGGCATAGAAGGTTAGGTTATGTCCTCAAATGAGCTTGTTAGAGGACTGTCCAAAATGAGATTCGATAAAAATCAGGTATGTGATGCTTTCTAATTTGGGGGAAAAAAAAACCAAAACCTCTTTCAAACCAAGAAAATGATTTTAACATCAAAACCTTTTGAACTCATACACATGGATTTGTTTGGACCTATAAAGTCCACTAGTCTTGGTGGTAAGAGGTATGCCTATGTGATTGTGGTTAATTTCTCAAGATTCACTTGAACTTTATTTCTCCCCACAAAAAGATAAAGCCTTCTCTGAATTTTCAAAACTACTCAAACATGTTCAAAATCTCCTTAGTTGTAAATTGATTTCAATTAGAAGTGACAATGATAGAGAATTTTGTAACCATGACTTTACAAAATTCTGTGATGAAAGTGGTGTTCCACATAATTTTTCGGCAGCTAAAACTTCTCAACAAAATGGTGTGATTGAGAGGAAAAATAGAACTTTGCAAGAAATGACAAGATCAATGTGAAAACTCTCTTCCAAAATATTTTTGGACTGAGACTGTGAATATAGCCTGCTATATTGTCAACCATATTATGCTAAGACCCATTCTAAAAAAAACTCCTTTTGAGCTCATATTTGACAATGTTCCATCCATTTCCTACTTCAAGGTTTTCGGATGTAAATGTTTTGTCCTCAATACTCGAGACAATCTTGAAAAATTTAATAGCAAATCTAATTAGGCTATATTTCTTGGATATCCTTCCAACAAAAAGACATATAGAGTGTACAATAAAAGAACTCAATGTGTGAAAGAGTCCGTACATATTGTATTTGATGAATCAAATATATATTCTAGAAATGATGATAATGATGTAGGAATCACAAAAGAAAGGAGTAGTAAGCAGCAGAAAGGCTCCATCACTTGACATTCATGATAAAGAAGAGGAATTAGAATAACAACAAGTTGAAGAAAATAAACAAAGGACTGAAAAGTCCACAAATCAAGACTTGCCAAAAGATTGGAAGTACAAAACTGTTTATCCAAAAGAACAGATCATTGGTGATCCGAGCTGCGGAGTTAAAACTAGACGGTATTTTGTTGATAATTTTGCTCTACTTTCTAGCACTGAACCTAATTGTATTGATGCAGCCTTACATGATGAATTTTGGATTATGGCCATGCAAGAAGAGTTGAACCAATATGAAAGAAATCAAGTTTGAAAGCTTGTCCCTAGACCACTTAACCATCCCATAATTGGTACCAAGTGGGTTTTTGGAAATAAACTTGATGAGCATGGTATTGTTATTAGAAATAAAACCAGATTAGTTGCCCAAGAATTCAATCAAGACGAGGACATTGATTATGATGAAACTTTTGCTCCTGTTGCTCAACCAGAATCAATAAGAATATTGCCTGCATTTGTATCTTTCAAATGTTTTATACTCTATGAAATGGATGTCAAATGTGCTTTCTTAAATGGTTTTATTGAAGAAGAAGTATATATGAAGCAACATCCTGACTTTACTCATGAACGTTTTCCAAATCATGTATTCAAACTTTCCAAAGCCCTTTATGGTTTAAAACAAGCTCCAAGAGCATGGTATGAAAGACTTAGTAATTTTCTTCTTTTAAAAAATTTTTCAAGAGGCTTAATAGATACCACATCATTTATCAAATCTAAAAATTCAAATGATATCTTAATTATGCAAATATATATTGATGATATTATTTTTGGAGCTACTAATGATTCTTTGTACAAGAAATTTGCTAAGACAATGTAGCAAGAGTTTGAAGAGTTTGAAATGAGCATGATGGGAGAACTTAATTTCTTCCTCAGTATTCAAATAAACAAACCAAAGATGGAATCTTCTTAAATCAAGCTAAGTATACCGAGGAACTGCTCGAAAAGTTTGGTATGAATGAAACAAAAGAAATAAGTACATATATGAGCACATCATTAAAGCTTGAAAAAAATAAAAAAGGTAAAAAAGTGGATGAATCAAAATATAGAGTATGATCGAAAGTCTTCTTTATCTTACTGCCAGCATGCCTGATATTATATTCTAAGTGTGTCTTTGTGCTCGATTTCAATCATGTCCAAAGGAAACTCATCTATGTGCTGTAAAACATATCCTTAGATACTTAGTTCGGACATATGACTATGGGTTATGGTATCCCCGATCTAATTCATTTGATCTTATAGGATACACTGATACCGACTATGTCAGATGCAAAGTTGAGAGAAAAAGCACTAGTGGACATTGTCAGTTTCTTAGATACTCCCTTGTTGCTTAGTATAGCAAGAAGTAAGCTTGTGTATCTCTGATAGAGGCTAAAATCATCACTATTTTTCTAGTTATTTGAGGTTAATTTAAGATACTTTTGTTGTAATAACTAGGTATATTTATTCCTATTTGACATTTTGCTTATAGAAAGTATTTTTGATAATTTTTGGCATATTTAAATTGATTTCGAACAAAAAGGTGAATTTTCCACTATGTACATGGCACCAGTCCTGGCAAGGGGACCAGGCGCCAGGACCACTCTGCCCAGACAGTGAAAATGAAGCAACATCTAAGGGAAAACAAAACATATCGAATGTCAGGCGAGTCGACTAGACCTGGCGCCATGTCCACTCTGCAGTAGGAAAATTCCTATGCACGAATTTGGCAATTTTCCAATGATTTTTGTATTTTTCAAATCCTACTCGGTCAAGACTTCTCAAGCAACGAATTTAGCATCAAAGAGGTCTATAAAAGCAAGAAAAAATACAAGATAATGAGGGATTGAAGGTGAATTCAAGGAACAAATCAGAAAATCACTCATTGAATGGGGAATTCATCAAATTAAGGAGGGTTGTTCAAGAGATTTTTCAAATGAGAAGAATGAGGCTTGTCTATGAGTACTTTCTTTTACCTTTGTTTTCTTTTTCTTAAACAATTATGTGTTCAATTTTTCCATTGTAATTTGACATTGTTTCTGGGACTCATGAGTTATTGAGTTAATTTAGTCTTTTGATCAATTGATTATTGTTCTTTAATTACTTATTTTTCTTACGGAGTTGGTTGATTGATTTTTGTTATTAACTTGCTTGAAAATGAGATTGGTAATAGTTTCAATTAATTAGTTTCATATTTGTTATCTCTTAACTAAGGTTGGTTGATGATTGCTAGCATATGGATTCATTGGCTAATTTCATATTTCAAATCACCTAGAATATAATGGTTTATATGAGGATTAGTTTTAATGCATCTTTTGGATAAATTGATTGAGCCAAAATATGTTCACTAATTTAATTAGAAGATAGTGATTCCATGGATTGCAAACGAAGTGGGTCTGTTTTATATCCTTTATGAGACTAACATAATAATTGATTATGATGTTGGCTAAGTGATTTATTGTTAAGTTTTCAAAAACCTTTGTCTAAATTACATATTTTCACATCCTTGAGTTGTACATATTTCTTTATTTTCTTTTTATGATTTTATCACATTATTAGGTCGATTAAACAATGAATGAAAATTGATTAGTGTGTAATTGTTCCTTTGAGGATCAATACTCGTTAATTTCCTATACTTTACTTGCGATGAGTATACTTGCTCGTATGTGTATTTTCGGATTAATGTTTTAATTAAAACTTAATTAATGAATGGATTTAAATTTGATGATTTTTATATACCCAAAATTTACGCATCAAGTTTTTGGTGCCGTTGCTGGGGAACAATATCATGAAAGCTTGAATTTTGTTAATTTAACCATATTTATATGTTTATATGTCTATATGTAAATATGTGAATATGTAGATATGTTCCTTGTATGAATAGGTGTCATATTTTGTTGTTTTGTATACTTGTAATTTAATGTACCTATATGTTTTCATTTTTCTAACTTATTTTGTAAACATGTACCTTAACTAACTAACTAACTTAATTTAGTATTGTAGTATATAACCCTAACAACTTGCTTTATGCAAAGAAGATGGCCAATTGGAACATGGAACGATATCATAACATGTCTCAAGAGATGACACCTTAGCCATCCGACTCTACTACCTTGGAAGGAGTATTAGGAAAATTTACTACCCATATAACCAAATGCTTTCAAGAGATAGAAGACACATTAGGAAAATTTGAGGAAATGACTAGAAATATTAAAAAGGCAAATTTGGTTTTTAACAAATCTAGTGATAAAGTCACCATTAGGGGTGGGAACACAACATGATTCAGCTACCATTACTTTATGAAGTGGTAAGGAGCTATTCGATTCTAACACGGAACCAGTACCAACTAAAGAAGATAGGCCGAGATGAACCTTTGGAAAAACAAACTAAAAAACTAGATTTTTAACCACTAGTACCTTACCCCACTCGCACACACATAGCAAGAAAAGATGAGCAATTTGATAAGTTTTTAGAAATATTTAAACAACTATACATAAACATTTCACTCAGTGAGGCTTTGATACACATGCCCAAATATGCAAAGTTCCTTAAGATCATGCTTATTAACAAAAAGAGATTGGAGGAATTATCCACTGTAGTTTTAAATGAAGAATGCTTAGCTATCTTACAAGACCAACATACTTTGCCATGAAAAGAAAGTGATCCAGGGAGTTTTTCTATTCCTTGTCTTGTTAGTACTTTTACATTTTGTAATGCATTAGAGAACTTAGGTGCTATCATTAATCTTTTGCCATATAAAACTTTTAAAAAACTAGGCCTGGGCGAGCTCAAGCCCACTAGGATAAATATTCAACTTATGAATAGATCTATTAAATATCATAGGGAAATAACTGAGGATGTATTGGTTAAGGTGAATAGATTCATATTTCTAGTGAATTTTGTTATTCTTAATATGGACGAAGATTCTAAAGTTCCTTTAATCCTAAGTCAACCTTTCCTAGCCACTGCCAAAGCATTAATTGATGTTTTTGGGGAAAAATTGGCACTTAGGGTTGAGGATGAAGAAGTCATTATAAAATCCAGAAAAGCATGCAACATCTTATTTCTTATCATGATTCTTATTTAAGGATTAATATTCTTGATGAATCTATCTTTGATTTTGTGAAGGAATCATTTGTTAAATGCTCTATGGACTTGATGGAACAAACCATTGCATATTTGGAGGATTCAAATGAAGGCCATGAGTTGGGAGAATTTGAGGAAATTAAAAAAAGTAGTTTGGGAAGGATGAAGTCATTCATTGAGGAACTATCGTAATTGGATCTCAAAGACCTTCCCAAGCACTTAGAATATGCATTTTTGGCTAACGGAGAAAAATTACCAGTAATCATAGCAAAAGACCTCACTTGTGACCAAAAAACCAAATTGGTAAGTTTATTGGAAAAATAAAGGGAGTGATGGAATGGAAAATCACGAACATTAAGGGAATTAGTCCCTTTTTTTGCACTCACAAAATTTTGTTAGAAGAAGAGCAGCCAAACCCATTGTGCAACCCCAATATAGGATGAACCCAAATATGAATAATGTGGTAAAAGATGAAGTGATTAAACTCTTCGATTTTGGCATCATTTATCCTATTTCTGATAATATTTGGGTGAGCCCAACACAAGTGGTACCAAAGAAGGGAGGAATGACTGTGTGCCCAAATGAAAAAAATGAGTTGATTCCAATGAGATTAGTAACTGGTTGGAGGTTGTGCATTGATTATAGGAAGCTAAATAAGGCAACTAAGCAAGACCATTTTCCTCTCATTTTCATTGATCAAATGCTAGAAAGATTAGCCGAACATGAGTTTTATTGCTTCTTAGATGATTTTTTTGGTTACTTTCAAATTCCCATAGCACCGAAAGATCAAGAGAAGACCACATTTCCATGCCCATTTGGTACTTTTGCATATCAACGTATGCCTTTTAGTCTTTGCAATAGTCCCGAAACTTTTCAAAGATGTGTTATGTCTATTTTCGAAAGACTTGTGGGAGACATCAAGGAGGTATTTATGGATGATTTTTCTATTTTTTGTGATTCTTTTAACTTATGTTTGGCCAATTTAGAAAAGCTGCTTCAAAGGTGTAAAGAGACCAATCTCATACTTAATTAGAAAAAATGCCATTTCATGGTGTAAGAAGGTAAAGTATTAGGACACAAGATTTTACAGAAAGGTATCGAGGTTGATAGGGTAAAAATTGAGGCGATTGAGAAACTTCCACCTCCCACTTCCGTGAAGGCTATTCGAAACTTTCTTGGTCATACAGATTTTTATAGGAGGTTTATCTTAGATTTCTCAAAAATTTCTAAACCTCTTACTTCTTTGCTTGAAAAAGATGTTTTTTATTTTGATGAAAAATGTCTCAAGGATTTCAATGTGCTTAAAAAGAAATTGATAAATTCTCCAATTTTAATTACACCAGATTAGTCTCTTCCTTTTGAATTAATATGTGATGCAAGTAATTACGTAATAGGCGTGGTGCTTGAACAAAGGAGGAATAAGCATTTTCAACTAATCTACTATGCAAGCAAAACTCTTACGGCAGCATAAGAGAATTACACCACAATGCAAAAATAATTGCTTGCAATAGTATTTGCTTTTGATAAATTTCATTTTTATCTTATTTTGTCCAAAGTCATTGTGTATACAGATATTTCTGCCCTTAAATACCAATTAACTAAGCATGATTCTAAATCAAGATTGATAAGATGGATTTTATTCTTGTAGGAATTTGACTTGGAAATTAGGGATAAAAAGGGAGCAAAAAATTTTGTTGCGGATCACTTATCTAGGTTGGAAAGCCCCAACCTAGAACCATTGGCTGAAAGAGACATCAATGACACCTTCCCAAATGAACACCTCTTACTCGTTGATGGTGAGATCTCTAAAACACCTTGGTGTGCAGATTTTGCTAACTACTTGGTTGCATGAATTATTCCACAAGATTTTGAAAAACCTTAGGGGGGAGGGGGGTGAATAAGGTTTTTGACAAACTAAAAATTTTCAAGTTGTCTGATATACAGAATAATGATGATCTTTAAGTTTCTTAGATTAACTTTATGACAACAAAGAAAGCAATCTAAGAACATCTTGAAAACTATCCAGATTCAGACTAAAGAAGATATATAATGCAGTTAATGTTGTAAGCTAAAAAATGAGACACAGAATGTATAGTGGTTCAATCTATCAAGATCTACGTCCACTACCTTAAGCTCACACTTAAGGATTTTTAATCAGATTTCATTTACTCAACTTAATGAAATTAAACTGTACCAAATATAAGAGAGGATCACTACACTTGGTTTTCCAAAACCTCTCAACTAAATAATTAAATCAAGGTTCACCCTAAGTGAGTTTTACACCATAACCTTGTAATACAAAAGAGATTAAGTATCAATGGAATAGTAAAAGCTCACTTGTTTGAGCAGATATTCACTAAGGTACAAAGCACAAACGATTTAACCTTTTAGACACAAAATGAATTCACTTTGAAGTACTTGATAAAAGAAGATTTTTATATTCTATTGAGTAATAGTATTTCTTAGAAGAATGTCACAAAAATCTTGTGTCTAATCTTATTTAGAGACTTTTTATAGAGCCATAAAATGAAGTACCAACGGTTATAAAACGACTATAATTTTTCTATTAAATTTACCCGTGTTTTGGACTCATATTTCAGATAACGATGCATCCAAAAGGTAAGTTTAAAATGACATTTTTTCAGTAGAAACAATTCAATACTGTTTACAGGATTTTGGACAAATCATTTGGATGCAGAACCATCCAAACTACTTAATTCAAAATTCTGAGAATTTCAAAACTTTGAAATCATTTTCTTTGTGTGCTTCAAGGTAGAAATCAATTGAATCAAAAGGTAAAGAGAAATAGGAATTAACAAGAAATACCTTAATAACACTTCCTAGTCTAAAGTTCTTCTACAAGGACTTCTTGGTATACAACCTCATAAGCTTGAACTTCATTGTGATCACCCATACTTGAATTTCGTTGCTCAAGAGTTTCCTAACAATCTTATTTGAATGCCTTAGCAGAACTGAGGTCAAACATATTCTATCATATATAGATTACACATGTTAGTTCACATCAATATTTATCATAAGTTAAAACATAAGAGAAAACCCTTAGGGCTAACAAATTTCACTACAAAACAAAAGAAGAAATTCCTCTCCAAAGATCCCTACTTATTTCAGTGTTGTGCAAATCAAATCATTCGTAGATGTGTGGATTTCGTGGAAAGTGCAAACATCTTGAAACATTGTCATCAAGGACCTGTGGGAGGCCACTACCAAACCAACAACATCGCAAGAAAAGTGTTTGAGTTCGGATTTTACTGGCCAACACTTTTTAAGTACTCTCACAAGTTTGTTCAAAATTGTGATAGGTGTCAACGTGTAGGTAACATTTCTAATTCTAATGGGGTGCCACTGCAAATTTTTCAAGCTTGTGAAATTTTTTATTGTTGGGAAATTGATTTCATGGGTCCTTTTCCTAATTTTTTGGGTAACAAATACATCTTGGTTGCAGTTGAGTATGTATCTAAGTGGGTTGAGGCACAAGCCTTGCCTACTAATGATGTTCAGGTTGTAGTTAAATTTATTAAAAATTTTTTTACCCATTTTGGTGTACTCAAGGTACTCAATAGTGATAGGGAAATCCACTTTTGTAATACCCAATTGGAAAAAGTTCTCAAATATTTCGGGGTTACTCATAAGTTTGCTACTCTTTATCACCCCCAAACAAGTGGCCGAGTTGAGGTGGTTAATAAAGAATTAAAAAGAATTTTGAAAAAAGTGGTTAATTATATGAGAAAGAATTGGTGTTTGAAGCTAGATGATACACTTTAGGCCTATAAGACTACTTTCAAAACTCCCATTGGTACTACCCCGTATCAACTAATATATGGAGAATCTTGTTATTTACCTATAGAAGTTGAACACAAAGCTTATTGGGCTTTCAAAATTTTTAACATTGATCTTGAACTTGCTGGGCAATATAGGTTACTCTATTTGAATGAATTGGACGAATTGTGTATGGCTGCATATGATAATTCTCTACTTTACAAAAAGTAGGTAAAACGGTGGCATGATTAATATATTGTTCAATCCTGAGAGTTTAAAGAAGGTGATCAAATGTTATTGTTTAATTCTTACTTGTGACTCTTTTCAGGTAAGTTGAAATCAAGATGATCGGGGTCGTATGTAGTAACTAAGGTTTTTCCTTTTGCTACTCTTGAAGTCTTGCACCTGGATAACGGTACTTTCAAAGTGAATGAAAATAGGGTGAAGCATTATTTTAGACGGACTTTTGACACCTTGGATCATGTGGATATTTTTCTCTACGATCCTTAATTTTTCTTCCAGATTTCTTTTCAATTCTTGTCATTTTTTTTTTGTTTTTCCTTTAATTGCTAGCTTTTCCTTATCTTTTTCTAGATTTATATTTCTTGTTTTTGTTTCTTTTGATGTTAGGTACTCTCGTGACTTCTCTAATGACTACTCCTTGTGGTGGATTTACACTTGTTGGATCTACCGTGTCATGCAACTATTTTCTTATCTTCATTCTTCCTCTTAATTTATTTTGTTCTTCTTGGCTTTGCTTTCATTGATGTATCTTTGGCTATTAAGGACAATGTCCTGTTTAAGTGCGGGGGGAGAGCTTGGGTATTGAAGATATTTTCCATATCATTTTTGTGTGAATTTTTTTCTTCTTCAAACTTTCATTCTTTAACAAGGGTGTAATTCTTTTTCTTACTTGGATATGAATTTTTGTCATTCATTTGGTGGATTTTTATGAACTGTTTTTAGGATAGGATATTTTTCAAGACTTGAGAATTTTAATTAATTTTGTTTATGTATTGGTGTTTGAATATTATTTGACTCATTTAGTTTGAATATGGAGGATATGATGAATGTGGAAAAGTTTATTGGCTAACTCTAGTACTATGGATTTAAACTCTGCTTAGTTTTGAGTTGTGATAAGGAATGTGAGTTGATAAAATTTCTTTAAGTGGAAAATTGTGAAACATTTTTGTGAGTTGAAGAATTGAAAAAATGAGTTGATTGTTGTTTCCTCTTTAAAAATAAGAAAGTATTGTTTTTGCTTGGTTATGGTGGCCAATACAAATAGTGAAGAAAAATCTACTTTCTTAAGGCTATGAATTCTCGAAAGCAAAAGAGAAAAGAGAGGTTGAAAATGAGTGATGACTAAAAGGGGGCCAATATGGTGTGTGAAGAGAAATCCATGCACTTGAGGCTATTAATTCGCTAAGTTATCGAAAAAAAATTAAGTGATTTTTTTTTTGGAATGTTTTTCTTACATTATAACTTGAGATGTGCAATTTTTAGATTTATAATGCTTGAGTTGGTAGATAGCTTGACTTGTATAATTCATGTTATCTATATTTTTACTTAAAGGGTGAAATAATTTTCTTAGACTAAGATATGCACTTGGTTTATTTGACTTCAAGTGTTTTGTGATGTCTTGTCAAATGTTTCAAAGTTTGAATTGTTTTCAAAGGATTTGTTAAATGGCAAGAGTTTTATTTAAAGTTCGAATGGAAGTTATAATCCTTACTATATTTCAAAATGTTTGGAAGAGTAAAGGATGGTGTTTTCCTTGATGATTTTCTTGGCTTAAGTGTTTTTTGCTTGAGGACAAGCAAAAGTTCAAGTGTGGAGGAATTGATAGGGGCTCAAATCATCTCTATTTTCCTAGTTATTTGAGGTTAATTTAAGATACTTCTGTTGTAATAACTAGGCATAATCCTTCTTATTTGATATTTTTCTTGTAAAAAGTATTTTTGATAATTTTGTACAGATTTAAGTTGACTTTGAGCAAAAAGGTGACGTTTCCAGCATGCACTTGGCGCCACTCCTGCAAAGGCACTAGGTGCCAGGTCCACCCAGCCCAATCAGTGAAAACAAAGCAACCTTTAAGGGAAAAACAGAACACACCTGGTGCTAGGTGGGTCGACTGGATCCGGCACCAGGTCCGCTCTGGAGTGGCGAAAATCTTATGCATGAATTTGGCAATTTTCTAATGATTTTGGTATTTTTAGAATCCTACTTGGCCAAAACTTCTTAAGCAATGAATTTAGCATCAAAGAGGCCTATAAAATCAAGAAAAAAGACAAGAGAAGGGGGGATTTAAGGTGAATTCAAGAAGCAAATCAGAAAATCACTCATTGAAGGAGAAATTCATTAAATTAAGAAGGGTTGTTCAAGAGAGTTTTCAAAGGAGAAGAAAGAGGCTTGTCTATGAGTACTTTCTTTTACCTTTTTTTTTTCTTTTTCTTAAATAATTATGTATTCAATATTTTCATTGTAATTTGACATTATTTCTGGAATTCATGACTTATTGAGTTAATTTAGTCTTTTGATCAATTGATTATTGTTCTTGGTATTTGATTGCTTGTTTTTCTTACGGAGTTGGTTGATTGATTTTTGTTATTAACTTGCTTGAAAGGGGGGGTTAGTAATGACTTCAATTAATTAATTTCATATTTGTTATCTCTTAACTTGCTTGAAAAATAGATTAATTGTCTACAACATAGGTAATCATGACTTTAATTAATTAATTTCATATTTGTTATCTCTTAACTTGCTTGAAAAATGGATTAATTATCTACAACATAGGTAATCAAATGTTGGTTGATGATTGCTAGAATATGGATTCATTGACTAATTTCATGTTTTAAATCACCTAGAATATAAGGTTTTATATAAGGATTGATTTTAATGCATCTTTTGGATAAATTAGTTGAGACAGAATATATTCACTAATTTAATTAGAAGATAGTGATTCCATAAATTGCAAACAAAGTGGGTCTATTTTATATCCTTCATGAGACCAAGATAATAATTGGTTGTAATATTAGCTAAGTGATTCATTGTCATGTTTTCAAAAGCCTTTGTCTAAATTTCATATTTTCACATCATTGTGTTGTACATATTTCTTTATTTTTCGTTTTATGATTTTATCACTTTAATAGGTAGGTGAAACAATGAATGACAAGTTACTAGTTTGTACTTGTTCCATTGAGGATCGATACTCGTTAATTCCCTATACTATACTTGCGATGAGTATACTTTCTCGTATGTGTATTTTAAGATTAATGTTTTAATTAAAAATTGACTAAAGGAAGGATTTAAATTTGATGATTTTTATACACAAAAAATTTACGCAACAATCTCTCTTAACAACTAAAGCAGAATACATTGCTGCAAGGAGCTGTTGTGCACAAATTTTGTGGATGAAAAACACATTACTTGACTTTGGTTTAACTTTTAATTGCATAAAAAAAACACATTGCTTGACTTTAGTTTAAATTTTAATTGCGTACCTATCCTATGTGATAATACTAGTGCGATCAATCTTACCAACAATCCTATCTAGCATCTAGAACTAAGCACATTAAAATTAAGCATTATTTTAAATAGAGATCATATGATTAAGCGTGATGTGTATGTAGAATATATTCCAACTGATAAACAGCTCACATATATTTTCACTAAACTTATGGCTAAAGATAGATGTAATCATCTGTGAAGAGGTTTGTGAATTACCAAAATTATGTAACTAACAATTTTGCCAATGATTTATTTGTTCATTTTTGTAGAACTTCTGATGATGCGCGCTTTCAAATGGTGATTTTAGATGTAATATCTAAGAAACATGAATCTAAAATCCACTCGATAAGATATCTCTCGATCAGTTTTTGGACGAATAAATTTAGACTTAGTTTGAGTCCAAACTAGCAGCAGCCCAGAATCATGTAAAGCCCACATGTTTCTTAGAATTTAGATGAAAGAGCATCTGAGTCCAGAACCCACCTTTTGAATTTTCAAAATGTCCGTGCTTTTAAAAAAGACCTACTATATCACTGATCAAATCTTTGTTAAGGGTACTTGATTTACTTATCTATTCAAATACCTAGGAAATCTATAAAAAAAGGGGGGGGGGCTACTTTTCTCTCTCCTTGAAATCTAAAACCGCCATTGATCTTGCTACTTCTCTCTCACTGCGTATCTTCATCCTCTCTACTGAAACAAAAATATTTCATCTTCTTCTCGCTACTGCCATGGCAAAACTACCAAAATCTAATAAGGGAAGCAAATCAAAGATAAAGAAGAACATGAAAGGCAAAGAAATAGAGAAAACAAAGTTTGGTGTTGACACTCAACTCGCCATCAAATAGAAAGGCAAGAAGATTGTTGGTGAAGAATCAATTTCATAGTTTGACTCATCACAAAAGCTTCCTATACAAGAAAGCTCTAAGACACAGGTACCTCGATTTCTTGATTTGAAATGTGAATATAAATTTAATGACTGGCTATCGAGAAATTAGACTGTAATTTTTGGATATCGGGTTAATGCTGAGGCTTTTTTAAACTTTGCTGATATTTTGAATATGTTTGAGACTCTTGGTTGGGGGGTCTTGTTGTCGGTAGATGAAAGATTGTATACCACTCTGGTTTAGGAGTTTTATTCCAACTTGAGAAAAGGAAGGCTTGAGGAGACTGGTAGAAGATTTATGGTACAATAGTAAACCTCTAGAGTAGGCTGTATAAACATAGAATTTGACCATCGGATGTTGAATCGAATTTTAGGAGTTAGAGATGGAGGAATCCAATTCTTTGAAATAAACAAATTTCTAGAAGAATCGGACCTATTTGATTTGGGAGGTTTGAGGTGAAGTTTACTGGAGGAAGGAGTTTTAAAACTTCAAATGGCCGAAATTCAAAATGGTTTAACAGTTTTGGAAGAATTCTGCATCATATGGTGTCCACCATGGTAGCACCAAGTTTTGGGCATAAAATATCTGTGAGTATCATGCAAATGATACTAATGTTGGCCCTGTCTGATTCAAGACAAATCAGTTTTGGTTGTGAAACTGATGTTCCAATTGAGAAACACATCTAACAAGGCCCTGCCCTATGGAAATCTCCTAATAATGGTTTTCAAATACTTTAACATGAATCTCAGTGCAAATACCCATGGACACCTTAAAAATTAACGTCTACAGCACTAAGTTCTTTGAAAAAATGGGGTTTGTACAAGTAAACCATCAATGGGTTTTGTTTAGGGATGTGTCAGATGAGGAAAGGGAAAAGCTTATCAAAATCAAGGCCGAAGGATAGAAGACTGCACTTGCTGCATTAACAGGAACAAAAAGGAAGGCTGAAATAGCTGCAGAATCCTCTAATAAAGGCAAGCAGAGGACTGAGAAAAGTGGACTAACTTAGAGCATTTTAAATGCTTGAAATACTTTGACTGAAAAATTTTAATAGATTTAGTACAGAAGTGAAGATGGAACTATAAAACTTGGGAAGTCGGTTGAGTAATATAGAGAGAGAGAAGGAAGAAAAGACTATTGGAGGAGTCTCTGAAGAACAAGCCATTCCACCTCCGCAAGAAGAAGAGCTAGAAAAGTATTCTGGACACCCCCTATCACTGAAGAAGTTCTAACTCCACCTGCTAAAGCACCTGTGGCTAAACTAATTCCATCCCAACCTATTGCAATGATGCCTCTTGCACCCTCTGTTGACCCCACTACCGCTACCAAGGACAAGCCAATTCCACTGGGCAGCTCCTCGGGATGCAAGGTAGAACATATGGTCGTTAAGATAAATCTAGTAGAATTGCTAGATAACATTCCAAGAAGGATGCCAACTCCAAGCCAGATACCATTCACATTTCATGATTTACCCCTGATGATTACTTCTTGCTGACTTCATATGCGCCATTTACTTTGACGAACAAGTTTATGCTTTCTGTTTTATATATTCTGCATGAACAATTTTACTTCTACACTGACATTCCTAATATGTTGGTTATAATATGTTTTACTATTCTCATACTAAATTCCTTACTTTTTGATTGATGCTAAAGGGGGAGAAATTGGATTGTGATTATGATTATGACTTGGATTGTGATTATAACTTAGATTATGATTATGATTATGACTTGGATTATGATTATGACTGAACTTGGATTGCGATTATGATTTGAGTTATATGGACTGTGATACTATGTTTTTGGCTTTACAACTTGATATGACTCAGGTTATATGGATTGAGGAAATGACATTGTAGTTATACAAAAATTTGCTTGTGATCTTTGGTCTCATTCTGTTAGTTTAATTGTGTTGTGATTTGGTTGAATAATATGAATAATATCTCTCTCACTGTCCTTATCCTCATAAATATGGATTATGATAATGGTTGTATTGCGCATTATGCCAAATATTTGGATGATAAGGATATTTAAGTAGATGCCTATGAAAACTATGTTGTTCTTTTTTAGTTGTGCAGAAAATTCTTTCTGTTGAAATACCTTGAGAAAACTGGGTTCGGTTGAAAACCATTGATCTATCTTTTGAATTTTTTTCCCAACACAAACACAGGAGGAGTTTTGGATCTACAATTTGTCAATTCAAAACACCAGTCTAAAACTGCTTTTAGAAGAAGTGATCTTTGCCTTATTTTAACCAATTTTGGATGCTTGATTTGAAAGTCCAAAATCTAAAATCTTAGCTAGTTTTTAGTGCGCTTTATTATTAGTATCCTTCATCTACTATTTATATATGCACATACATAGGGAGAGTATTGCTGTTGATGATTTATCTTCTACATCTCTTCATGTACATACGTATACATTTTTTTTGAATGACCATTATTTGGCTATTTCTATAAGAAATAGTTCTTTTTTAATGAAGGAAGGATGATATGGAGGTTGGTTGGGCCATAGGCTCATTGAACCCTATTTATGAGACTATGTTTAAATCTCTCTTACCTTAAACTCATAAGCACTCTTTGAGTCCTATCACGCGAGAACGCATTTCAGATTAAATATATTCTTATCTTTCTCCATCTAACATGTCCATAATGTCTATATCATCTTTTTATGTCATAATCCCATCAAGCTTATCATTAATCAAAAAGGGAGAGATTGTAAGCCCAAAGGGCATTCTCCTTGAACGATCAAGGAAAAACATCAAAGAAGAACGTAGTGGAAAATTTTAAGTTTTTTCGAACCACATCTAGGAGAAAATACTTACTTTTTCTTGTTGGTCAAGGATTAACCAATGTGGGGAAACGTTACACTGGAATTTCTTGCTTTGGAAGGGGAGAAGGAGGTGCCTGCTGTTCAACAGGAATTCCCGTCAGTCTTCTACTCCTATGCATCAAACGTCTCCGAGCTTCTTCTCTTCATCTTTTGGAGTATACTCTACCTTGCTCTTGATGTTAGCTTGGTGAGAGCACCTTGTACAGATTTTTTTTTTCTTCTCATTAATTTCAGCCAGCCTAGGGCTTTCTCTAGCCCTAATGACCAAAATCATCAAGCCCTAATGGGCTTGGTACTGTGCTTAAAAAACAATCCAAGACTGGCCCAATCTTTTTAATTAATTAATTATCTTTTATAGGCCTTATTAAATACCAAAGACTAATTAATTAATTCTAATTGGACCCTTAATATATGTCAACATATATCAGCCTAATTAATTAATTTATTCTAGCCCAATTCCCTTAATTAATTAATTCTCTTTTCTAGCCTTATAAAAAACTCAAGACTAATTAATTAATTCTAATTAGACTCTTAGAATAAATTTTATTTCTCTTCCAAAAAATAATTATCCATTAAGCCCAAATTGTATCTAAAGAACACCAAAGTAACTTGAGCTACTCCGGGGACCAAGAGATATATTATTCATGGCTACTAAAATGACCAAAATACCCTTACATCAAATACTCAAATTTTATCATTTAAAATATTTTCATCTATCACCATATAGAAATATTGACCTCAAAATAATATTGCTTAAAGCAATGTCTCTGACTTACAGGTGAAATGACGAAAATACCTATCTATGTAACACCCATCAATGAAACAGGATAAATGTATTAATACCCATCTCAAAGAGATCTACCATCTTTTGATCTTTAGTCTTATAATCCATGACTCATTTGAATGTACTTGCTTACCATTGGAAGCTATCCAAAAGTATATATATACTACAGTCATGTTTCCAAGGCCCTGGATCTGTTAGATTATCCTGGACAATTACAAGGGGGTGATTTAACCTCACTAAGTAAAGTATAAAAACTCTTTTGCATGAGTCCATCTTAACTAACTAGAGTAATACCCCAAACATACAAGAATGTTGATCTCACAAAAGAAATCTCACCCAACATACATTAAATTATAAAACCCTAGCTTTGCTAGACCACCAATTCATACTCAAGTATGAAGGTATCCATCCACGTTGTAGCAATAATAGTCTTGTCTCAATGATTATAGTACTTTAAAGAGAGACCACTACTACAACTCCAATTCTACGTATTCGAAATACGCTTATGCCAATGATGTGAGTGAACTACTCACTAATTCAAGGTTAATCATTCCTCATTAGAAATCATGGCATAATAGTCTTACCTTGATGAAATGCCCAGTTTTATCAAATGACTAAGAACTTAATTTTATTTGTATGACAAGTACCCATGGTGTATACCTTATTGTGAAGAACGACTCAACAGATAGACCATTACTTGTCATACTTGGGCCTTTAAATGTGCAATAATATAAGAAATAAGCTAAATTAAATGAATAAATATTTTATCGCAATATGTTCATACAGAATACATCACCTTTGAGGGCATACTTTCCAACAATCTCTCACTTACACTACAAAGACTAAGAAAATCCATAAGTGTCTATCCCTATGACATCTAAGTGTCTGCAAAACGCATTTTTAGTCAAAGGTTTAGTAAAGGGATCCGCTAGATGGTCGACAAAGGAAATCTGATAAACTAATATCTCCTGTTTCTGGATAAACTCCCGGATGAGATGATACTTCTTGTCTATGTGCTTGCCCTTCCTATGGTTTTGAGGTTCCTTATATTGTGAAACTGCTCCAGAGTTGTCACAATAAATGGTGATAGGCCTATCCATGTGTGGTACTATTCCAAGTTCTATGAAGAACTTTCAGAGCCACACAGCTTCTTTAGAAGTTTCTGAAGCAGCAATATAATCAATTTCTATAGTAGAATCAACAATGCATGATTGCTTGATACTTCTTCATGAAATAGCTCCTACAGACAAAGTGAAGACATATCCATTAGTGGATTTTCTTTCATTTTTATCTAACTAGAAGTCTAAGTCTGTGTAATTGGTAGGAATCAAATCATCAGCACGATACATAAGCATATAATCTATCGTTTCCTTGAGATATTTAAGTATATGATTTACGGCTTGGCAATGGGCTTCCCATGGGTTTGACTGATATCTACTAACCATGCATACTATAAAGTAGATATCTGGCATAGTATAAAGCATAGCATGCATGAGACTTCACACAGCCGAAGTATAAGGGACCCTACTCATTTTCTGCTTATAACACTGCTTGGAAGATAAGGATAATTCATATCTAAAGGGTATGACAGCCGCTTTATATTGATCCATGTTGTACTTGACCAATATCTTATTAATATAAGCAGATTGGGATAAGCCTAACATTATTTGCTTCCTATCTCTAAAAAACTTGATGCCTAGAATGTTGCTAGCTTCTCCCAAGTCTTTCATGTTAAACTGACTCGATAAGCCAAACCTTAACGAATGACAATGTCTCTATATCATTTCCAATGAGTAGAATGTCATCCACATAAAGTACCAAGAAAATCACTTTGCCGCTATCTGATTTTATATACACATATGGTTCATCTACATTTTAAATGAAACCATAAGCTTTTACAGTTTCATTAAAATGTATGTTCCATGCACGTGACACTTGCTTAAGTCCATAGATGGACTTCTTAAGCTTATAGACCATTTGTTCTTGACTTCTAGTAGCAAAACTTTCTGGCCTGGACATATAATTGTCTTCGCTAAGATAGCTATTTAAGAAGACCGTCTTGACATCCATCTGCCATATCTCGTAGTCATAAGAACATGCGATGGCTAATAGAATTCGGATAGACTTAAGCATGGCTACTGAAGAAAAGATTTTCTCATAATTAATCTCTTCTTTCTAAGTATAACCTTTAGTGACCAATCTTGCTTTATAGGTTTCAATCTTTCTATCCGCACCTCTTTTCCTCTTGTATACCCACTTACACCCAATAGGTTTTATCCTATCAGGCGCAGTGACAAGATCCCAGACCTAATTGAGATACATAGATTCAATCTCGGTATTCATAGCCAGCTGCCATTTGTCTGCATCAGCATCAACAATGGACTCTTCGTATCTAGTGGGATCTTGTTCCTGATAATTAGAGACTAGAGCATAGATTTCCCTAGTTCACCTTTCTAGAACTCTTGTGATCCTCCCACTATGACGAGGCTCAGATTGATAGGAACATCCCGTTGTGTTTCTCTTAGTTCCTCGATCGGGGTGTGAGAAGTATCTGAAGTTAAATCAATGACCAACTTCTTTTCTAACTGCATTTTGTTTGAACCGTGGTGGATATAACTTCTTCATCCTCTAAGTATCTAGAATTAGTACTAACAAGTACTTTATGTTCTTGAGGATGATATAAATATCCATCTCTTATTCTTTTTGGATACTCAATGAAGTAGCATAACTTTGATCTTGGTTCTAGCTTACTTCTTTTTGTCAGTACATAAGCTAGACAACCTCATATTTTGAGATAATTCAGACTAGGCTTTCATCCAGTCCACATCTTATAGGGTATCCTAAATACTAATTTGGAAGGTAGCAAGTTCAAAATATATGTCATTATTTCTAAGGCATACCCCCAAAAAGAAATAGGAAAAGATGAGTGACTCATCATGCTTCTGATCATTTCTAACAAATTTTTATTTCTTCTGTTAGCTACTCCATTTTGTTAGGAAGTCCTAGGCATAATTAACTGAGATACTATACCTTGATGTACCAAGTAATCCTTAAACTCATTGAGGAGGTACTCTCCGCCACGATCCAATATCAAAGTTTTAATTAGTTTTCCTGTTCAATGCTCTACTTATACCTTAAACTACTTGAATTTATTAAAAGAGTCAGACTAGTACCTCATCAGATAAATGTAACCAAAATGAGTATGATCATCTGTGAAAGTGATGAATTATTTGTAGCCTCCTCTAGTTGGTATAGTCATTGAACCACAAACATTTGTATGAACTAGTGCTAGTATTTCCATGACTCTATCCGCCATTTTGGTAAAGGACCTTTTGGTCATTTTACCTTTAAGGTAAGATCATACTAAGGCCATTCTTCCAGTCTCAACGAACCTAAAGGCCCATCATAGATTAGCCTCTAAATCTGATTGGAATATATATGTCCCAATTTAAGATACCATAAATACAAGTTATTTGATATAGCCTTTCTCTTCTTATTATTAGGTTTAGTTTGAATATTATTTATTTGATCTCAAATAGGATGTATATAACAAAATATTCTTATACATGTTTCCTGTACAAATTAAATTTTCATCTCTACTGATGGAAACACTGGAATGGAAAAAAATAGAATATCCTTGATTTATCAATTTGGAAATTGAAATCAAATTCTGTTTAAAATAAGAAACATATAAAATATATTTTAAAACTAACTTCCTATCACAATAAAAAATAAACTCAAGATCTCCCATTACTTCAACACATATTCTTGCTTCATTGCATATTTGAAGTTCATGCTCGCCCTTATTGGGTCTCCTTGTCCTTCTAAACCCTTGTAAAGAGTTATAGACATGGTTAGTGGCTCCAGAATCAACTATCCAGGAGAATTTTATCCAACTATTAAAATAGACTCAAGGTATAGAGTAATACATGAAGTAGACTTGGCTAAGAAGTCCGGACAATCTTTCTTCCAATGCCCTTTCTTGCCACACTTGAAACATTTACCTTTCGGCTTCCCATTGGTCTTGGCCTGACCAGATGCTTTGGGCTGGACCCCTATATTGTTTTGGACCTTTTTCTTCTTAAATTTCTTAGGCTTTGCCTTAATTCTAAAGGAAGAAGTAGAATTAGAGACCAAAACCTTGGACACGGGATTCATGATCTTTTCTGCCGCCTAGAGCTCTCTCATAAGTTCTGTGAGATTCATATCCAATTGTTCATGTTATAATTCAACTTAAACTGAGAATATGAGTCAGACAGAGTTTAAAGATCCATATCAATTTGGCTCTCAAGATCTATCGTTGCGCCTAGGACTTCGGCCTCCTCAAAATAAGCAATCATCTTAAGCAGATGCTCTCGAACCTATGCCCCCTAGCCATCCTAGTGTTCATGATTTCCCTAAAAGCTTCTTGCCTTGTGGGCCGGCTCTTATAAGAAAATATGGTACCCAATGACAAATCAATATTGTACGCAGTGGCTATGTGTTCATGCTTAGATTGGAGCATACTAAAAATGAAAGCCAAGATGTAGCATTTAGCCATCTCATCGGCTTTCTTCAATACATTCTCAGCATCTCGATCTTGATCAGTAGATTCTTCCCCAATCTTAGGATAGGGATTCGTAAGAACATACTTGTACTCCTCAGCTGTGAGTACTATGTTCAAGTTCCTCTTCCAGTCCAAATAATTTGGGCCTGTCAACTTATTCTCCTTGAGAATGATTGATAATGGACTGAAACCAGATATTTCTAAAATATTGCGAAAAACATTCATTTAGTTTGTAAGAAGAAAAAATGCACATTCTTTATATTATTTCTTTGATAATAGATAACTCTTAAAATTATTATCAATAATATATATAGTTTGGCTTTTAGAAAAGCTAACAGAGCTTCGTAGGAAGATTAATAGCATCCTAAGTTAAATGTATAACCATCACGAATTAAAACTTCCTAAAATTGGGTAAAGATATAGAAAAAGTTCCACCGATAGGATAGCCACTAATTCACAACACCTACGGGTAATCTAATGCTAAAGACCTCCAACGTAGGTTTGTTGATCCTAGCAAATACTCTAGGCTTTTAATTTTACTTTTCCATTAGTTCTAGATACTTGTGGAAATCCATCCTATAGGGGGTCATGCTCAAAATGGCACGAGGAATTCCACTATCTCTAGTGAGAACTGTGATGGAAGCCATAAGTTTGTTGGAACCCCTCTCCTACTTAATCTTTTATTGAAAATAGAGTTTTATACCTAAAGAATGTTTTCTATAATCTTATAATTTCATTAATTTTAGTAAAAATCTAGAATTCAATATTATTCTCTATGTCAAGGATTATACCCTTTGAGAGAATAAACTTTGAATTTATTTTACTATTCTAAGTTAATGACCAAATAAAACTTTATTAAATAACCTTAAGCTTAACATTATTCTCTATGTCAAGGATTATACCCTTTAAGAGAATAAACTATGAACTATTTTATTTTAAATTTTCATAGATTAAAACGTTTTATCAAAACCCGTCCTACCTAATGAGACTTTGATCTCACAAGAACTTGTGCATTTGATCATAAAAATGAAATAAGCATGATACTAAAAGTAAACCTTCTTTTCATGCTCAAACTATTCATTTATTCCTAAGTGACCAAATAATGGATTAAATATCATGAATTTAAAAAATTAATGATCTTGTTTAATTCTAAGGTGGTTCCATACTTTATTATTTCTTTTCATACAAATTATTCATCCATAGACAAATAAAACTATTGCAAAAAATTAACCTCATACAATGGTTTCAAAACATGATTACATCAATAAAAAATTGAGGAACAAAACTTCAACACTGCTCTCCAATTTCTTGAACAACTAGACAAGCTGTACCTAGTTTTGCTCTGCATTTCGGACCTATTTTTGTCATTCCAAAGAGGACCAGGCACCAAAGCTCTGATTCCCGCACTTGGCACTGGCTATATTCTAGAATTCGTTGATTTTTGCCTGCCCGAGAGGACCCAGCGCCAGCTCTAACTCCTGCACTTGGCACTAGGTGGACACTGGAGTTTGCCGATTTACCTGCTCAAAAATTCCAGCACTACCCATAGTTTGTTTTAGCACACTTCTTTCACCTCAAAAAATTCAGCAATCATGTTCTTCCAGTTTCCAAAATTTACAGATTAAAAGAATACAAAGAAATGCACAACCAGGCATTAAAAATATGCATTTACAAGAGTCTATGCTCCTAACCGCGAGGTGTACATCGAATCTACCAAAAACAATAGGGTATACACGTTACTATGCCTTAACCGCGAGGTGCACATGAAATCTAGAAACCAATGTATGAGGGATCACATGAAATCACAAAAGATTCATTTTTAAATAATAAAGAAACCACCTTTTCTAGTTTTAACCCTAGTACATTCTCCTAGATGAAAATCATGGCTCTAATACCACTTGACGGATCAAGCAAAAATATCAAAGAAGAACGTAGCAAAAAATTATTAGTTTTTCTAAGCCACATCTAGGAGAGAGTACTTACTTTTTCTTGCTGGTCGTGGATTAACCAACGTGGGGACAGGTTGCACTAAAATTTCTTACGTTGCTAAGGGAGAAGGAGGAGACTGCGGTTCAATAAGAATTCCCGCCAATCTTCTAGTCATACGCATCAAATGTCTCCGAGCTTCTACTCTTTGCCTTCTGGAGTATGACTCTACCTTGGTCTTGGTGTTAGCTTGGTGAGAGCACCTTCTTGGATAATAATAATAATAAAAAAACTCTTTTAAAGAGAAAGAGGAGAAAAAGACGAAAACCAGAGATTGAGATAGAAGACAGCACACACTAGAGGAAAAGAAATATAAAACCTTGTAGGTTTTTTTTTCCTTCTCATTAATTTCAGCCTGCCTAGGGCTTCCTCAAGCCCTAATGGGCTTGATGATGTGCTCAAAAAATAATCCAAGACTGGCCCAATCTTTTTAATTAATTAAGTATCTTTTTTTGGCCTCATTAAATACTCATGTTTAATTAATTAATTCTAATTGGACCCTTAATATATGTTAATATATATCAACCTAATTAATTAATTTATTCCAACCCAATTCTCTTAATTAATTAATTATCTTTTCTAGGGCCTTATCAAAAACTCAAGACTAATTAATTAATTCTAATTGGACTCTTAGAATAAATTTTAGTTCTCTTCGAATAAATAATTATTTATTAAGCCCAAATTGTGTCTAAAGAGTACCATGGTAACTTGAGCTACTCTGGGGACCAAGAGATATGTTATTCATGTCTACAAAAATGACCAAAATTCTCTTACATCAAATAGCTGTATTTTATCATTTTAAATATTTCCATTTATCACCATATAGAAATATTGACCCCAGAAATAATATTGCTTAAAGCAATGTCTTTAACCTATAAGTGAAATGACGAAAATACCCCTCTATGTAACATCCATTAATGAAACAGGATAAATGTACTAACACTCATCTTAAAGACATCTACTATCTTTTGATATCTAGTTCAATAATCTATGACTCACTTATATATACTTGCATACCATTGAAAGCTACCCAAAAGCAAACATACTAGAGTTACGTTCCCAAGGGCCTGGATCTTTTAAATTATCCTGGACAATTACAAGGGGGTGATTTAATCTCACTAAGTCAAGCATAGAAACTCTTTTGCATAAGTCCATCTTAACTAATTAAAGTAATACACTCAACATAGAATAATATTGATCTCGCAAAAGAAATCTCACCCAACATACATTAAATTATAAAACTCTAGCTTTGCTAAACCACCAACTCATACTCAAGTATAAAGGTATCCATCCATGCTATAGCAGTAATTGTCTTGTCTCAATGATTATAGTACTTTAAAGAGAGACTACTACTATAGGTCCAGTTCTACGTATTCGAAATACGCTTATGCCTATGATATGAGTGAACTACTCACTGATTCAAGGTTAACCATTCCTCATTGGAAATCATGGCATAATAGCCTTACCTTAATAAAATTCCCAGTTTCATCAAACGACTAAGAATTCAATTTTATTTGTATGATAAGTACCCATGGTCTATACCTTACTGTGAAGAAGGACCCAACAGATAGACCATTACTTGTCATACTTAAACCTTTAAATGTGTAATAATATAAGAAATAAACTAAATTAAATGAATAAATCGCATGATGTTCATACAAAATATATAGCCTTTGAGGGCATACTTTTCAACACTCATATGTTTTGATTTATGACAAACATTGATGTGGACTAACATGCGTAATCTATATGTGATAGGATATATTTTGACTTCAATTCTTCCAAGGCATGCTAATGAGACTGCAAAGCAACTCTTAAGAAATAGAATCCAGGAGTGGGTGATCAAGAATAAGATAAACTTAAAAGATTACATACTAAAAAGTCCTTGAGAAAAATCATAGACTAGAAATTATTATCAAGGTATTAATTGAAAATTCCTATGTCTCTTTCCTTATGATTAGATTCTTTTTTTTTAATACCTTGAAGCACTTAAAAATGATTTCAAAAGAAAATGATATTTCTAAACCTGAATTTTCGGTTGAAGTGGTTTTGGATGGACCTCTATATCCAAAACATCATCCAATAATCTTTAGTATTTTTCAAAATATATCTCTTTGCGAAAAGTGCCATTTTGGACTCACATTTTAGATGGACATCTTTCCACTTTGTTAATCCAAAACCCTGAAACTACTGACAGTAGTAACTAGCTGTTACCAGCCGTTAGGACTTCGAGATTGGCTCTTATAAAAGCTTCTAAAAATCGATTTTGAAGAAAATTTTTGTTCTATCTCTTTCAGAAACATTCTTACACTTTAGAATACAAAAATCTCCCTTTTTATTTGTGCTTCAAAGTGGACTAAAATTATTCCAAAGGTAAAAATTATTAGTGCTTAGTTGTTCTTATTCTGCTTAATTTGTGAGCTAGCTCTATACTCTTTCTTGAATCCGCTTTGTATCAAGGTTAATGAGGTAAAATTCAGTTGGGATAAGGCTTATTATTGTGTTTAGAGAGGTTGGGATAAACCAAGTGCGGTGATTCCCTTGTGTAAGATTGGTGTCGCCTACCACCATTGATTTGGTAAAAGGTTTTAGTGATTGATGTTGAAATCCTTAAGTGAGAACGTAAGGTAGTGGATGTAGATCATTTAAGGATCGAACTATTATAAATCTTTGAGTATTTTCTTGTGTTGATTGCCTAAGTTTCTTCACTGCATTTTCAATATTTCTTAAATCCTAAATGCTATATTCTTTTCTCCAAAATTAGTGGTTCATTTAAGTCTTCTGCATTCTATAATAAGCTTGTCATTGATCGCTTAACTAGCTACCTTTATTTCATACCATCCTCTGACTATTCTGCATTGGTTTAAGAGATCTCTGTCTAGACTCCTAAAGCTGCGAATCATCTTTGCCATTTAGTTCATCCTTTCCAACAGATATCAAATTTTAAATTTACATTTTTTTGCCATAAATCTTATTCACCCCTTCTAAGATTTATCAGTAGTAACTATAGCAACCAAAGCAACCAACATATTAAATCAACAACCAATATCAAAACCTAACATCAACATAAACATCTTCAACATCAACTCCCTCTTTTTGTATCAAATAGGGCCAACGAGTTATTCCTTTGACTCCTATTGAGAACGAGTCAGGACCTTGTATAGACTTTTTGGTTAAGTTGAACTTACTTAATCTCCTTAAAGACTTCAATAACTTGTACAGTAAGATTAGCTATGGAAGTTTGCAACCCACTAAGCTGAGAGAGAAGATGGAGCTAATGAACTCTAAGTAATTGGCTTAGATACAGATGGAATAGGAATGGAGTGGGAAGCTATAGACTTTAGTGAGGCTTACCCTTCCAGCTGGATAGACTTCCAAACCAGAGTCCTTACTAGAGCAAAGATAGTAGGCACATGCAGCTTTTTTAATGGGGAATGGAGAACGTTTAAGTCCTTGACAAACTTGTCAATAGCAAGCTGTTTGTGACTACAACAACTATAGAGATACTCTTTCAGTAGACATGGGTATGGGCGCAACATAGTGATGGCAGAAAAAGATCAGTATAGCACACAATATGCTGAAAAATCAAGTCTCCAAGAATAAACTTCAAGCCTCTTGCAATCTTGTTAAGTAGAATAGCCCTACCTTTTAAGACGATAGCCAAATTATTAGTTGGCAGCTAGTTGCAGCAAGTGATTTTACAAAATGAGAAATAAAATCTAGTCAACTATGAAAACTCCAAGTGTCCATTAGCAGGCCAATTATCTATCATTCCATCTATTGGATCCTTACACACATCTGCAATATCAAGTTCCTCTCCCAAGCCTTCAATATCCTCCGAATAAGAGAGCTTAAAATTCTCATATAAATACTCAGGACTAAAGGTGATGAGGGCTCCTCGTATAAATACACAGGATGAAATGGCACTTTCCTATTTGTGATTGTCACTTTCAAATTTAAGTAAAATTCCTTCACAAGAATAACATTATATTAAGTGATATAATCCATTATTCCCAATAGATCAGCATCTTACAATTCTTTTCTCATGCCAAGATGATTGAACTTGGACAAGTTAATCCTTCAAGTACACCATTGGTAGAGAGAACATGAATTAAGCTTGACTTGCTTAATCACAAAATAGGTGTACTTTAATAGCAGATGGTTGTGTTTTTCCTTTCTTAACAAGTACAATTTCTTCCTATTGCTTGCTTGATTGTCTTGTTTTCCATTTCCAATTTGTTGTCTTTACTCCAACAACTTCAATCTCAATATCCTCAATAACCTTAAATACATCTTCAATAGAAATTTCCTTACCTTTTCCTTTACTCACAAATCTTTCAAGCATTAATTGTTTATCAGAACCTTTTAATTCTTTAGACTTGGTGTCATCTCGTTTTGTTTTCCCTACAGAATCCGTCATAATAGAATGTGGTACAAATATACCAGTATCACCATAATCAGTCTCATAATGCCCTATAGCAGCATACAATTTCTGTCACCTTTCTAATATGCCCATTACTTGATCCAGTGGTAGGTAGGACTTTAAAACATAAATTAACAGAGGATCAGTGGCATGAATATGATCTAGTGAGGCATTTGGTGCCTTTGAAGATTCCTCTTTAGGTACTTCAATGTTTGCATCAATTAAATCCAAAAAACTAGAAATATTCTTGTCAGTATTAATTTTCTTGAACATTTGAACAAGGGAATGGCCCACCACAAAGGATTGTGTTCCACTAGACCCGACACTTTGCCCTTTTTCAAATTTAGTAACAAAGAGTTCTAGAATTGAAAACTTATACCCTACTTGCACTCTATCATTATCTTTGTAACCACAGTACTTCATAAAATCAGAAACATCTCCAAAAGTGTAACACCCTTAACAAAAATAGTACAGAAGTGTGTAAAACGTTAGGAGTGGCCCCATCTAGTTACCCAGACAAGGAGTCATTACAACAAACAATGCCATAAAGCGCATAAATAAATGCATAACACAATATAAAGCAGTTAAAAGTTAACACGCTATTATACATCCCAAAAAAGATATCTACAACTTAGAGTGCATCATTGTATATTACAAGTATACTAGATACTAATATTGTAACACCCCTATTAAAAGTAATAGAGGAAGCATATCAACACCGGTTGTTATCCCGTCCAGTTGCCCAGACAAGGGGTCTTTATAATGAAAAAACAACAGAGTATATAAGGTTGAAAAGGGAAACGTCCGGACCTATTCTGCTGTCACTGTGGTATTGCCCTCTATCCATAGGTTCTTTCAACTCCAGATCCTACAAAAAGGTAAGATAAAAGACACGTGTGGGTGAAAAATCACCCAGTGAGTACCGTGTGTGCTAGTGTTTTATCAAGAGGTAGAACACAAAGCTTTTTTGTGAAATAGCATATCATTTTTTCATTGGAAATGATTCCAAAACTTTTTAACGAAGAGTTTATTCAGAACTCAATCATTTTTGGAAAACTGTATTTCAATTTCAAATCATTGGCCCATTTTTCAAATCACAGGCACTTCTCCAACAGAAGGTTGGCCTGTATCCGCATGCATGTCCTACAGTCCTTACCTTCAGCTACACAGTTTCTTATGCTAGGAACTATGCCTTACAGCACGTCACCCGTGTCATGCCGGAGCGGTAAGCGTAAAAATGTACAGCTCACCTAGCATTTAAGGATCTTTTACTTGCCACCATAAGCCAGGGATCCCAATCCTGACATCAATTACCATCGAGGTGGCAAGGAGTCAAACGCACCAAGTGTCCCCGCCTGGCATCCAGCGAATGACTCAAAATCACGAAGCGCCCACAGAAGTGGTAATTGCCAGGATCAAAATGGCTAGCCAGGACGACTCATCTCAATGTCCTGTCGCCCTGTTTGGAGTAAGACAATCTCCAGAACTAGCTAAGTTACTTGGGGTCGTCTACCTCTAACATGAGCTAGTACAAAAATCAAAGTCCATGCTGAGTACTCAACGTTAACAATACCAACCCCGTCTGATTGATCAGGTCAGAGGATTATCTGATTCACAGAATTTTCAAATCAAAATAGTTTTGGGGCAAAACAACATTTTCTAGAATTTGATCCCACTGACTTGCAAGTCAAATCATCATTCACCTAGACTTTGTAAGCCAATCAATTCATTCCATGGCACATCAAGCCAATAAAACAATTTCAAGGATCAAATGTCGTTTTCCAAAAGTCAATCTCATCATGAGGGATCATTTTTCAAAATTATGTTGAAACAGGATAAAGAGTTCTGTTCACACATCAAAACATGTTTCCAAGAGTATTCGAGTCATTTTCCTCGTACTCGATCACAAAAGTCATTTCTAATGATATTTAGGTTATTTTACTCATACCCGATTTTCAAAAGACTTTTCGAGGGTATTTGGGTCATTTTACCCTTACATGATTTGAAAATTGTTCACAAGAGTTCTAATAAGGATATTTTAGTCATTTACCGAATACCCGATTTCAAAGGTTTTCATAAAACATTCCAATAAGGACATTTGGATCATTTTCCAAATACCCGATTTCCAAAAAAAACTTCAAGAAATCTAGAATTCTAATCCTAAAAAAAAATTAAATTCAAAGTTTCCAAACATATTTCCATAAAATGTTCTAATAAAGTTTCCAAGCTAATTTTGATGTTCAATCGAGCCCAAAAGGGGCATAAAATAATTCGTGCTCAGATAAACCTTCAACATATTTAGGGATTTCCAAAACGGTATAAAACATAGCATTTCATGAAAAACTGAAGCACACTAGCTTTTAAAAGATTTTAGAAATGAAAGGGACTCACCTCGTGTCCTAAGCAATTCTTTCCGTTCACGGCCGTTTAACCTTCATTCCTACCGTTTTCAATGTTCCGTTGGCCGTTTGTCACTAAACCTACATCAAACATCGTTTTTGAGTCAATTATTGTTTGTCGATGGGTAGCCGATGTTCGGCCGATGTGCCCGACGGTTCGCCGATGTCCACCTGACGTTTAGCTGACGGGGGCCGACGGTTAGCCGATGCTTAAGAAAAACATTCAACTTTCGTTTACATCGTTTTTCCGTCGTTTGTTCAATTCTTTCATTTTCCTATTTCCACATCCTTCCTCCCTTCATAAAAAAGGAATTCACTTCATATTTCCCTAATTATTTCATCTAAATCACACAATTAATCACCCTTAAGTCCATCCATTTTCGGACTACTTTCTGGAATTTCACTAGTTTGGCACACCATTTTGTTTTGCACATAACTTTCAATTTACAACTCCGATTTAGCTCCATGATATACCAAAACGACCATAAGACTCTTAAATTTAATTATGTATAGGCTGTTTTCAGAGTTCTGACTCCAGTAGCATGCTAGTGTGCAAAAACAGCCCCAGTAGTTATTCTGATTTTTAGTCTATTTCTACAAACAACTTCACCTACTTGTGCTTCTTGATTCATAACACCTATCTAACCCTTAATCCACTTCATTTCCCTTCAAACAACTTTAATTCTTTATATTTTCAGGTTCAAGAAAGCCACTAAGTTCTTATGTAAATAACATATAGCTAACATCAACATCCAAAAGCAATCATAATCCATTTTCTTTAATGTTTAACCCATTTTTATCCCAACTCTACCATCTTTCTTCTCAATCATGAACACCCCTTTAAATCAACAATCAAATACCCTTATTCACCATACAAAACATAGCCTATGAACCCTTTATCCAATTGGTACACACACTTGCACACATAAAGTTTCACATAGTACATAATAACCACTTTAATAATCACAAATCTCATGTTTTCATGTTAAAATTCATATCAAAACGATCATCGTAATGAAATCTACAACTTTAATTCTTGAAATACAGGACTTTACCTTGTATATAAGGTGCTCTAGCTTGAATTTGCTCCAAGAATCTCCAACTTCTCCAAGAACACTATTTTCTCTCTCCTCTCTATTTTCTAAATTTTCTCACTCTCTCTCTTCTCTATTTCTTTTTCTTTTCTCTTCTCTTTTTCTTACTTGTTTGCTGCAAACTTCTGGCTGTCTAAAGCCATTTCAGCCAGCCTTCATGGCCTATATATAGAGAAATATGGTCTTCAAGTCAAGGATGTATTAAATGGTCTCAAACATTTAGAAGCCCTTGATTGGTCCACCTAGCTACTTAGGTGTCCTTTAGAGCATTCAAGAATTCTATGGAATTGTTTAGAAAGTCCTTGCATGATTGTTCATGTAACCAATCATAGAATCAACACTTAGTGAGTTTTTATTGGTCCATATGGTGATGAGGTGTCCACTTAGGTGGCACATAATAATGACTAAGCTTAGTAAAAATATTTATTTATAAACCTTTATCTCAACTTATCTCAACCAATCAAATAGAAACACTTGACTTCATTATTCAATCACTAAACGACATTTATTTCATCCACCAATCATAAGAAGCCGCACGTCCCATTTCCAACCTCAATTTTCTATTTTCTTCAAAAATGACCAAAATCAGGTCTGTAACGAAAAAATATTTTATTTCACTATTCAGCTCTAAAAATTCCACTGAATCCATTGGTAACACTTAAATTCTTCAATTCCCTCTCTACTTGGTCAAATTTTGCAGTCAAAGTCACAAGTACAGTCAAAATGACAAAAATGCCCCCGATACCCCAGGTAGCACAATTCGCACCAAAACGTGCGTCTCATTGCACTGATAAATTTCTATTTCTAGAGTACCCTAAAATTCTTATTTTTTAAATCTTAATAGTCTTCCAAAAATTTAGGGTACGGGTAAAACAAATCCAATAATTACATCCAGGTCTCGACAAAATTTTATTTCACCAAAGTATTCATCTCAATACACCGATCAATTTTTGTTCTGGCCATTGATATAAATTCTCATCCCATTACAGATAGTAACCAATTGAAAGTGAAAAAGGTGGGGTGTTACAAATATACATCGAGTTGTACGGATCACTACTTTAGAAAAGGAGTACTAGCCTCTTTAAGATTGGCTCTTGGCTCCCGATCCTAGGAAAAACAGAGTAAAATAGGTGTGAGTGAAAAATCACCCAATGAGTCTCGTGTGTGCTAGTGTTTGACAAAATAGATGCAAAATTTTCATTAGAAATGAAAATTAAGTTTTTTCATGAATTTGCTTCCAGAAAATTCAACCTTAGGAAGTCATTGTATTTTTCTACTGAAAAAAATTCTACAACTGTAAAGTTGAGAAAATTTAGTTTCGTGGTTCAAAACTATCACATGTTTGGAAAATATCAGTTTTCAACTCAAAGCCAAGAAAATGTGGGTACTTTTTCATCAGAAGGACACCCCGTGTGCAAAGCCCGGAAAACTTCGTCTTCGGCTATGGTACTATTGTGTTTGGAACTTACCTGTTCGTACTAGACCATATCATGCAATTTCAACTATTGTTGGTCCTTAGTACCTTGGTTCTAAAGCCCAACACTCAACCGTTTCATGTCAGAATGATATGTGACCGCAACCCCTCACCTCACAATTTAGGCATTTTACTTGCTGCCGTAAGCCAGGGTTCCCAATCCTGATGTCAATCAACATCGAAGTGATAAGGGGTGAATACACTGGTGTCCCCGTTGGTATCAAAGAAAATCCCAATATACACGCCTAAGTGTATCTACTAAAATAGGCAATTGCAGGGCAAATAAATGGCTAGCTAGGGATGCCTAATTTCTTCTATCGCTCTGTTTAAAGTAAGACAATCCCTAGAACTAGCTAGGTTACTTGGAGTCGTCTATCTCGAACGAAAGCTAGCACAAAAAGTATAGTCATTACTAAGTACTCAACGTCTTCACTAAATCGCAATCCAATCTACCATAAAATAATTCCCAAGGAATTCCAAAATTCCTGTGGGAATAGAGTGAAATTAGTTTTCAAGAGCAAAATTGTCATTTCCAAATTCTGTTTCTCTATCAAGAAATTATTTTCCAAAATTGAAGAGTAAAAATATAAAATGTCCTTTACGCGATTAAATACATTCCTTAAGGGCAATTACATAATTTATGAGTAATCTGGTCCAAAAGGAATAAAATTAGCATAATCCAAGAATTTAAATTCAGAAGATGTGAATAATTCAAGGATTTAGGATTTTATCACATTTCCAAGTAAAAGGGCATTTTCATAATTTCTCAAAAGAAACATGCCATAATTCAAGAATTCAACCATAATCATGGTATAAGGTTCATATGAGTGAGGTCAAAAGCCAATTTGACTCATAAAATATGAATGGAATGCTTTGAAATATATAATTTTAAATCTTCACAATTGAATAAATTCTATTTCTCAAAATAATGACTATTTCCCATTCAGGAAAATCATAAATGATTCAGGAAAATCTAAAACCACACATTCACATTTTTCATGCTTTAGAACATTATTCATAAAAATGAATATTTTCAAAAGTAAATCTCATGAATTTCATGTCATTTGAATATGAAATGACATCATAGATTTTATTAGAAAAACCATTTTTCCGCAGAGAAAACAAATCGTTCAAATGTTCATTTTGTCATAACAATTACACACTAGCATTTTTGTCATGCAAGACATCAAAGGACTCACATTTTTCTAAGGAATCTTACCAAGATTAGGAGCATATTAAATACAAGAAACCTAGAGTTTTATCTGGAAAAACCAAAGGCATTTCTTATGCATAACTTCAACATGCACAAGCCACAAGCATAGGCTAGGTTTTCAAGTATTCAAGGGACTCACCTCGAATATGTTATCGCTCAATCATTAAATCGTCCAACAATCATCACCAGTTCAAAATCAAACGTGTACAATAACGATTAAGCTCAATGTGATTGAGTATGCATTTTATGAATCAACATTATTCATGTAATATATTAACAAGGAATTTAATCATTTCTTTAATATTTCATTTCTTCTTGAAATGAAATAAACTACTTGGAATACCAGTATGCCAAATTGTCCATTTCTTTTTCAATTCCCAAACACGTTTTCCAACATTTCAATACATTCAATTCATGCTCTTTAATGCCATCAATCAAATGAAATTTCATCCAAGAACATATACTACCTCAAAATTTCCAGCTTTTCTCATTAAACCACATCTTACTAATTAATTCATATCTTTCAATATACAACTCCGATTCTTTCCAAATTTGCTCCAAAATGTTCCTATTTCATTTAGCTACCCTATCATGGCTGGATTTCACAACAACAAGAGGATTCCAATAGATTTTCAGTAGCATTTTCAAGGATGAAATTCAGCTTTTTCAATCCTTTTTCACCAAAATCTTATTCCATCTTATTTCTTATTTCATCTAACACCTAACGCCAATTAATTCCTTCATTTTTCCTCAACTTTTATTCATCAAAATAACTATTTTCTCAGTATTTTTTCCAGAAGAAAAATGTCACACGTACAACAGCAATATCCAACAACCTTTTAATCCATTTTCCATGCTTACATGATCTCAACTAATATTAAATTCATTCCTTTACTTCATTTAATCTTTTCTTCATTAACTTCTTCGACTTTCAACCATCAAAATCCCTTCCAAACATCACTAATCCATGCAAAATGCCATTCCATTCAACCAGTTACACAAGAAAGCAAAAACAGCAATATAGAGTTCATTTGTTCTTTAAGTAAAAATCATATAATATCCTTATTTCCTTGAAAAAACATACATCAATCTACTCCTTACAATGAGAAGAACAAAGTTAGTTCTTGGTATCAAGTGATTTTCCTTGATTCTCCCTTGATTTTTGCTCAAAACCTCCAAGAACTCTTGTTTTCTTTCCTTATTCTCTCAAAACTACTAATTTATCTCTCTTCTTCTTGCTAATTTCTTTCATTCTCTCTCTTTTTATATTTTTCTCTTCTTCTTTTTTTTCTCTATTTTCAGATAAAAAAATCGGCCCCTAAACAGTCCACTGCCATTCCATTTTCTTTTCCACAAGAATTGATTTTTTCTACAAGATAATACGCATTAAATGCACAAGCCACCTAGCATAACACATGACATCCCAAGGGAGCTTTTGGAATTCAACATGCCACCTAAGTATCCTTCAACAAATCACCCCTTACTAAGTGGAACCCTTAATCAATAAGAATTGGACACATTTTCCCAAGAACTAATCACAATTTTCTCTTAATTTCTTGAATAAAATTTTACCAACTTTTCCGAATAATTCATAAACCTTAATATTATTCGTTGCAACCACAAAAAAATTTATTTTACCAATAGAATTCTGACAACAAACGATTCATTTTCATGTCTCTCGAAATTCTCAAATACTTTCTCAGTTTTTTGAAATCGCAACTAAAAATTCTACGAATGTCTCATAAAATTTTTACTCTACCAAAAAATTCATCACATTGCAGTGAATATTTCTTGTTTTGCTTTGCATACAAATTATCACCATGTACAAAGCAGTCGCAATTAGAAAGTACAAAAGCAATGGGTGTCACAATCTCCCTTCCTTTAAGGAATTTTGTCCTCGAAATTAAAATTATCCCTCGAATAATTTAGGGTATTTCCTCTATAATTCAACTTCCATTTCCATGTGGCATCAAGCACAGGATGATGGTTCCATAATACATTCACCAGTGGAATTTTCTTATTTCTTAACTCTTTCTCAGCATACTCCAAAATTCTTATCGGCTTCTCTTCATAGTTTATGTTTGGTGTAAGCTCAATGGCCTCGTCATTTATGACATGTTCAAGATCTCCTACATACTTGTGGAGTTGAGATATATGGAATACATCATGAACACCTTGTAATTCAGCTGTTAAATCCAATTGATACACTACCTTCCCAATTCTTTTCTTGATTGGAAAAGGCCAATATATCGACGCGCTTTCTTTCTTTGTAGTTTTCCTCCTAAATTTTACCTCAGGATCAGTTTTAGAAAGACTTGATCTTCTGTCTCAAACTCCAGGTCTTTTTGACTTTAGTCGACATAACTCTTCTATCGACTTTAAGCAGCTTCCAATCTATTCTTAATCTTTTCTACAATTTGTTTAGCTAATTCTAGATCCCAAACACCGTGTGCTTCCTATTTTAGTCCTAAACTCTCCTAATAGAGGGGTGATTGACATTGTCGTCCATAAAATGCTTTGAATGGAGCCATACCAATCATCGATTGGTAGCTATTGTCATATGCAAATTCAACATAAGCCAAGTGATCAACCCATTTAGTCCCAAAGTCTAAAGCACACTCCCGCAACATGCCTTCCGGAATTCAAATCACTCTCTTTGTTTAACCATATGTTTGTGGATGTGCAGTAGTACTGAATTTCAAAGTTGTCCCATAAGAGTATTGCAGCTTACTTCAAAACTTGGAGGTAAATCTGGGATCACGGTCGGATATAATGCTAGAAGGTACTCCATACAAGCTAATCACCTCCTCTAGATATATCTTACTCAATTTCTCCAAAGAATCTCATAGGTTAATGGGAATAAAATGAGCCAATTTCGTCAAGTGATCTACCACGATCCAAATAGTATCTCTCTGTCTAGTAGTCAGACACAATCCTATGGTAAAATCCATAGTAATTTCATCCCATTTCAATTAAGGTATCGACAACGGTTGTAATAATCCTCCTGGTCACTATAGTTTCGACTTCACTTTTTGACATTTAAGGCACTTGGCTACATATTGCTAGATATCCTTTTTTATTCCAATCCAGTAGTAGTATTGCTTCAAATCATGATACATTTTCACTTCTTCTGGGTGGATGGTATCTTTGCTCCGATGCACATTCGTAAAAAATATCTTGTTTGATTGTAGCTTGTCTCAAAACATAATATCTATCTCGAAAGCACAGAATTCCTATTTTATTCACTTGGAAATCCTTTTCTCCCTTTCTTGCAATATTTTGCAATTCTGCATCATCTTTTGAGCATCTTTCAACTATTGCGAGGAACTTCTCTAACCTCTTATTTCCTCTCCTAAATTTCGGCCATGGTAATTCCATTAAAGCTGAAATCTGGTGACTTGGGTAGCTGAAAATTAAGATCGAGAAACTTAATAGTAGGGAGATTCAAATTAAGTGAAAGTTTGATTTAAAAAAAAGTTATAATAATAAAACACAAATATAGGAAATGGATATTTAACTAAATCTTTTTAGCATTTGAGCGAGAATGAAAGATAAGAGCTTATGCGCATAAAATTCAATTTGTTGGTTGCTTTCCCCCTTAATCAGCTCTAAGAAATAATGTAACTCTAAAGAATACAAATGGAAGAAGTATATAGGACCTCATTGTGAATCCATCCTAACATGAGATTAACACTTGGTAGAAGGCAATACGGGATCTGCAATAGTTTAATCTCTCCCTCTTCCTCTTATGAATTGATAGATTGACACAATTAATCATTTTGTTGGTATTTCTATAATGCTAATACTCAGCACTTGATTCAATTTTGAGCAAAATAAAGTTAAGCTTTCTGTATCTTATTCTACATTGTGGACTTGTTTTCACTTTCTTTGCTTAGTAAAAGGCTTTTATTGATTTGATGTGTTTAGATTTGGGTATAAAAATTATATAAAAATAAGTACATTCCCAATCAAGTTTACATTAAAACGTTAAACTCAAATTATACATATGAGCAAGTATACTCATCATTAACATAGCATAGGGTTCAAACGAGTGTTGATCTTCAAGGAACAAGTAGACGTTAATCCTTTTTCTTTCATTATTTAACCGACTCAACAAAATGAGAAAGAAATAAACTAAAACAAAAGAAAATAAAAATAAAAATATATACATGTCAAAGATAGAGAAGTATGTAACCTAAACCATTATTTTGACAAACATGATCTTAAAGTACCTAATCATTATCATAGCTAATTATTCCCTTGGCACCATGAAGGATTAAGATAGATTCACTTTTTTTGTCAATCTAAGAAATCACTATCCTCTAGAGAAATTAGCATCACTTGGTCTGTCTCAACTAATTCATCCAAAAGACGCATTAAACACAATCTTTGATTTAATTTTCTTAGTCTGGCAAATTTAAAACATGAAATTAATCAATAAATCCTTGGTCTGGCAAACAGTAATTAACGTTTAATTACTCAATTCTTAGCAATTGACCTCATTGGTCTAGTAAGTTAACAGCCAATAAATATAAAATTAATCAATTGCAACTACCATCAACCTCTTTGGTCTAGCAAGTTAACGAAAAGAAACAACCAACTAATCTTGTACTACACCCAAGTAATTAAATACCAAGAAAAACAACTAATTAATCAAAAGATCAAATAACTCTAAAAATCAAGAATATCTAAAATAATATCAAATTACAATAAAACAATTAATATTTCATGATTCAAGAAAAATAAAATAAAGTAAAAGAAAGCACTCATAGACAAGCCTCCTTCTTCTTCCTTTGAAGACCTTCTTGCACAACCCTCTTTAAATTGAAGAATTCCTCCTTTGATTAAGTGATTTTCTGTGATGATCAATGAATTTTCCCCTTTTCCCTTGTGTTTTTCATCTATTTATAGGCTTGGGAAGTGCCTAAACTCCTTAGTGTAATGTTCTTGGCCGAGTAGAAGTTGGAAGATACTAAAACTCCACAGATTACCAAAAACCACGTAGAAAAATCACAATCCCGCCTTTTTCTCAAAGTACAGCCGGCGCCGCCTTGGCTCTCAGAGCTAGTGCCGGTTGTGTTCTGTCTCTCCACTCATTCGCTGATTTTTTCTTGATTTCAACACCATGTTATCCAGAATGCAGCCGGCACCAATTCCACTCTGTTTCGGTCTATTTTGACAATTTTTTGTCACCTCAAAGTTCGTGTCAACAGTGCATGCCTGGTGCCAGTTCCAATGCCCTGTCCGATGCCACCTCTCTTCTGTTTTGCGACGTTTATACTTCGTTTTACCCCAAAGATCTGTAATAATGAATAAAATACCTTTCCAAGGGTAAATCTCAAATATGAAGGAATATAACTAGTTATTGAACAAAATGTATCACAAAAGAGCCTTAAATAACTAGAAAAAATATGACTAATTTAGCGCCTATCATGATTCATCAAAGGATTTTTCATAAGTCTGAAAGGCATCCCTGTCCATATTTGAAAAAAAAAAAAAAACACAAGAAACATACTAGGTACAAAAAATTTCATTGATTCAAGTTGAGTCTTGCGGAAGCTACAATTTAAGGTGGGGATCCTTCTCCATAAGAAACTCATTCACAAATCACTTGAAAGCACACCCTTTAGACATGATCTATAATGAAACTTTGCTAGGTAAAGATTCTCCTATTCCTTTTTGTACATATTTTAGACATAGCAATGAACAAAGTAAATTTATCATACCTCAAGGAGTTGGATCTTTCCACGCTACATCATAAGAAACCCTTTGAGGATATTGACAAACTCTACCCTTCACCCCAATTTTAGGGAGGTAACTTAGTTTTCGTAGACCATGTCTTGAAAAGTAAGGATTTCTTGATCTCATCTTTAAGAACTCAAATACTGAGTTTAAAGGGGAATTCTAATTACGAACATTCTTTTGAAGGGATAAAAGATTATTTCAAGCTTGATGCATTCTTTAGAAATCATGTGCACTTATATGTTGTTAAAAATATTTGTGTGTCTAAAGAAATGTTAGAGAAAGAGGTTTATGTGTTTTTCTTTAGTAAGAAAAGTTATTTTCATAAACCTTTTATTTTTTAAAAACCTCTCTCCATTCTACATTCATCAGGCCTATCTTCTATTTTGAGCTTTAATTTCTTTTCAAAAGGTTTAATGATGAAGCATGATAAGTGTGAAATGTTTTTGTTTTATTTTTTTCATTTTAGTCTTTTTCTTTAGTTTGTTTTCTTTTATTTAGGTCTTTTTTTTATTTTATTATTATTATTTTCTTTGTGCTTTTCTTTGTGTTTTGTTTTATAGGAATAAAGTCTTCTTAGACAAGCCCTTATCTTTACCTAAAGTTTGGATATTTTTTGGAACATTATTGCACTTGGGAAGTATTACTTAAACTTTCTCACCCACTATTATTTTTAGTCCATTTGGAGATGTTTTCTTGTGTTTATTTTTTGCCAATGAGGACATTGTCCAATTTAAGTGTGGGGGAGTGGTTTGGTAATATACTTTGTCCAAGTTTTTATCAATTATCTTGGTGTTTTCTTAGTATTGAGCTACTTTGAAATATTTTGAAATTGAGAAATAATTTTATTTTGAACACAAAGTATGGTAGTATTTTTTTTCTCTCTTTTCCCCTTTTATTTTTTCTCCCGTGGCAATAGTTCCTTACTCTATTTGTTTGGCCATTGAGGACAATGTCCAGTTTAAGTGTGGGGGAGTGGTTAGAATGAGAATTCTTCTATGCTTTATTTATCTTGACATTCTTCTTTGAACCTTCTGAGTAGATTTTTCAATTTTTTTTTTCTAATTTTCTTTGAGATTTCAAGCTGTATTTTTAATGCATGTCTTTATGATGGATTATAGAGAATATGTTCTAGATCATTTATGGCTTATGCATGACTTTTTGCACTCACTTGGACGAAGTAGTTCTTGATCAAATGCTTTGCATTGTTCTTAAACCTATTTTCTACTAAAATTCATGGAGCATTCTAGAACTTACTTGAATATCTTTTGAGGTGAAATAAGAAAGACAATCATGATTTAACTTAGGGATGATGGTGATAGGCATTTTTTGGATAGTTCGAGCTTTTCAAGCCTACCTATTGTTATATTATCCCTAGTGCCTATTTTGAGCCTAAAACCCGTTATCATATTTTGTCCATTGCTTGTTTCTGAGAGTTTGAATAATTTTCCAAATCTTTATGCTCATGATGGATGAAAGTATATGTAAGAGAATGTTGAGGAAGAATACTTGAAAAAGATCATGACTTGTTACTTTCAGTCATGTATCAATAGTGAATTGAGCTAGAAAGAGGAAAAAAAAAAAGCAAAGAAAGAGAAGAAAAAGAAAAGAGAGATTGAAAACAAGAAAAGAAAAGAAACAGCTACTAGAAAAGATGGAAAGAAAGATATTGAGAAAGAAAAGAAAAGCAGTAGTAAGAGTGAAAAGAAGAGAGAAAAGAAAGAAAAGAAAAATTTTTGAAAGGAAAAGAGAGACGAAAGATCACAAAAGAAATGGTGATTGAGTTGTAAAAGTTAAGTTCATATAAAGTACTTGACACCATTGCTGGAAATTTGAGTGATCTTGTGAAAGAAATAGAGAAGAGTTGATGAAAAAAATTTAAAAAAAAAAGAAAAAATGCAGGATTTGCTTGAGTTGAGTTGTAATTGATGAATAAGGTTATGGTTTGATTAATTTTTGGAATAGGAGAGCAAGAAGGGTTGGAAATTATTGATTCATTTGTTTATCCTTTTCTTATGAGCTCTCAGCTTCTTTGATATTTGAATCTCCTATATCCTTCGTTTGATAAGTTACATTACAAACCTTTAGCCTTACATTACAAGCTTGAAAGTCCTACTTGATCTAAGTAGAATCATGATATGTCTCGAATTAGTGGAAAGAGAGTATGAAAAGTAAGCCTATGGAATGCATATTCTTTTTTAGCTAAATTCTTTCCAATGGTTTGAGAATATTGTGAACTCTTGAGACGGTTCTACTCAGTCATTATTTACTACACAAGTCTTGCATTTGTTGTGAAAGATGTAGTAGCATGTGTTTTATGTTTTTGAATGAAGAAAGCGTTGAGGATATTATTTTGAAATTGATTGAGTGAATTGAGTAAACTTTGTATTTTTCCTACTTGTCTTTGATACTTTGCTTAAGAACAAGCAAAGAGCTAAGTGTGGGGGAATATGATAGGGGCTAAATTAGTTATACTTTTCCTAGTTATTCAAGGCTCTTTTGTGATACATTTTATTCAATAACTAATCATATTCCTTCATATTTGAGATTTTACCCTTGGAAAGGTATTTTGTTCATTATTTCAGATTTTTAGGGTAAAACAAAGCAAAAATGTCACGAAACAGATTAGAGGTGGCACCGGCTGGGACAGAGGAACTGGCACCAGCCATGCACTGGTTGCACGAACTTTGAGGTGACAAAAAATTGTCAAAATAGGACGGAACAGAATGGAACCGGTGCCAGCTGCATTCTGGAATACATTGTGCAGAATTCGGGAAAAAATCGGCGAACAATTGGAGAAATAGAACACAACTGGCGCTGGCTCCGAGAGCCAAGGCGGCTCCGGCTGTGCCCTGAAGTTAAGGCGGTGCTTTGATTTTTCTACGGAATTTTTGATAATCTATGGAGTTTTAGTATCTTCCAACTTCTACTCGGCCAAGAACATTACACCAATGAATTTAGGCACTTTTCAAGCCTATAAATAGATGGAAAGCACAAGAGAAAAAGGGAGAATTCATTAATCATCATAGCAAATCACTAAAATCAAAGGAGGAATTCTTCAATTCAAGGAGGGTTGGAGGGTTGTGCAAGAAGGTCTTCAAAGGAAGAAGAAGGAGGCACGTCTATGAGTGCTTTCTTTTACTTTGTTTTCTTTTTCTTGACAATAATATGTTAATTGTTTTATTGTAATATGACATTGTTTTAGATAGTTATGATTTTTAGAGTTATTTGATCTTTTGATTAATTGATTGTTATTCTTGGTAGTTGATTACTTATGCTTATTACGAGATTAATTGATTGGATCTTTCCATTAACTTGCTTAGGCAAAAGAGTTGGTGGTGGTTTCAATTCATTAGTTTCATATTTGTTAGCTCTTAACTTGCTTGAACAAAGGGGTTAAGAGTAGGGCAAAGTAATTCAAGGTTAATTAATGTCTGCCAGGATATGGATTCATTGGTTAATTTCATGTGTAATTTACCAGGAATGGGAATTAAATCAAAGACTATGGTTAATGCATCTTTTGGGTAAGATTGGTTGAGACAGGATATGTGATGCTAAGTTACCTAGAAGATAGGGATTCATGGATTGGACAAAGAAGTCAATCTATATTATCCATTATGAAGCCAAGAAAATAATTAGTTATGATAAAGATTAAGTACTTTAGGATCATATTTGTCAAAACAATGGCTTAAGTTACATAATTCTACATCCTTGACTTGTATATATTTTATTTTATTTTATTTTATTTTCCTTTTTATTTTATTTTTTTACTTTATTGAGTCGGTTAAACAATGAAAGAAAGGTGATTAGTGTATACTTGTTCCTGGAGGATCGACACTCGTTTGAACCCTATGTTATGTTAGTTATGAATATGCTTGCTTATATATGTAATTTGGGATTAAGGTTTTAATGTAAACTTGATTGGGAATATGCTTATTTTTATATAATTTTTATATCCAAATCCATACGCATCAAGTTTTTGGCACTGTTGCCGGGGAAAAATCTGTGTTCCTTTGTTTAATAATTCTTTCATTTTTTTTCCTCGCGCCAAACACATAAAGCATAAATCTAGTTTATATCTTTGTAAATTTAAACATAAATACTTGTTAATGTAATTTTTATTAGCACCTGTATTTGTCAATATATTTTAAAAATTTACTACTAAAAAAGATATATCTATCTAAAGGAATACATAAACCTTAGATATTAATAGGCTCATGTTTAATAATATATATATATATATATATATATATATATATTATACATATTAAAATTTAAAACACTATATTTGATAATCAATTTATTTATTATTAATAATATTGTTGTTATAAACTTATAAATATTAAGTGAAATAAAATTAATTTCTTCATTAACAAACAACTATTTTTTAATATTATATTTTTAAAATTTTATTTAGAATAATAAATTTTATTTTTTATGGCCAAAATGATAAAAAAAATTAAATTTTTATAAAAATTCTAAAAAAATCATAGCAATTAAAAAAATAAAAGAATTAAGAATATTAATGATTTCATCTTGTAAATGGTACAATTGAAAATGATATATATGAAGTTTTTGAAATGGTTGATACTGAAAAAAATAATCGGTTTTCATCAACTATACCGAACGAAATATTATCAATCTAAAAATAGTAATATTAAATTTCAATATATTTTTTTTATCATTTAGTCATAAATTTTAATTTTTGATTATTAAGAAAAAAAAGAATTGATTCTATTATTTTTAAATTTTTATTCATTAGGAAAAAGTTAAAATTCATTATGTGTGTGTGTGAGCTATGACTATATATTTCAGTACTAGTTTCACTTCTTCGATTTTAGTATGGTTTAGGACAGTTTTAATATGGTTCGGGATAATTCGATTCAAAAAAAAAAAAAAAAATCAACGCTTTTTTCAATCTTGATTCTTTTCGATCTAATTATTCAGATTAAATTGGTTATTCTCCAATTATGTGAGTATTCCTAGGTTTGGATAGTTTCCTACAGCCAAACAAATTGCTATAGAGCAAAAACAATAATATTGCAGCATTTCAAATTATTAATGCATAGAACATACAATACATTTATTTTATATGTTTGAAAGCTAAAATAGTATAAAACAAAGACAACTATATTGTATTAAATCGATAAAATCTTTTAACAATAGCATAAAGGAAAGAAATCATGTTTTAAAACATTTAATAAATTCACAAGAATTATCAATAGAATAAAGGTGAATAGTAAGGAAACATAAAAGTTAAAAAAAATAAAAGTTAAAAGAAAATAATTGCTTACAATATTGTATACTAGATAGGGTCAGTAAAACTCAAAATTTGAAAATTATATACATTTCTCTCATATTTTACAGGAAACATAAGATTTTAATTAATAGTAAAACATATATAATATTTATTTTATAAAAATAAAAAATATTTGGCTTTGTTTGAAGAATTTTCAAACCAAACCAAAAATTCTTCAAACGAAACCAAACTAACTCAAACCAAGAACAATAATTTCGATTTGATTTAATTTGATCTTATTTAATGTGGACGGGTTGAATTTTTCCAGTACTTTTAATAAAAAATATTTTAGCAATTGAATATCTGTCTTATTTTATATAATTGTTAAAGTACGTAAATGTACATAGAAAGGGATGGGTAGATTTGTTATAAACCAGGTGCTCCAATATTGATCTATTCTCCTAATAGCTTCATAACCATCGAAAGCCGGAACTCAAAATTGCCACGGAAAGCGAACGGAAATGCTAATGTGATCTTTTCTGACCATTCCAAAATTTGACTGAAATGCCCCTTAATTAGGTCTGCTCCGCTGAATTGGTTACAATTTCCACAGAGAGGAAATGTTCGGATGATTCCTCTTCTTTATTGAACTTTCACCTCAGTTTTTTCCACGGCATCCAGAAGTTGGTTGAAAGTTCCTTTCCTTAACACGAGTGAAATTCGTGAAAGTCTAAGGCACGATTGTTACAAAAATATATAAAGAACAAACTTTGAGACGTGATTACACTATCTTGCGTGTAATATTGTCTTATTTATCAAAACAAGTTATCCCAGAATACAACAAAATTTCGTAAGAAATTTATGTAGAAATAAAAAATCAGATAAAACCTGTAAAACTTCTGCAGTTTTTATAACTCTTTAATGGTTACCAGTTGAGAAGTAACAACGGTTTGAAAACATCTTTATCTGAAAGTTATATCCCTTAAGAAATATTAATTCGAAAAAAATATAAAAAAAAGTCTTTTTTTTTTTTTTTTGTTTTTTAAACAAGCCCAAGTTGGCCCAAGTGCCCTTTTATTATATAAATATAATTATAAAATGAACTAACCAAGGGGTTAAGCCCATGTCCATTAAGAGCACTTTTAGACACTAGTTCTTGTACACAATTACTCACAAAGAGTTTCAAGAACTTTCTTTTCCAATGTGGGATATGATTGAATAAACTATCTATCATTCCCCCACTAGTTTGTTAATACAGGTAATTACTTTTCAAAATAAACATAATGCATACAAGAAAGTATCTAAAAGATTAAACTTTCAATTAGTGTAAGTATTTCAGGATTCTAACAAAGTATATGGTGTCCTAGGATTAAACTATGACTCCTTTTGTTATGATCAGACATACCACACACATTACATTTATGTTCTTCTATTAAATTTCTCGTTTAACTTCTAGCACTATAAATGGCCTTGTGCTAGCAATCCATTTTTTATGAATATTTATAAGAATAAATCCTTTTAAACTCTTATTGAAGCGGCACCACTTCATATTCATATAGGTCGAGTTTATTTATAGACAGACAAACACCATTAAGAGTATAAACTCATCCTCTCTACTAATCATCACTAACAACCACCACCTTTTGTATGGAACTTGATTTAGTGATCTAATAAGACACGTAACAATAACCTATTATTACCTATTAAATTCAACCAATAACCGATTTGATTAAGTGAAGTTGGGTTACCGTTATTGATGTCTAAAGGATTATATTTTAGTCCCATACTATAAGTAGTCTCCCAAACTTTATCTCTTGGTAAAGCCTTAATAAGCTGATCTAATAAATTTGCTGCAGACTTCACATAGGAGACAATAAAAATACCATTAGATATCAATTCTCTAATATAACTATAACATAGACTTATATGTCTTGATTTTCCATTATATAACTAAAGGCATTTGACATTGTAGCCTCACTATCACAATATATAGTGACGGGTGGTATAGGCTGTGGCCATAAGTCAACTTCAAGTAACATATTTCTTAACTATTCATCCTCTTTACCTGCTGAAGTCAAAGCTATGAATTCAGTTTCCATAGTTGAATGAGCAAGACACATTTGTTTCTTAGATGCCCAACTAACAGCACCACCCGTTATGGTAAATATCCAACCCAAGGTTGATAATATATCACCAACTTTAGCAATCCAACTAGCATCATAATAGCCTTCTAGTACAGCAAGAAAATTAGAATAATACAATTGTAATTTTATGGTTCTTTTAAGATAACCAAGTACTCTTTCAACTTCTTTCCAATGAGCTACACTTGGATTGCTTGTAAATCTTGATAATTTACTCACTGTAAAGGCTATATCAGGTCTTGTGCAACATAGCATACACCAAGCTTCCTATAACACTAGCATACTCCAATTGTTCTATTGATCTAGCATCATTTTTTACTAGTTTAACACTAGAATCATATGGAGTATTATATTCTTTAATATTTAAGAATTTATATTTATTCAAGAGCTTCTCTATATAGTGAGTTTGACTTAACATAAATCCATTATCATATTTGGTAACTTTAATTCCCAAAATTGTATCTACTTCTTTAAGATCTTTCATCTTGAAGGTAGAAGTATGAAACTTTTTCGTTTCATTTATACCAATAATATTTGTACCAAAAATAAGCATATCATCTACATAGAGACATATAATTACTCCATAATCACTAGTAAATTTAGAATCGATGCATTTGTCAACAATATTATGCCTAAAACCATAAGATAAAATTTTTGAATCAAAATTTTCATGCCATTGTTTTGGAGCTTATTTGATACCATATAAAGATTTTATAAGTTTACACACTTTTTTTTTTCATTACCAAGAAGTTCAAAACCTTCTGGTTGTTCCATATAAATTTCTTCTTTCAAATTTCCATTTAAAAAAGCAGTTTTGACATCCATTTGGTGAACACATAATTTATAAATAGAAGTTAAGGCAAATAAAACTCTAATTCTTGCTATACGTGCATATGTATCAAAATAATCTAATCCTTTTCTTTTTTTTTGTGTAAATCCTTTAGTTACTAACCTAGCTTTAAAGATTTGTAATGTACCATCTGAATTATATTTCTTTCTAAAAACCTATTTATTTTTAATGGGGTTTGAACTGGGAGGTAAGTCAACTAGAAACCATGTATTATTAGCCAAAATTGAATCCATTTCATCATTTATAGCTTCTTGCCAAAAAGCAACTTCTCTAGATGCTAAAGCTTCCTTAAATGTTTTTGGTTCATCATCAACATTTGATATCTCCATTAGTCTTATAATTTTTTTTTCTACTTCCTTCAACTAGGAAAGTAATATGATTAGGAGATACAAAATTAGGATCAAGATGTTTAATTTTCCTTTGCCTTTGACTTCTCCTTGGTTCAGATGTTTCATCAAATTCTTTTCTTTTATTAGAATTCAAATCTAATTTATTATACTCTTCTATATGATCATGTAACATATTATCACGTACAAAGATGTTTTCAAAGAATTCTACATGAATAGATTCTACAATAACATTAGATTCTAAGTCAAGTAAACGATATGCTTTTGAATTTTGGGCATAACCAATAAAAATAGATTTTATGCCTCTTGCACCAAGTTTTTGTCTCTGAGAATCAAGAAGTCGATAGTATGCTATACACCCCCACACTTTCAAATACTTTAAATTTGGCTTCCTTCAATTCCAGACTTCATATGGTGAAATATGAGTCTTCTTTGAAGGAGTTCTATTGAGAATATGGAATGCAGTAAGTACTACTTCTCCCCATAAGTTGAATGGTAATTTAGCATTTAATATCATTGAATTTACCATGTCAACTAGTGTTCTATTTTTCCTTTCAGCTAATCCATTTTGTTGGGGGTGTAAAATGAGCTGTTCTTTGGTGAATTATACCATGGTTTTCACAAAACTTATCAAATTCACCAAAAAAGTATTCTCCTCCTCTATCACTTCTTAACATTTTAATTTTTTGTTCCTTTTGATTCTCTACCTTAATCTTAAATTCTTTAAAAACACTAAGTGCTTCATCTTTAGTTCTTAACAAATAAACATGTGCATAACAAGAATATTCATCTATAAAAGTAATCAAGTATCTTTTGCCTCCTCTAGTTAATTTTCCATTTAATTTACAAATATTTGAATGAATCAAATCTAACATTTTATGATCACAACCTTATTAGATTCTATTACAACCTTAAAGCCTATTTTGCTTAGCAAACTTGCAGAAACTAGATTCCTTTTAACATCAGGAACGTGAAAAACATTAACCAAAGTGAGCTTTTGTCCCGAAGTAAATTTCAGAACAACAGTTCCTTTACCAAACACATGAACTGGTGCTTGATTACCCATAAAGACCTCAGCATCATCTTTCATATAAGTACTAAACAGATCTTTGTTGTTGCACACAAGAATGGTTGCACCTGAATCAAGGAAAAACTCAGAACAACAAGTGAAAACAACTGAATTTATTTCAGTAACCATGGCTACCAAACTGTCTTCAGTAACGAAGTTTGCCTCTTTGGTAACCCCAGTATTAGTATTAACACTGGTATCTGCTTTCTTCTCTTCACTCTTCTTGAACCTACATTCTTTAATGTAGTGGCTTTCTTTCCACAATGGAAACACATCTGGTTCCTTTTGTTGTTGTTCTTCTTGAATGCTTTGGTTTTGATCTTAAGATATTTCTGAAATTTGTTTCCAGATTTTGCTCTCACAGCATTTACTTACAATTTTGTATTGGAACTTTCAACAACATTTCTCTACTATTTCTCTTCTCTGATATGAGTTTCACACTGAATTTATAGATGAGTCTGAAATTGCTCGAGAGTCAAACTCTCTGGTTGTAACAGAATCTTCTTTCTGTAGGTGTTCCAAGAGGGAGGCAATTTAGACAGAATTGCACCAATTTGTAGTGCATCAGGAATACGAACTTCCAAATCCCTTAATCTAGAAACTAAAATTTGAAGTTCATGGACTTGATCCATGACTGGCTTGTCATTAGTCATTCTGAAATCAAAATAATTTAAAGCAAGAAATTTGTTCGTACCTTTCTTTTAGTCTCCAAAGTAGTCTAGATGTCCTTTGGAGTTTGGAATGCAGCATAGAGATCATGCAGATGATCTGTCAGAGAATTTAGAATAAGTCCATAATACATCAATTGATCATCTTCACGTTTCTTCCGTTCAGCCTTCCATCCATCACTGTCTTTAGGCATTGGTGCAGGAAGAGCCTCCATGTGAAACCCCAGTCGAAATCAACCTTAGAATAAGGGGGTTGTGATGTATATCATATTTTATTGTATGTTTAAATATATTTTTATATGATTTTATGTGCTTTGGATTTGTGTTTTATAGTCTCGAGGGCTTAATTATGTTTATTGAGTAAGAAGGGTAAAATGGTAATTTTTTCTTGAGGTGAAAATAGGGAGATAGCTTGAGGATTAAATAGAAAAAATATTTTTGGAGAGAAAATAAGAACAAGAGTTGTTGTGGTATAGTGGTTAGAGCTTTGGAATTAATTCTTGAGGTCTTGGGTTCAAATTCCATCATTGGAGCTCTAGCATGATTAAATTTTATTTTTGCTTGGGAAGGTTATATTTTAGTCCTTGAGTGCTCTAGAGAAGGGTAAAGGTGATGTCCTAGGGGAGACATGATAGGAGTACCCTAATCCTACTCTTGTACCCTACAAAAATTTCTAAGGGAATTCATACCCTTCTTGATCCTTAGTTTTCTTACTTCTCAATTTCTTAAGTTGTGCAATTTATTCAAGCCAATTTCATTCCAGAAAAATTCCAGCAAAGTGCTATAGCTTTGAAGGTCCAAAATATCTGAGGGTAAGACATCTTATGGACCGGAAATGTGTAGGAGTTGGGGAAGGTATCCAAGAGAATTAATCTCCATAGTGAACCTTCAAAACTCCACTCTAGCTATGTTCATTTTCCTTCATGAAGTAATCTGGAATTTTTCCAACTTCTTGTGCATTCAAAGTGTCGAAATTTTTAGCCATTATTCCCTCCTAAATTCTGCCAGAAAATGGCCCTCTTGACCAGTTTGAAACCTGAAATTTTCTGGCCAAGTTCAGACTGCACAAGTGCTGTGCAAAACCAGAAAATTTTCTGGGCAAAATCGCAGCATAGGTGAGCTTAAACTAAGCTGTTTTCTTCCAGTTTTCTCCCAGCTACTTAGCCACATTTTTCCTCCATAAAGAAGGATGGAAATTAGCCTTGAAGGATCTCTGAAGTCCCCTTCAAACCCTCTGCAAACTGACTGGAAAAATGGCAGCAAAAGCTGCCTAGAAAATCCCAGCAGTTGTGAAATCCTGTGCAGAATTTTTCCAGCCTTGCTTCATCTTCAGCCATGTCCGAAAACTTCCACATCTTTCTGTCCAAACTTCTCTTGAACAGCCTTGAACTGAACTCCATTGTCTTCCCCAGCCTACTGCTCGAAAAACCAGTCATGGCTGCCCCTAAAATATCTCTAACAATTACTCCAATCATGCCTTGATTGAAGACCAAAATTCCAGCAATCCTAATTTAGCAAACTTCCATAAAATATCCCCTAAAAAACCAAACCTTTCCTTCACCATTGTACTCCCTCTTTTCGGCCACCATTAAGCTTCTTCAACCAGCTTTCATTTAGCAGAATCCCTAGCTTTCAGTCGGCCATTACAGCTTCCAAAAAAAGCTCTCCCTTGATCAAAGATATTCTTGCCATATTTTGTTTCCAAATTTGATTCCCAAAATTATTCTTTTAGGATTTCAAACAGCCATCCTTTCATTTTCCTCCCAAACCAGAAATTCAATTGCCCAAAACCTCTCAAACAATTCGGCACTCCCTCCTACACAGAATTTCGACAGTTTCAAATCAAAATCTTTCCATTCTCTTTAACCTTCAAGTACACATAAAATACCAAGAACACCAACTCACTTGTCTCGCCTAATACTACTCCAAACCACTTCAATCTTCTTCAGAAAAATTCCAGATTTCATCTACTCACTGCCGTGAATCCATTCACACCACTTTTAACATCAAACTCCAAAATCCAACTCTCTCTCTTTTTTTTTTTTTAATCAAAAATCAGTATTTTTGTGAAGGCTCAAGAACACCTCCAAGGTAAGTTTGTTCAATCAACTTCATCTTCGCTAATCTTCAATCTCTAATGAATATATATGTGTGTAAACATGCTAATGGACTCTCTTCTTCTCTTCTCTTCTCTCTCTCTCTCTCTCTCTCTCTTGGCCGAATACCCTCTTCCTCTTGGCTGAATGATTTCTTCACCAATGGCCATGCTTTCTTCATCTCCCTTGGATGAATCTAGTCTCCTAGGAGTTAAGATCCATTCGAAACTCCTCCAAGATACTCATCAATTAAGTAAGCCTTTTCAACCCTCCTTTTAAATTCTAGATTCATGTATCTAGGATAATATTGGTAGGAGATGGATTACGAATAGGATTTGAGCATATATTGTTGTGATGAGTTGAGATTGAAGCATGAATAAATGTGTGTATATGATGGAGATGGGATTTATGCATGAGTCGATTATCTTGGTTGATTGTATGGTGTTTTAGGGTTTAATGCATGTCTCCATGTCGTAAGTAGTATTTGTGATTAAGTATGTTAGAGATTATGTCACCTATGGTGAATAGGATTTATATTCATGTATGATTGTTAAAGGCATGATTATGTTTATGCTAGTAGAGGTTGGATCATGCCTTGGTAAATTTAGATCTATGCTTTTATTCATGATTTGGATGATTTGATGAATTGAAGTGGGGTATATGTTCATGATTGTGGTTAGCAATAGAAATATGATCATGATCTAGTTATCCATAAGCTAATTTTATTTCATCAATAAAATATTTAATACTATAATTTTTGCTAGTAAATTCGAAAACCCTAGGAAGGTAGATTTGGATTATTATATATATAATAAGGATACCATAGTCAAATAAATGATAGCTTTTATTAAAAAAAATCAAATATATAGATATTATATATAATAATATCAAATAAAGCCTTTTATATAAATAATCATGATAAGTAAAAATATTAATTTTGTATGTCTTATATTCATAAATACCATTAAAATTTATTATCTTCCAATTATTATCTTTTAATCAAAACCTGTTAAAATTTATTTATTATCTTCCAATCAAGACCCATTAAAATTTATTTTCAACTAATTTTAGATATCAATTATTTTCAAACAATTAATTATTAATAAATTATTATTTTACCTAATACCACCTAGGACTCTTCATCAAATAAACTCTAATTTATTTCTAGCAAGATTTAAGCCTTCAACTTATTAGTACCTATTTTCCAAAACACTAATTGTTTTAAATATCAAATTAGACTTAACTTATAAACCATTTTTATTTATTATTTGGCCTTAAAGCTTGGGACACTAGGATCATGGTAGTAGTGAGTTGAGTTAGTTTTATTTGTGAAAGTGGATTTTGGCTTGAGTTTGATTGTGCTTTATATTTAACTCAGGCGGGGTTGGGTTAGCAGTTGAAGACCTTTATTTTATCTCAAGCTAAGGATCAGGTAAGCTCCTGTATAAAACATGTTTGACGCAAAATGTTTATTATGGCAAGCTAAATGTAGAGTGCACGGACACTCATTTCTGTAAAGGCAATTGAGGATTGTTTCCTGTCTTATTTCCATTAAACAAATTATTTGAAAATCAATAAGGAGATTTACTCAAACTCAAAAGTCATTCTAAAACTGATTTTGACAAAGGCTTTGGAAACCCTTAATTGCCATTTTCAAGTGGAACTATGTTTTGTTCCTTTTTTCCCGAGTGGGGTAAGTTGCGTTGAGTACTCAATAAGGGTGGACTGCTAGGACTAGTCTTTGAAGGGTTAGGGTGAGTCTCTCAGTAGATGGCCACCTCTGAGGGGTGAGTCCTTCCTAGATAGGATGACAGTCCAGTAAGTCGTGCCGATCCGAGCTAGCAGTTTTTTAGTCAAGTGACTGTATGTTGCCGGAATGGACAACCGGTGGTTGTTTGGGTATAGAGAATGAGGAGTATCTTGCCTGGTAGGCCGATCACCTACATTTTGTCAGTCTACACAAAGTGTGTCATTCTGACTGGTTATGGGGCCCAATGTGTGGTAACCCATGATCACTTTTTGAGTGGTTGATTTTATTGAACATGTATAGTTGGAAAAGCCAAAACACCACTCTTGATTTTGACTATTGTTTATTGCTTACCAGTATTTCTCTTATGAAGGTTTCACACTTTGCATTCACGAACTGTTTTCACTGGACACTCAAAGCACACACGGACTTACCGAGATTTTTGTCTCATCACCCTTTTTACCATCATTTTAGGTTGATCCTGCTGTAGGGATGAGTAGCTAGATATTGCCTGCCTTGGAAGATTTTTTTGATATTTAATTTGTGTAATGCTTTAGGAAGTTGAGAGTGGATAATTTTTTTATGGATTTGATTTTGGAATTATTGGAGTCATTCATGGATTGTCATAAATTTTAAGTTTAAAGTATTATTTTTATTCTATTATTTTGATTGTGTGACCTAGTTATAAAGACCCCTTGTCCTTTGAATGGGGCGACATCCCTGGCCCTGTCGGGCCTAGGTAGTGGGGTGTTACACTCCAGTGACAGATCAAGAATATAGAGAACTTTCTATGTGGCTAGAAGAAATCTCATCTTATCTTTCCATCTTGTAAAATTCGTTCCATCGAATTGATTTAGCTTGATAGCATCTTGTTGCGTTAAAAATTTCACAGTTGCAGCATTCATCAAAGCCATGTAAAGTCAATATTACACTCAAATTGTTAGAAAAATATATAAAGAACAAACTTTGAGGCATGATTACACTATCTTGAGTGTAACATTGTCTTACTTATCAAAACAAGTTACCCTAGAATACAACAAAGTTTCATGAGAAATTTATGTAGAAATAAAAAATCAGATAAAACCTGTAAATTTTTTGCAGTTTTTATAACTCCTTAATAGTTACCAGCTGAGAAGTAACAACCGTTTGAAAATGTCTTTATCTGAAAATTATATCCCTTAAGATATATTAATTCAGAAAAAATATAAAAAGAAAGTCTTTTTTTTTTTAAACAAGCCCAAGTTGCCCCAAGTGCCCAAGTGCCCTTTTATTATATAAATATAATTATAAAATAGACTAACTAAAGGGTCAAGTCCATGTCCATTAAGAGCACTTTTAGACACTACTTCTTGTACACAACTACTCATAAAGAGATTTAAGACCTTTCTTTTTTCAATATAGAATATGGTTAAACAAACTATCTACCATTACGATTGTGATCATTCACACCTAAACAACAAATATTGTTGTCATTCCTCCTCTTTGTTATAAAAAAAACTAGGATGGTGGAAGAAACCAAATTTGCATGTATGCCATCCATGACGTAGTTATTAATTCATAACTTGTTAGAAACCAACTACATTAGCTGGAATGCGTGTGCACATACGCACTGTGCGTGTGTTGGCGAAATCCAGCTGTGCATGGATAGGAGTTTAACAAGTTCCATACCTATTTATTAACATATAAAAGTAAAATGCATGGTGGGGGATATTAAAGCTGACCTCCGTCAAGATGTAACAAGTCTAATGCTGAAACATTTTACCTATCTAAAATACAAGTATCTTGAGAAAGGCTTGGCAGTTTTCAGAGAGAATAATAGATCCAAGTAGAAGTAATAGAACAAGCAAACTTAGCCAAGCTATCAGCAGCCATATTACCTTGACAAAGGATATGTGTAACACCTCATCTACCTACGTCATTCAATTGGGTCGAGGATGTCACTATATTATTTAAACAAGGGGTCTTTATAACAGAAAGACAATACAATTCAAATTTAAAAGGAATAAAAATCATAAATTGATACAAATCTTGTCAAAACTTATACATTGTCTGCAAAACAATATAAATATCCCAAGTTTGCAAAACTGGCATCAAGAAAACATAAGTGAATAAGTCTTACACTCTCAATCAAAATTCTTATAACCTAAGTAGAATTTGGAGTACCTTGGAAACCATGAATTTCAAATAGAGTGAGATAAGAAATCTCAGTGTGTGCATTGGGTTAATAAAAATATTTCATAATACATGCTCGAAGAGGTAAAAACATTTTTATTTGACAAAACATAACAGCTGTCAGAGTATTGAGCATAACTAAATATTTTCACAAATATCATTTCCAAAATTTCTAAGACTTTCTACCTGTGCTTATAGAGCAACATATTTCATATTTCTAAAATTAGTGGTGTAAGGGTACAGAAGTTTCTCTCACCTCGAAGGTATAGTACATGTCATTCCAAACTATCGAGTAGGTGTACGGCCTACCGAGTGAGATACTCCTCCATCTCTCGCTCAAACCCAATCTAGTTGTTCCACGTCTAGCCATCGATTCCTTCCAAACTTTGTTGCTAGCTGAGAATTGACTTAACTCTCCTATGTTGATGCCTCAATCAAAAGAAGTCATCTCTCACTCAAACCTAATCTGGTTGTCCCATGTCTAGCCATCGGTTCCTTTTGAACTTCGTCTCTAGCCTTTCCCACACTGATGCCTTAGCCAAAAGAAGTCAGCCTTCCAGAGGTGGTCACCTACCAAAAGATGTCCTCAATCTAACCAATACTAGTATAGAGGTATTACCTTTATGAAGTACTCAGTGCTACAAATTTCACATACACAAAGCATTCTCAACCGATCCTATCAAATCAGCTCAATAGAAGAACCAAACAAAGTGTTTCCTTATTGCAAATATTTCTAAATAGACATAATTCCATATACAATATTTGGTACAAGTATAAATAATATGAGTCACTTACTAAAAAGAGTCATGCTATGATTTTCGAATGTTTGTATGCATGAACATGAAAATATAAGTTTGATTGCTCAAAAATAAAGTTGAGAATTAAATACTTATCTCCCAAGTGAAGTTGATAAATTTATATAGTTTCCAAGTATAGAAGGTTTTGCAAACAAGGAAAGTTTCTGTTTATAGAAAATTTTTAAAATTAGAAAGTGTCGTACTAGGGAAAGTTTCCAAAAAAAGATACATGCGTTTATGGATGTATTGGAACTTACCTCGAAGTAGCAACAAAGTACATTTCTTAACAACAATAAATAAATCCTTAATCATGGAAATCTCGCAAACATGTAAAAAGGTCATAAAATAGAAAGTCACAATCTATTCCTAAATACCATAGGAAAATACATTCCACATTATTTAACTAGTTTGTAGCATCTTTTGTCTTTTCAAGTAAGACCTATGTACAATAAGCATTCACCTCAAATAAATCAATGTTTAAATCCTTATTACATCCCAAAGCATGAACACAAACCATTCTTGAATATAGAAGAAGTATATAAATTAAACTTTATAAGTTTCTATAAAATACAAAAGCAGTTCATAAATTCCAACAAGCTTAATCTAAGTTCCTAAGGATAAAACACTCATGAAAACACAGCAATTTAGGATAAAATTTTGCATGTAGATACCTTAACATATTAAGAACAGAATACAAGTAGTAAAATAATAAAATCAGGCCCAAATAACTCCCAGAAGATTCACTATTGAAACTACACTAATCTGTCTAGTACAAGCAAGTAGTACAGAAAAATTAATAACTTCCAATTCTTACATCAAAAAATTTTAAACATTTTCAGTCTATTCCACAAATATAAGCCTACATTTTATCCCGTTTTATCCTTCCCAAATTTGTACAAAATCAGATAGAAAAATCAGTCTTAAATAGAACATATGGCAAACTAAGAAACTTTGTTTCCTTGCTCCTTGTTTTTTGAAAAATTGCTGGGATTAATCCCAATGTTTTCTTGCATGGTTTTCAATATACATAACACCCTTAATATGTCTAGAATACAATATCAAAGGATCTCCCAAAGATAAGATGTCTTTTTGCACTATCTTGAATTAAAACAATCATATAATACAAAATGGTAAAAATTCCAGCAAGCATATATTTTTGTTTTGCTTCAAGAAATCTGATTTCTTAGACTTATTTCTTTAAGAAAAAAAAAAAAAATTCTTATGATGATAATAGAGAGATAACATCAATCAAGCCAACATCCGAGCAAAGATTTTTCAAAAAGCAATCATTAATAACATAAAAAGTTGGAAAATTTTCAACTTTCAAGAACAATATCACATAAAGAATAAAGGTGTTTTCTTTTGTAAAAATCATTTGAAAGAATATTTCTTTTGCAAGATTTATACATGTAAAACCTAGTAGTATAAAGTTTTGCTAGAATTTTTGCTACGAATTTTTGCTAGAAATCATTATGAATTTTTGCTAGAAATCATTACCTAGTAGTATACATGAAACAATATCACTATGAATTTTTGCTAGAAATCATTAAAACACCAAACCCTAATTAATTTATTGGTGGCGGCAACCAAGAATAAAGGGAAAAAGAAGAAGTTTTGTGGTTTCCTCTTGCAATGCCTTTTTCGAATGGAATGGAGGAGCTGTCTTTTAGCTTTTATTTGGGTGCTAAAACTTGTTGGAATTGCCAAAATTTCAGATCAAAAGTGGCACACCAAAGGAATAAGTTGAGCAGAAATTCCTCCTAAGCAATAAGGCCGATTACTCTTGGAAAAAGGGAGGGGATTTTCATGTGTTTGGAAGAGGGGAGAGGAAGTGATGGTTGACAGAGTTTCTTGGCTGATCAAAATTTGTTTTGCATTAGGTTTAAGGAAAAATGCGAGGTTTGGGAAAAGAAGGGGTTGTGGCACAATAGGAGGAAAAATAGGAATTTTTCTATGTTTTATAGGTTTTGATCATGCTAGGTTTCCCAAGATAATTCCCATAAAATCCTATAAGGATTTCGAGTCCTATAACCAGCCAAGAAGAGAGGGGTATGGCGGCAAGGAGGAGACAAAAAATAGGGAAGAAAATCCTTACTAACATAGGATTGGATTTTCTAAGCGAGTTTCCTCTATTTCTTATTTCTTCCCAAGTTCTAATTGGAGTAGGAAAATAAAAATAAGGTTGTTTTGGCTAAGGAGTGGTGCCGCCACATTGAATGAAAAGGTAAAGGAAATATCTACGGAGTTTTCCTAATAGAATTAGGCTTTGAAATTTCCCAAGATCTTCTCCTAAGTGAGATAAAATAAAAATTATTTTCCTCATGAAAGCTAAAAGTGGCAGCTAGCATATATATACATAAAAAAAAAAAGCTTTCATATATTTTCTTAAATAATTATCCAATGGTTGAAAGAATTTGTATAGAAGAAAAATTATTAGGGGTAGGTAAATTCCAAGTGAAAGTTAGATAGGTCTAGGGTTCAAAACCCTACAAGAACTTTTATAAATAAACTCTTTCCCCCACCCCATCCCCCCTTTTCTTTTCCTCTCAAAAGAAATAAATAAATAGATAAATATATAAAAAGAATTATACTTTCATATTAATAAATAATTACTCAAGTAAATAAATAATTGAATAATTACATATAGCTTTCCCCAAATAATCCTCATGCAAATTTTTTAAAACTATCTTATTCTAAGTAATGATTTTTCAATTATCACCCAAGCATAAAATTTCATACACATTCATATAAAAGAAAATTTAAATAAGCAATGCAAATTCATATTCACATGCTAAAATAATATAATATGCCCATATGCACAAGTATTCTTGCTCTATGAATGATATGCTCCTATTTTAGTTGTGTCTTAGGGTAGGATATTACACTCTCTTCCTTTTAAAAGAATTTCAACCCTGAAATTTCTACGATATCATACCTTATAACATCTCTAAATATTTCTTCTGCATCCATTCCTCCATTTCCCAAGTAGCATCTTGGATTCTATGATGCTCCCAAAAAACCTTAACCATCGGTATTTTTTTGTTCCGTAATTCCTTTACACTTCTCTCCAAGATCTTGATTAGCTCCTCCACATAGCTTAAATTGGGTTGTAATTGCAGAGGTTCGTTATTGAGCATATGCTTGGGGTCTGGTTGATACTCTTAAGTTGAGACATATGGAATACGTTGTCGATCCCTATTAATCCATTCGGTAAATCTAATCTATAAACCACTGCTCCTATCCTTTTAGCATTGGAAAAAGGCTCAAAATACCTAGGGGTCAACTTTCCCCCTTTAGGGTTCTTCAGAAATCCCCTTCTCGATGTTAACCTTAAGAAAACTTAGTTTCCAACCTAAAATTCTAACTCTCTCATTTGATTATCCATGTAGCTCTTTCTATCTACCTTGTGCAACTTGAGTATCTCTTGTAACAACTTCGCTTGATTGGCCATTTCGTGAATGTTCACTTCTCCTAACCTACTAATCATCCTATCTTCATGCCATCCCAATACAATGGTATTTGACACTTTCTACTGTATAATGCCTCATATAGAGCCACACCAATGGTAGCTTGATGGCCATTGTTATAAGCTAGCTCAACATACGAAATCGAGTCAATCCATTTATCTCTAAAATATAAAATACAAGCTTTGAGCATATCTTCCAAGATTTATATTACCCTTTAGATTGTCTATCTATTTAAGGGTCTGTAGATATGCTAAACTTTAGAGTCGAGCCAAGTGATTCTTTAAGCTTTAACCAAAATCTAAGGGTAAAGCGAAGGTCTCTATTAGAGACTATGCTCGATGGTACTCTATAAAACCATACCATTTCTTTGATGTAGATCTGTGCCAACTTCTCTATTAAATATCTCATATTTATCTAAAAAAAAAAATGTGTAGATTTGGTCAGCCTATCTACCACCACCCATACTGCTTCTCGCTGCAACATAGTTGAAAAACCTTAGAGGGGAGGGGGGGGGGGGGGAGTGAATAAGGTTTTTGGCAAACTAAAATTTTCAATAAATTTGTTATATAGAATATTAATGTTCTTCAAGTTTCTTGGACCAACTTCATGGCAACAAGGAAAGCTATCCAAGGAAACTTTGAGAAATATCCATATTTAGACTAAGATAAGAAATATAATGCAATTAATGTTATATGCAGAGAAAAAAGAAACAGAATGTATAGTGGTTCAATCTACTAAGATCTACATCCACTACCTTAAGCTCACACTTAAGGATTTTCAACTAGATTTCATTTATCCAACTTAATGGAATCAATATGCACTAAATACAAGAGAGGATCACCACACTTGTTTTTTCAAAACCTCTCAATCAACTAACAAATCAAGGTTCACCCCAGATGGGTTTTACACCATAACCTTGTTATACAAAAGAGATTGAATATCAATGGAACAGTAAAAGCTCACTTGTTTAAGTAGATGTGCACTAAGGAAAAAGCACAAACACTTTTATTTTTTAGACACAATTTGAATTCACTTTGAAGCACTTTGGTGAAGGAGATTTTTATTTTCTATAAAGCAAGAGTGTTTCTTAGAAGGATACCACAAAAATCTTGTGTCAAATCAAGTTTAAAGGCTTTATATAGAGACATAAATTGAAGTACCACTGGCTATAAAACGGCTATAATTTTTTTTGTCAAATTTACCTGTGTTTTAGACTCATGTTTTGGACAATGAAACATCCAAAAGGTAAGTCCAAAATGGCACCTTTTTAGGTAGAAACGATTTGACACAGTTTACAGGATTCTGAATGAATCTTTTAGACGCAGAATCATCCAAACTACTCAATCCAAAATTCTGATATTTAAAACTTTGAAATCTTTTTCTTTGTGTGCTTCAAGGTAGAAATAAATTGAATCATAAGGTAAAGAGACATAGCAATTAACAAGAAATACCTTAATAACAATTCCTAGTCTAAAGTTCTTCGATAAGGACTTCTTGGTATGTAATCTTATAAGCTTAAAATTCATCTTGATCACCCATTCTTAAATTTTAATGCTCAAGAGTTGCTTAGCAATCTTATTTGAATGCATTAGAAGAACTGAAGTCAAACATGTCCTATCACATATAGATCACACAAGTTAGTCCACATCAATATTTGTTATAAGTCAAAACACTAGAGAAAGTCCTTAGGGCTAACAACCTCCCCCTTTTTGAGTGATGACAAAATTTGATGAGATTGTGAAATAAAAACTGTATAAACATGTTAGACCGAGAGAAATAAGAATACTTTTCATTGAAATACAATCTCTCATTATAGAACTCAATAAGTGCTTATGAGATTAAGATAGAATATATATATATAAGCTTCACAAGCAAGGCTCAACTTACCTCCATATCCTCTATACTTTCATTAAACGATTATTGCATAAGGAAATAACCGATACAATGATTTTTATAAAAGAGATATAGTAGACAAGTTATATGATGAGATGCTCCTCCTTAATATTTACATATATGAATGAGAAAAAAACTGAAGTCTATTTTGTATGTCCAAAACGTATATCCAAAACATTGGTGAAAGTGAGTATGAAACCTTTTTGAATGTGAGTTTTGGATGTCCAAAAGGTGTGTGTCAAAAATGGTATGAATTTTTTGAAGAAAACCTTTTTGGAAAAGATTTTTGGATTAAGAAAATATGAGTCTAAAACTCCCCCTGACATAATACATGAGATAATGGATTTTTTCAGAATTTTAATCTGTCCTGATTTTCTCAAAGAGTTTTGCTCATAAAGGAAGAAATCCATCTGACTAAAATTTTTATCAATGAAATTGTTACAGAATCACTTTAAAACATCTTATCAATCTAGTCTTAAAGATACCTTTATTACGAAAAGAGTACTTTAGAATGAAATTCAATATACTAAATTGGTGTCCAACTTGGATATCAACACTAAGATCACAAATAAGCAATATGCATATCAAGCAGTTCATCCAAAACTTATTATGAATTTCATAGAAAGAATTAAAGAGCCTTATCTATATTTAGAGGTAATATGCTGGTGCAAAATATCAAATTAAAGCACAAAGTTTCCCTCAAGTAAATTTACTACTCAAGAATTGTCAGGCAGACTATCAATTAGTTATGCTTTATTAACAATTAGGAATAAGGAGCATAGCATACTATTACATAGATAGATAATCAAATAAATCAGTAGAATAATTACAGACCAATCGACGAAGCCAATTGTAACGCTCACAATTATAAGTAGAATCTTATGCAGACACTATCCCAATATTTCCTAACAGAAAACTATCCCAACATTTCCCAAGTAGAAACTTCCCAATCATAGTCAATTTAACTGTCACAATTGTAAGTAGAATCTTATGCAGAAACTATCACAATTAAAAGCAGAATCTTATGCAGAAACTATCCCAACATTTTCTAGCAGAAAACTATCCAATCATATCCAGTCAATTTTATGTTTTCTCCCATTTTATCATTAATCAAAAAGAGAAATAACAGAAAAGAAACAGAAGAAAAAGAATATATATAGATATGAGGTATTCAAAATTTAAGTAGATAGGCTTGTGCATAAGTAAAGACAGAAAATTAAATCGTTCAACTGCAAAAAGATAAAATTAGAGTTGTTCATAATAGCAGAGAGAATTGAGGGCAGTCGGGTTTGAGGTCAACTGAAGAGCATTCTGCAAATCTGGACTCTTAGAAGATGTGAATTGTTTCAGTTCTTGATCCTGCACCCTTTCGAGATTGTTAACCAGCAATTCTACTTGATTTCCTCTTAATCACAATATGTTTTTGTCTCTTCCTAGATGAGATATGTGGTTTAGTGGAGGTAGAGGGTGCTACAGTTTCTTGAAGCAGGGACTTTTCCTTTGCTTGCATAGTAACAGTCACTTCCTCCGTTGCAAGCTATTCTTGTTCAGTTTCTTCCTCAATTACTAGTTCATCTTCTGTTGCCTTTACTGGAGTAGATACTACAGGAGCAGACACCGGGTCATCTGTTTTTGCTTTCTTCTCTACTGCAGTCAGTCTATTGCCAAGATTTTGAAGTTTTAAACTGAGGCCATCCAGTTTAACAGCCAAAGAGTTAATGGCATCCAAAATGCTTTCAGATAGTCCCTTGTCCTGAGCCTTTTCTTTTCCTTTGGTAGAGGATTTTTCTTGAGGATCTTTCTTAACTTTTCTTTTTGCTCCAACAGAAGAGGCATTCTTTCCTTCTGCTTTTACTTTCAATAGTCTTTCCTTTTCTTCACCTTCAGTATCACGGAGCAACTTCCATGCATTGCCTATCCTCACATAGCCCATACACTCAAAGGATTCAAAGATGTAAATTTTCATTTTGGATGGGGCATAGGGGACTGAATTTAAATTAACATCAAAAAATCTGAAGACCTTTATTAATAGATTTCCAAATGGCAAGGCTTTGCTAGTGGTAATTCTTGTTTGTAGCATTAACTTAGTAGCTAAAAACCCAAACTTAATTTGCCTTCCCTCAGCCAAGGCTAACATGATTACCATCTGCAAAATATTGATGGAGGTCTGATGACCAAAACTCGGCACCATCATGGTAGAAACCATATGGTGTAAGATCCTCTCTACTCCTTTCAGCCATTTAGTATTTTTGTTATTTGAATTCTCAGAACTCCTTCCTCCAGCAAATATTTCTTCAAATTTCTTTAACTCAAACATGTCACTTTCCTCTGGAAATTTATTTAATTCAAAATATTGAACCCCTACGTCTCTTACTTCACATATTCTATCCAACAAACGATGATCAAACTCAATACTCTTACCTCTAACTCTAGAAATGTACCAACAAATCATAAATCATCCCCTAGTTTCCTCAAGACGACCTTTCCTCAGATTTTCATAAAATTCCCAAATGAGTCGGGTAAATAATTCTTCATCAATAGACAGTAAACTACCCCAACCAATAGACTCAAACATATCCAACACATTTTAGAGATTCAGAAAAGGCAATGGATTAACACGATACCTAGAAATAACATTTCTATTTCTAGAAACATAATCATTGTAATCAGACTCACTCTTAAAATCAATAAATTAGAGTACCTGATTTTCGGAACTCACTTGTTCCGGTGAAATCATAATATGATGCCGAGAAGTTTGGTTCTGGTGAAATTTCTTTTACTTTATTCAATGCTAAACCCTTCTTCTTTGTCTTTGGAGACATTTTTTGTACCTTCTTAGGTTTTGGTATAGATGATTTTTTTTTTTTTTGCCATTGAGAAAATTAGGGCTTTGACTGTCGGTTATTTGGAGAGGAAGAACTTAGGGAGTTTTTGGAAGATGGAGTGTATAGTCACCGGTTACAAAGATTGGAAGAGAGAAGAAACAAGGTCCTTTAAATGTCTTGAAAGTTGTGATAGAAAGCACATTCAAAAGATAACTGAACTCAGAGATTAAGAGAAACTGTGTTGAGAAAGACGCAAGCCCCCTTTTTTTTTTAAATTCAAAAATTGAAATATCGAAGCAGTTATTTAAAAGGGAAATATGAAGTATAAAAAATGTTTTGGATTTTGACTCAAATTGAAATATTCATGCAAATGGAACTTTTTCAAGAATGAGTTTTGAAGGTAGGTTTTGGACTAAAATACTGTGTCCAAAAACTTTGTTGGTGCATTTTGGATACAAACACTACGTCCAAAAACATCATCTTCACTAATCCTGCAAAATAAAGAAAACTTATGCAATTAGGTTAGTTATGTGATTTTTGTAATTCCCAAACCTCTTCTCAAATTGTTAAATCTTTTTTCTGTCAGAGGTTTTGTAAAGATATCGACAAGTTGTTCATCAGTTGAAATATATTCAACACACACATCACCTTTTAACACATGATCACAGATAAAATGATGTTTAATTTCTATATGCTCTATCCTAGAATGTTGAATAGGATTTTTTGTTAGATTGATAGCACTTGCATTGTCACATAATATAGGTACGCAATTAAAGTTATGACCAAAATCAAGCAATGTGTTTTTCATCCATAAAATTTGTGCACAACAACTACCTGCTGCAATATATTCAGCCTTAGTTGTGGATAAGAATACACAAACTTAATTTTTGTTATGCCATGACACTAGAGAGTGTCCAAGAAATTGACAATGCCCACTTGTGCTTTTCTTTCCACTTTGCAGCCCACATAATCTGCATCAGTGTATCCCATAAGATCAAATGTGTTAGTGTGAGGATACCATAAGTCATAATCATATGTGCTGATTAGATATCTAAGGATGCATTCTACTACACATAGGTGCGATTCCTTTGGACATGATTAGAAACGGGCACAAAAACACACTGAAAACATAATGTCAGGCCAGCTAGCAATAAGATTGAGTAACCTTCCAATCATACCTCTATACTTATGTTTATCTACCTTCTTACCCTTTTCATTTTGGTCAAGTTTTATAGAAGTATTCATAGGTGTGCAGATTTCTTTGGCTTTTTACATACCAAACCTTTTGATCAACTTCTTAGCATACTTAGCTTGATTTATGAAGATTCCATCCTTGGTTTTCTTAATTTGCAGCCTGAGGAATAAGTTTAGTTCTCCCATCATTCTTATTTCAAATTCTTACTGCATTGTCTTAGCAAATATCTTGCATAAAGAGTCATTAGTAGCATAAAAAAAATTATATCATCTACATAAATTTGAACAATAAGTATATCACCGGATTTATCAGATTTAATGAATAAAGTGGTATCGATCAAGTCTCTTGAAAAAGCTTTTAAAATCAAGAATCCACTAAGCCTCTCATACCAAGCTCGTGGAGTTTGTTTTAACCCATAAAGAGCCTTGGAAAGTTTGAAAACATGATTTGGAAAGTGCTCATGAATAAAACCAGGAGGTTGTTTAACATATACTTCCTCCTCAATAAAACCATTTAGAAATGCACTCTTAACATCCATCTGATAGAGTATAAAATTTTTGAAGGAAGCAAAAGCAAAAAGCATTCTTATAGATTCACATCTAGCAACAGGAGCAAATGTCTAGTCATAATTAATGCCCTCTTTTTGATTGAATCCTTGGGCGACCAATCTAGCTTTATTTCTAATCACAACTCCGTTTTCTTCAAGTTTATTTCTAAATACCCACTGGTACCAATAATCAGACGATCAAGTGGTCTAGGAATAAGTTTCCAAACTTGATTTCTTTCAAATTGGTTTAATTCTTCTTGCATAGCAATAATCCAAAATTCATCATGCAGTGCTACATCAATACAGTTAGGTTCTATATTTGAGAGAAGAGCAAAATTATCTATGAAATACCGTCTAGTTTTAACTCCATAGCTTGGATCACCAATCTTTTGTTCTTTAGGATGACCTGTTTTATATTTCCAATCCTTTGGTAATTGTTGATCCTTAGAATCTTCAGTTTGTTCTTTTCCTTGTTCAGCTTGTTGTTCTTTAATTTCTTTTTCTTTTGCATGAGTATCTAGTGGTGGAGCTTTGAGTTGGTCTTTTCTTACTTCCTTTGAACCTCCTACATCATCATCATCATCTTTCATTAGAGCATAAATGTTAGATTCATCAAACACAACATGTATGGATTCTTCCACACATAGAGTTCTTTTATTATACATTCTATATGCCTTTTTATTGAAAGAGTATCCAAGAAATATGGCCTTATCAGATTTGCTATCAAATTTCCCAAGATTGTCTCGGGTATTAAGGATAAAACATTTGCAACTAAACACTTTAAAATAAGAGATTGATGGAGTTTTGTCAAACATAAGTTCAAAAGGTGTTTTTCTCAAAAACGATCTCAGCATAACTCGGTTTACTATGTAGCAAGCTGTATTAACAACTTCAGCCTAAAAGTATTTTGGAAGGGCATTTTCACAAAGCATGAATCTAGCCATTTCTTGCAAAGTTTAATTTTTTTTTCTCAATAATACCATTTTGTTGAGGTGTTTTGGCTGCTAAAAAATTGTGAAATACTCTATTTTCATCACAAAAGTGTGTAAATTCATTGTTGCAAAATTATTTACCATTATCACTTCTAATAGAAATCAGTTTGCATCCAATAGAGTTTTGGACACGTTTGATCAGTTTTGAAAATTCAGAAAAGGCTTCATCCTTTTGTCAAATAAATAAAGCCTAGGTAAATCTAGAGAAATCATCAACTAGCACATATGCATACTTTTTACCGCCAAGACTAACAATCTCCATTGGTCCATAAAAATCCATATGAATTAATTCAAGAGTTTTTAAGGTTTAAATTATTTTCTTAGGTTTAAAAGAAGTATTGATTTGTTTTCCAAAATGGCATGCATCACAAATTTTGCTTTTATCAAACTTCATTTTGATAATTAATTCATTCTCCATTGGTCCATACAAATCCATATGAATTAATTCAAGAGTTTTTGAGGTTTAAATTATTTTCTTAGGTTTAAAAGAAGTATTGATTTGTTTTCCAAAATGGCATGCATCACAAATTTTGCTTTTATCAAACTTCATTTTGGACAATCCCCTAACAAGCTCGTTTAAGGACAGTTTATTTAGCAAATCAAAAGATACATGACCTAATCTTTTATGCCAAAGATAACCATTATTGTCATGTACGGAGAGGCATCTAATACCATGAGCTATAAGGTCATTTAGCTAGAATACATACACATTTCCAACACGGTTCTCAATAAAGATTGTTTCAAGATTTGAGCTATCCATGATAGAACAAGAATCCTTTTCAAAAATGACTTTGCAGCCATTATCACATAGTTAGCCAATGCTAAGCAAATTATATTTCAAATTGATAGGGCCCAAATTAGTCATATATTTTCTAGTTATTTCAGGCTATTTTGTGATACATTTTGTTCAATAACTAGTCATATTCCTTCATATTTGAGATTTTACCATTGAAAAGGTATTTTGTGCATTATTTCAGATTTTAGGGATAAAATAAGACAAAAACGTTGCTAAACAGTGTAGAGGCGGCGCCAGCCAGGATAGGGGAACTGCGTCAGCCACATGCTGTTGGCACGTGTTTTGAAGCGATGAAAAATCGGGTGAAACAGAGCAGAACATAACCAAACCAGCGCCGGCTAGGAGGCCAGAACCAGCGCTAGCTGCACTCTGGAAGGATTGGTGTGAAAATCAAGAAAAATCCGCGAACGACTAGAGGAACAGATCACAACCGGCACCGGCCCTAGGCAGGACAGGTGGCGCCGACTGCGCCCTGATGCTGAGGCAGTGCCTCGATTTTTGTGCACTTTTTTTTTTGACAATTTGTAGAGTTTTAGTATTTTCCTTCTTCTAGTTGGCCAAAAATCCTAGAGGAACGATTTTAGGCACTTCTAAAGCCTATAAATAGAGGGAAAACACAAGGAAAAGGAGAGAATTCGTAGATCAAAATAAAAAATCACTCAAAATCAAGGAGGAATTCTTTAGATTAAGGAGGATTGTACAAGAGGATCTATAAAAAAAGAAGAAGGAGGTTTGTCTATGAGTGCTTTCTTTTTTCTTTTTCTTGAACAATGATGTGTCAATTGTTTTATTGTAATTTGACATTGTTTTTTGTATTCATGATTTTTAGAGTTACTTTGATCTTTTGATTAATTGATTATTCTTCTTGGTATTTAATTACTTGAGCTAATTACGAGATTAATGGGTTGTTTCTTGCCATTAACTTACTAGACCAAAGGGGTTGATATGGTTCCAATTGATTGATTTTGTATTTGTTGTCTATTAACTTACTTGACCATAGGGGTTAATTGTTAAGAACTAGGTAATTAGAAGTTAATTGATGTCTGCTAGGCCAAGAATTCATTGGTTAGCTTCATGTTTTATGTTTGCTGGGACCATGGAAATTTAATCAAGGATTGTGTTTAATGCATCTTTTGGGTGAATTAGTTGAGACAGACCAAGTGATGCTAATTTATCTAGAAGATAGTGATTTCATGGATTGACCAAAGAAGTGAATCATGATTAGTTATGATAATGAATAGGTACTTTAAGATCATGTTTGTCAAAATAATGGTTTGAGTTACATAATTCTCCATCATTGACATGTATATATTCTCTTATTTTATTTTAATTTTATTTTTATTCTTTTTCACTTTTTTTAGTCGGTTAAACAATGAAAAAAGTAATTAATGCATACTTGTTCCTAGAGGATCGCCACTCATTTTAAACCCTATACTATGGTTAATGATGAGTACACTTGTTCATATGTGTAATTTGGGGTTAATGTTTTAATTTAAACTTGATTGGGAATGTGCTTATTTTTGTATGATTTTTATACCCAAATCCAAACATATCAAGTTTTTGGTGCCGTTGCCGGGGAACAATATCATGAAAGCTTGGATTTTATTGATTTAACCATGTAAATATGTAACTATGTAACTATGTATATATGTAAATATGCATATATGGTCTTTATGTAACTAAGTGCCATATCTTGTTGTATGTATAAATGTACCTTAATTAACTAACTTGATTCAATATTGTCCTATATCTTTATGATACTAACAATGTTTGTAAATGTCACTAACTTTTATTTTTTTTTAGGTACGTTGTGAATATTTAAGTCTTTTTGTTAGTATGTGATCTTAATTTTATTTATTTATTTTATTTGTTGAAAATTTTGCTATTACTTATTTTTTTTCTTTGTGATTTGATTTTTGTTTGTCTTTGTGTGTGAGGTTGACATCATCATGAATAGTTATTTTTGGGCACAAGATTAAAAATGTTGTATTGATGATAGATTGGAAAAATTACAAGCTCACAGTGATGTTTTTATTGAGACATCATTAGAAGATTAATGAATTCTTTTGTTGCCAATACAAATTCATTTGTTCAGGGGCATGAAGAAGCTTCCCAACGATTGTGCGATCAAAGGAAACAATTAGTTAAGATTGTTGAAGAGACTGATGAGTTTATGCTAGCCCATACAATTGACCATAAAGAGAGAGAGAGAGAGAGAGGCTATGAAGGACAATTGCATGATGTGGCAAAAGAGGTATTTGATTCTACTATATGTGCTCATAATTCTAATATTTCTTTGTCACATGATTTCTTAGGTTCCTCTCATTCTTGGAGAACAATGGTCCTAATGATGATGTATGGAGTTTAACATGCCTCAAGAAGTTGGATTTATCATTTACTCTAAGAAACCCTTTGAGGATGTTGACGAATTCTATATTTCACCACAATTTCAAGGAGGTAACTTAATATTTGTAGAAGCATTGAAAAGTAAGGATTTCCCGATCTCATCTTTAAGAACTCAAATACTAAGTTTAAAGGGGAATTTTAATTATAAAAATTCTTTTGAAGGGTTAATTGGTGACTTCAAAGTTGATGCATCTGTTAGATACCATGTGCACTCATATGTTGAAAAAGATATTTATGTGTCTAAAGGAATGTTAGAGAATGAGGTTTATGTGTTTTGTTTTGTTGAGACAAATCGTTTTCATGAACCCTCCATTATTCAAAATCCTCCATTCTTTTTACATTCATTATGCTTATCTTCTACTTGGAGCTTTAATCTCTTTTCCAAAGGTTTGATGAGGAAGCATAATGAGTGGAAAGAGTTTGTATCTTTGTTTTACATTTAGTTTTGTTAAGTTTTTTTTTCCTCTCTCAAATAAGGAAAATATTTTTTATCTTAAGTGTGGGGGAGTGAGTCGTGTCTCTATTTGCTTTTTTAGGATTTTTAGTTTGTTTTCTTTTATTTTTGTGTGTCTTTATTTTGTTATTATTTTTCTTGTAGTTTTCTTTTTTGTACTATTTTCTTTTCTTTTGCTTATTTTTCTTTTCTAGTTTTTATGCTTTGGTGTGTTTCTTTTTTATTTTTCTTTTTAGGTACTTCAACAATGCTCATTTCTACTGGAACTCAACTCTTGTGTAGAAGAATGCCCATTGTAATAGGAGTATTTTCTTTCTTATCTTTTTCCCTTTATTTTTGATCCCATGGCACTATTTCCTTACTTTATTTCTTTGGCCATTGAGGACAATGTCCAATTTAAGTGTGGTAGAGTTGTTAGAATAGAAAATTCTTTTATTTTTCTTGAAATTCCTCTTTGAACCTTTTGAGCACAATCCTTTTGAATTTATCAAATAAGTCAGAATTGTGTCTCGTCAAGTAAACATAACCAAAACACGTGTGATTATCTGTGAATGTGATGAAGAATTCATAACCTCCTCTAGCAAGTGAAAGCATAGGACCATAAACATTAGTATGAACTCACTCTAATATTCCCTTAGCCTTTCTACCTTTTGAGTAACGGACCTTTTTTTCATTTTACCAATAAGATAAGATTCACACTAAGGCTATTCCTCCAATTTTAATGAGTCCAAATACCTATTTTGGATTAACCTTTGAAACCTACTAGGATTTATATGTCCTAATCTCAAGTGTCATAAATAAGAGTTATTTGATGTGGCATTTCTCCTTTTATTATTAGGTTTCATCTTAGTACTATTTATTTGACAATTCATAGGATTAATATAGAAAAGATTTCCATACATGTTTGTAGAACTTATAATATTTCTATTTTTACTGATTGAAATATCAGCATGGAAAGAAACAGAATATCCTTGATTAATTAATCTTGAAATTAAAATCAAATTTTGTTTAAAACTAGAAACATATAAAATATCTTTTAAAACTAAAATACTATTACAATCAAATAAAAGTTCTGAGTCTCCTACTGCTCACACCCATACTTATGTTCCATTGTCCACTCTCAGTCCATGCTTTCCTTTACTAAGTTGCCTTATGCTGCTAAACTCCTATAAAATGTTACAGATTTGGTCAGTAGCTCTAGAATCAACAATCCAAGTGGATGATGACTCAACCATCAATATAGACTCTAAGTATAGAGTAATACTTGAAGAGGACTTGGCAAAACAATCTTGACAATCCTTCTTGAATTGTTCTTTCTTACCACACTTGAAGCATTTGCCCTTGGACTAGTTATTGGGCTTAAACGTACCGAGCTTGGATTACTTGGGCTGGGCCCCTACATTATTCTAGGCCTTCTTTTTCTTGAACTTCTTGGTAGTAGAACCATTTCTAGAAGATGAACCAGAATGAGAAACTAAAATCTTTGACTCGAACTTCATTATTTTCTTAGTAGGCTGGAGTTCTTTCATTAACTCAGTCAAAGACATATTCAACTTATTTATGTTATAGTTTAAATTAAACTGAGAATATGAATTTGGGAAAGTCTCAAGAACTATGTCAATTTAGCTCTCAGTATTGATTGCTGCCTCTAGGACCTCGACCTCATCGAAGTGAGCAATTATCTTGAGCATATGCTCGGGAACTGATGCCTTTTCGGCCATCCTAGTGTTCATGATTGCTCTAAGAGCTTCCCTGCCCTATAGGCTGGCTCTTGTAAGCAAATATGGTATGCAATGAAACATCAATGTCATATGCAGTAGGCATGTTTTTGTGCTTAAACTGGAGAATATTAGACATGGAAGCCAACTTATAGTATCAAGCCATTTCATTAGCTTTCCTCCATGCCTTCTTAGCCTCACGATCCTAGTCCATGGAATCTTCTCCAATTTCAGGACAGGGATCGGTCAGAACATACTTGTACTCTTCTGCAGTAAGTACTATGTTCAGATTCCTTTTTTAGTTCGCATAGTTAGGTCTAGTTAACTTATTCTCCTTAAGAATAATGGATAAAGGACAGAAACCAGACATTTCTATTAATTGGAAAAAAAAACTTCATTTAGAAAAATATTTGTTTTGAAAAACATATAGAAATGCACATTTAAAACATCATATTATTTCCATGATATGGTTAATCTATTAAAACCATTATAAAAAATATGAAAATTTTAGCTCTTAGAAGAATTAACAGAGCTTTGTAGAAAGGTTAACAATTTTCTAAGTTATGTGTATAACAATCACAAATTAAAATTCCTTAATAGGTAATGATCCAGAAATAGTTCTATCAATAGGATGGTCACTACTCTAATCACCTACAGATAATCCAGCATTAATACCTCTAACGATAGGCTGGCCGACACTAATACTTAACCTATATTTTAATTATAATTCCTCCATTAGTTCTGGATTCTTGTAAAAATCCATCCTATAGGAGGTGATTCTTAAATTTTGGGTGTATAAAAATCATCAAATTTAAATTCATCCCTTAGTCAAGTTTTAATTAAAACATTAATCCCAAAATACACATGTGAGAAAATATACTCATCGCAAGCGTAGTATATAGGATTAACAAGTATTGATCCTCAAATGAACAAGTACACACTAATAACTTTTTATTCATTGTTTAACCAACCCAAATAAAGTGAGAAAATGATAAAAAAAAATAATAATAAAGAAGTATATACAATTCAAGGATGCAGGTTTATGCAATTTAGACAATTATCCTAGAAAACCTGATAATGAACCAACAAGAAATTCTCTCAACTAATTATCATCTTGGCATCATGAAGGAATATAAAGTAAAATTTAATCATTTCAAAAGTCACGAATCTACTTAAATAAATCCCACATCGTATTCCAATCCATGGAATCCTATATTTTGATTAAATTAACAGATTTTCCAATCAAATTAACATAACCAAAACATGCATTAAGCCCAATTCCTTAAAAGCATGAAATTAACTAATAACTCTTTGCTTGAGGTGAAATCAACTAATCTTAACTTTGTCGCTCAAGTCCATCAAGATTAGACAAATACGAAATCAATGCAATAAAACTCCAAACATCGTCATCTCAAGTCAATTTGAAGAACTCGCATCAAAACCAATTATAACAAGTAATCAAACACTGAAGAAGACAAAGAATTGATCAAATAACTAAATCAATGCAAAATCATGAATCCCAAAATAATGTTAAATTACAATAAAAAAACATTGAATACATCATTGTTTAAGGAAAAGAAGACAAAGAAAAAAGAAAGCACTCATAAACAAGCCTTTTTTTTTTTTTTTTCCTTGAAGACTCTCTTGAACAATCCTCCTTAATTTGGGTGGACTCCTATTTCAACGAGAGATTGAGAATTTATACTGAATCCACCTCTCGCTTTGTATGTCTTGGTCTCTAATCCTTGTGTTTTCTTATACTTTTATAGGCCTCTTGGCTGCTAAATTCGTGTCTAAGAAAGTCTTGGCCGAGCAGGATTTGAAAAATACCAAAATCCTTGTAGAATTTTCAAATCCATGCACATAATATTCGCTCTCCAGAGTTTACCTGGCACCGGGTATAGTCGGGCCTCCTGGCGCCAGGTGCACTATGTTCTTTCTCTATTTTTGCTCTATTTTTGACCTATTCTCCTCAGCAGACAGTGTTGACCCGACGACAGGTGCACTTGCCAGACCTGGCGCTAGGTCTGTTCTAGAATTTCCTCTAAAGCTTACTCGAATTCTTCTACTAGAGCAGAATGGACTCGACGCCTGGTCCCGTAGCTGGGCTTGGTGCTAGGTTCATTCTGGAATTGTGCACTTTCTGCTCGATTTTAACTCAATTCTGTACATACTTGCCAAAAACACCTTTTACAAGAAAAATGTCAAATAGGAAGGAATATGCCTAGTTATTTGAACAAATGTATCTTAAAGCAACCTTAAATAACTAGAAAAATAATGGTGATTTTAGCCCCTATCAGGAGGTCATGCTCAAAATAATGCGAGGAAAACCACAATCTCTAACAGGAATCCATGATGTAAGTCGTAGGGCCCCTCTCTTATTTAATCTTTTGAGAAAATTAGGTTTTTAGAAGAAACATTTCTTTAAAATTAATTAGTTTTTATTAACTTTAGTGAAAATCCAAAAATTCAACCATTATTCTCCATGTCAAGGATAAAACCCTTTAAGAGAATAAATTATGAATTTTTGTTTCACTAATTAAGGTAAAATCCTTTTCTAAGAACTAAATTTAAAATGTTTAAATTCAAAAATATTCTCCATGTCAACAATAAAACTTTTTTATTAGGCATGAATTTATTTTAAATTACTTAGTTCCGTTTTAAAACATTTTTCTTAATTTTTTTCTAGAGAAAATAAAAAATATTCCTCGTTAATAATGTATCATCAATGATGAAAGTTCATTTCTTTACTAAAAATATTAACTTTTATAACTATTAACTATACTTCTAATGACAAAAATTCATATGCTCTAGCTAACACCTGCCTTTAAAATTTTAAATATTTACAATAAGGCCTAAAAAATTTTATAAACTAGTCTTTAAATTTTGTATAACTACAAAATGACCTCAAAATTTTGTAAATTGATCCCTAAATTTTAAAATATTTATAATATGGCCCTTAAAAATTTTATAAATTGGTTCTTAAATTTTTAAATATATCAAATATGACCCTAAATTTTACCAATTGATACTTAAATTATGTAAAATTATAAAATGATAGCCAAAAATTTATAAATTGGTCATTAAATTTTAGAATATTTAAAATATAATCCTAAAAATTTTATAAATTAGTCCCTAAATTTTTAAATATTTATAAATCATTATATTTTGGACTAATTTATATAAATTAAGCTCGATTATGTAGCAAAACAAGTTCGATTACATTCAAATTTGGTCATAATACATCTTTTAGTAAACTAAAAAAATACTACCATTTAGATCATTGATTTGGTACGTCTGTCTTTGTAAATGCGTTAGGTGTAGATGTTTTTCTAGATATTATGCTAGATAATATGCCAAAATATATCCGATTATCTTCAAAATTTTTCATAACACTTTTGTTAGGAATTTTAGCAAATCTAACAGTTGAATCATTAATTTGATATGCCTATCTAAAGGATCACGGAAAAACATCGAAGAAAGATGCAGTGGAAAAAATTTTTCGTTTTTCTGAGTCATATCTAGGAGAGGGTACTTACTTTTCCTTATTGGTCATGGATTAACCAATGTGGGGACGGTTTGCATTGGAACTTCTTGCGTTGGAAGGGAGAAGGAGGCACTTGCTGTTCAACTAGAATTCCCACCAATCCTCTACTCCTACGCATCAAGCATTTTCTCTTCATCTTCTAGAGTATGGCTCTACCTTATTCTTGGGTTAGCTTGGTGAAAGCTCCTTCTTTGGGTAATCAAAATGCTCTCCAAGAGAGAAAGAAGAGAAAAACAAAAACCAAAGAAAGAGAGAGCTTGGATAAACAGCACAACGGAGAAGGAAAAACTAAAAACCACATTCTTTTTTTTTTCTCTTCTTCTCCTCTTATTTTCGGCCAACCATAGGGCTTCCTTAAGCCCAAATGGCCGAAAATCATCAAGCCCTAATGGGCTTGGTGCTGTGCTCAAAAACCAATCCAAGACTAACCCCATCTTCTTAATTAATTAATTATCTTTTCTGGGTCTCATTAAATACCCAAGACTAATTAATTAATTTTAATTGGACTCTTAATATATGTCAACATACATCAGCCCAATTAATTAATTTATTCCAACCCAATTCTATTAATTAATTAATTATCTTTTCTAGTCCTTATTAAAACCCAAGACTAATTAATTAATTCTAATTGGACTCTTAGAATATATTTTATTTCTCTTCAAAATAATTATCTATTAAGCCCAGATTGTATCTGAACAACACCAAGGAAACTTGAGCTGCTCCGGAGACCAAGAGACATATTATTCATGGCTACTAAAATGACTAAAATACTCTCACTATTAAATAGCCACATTTTTTCATTTTAAATATCTTCATTTATCACCATATGAAAATATTGACCCTAATAATAACATTGCTTAAAGCAATGTCTCCGACTTACAGGTGAAATGATGGAAATACTCCTCTATATAATATCCATCAATGAGACAGGATAAATGTACTATCATCCATCTTAAAGACATCTACCATCCCTAGATCTCTAGTCTGATAATTCATAACTCATTTGAATGTACTTGCTTATCATTGAAAACTACAAAAAAGCACACATTTTAGAGTCACGTTCCTAGGGTCATGGATCATTTAGATTATCCCGGACAATCACAAGAGGGTGATTTAATCTCACTACGTGAAGCATAAAAACTCTGTTGCATGAGTCTATCTTAACTAACTAGAGTAATACACCTAATATATAAGGCTATTGATCTCACAAAAGAAATCTCACCCAACATATATCAAAGTATAAAACCTTAACTTCGCCAGACCACCAACTCATACTCAAGTATGAAGGTATCCTTCCACGCTATAGTAGTAATAGTCTGGTCTATATAATTATAGTACTTTAAGAGAGCCCATTACTAAAGGTCCAGTTCTACATATTCGAAATACACTTATGCCTATGATATGAGTAAACTACTAACTGATTCAAGGTAAAGAATTCATTATTAGAAATCATGGCACAATAGTCTTATCTTGATAAAATGCCAAGTTCCATCAAATGACTAAGAACTCAATTTTACTTGTATGACAAGTACCCATGGTCTATACCTTACTATGAAGAACAACCTAACACATAGACCATTACTTATCATACTTGGACCTTTAAATGTGCAATAATATAAGTGACAAACTAAATTGAATGAATACATATTTTATTGCAATATATTTACACAGAATACATAGTCTTTGATGACATACTTTTCAACACTATTTTTGTTAGAATGTATACCCTCTAGACTATGTTTCTGATGTAATTATCGAATTTATTAATAAAAAAATTTATTCTCAAAATTGTTTGTGAATTTTACATTACTTTTGTGCACAATTTCATTAGGAAAAGACCCACTGTGTTTAAGTAAGTGGTCTATGTGAATAGTGATCTTTCACAGTAAGGTTTGGACCATGGGTTATTTAACACATAAATGTTCGTTCTTAATCGATTGATGAGAATGAGAATCTAATCATGTCTAGGTTATTATGTTGTGAATTCCGAATGGGGAATAGCTTATCTTTAGCTAGTGAGTAGTCCACTCACTTTATAGCATGAGCGTATTTCGAATACATAGAATAGGACCTATAATAATGGTTTCTAAAAGTAGTATTTAGAATAAACCCAGACTATTACTACTACACTGTAGACTAATACTCTACCGCTTAAGTATGAGTTGGTTGTCTGACGAGGCTGGAAGCATGTACTTTTATATGATGTAGTTGAGATTCTATCATATGCTGAGATACTTGTATATTAGGTATATATGACTAGTTAGTTAAGACAGACTTGTACAAGATAACTTCTAGCTATATTGCCCATTGTGACTATTCAAATGATCTAAATATTCAGGGCCCTGGGGAACATGACTTGGTTGTTTGGTTTAGGGTAGCTCTATTGGAAATCAAAAACATTCCAGGAGTCGTAAATCATTGGAATAGAGGTCTAAGGTTGGTAGATGTCTTTTAGAGGTGTTTGTATGCTCTTCCTCTCTAGATGCACGTCGATGCGTAGAGGGGTATTTTAGCCATTACACCTGCAGGTCGAAGACTTTGCTAACAAAACATTGTCCTTGGGGTCAATATTTTCTTATGGTGATATTAGAAAATATTTAAAATGCAAAACACAGCTATTTTTATAGCAAGGGTATTTTGGTCATTTTAGTAGCCAAGGCAATGTGTCTTTTAGTCCTCAGAATAGCCCATAAGTCCTGATGGGTTTGGGTTGAGGAATTGATCTTATATTATAAGGTCATTTAAATGTAAAGGTATTATAATTCTTAAAGTTTCCGCTGCCTATAGTTTGATATTATGCATTCTTCTGTGTTTAGTTTTGCCGTATTTTACCTTCAATTGGTATTAGAGTCAGAAGTTTGGCAAATATAGGAAGCATGCTAGGCTTAACTAAAACAAGAAAATATTTGTTTTGGATGTTTTCTGTAAACCTTTGCATTTCTGGTTTGGGATAGTCTTCATGTAAGCTTCGCAAGTGGAAGCATAGGAATACTGTATTTTGATTGCTTTCATAGATATCATGTAAGCCCAGTGTTTTTAAGGGCATAGGCAGTTGTTTGGTTTTGATTTGATTCATTTTGAACGAGTTTGTAAATCAAAATCGCGTCTGTAATGTCCCTGGAAGAAATGAAGAAGATGACATTGTTCATTGGCTTAAGGAACTGAGTTGCACATCATTTTGTGAAAGGAGCCGAAGCTGTCCAAGCCAGCCACGGCTTGGAGCTACAGCCGGGCCCTAGTTGGCCTCGGCTTCATGGCGCGCGCAAGGAAGGTTTCCTCACGGAAGCTCGGGCTTCCTTGTGGATCATGATACAATTTGCAATTCGAATTGCAAATTGCAATTGTGACGGGTCGCAGGGCAGCCGTGATGGGTTGGTTGCGGGTGGTCCACGGGTTGGTGGGCTCACACAGAAAGATATCCAGTGTGGCGGGTGCATGAAGACCTGAGGAATTTAATTAATTATTTTTCTTGTAATTTTTCATGCATTTTCTTTTTCATTTTAAGTCCTATACCAGGAAAAGTTATTATTTTTGCAATAGTTATGATATGGCCTAAATTAGTAATATGTTTCCTAATTATTTAAGGCCATTTGTGATAAATTTTGTGCAATAACTGATCATATTCCTTCATATTTGAGATTTTACCCTTGGAAAGGTATTTTGTACATTATTTTAGATTTTAGGGGTAAAATAAGGTAAAATCGTCGTTAAACAGACTAGAGGCAGTGCCGCCAAGACTGGAAAGGTGTCGCCGGCCATGTGCTACTAGCACGCACTTTGAGGTGATAAAAAATCAGTGAAACAACAGCTGAATAGAACACAGCCAATGCTGGTCGGGAGCCCAAAGGTGGCGCCAACTGCAATATGGAAGACTTAGCATGAAAATTAAAAAAAATTTGGCGAACGGACAGAAAGACAAAGCACAACTGGCGCCCGCCCTAGGCAGGATAGGCGACGCCAGCTGTGCACTGATACAAGAGGTGTGCCTCGATTTTTGTGCATGCTTTTGGCAATTTTTAGAGTTTTGGTATTTTTCTACTTCTATTCGGCCAGAAACCCTAGAAGGACGAATGTAGGCACTTCTAAAACCTATAAATAGAGGAAAAACACAAGTCAAATTGATGAATTCACGGAGCAAAACACAAATCACTCAAATTCAAGAAGGAATTCATCAAATCAAGGAGGATTGTACAAAAGAATTTACGAAAGAAGAAAAATGAGGCTTGTCTATGAGTGCTTTCTTTTAACTTTGTTTTCTTTTCTTGGCCAATTATGTATTAATGGTTCTATTGTAATTTGACATTATTTTTTGTATTCATGATTTTTAGAGTTACTTTGATCTTTTAATTAATTGATTATTATTCTTGGTATTTAATTACTTATGCAGATTATGAGATTAATTTGTTATTTTTTTTCTATTAAATAGCTTGGAAAAGGAGTTGATAGTGGTCTCAATTCATTAATTTCATATTTGTTGTCTATTAACTTGCTTGAAAAATGGGTTAATTGCTAAGAACTGGGTAATTAAAGGTTAATTGATGTCTGCTAGGATATGGATTCATTGGTTAATTTCATGTTTTAAATTTGCCAAGATATGGAGATTTAATCAAGGATTGTGTTTAATGTATGTTTTTGGTGAATTAGTTGAAACAAACCAAGTGATGCTAATTTGTCTAGAAGATAGTGATTTCATTGATTGGAAAAGAAGTAAATCTATCTTAATCCTTCATGATGCCAAGAGATTGATTAGTTATGATAATGATTGAGTACTTTAAGGTCATGTTTGTCAAAATAATGGTTTGAGTTATATAATTCTCCATCCTTGACACGTATATATTCTTTCATTTCATTTTATTCTAATTTTTATTCTTTTTACTTTATTGAGTTGGTTAAACAATGAAAGAAAAGTGATTAATGTATACTTGTTCCTTAAGGATCGATATTCATTTTCAACCCTATGCTATGCTTAATGATGAGTACGCTTGCTCATATGTGTAATTTGGGTTTAACGTTTTAATTTAAATTTGATTGGGAATGTGCAGATTTTTATACCCAAATTCAAACACATTAAGTTTTTGGTGCCGTTGCCGGGGACAATATCATGAAAGCTTGGATTTTATTGATTTAACCATGTAAATGTGTAAATATGTAAATTTGTACAATTGTTCTTTTTGTAAATAGGTGCCATCTTTTGTATCTTATGTATCTTTGTAATCTAATATACTAACTTTGACTGATGTTTAATTGACTAATTTGTTCTTTTAGTTTTGTTTGAATTGTGAATTCCGTTATGGCAAATTGGAACCAGAGGAGACGTAATGAGGGGCAGTACCCCCATCACTCTTCTGAGATAACACTCAAAGCACCAGAATCCGCAGAGCTAGAGACAATGATTAGAAAATTTGTTGTCCATGTCACAAAATGCTTTCAAGAAATAGATTCCACATTTGAGAAGTTTGAGGAGATGATCCACAATTTGGAAAGAAAAATCTGATTTTTGATTGACACGGTGTTGAAGTCTCAAGATCTAACACCAATAGGCAAAGAAAAAATAGTTGTTGTCACATTATGGAGTGGAAAGGAGTTGCTAGACATTGCAGACTGCAACCGGCACTGGTTGGAGGAAGAGAACCGGCACCGGCTGCCCTGTACACCCGAGAACAAAACGTCCAGCATGCAACCGGCACTGGCCGAAACAGAGGAACCGGCGTCAGCTGCACCCTGCCCTTCTCCTAAAAATCTTACTAGAAATTTAACATTTTAGCCTCAAATTCCTTATCCTACCCGTGTACACAAAGCCTAAAAAGATGCCCAATTTGACAAATTCCTTGAGATATTCAAATAGCTGCACATAAACATCCCACTTAGTGAGGCTTTAATCCACATGCCTAAATATGCCAAATTTCTCAAAATCATGCTCGTAAGCAAAAAACGATTGGAAGAATTCTTCACAGTGGTGCTGAATAAAGAATGTTCAGCCATATTACAGGACGAATAGAATTTACTACACAAAGAGAATGATCTAGGGAGTTTCTCTATTCCATGTTTAATTGGCACTCTTAATTTTGTAACGCATTAGCTAACCTAGGTGCTAGCATTAATTTATTACCATATAAAATATTTAAAAAGCTAGGCCTAGGAGAACCTCAACCCACTAGGATGAGTATTCAACTTGCAGATAGATCTATCAAATATCCTAGGGGTATAATTGAAGATGTGCTTGTAAAAGTTGACAAATTCATATTTCCAGTGGATTTTGTTATTCTTAACATGGATGAAGATTCCAAAATCCCTTTAATCTTAGGTAGACCCTTCCTAGCTACAACAAAGGCATTAATTGATGTTCACAAGTGGAGGTTGACACTTAGGGTTGGGGGTGAGGAAGTAGTCATTCAAATCCACAAAAACATGCAACATCCTTTATCTTCTGATGATTCTTGTTTAAGATTTAATATTCTTGACGAAACTATTTTGGATTTTATACAGGAATCATTTGAGGAAGAGTTGGTGAAAACTTCAGTAGTATATTTGGAGGACTCTATCGATGAGGTTGGGATGAAGAGTTTTGAAAAAAAAAAAAAATGAGAAAAGCAGTTTGGGGAGAATAAAATCATCCATAGAGGATCCTCCAGAATTGGATCTAAAAGACCTACCCGAGCACTTGGAATATGTTTTCTTGGCTGAAGGACATATATTGCCTGTGATCATTGCCAAAGATCTCACTAAAGAACAAAAGACCAAATTGGTAAGTGTGTTGGGTAAATATAAGGGAGTAATAACATGGAAGATCACAGATATAAAGGGAATTAGTCTATCCTTTTGCACTCATGAGATTTTGATGGAAGAAGCTGCAAAGCCCATAGTGTAACCCCAACGTAAGTTGAACCTTGTTAGCCCTAAGGGCTTTCTTCTATGTTTTGACTTATGACAAACATTGATATGGACTAACTTGTTAATCTATTGTGATAGGACATGTTTGACCTCTATTCTTCTAAGGCAGTCAGATAAGATTATTTGGCAACTTTTTCATGATTGAATTCAAGTTTGGAAGATCAAAAGAGAAGAATGAAGTATATGAAGTTGCATATCAAGAAGTCCTTATTAGAAGAATATTAGACTAGGAAGTATTATTAAGGTATATCTATTAATTCCTATGTCTCTTTATCTTTTGATTCATTTGATTTTACCTTGAAGCACCAAAGGAGAAGATTTCAAAGTTTTTGAAAATCTCAGAATTTTGGATTGAATAGTTTAAATCCAAAAGATTCATCCAAAATTTTGAAAACTCTATTAAAATGTTTTTTCTGAAAAAGTGTCATTTTGGACTAACCTTTTCGATGCATCGTCATCCAAAACCCGAGTCTAAAATACAGATAAGTTTAAACAGAAAAAATATAGCCGTTTCTTTATGACCGTTGGCACTTCACTTTTTGGCTCTATAAATAGCCTCTGAAGTAAGATTAGATATAAGATTTTTGAAACATTCTTCTTAGAAACACTATTGCTCGATTTTTCAAAAATCTTCTTTTATCAAAGCTTCAAAGTGAATTCATTTTGTGTTAGAGGTAAAAGTATTTGTGCTTTGTATCCGAGTGAACATTTGCTCAAACAAATGAGCTCTTTACTGTTCTATTGATATTCAAATCTCTATTGTAGTGTAAGGTTGTGGTGTAAAACCCATTGGGGTTAGCCTTGTGTTGGTTAATGTTCAAGGTTGTGCAGTAGAACCCATTGGGGTGAACCTTGTTTGGTGTATGTATCAAGGTTGTGGTGTAAAACCTAGTTGGGGTGATTCTTGATATGATTGCATGATTGAGAGGTTTAAGAAAACCTAGTGTGATGATCATCTCTTATATATGGTATTGTTTGATTTCATTAAGTGAAGCAAATGAAATCTGGTTGAAAATCCTTAAGTGTGAACTTAAGGTAGTGGACGTAGATCTTGGTAGATCGAACCACTATACATTCCTTGTCTTACTTCTTTTCATTATTCATTTACTGCTTTGAGTTTCTTTCTTTGTCTAAATCTGGATATACATCTACGAGTTCTTGGATAACTTTCTATGGTACCATAAAGTCCGTCCAAGCAATTTGGTGATCATCATTATTTTGCATTTTAGACATGTCGATTTTATTTTTTTTTTTTTGCTAGCCAAAAACCTTATTCACCCCCCCTCTAAGTTTTTTCATTTGGTATCAGAGCTTGGTCTACCACTCTTGGTTTAACAACCTTGTAGAAAAGATCTTAATGGCAAGCTCATCATCTCTTCCATATGTTGAAGGGTCTTCAACCAATTGTTCTCCTTTATTCAATGGAAGAAACTATACTTTCTAACAAAACAAAATGAAAATTTATTCTATTAACTTCAAGTTATGGATTTTAATAGAAAATGGTCCTTTTATTCCATCAAAAATGATTGATGGCATAAAAATACCTAAACAAAATGATGAGTACAGTATGAAAGACAATGCGAAGATGACTCTAAATTTTCAAGCTATGAACATGTTATATTGTTCACTAGATGCGACTGAAAACAAGCGTGTTAGTGATTGTGATTCAGCCCATGAAATGTGAAGATTACTTGAAGTCACTTATGAGAGGATAAACCAAGTCAAAGAATCAAAGTTGGGGTTTCTAATTCATGACTATGAATTATTTACTATGAGGCCAAATGAAAGCATCACTGATATGTTCACGAGATTTACTAATATTTCGAGAGGTCTTAAAGCTTACGGGAAGGTTTATTCCCTTGGGGAACAAAATCGGAAAATTTTGGATGCTTTACCAAAAAGCTGGCAGCCTAATACTCATGCTGTAGAAGAATCGAAGGATTTAAAATCCATACATACTGAAAAGTTGATCGGATCTCTTCTAACTCATGAGATGAAGCTTAGAAGATTTCATGAATCTGATGATCATGATAGAGGTAAAAAAGGGATAGCACTGAAGGCTAAAAATGAAGATGAAGAAACCAGCCTATCTAAAAGCAGTGAGGGCATGAAAATGGACAATGATGATTTGGCGATGATAGCCAAGAAATTCAGAAGAATGTTCAACAAAGGAAACTTCAAAAGAGGAAAGAAATGTTAGGTATCTCACGCATATCATATATGGCGCAGTGAAAAAATAAGAACGAGATACCAGCCCAGGATCGGCATATGTGTGGAAAACAAGACATAAAGAGAACAAAGGTAATAACTTTACCTTTCTTTGAGCATCTGAAAAATAAAAATTTTCCTTCTTCAAGTCGAGGCGCGATCCAACAATCTTCTTGATTAAACACCACGAGAGTTGAATGTCCAACCACTATAATCATAGTGTGTGATTATCTCTAACAGAAATCTACACAGAGGAGCACTCTCAAGCACCAAGATGTTTCTATGCTAGTAGAAACTAAGATGGCAGCTAGGGTTCTTCTTGTTTTCAGAAAAATGAGAGAGAGAGATAAGAGAATTGGGTTTTTGGAGTTGTTTCGTATGTTGTATTCTAGGTTTTTCGTGAAATCCGTATCAAAATAGGTATCGTGTGTGTATCCATATATCACATAAAAAACCCTACTAAAACCACTCCAGCTGAGAATTCTAAAACCATTAGAATTCTCTAATTGTAATTGGAAACATCAAGTTCTAACAATTACAATTTGGTCCATAAATTATTGTTAGTGTTGAGCCCTAGAGGCAAGCACTTGTATATTATATGTGAAACATTTTATTTTAATAAAAGGCATTATTTATCTTACAGTTTCTTTTGTTTACTTTAAGTAATATAACTGTTCGATAAAGTCCCTAGTAAAACACTGTGTTAAAGAAATCACAATAGAGATCATGATATGACATTCCTACTACACTGGATGGTGTTAACACTTAAATAGCCCTTAGTTATAGTATTAATGAGACAGGACATCATTAATGCATTAAGACTAGCATGTGTTAGACTTCCTGATTTGATCAGGCGGTAGTTCTAATAACTGTGAGTATTGAGATACTCAAAGTTAACACATAGATGCATGTTAATGGAACAAGTTCGTTGGATGACCTAACTCTAAGATAATTACATGGATAACTATTTAGTGCCAGTGATATAATCTTAATATAGCGAACGTGCAAGTATCCTCAGACTTGAGATTTCCAAGATACTTTGTTTGCTGAGATTTGTACTTTGATTCCAATCTCTGGAGCTTGATCGAGGGCCACCTATAGGATGGATATTGGGTACATTGTGAGGTAAACGAAAGTAGTTGAGAGGGTCAATAAAGGATTCACCACTCCTAATAGTAGGGGCAAATATCTTACGGTTACTTGTAGGAATTACTACTCGAAAAGTCCTTGGTCAAGGCAATTGTGTATTGGAAATAGTTTCAATTGATACACATCTAGAGTAATGGGTTTCTGGTACAAGTACTATTGTATTCGGGCTAGAATTATTTTTGGAGGAAGTTGGCACTAATTCCGTACTCCAAACCGAATGAGATATTGTATGGTGAAAGGAGTTAATTGCACTGAAGTTTGTTATTGAAGAGTTCATGTCAAGCCACTTGACTTCCTGAACACTTGGGTGGTCATGATGTGTTGCTAGATACCGCTCATGATCTGGGAATATGGTTTTATTAATTGATGAATTAATAAACCAATCCTAATTAGAATTAATAGGATTAATTCTAATTAATTATCGATTATTAATCTCAAAGATGTTTGGATTAATTCATGTTCTCTACCAATTGACTGAGAAACTTAATAGGTCATACACAATAGAGGATTATATACTCAAGATGTTATTTGATAACATTGTAGGGTTAATTGAGAGAAAGAGAAGTTGTTTTGGACAAATTATAATTAGTTATAATTTGTGGTACATGTTGTAATTGTGAGAACTTGATGTTTCTAATTACAATTGGGGAACTCTAATTGTTTTAGAATTCCAGATTTTCAGTGAATTTTCGATTTTATGAAGATATAAGCAAAAACCCTAAGGGTGATTCACGTGAGAAAAACTGCAGCCACATAAACCTTCTCTTCTTCTTCTTCTCTCTCGATTTGATCTTGAAAGGAGAGTCGTAGCCACCATTATTATTTCTACTAGCACAGAAATTTTGGTGCTTGAGTATTCCTCTGTGTGGATTACTGTTAGAGATAATCACACACTGTGATTATAGTGGTTAGACGTTCAACTTACGTGGAGGTTGATCACGAGGATTGTTGGATCGCACTTCAACTTAAAGAAGAAAATTTTTGTTCTTCGGACGATCACCTAAAGGTAAAAAGCTATTACATTTACTCTCTTTATGTCTTGTTTTCCACACATGGACGGGTCCTGGATGGTATCTCGTTTTATTTTTCGCTGCGTCGTATATGATACAAGCCTGAAATACCCAACAGTGGTATCAGAGTCATGCTATGTGTGGTCTACGGACATTATTTTGGCATGAAAAACTATTTTCATGTTTGTTTTTATTTGCTGTAAAAATCGTTTTCACTTGAGTCGAAATCGTTTCAAACTTTATGGGTTGGGTCCGTAGCACAATGTGATTGTGTAAAGTTAGAGCGTTTTTCAAAAAGATGCTTTCTTTGGTGCTGAAAATTTCTGCAGGAAAAACGTTTTTCTGCAATATGGATGTTGTCCACCGTGTCATCTTAATTTTCCATTTTGATTTTGTTTAAACTAACAAATTGGTTGTTGTTTAGAGCTTCAAAACAAAAAATACTATTGAGAATTGTTCTCACTGAAAATTTGCAGAATAAGAAATCACCAGAAATTGTTTCTGGAATTTTTTTTGAAAAATCGCAGCCATTGTTGCAGAACACAGGCGGCACCGACTCCGGCCTCCAAGCCGGTGCTGATTCCATTCTGTTCGCGATGTCTAGAAATCGGTTTTGGAAAAGGAAAATTTTTTAAAACCAGAACAGAGTCGGCGCCGGCTCCGGCTTCCAAACCGACACCGGTTATGCTCTATTTGCGACTTCCAGGTATTTAAAAAAAAAAATCCTGGAACAGAATTTTGAAAAGGAAAAATCTCATTTGATGAGAAATGGGACCCAAAAACATTTTCTCGAAATTAGTTTTGAGACAAACAATTTTGTTTTTCAAAATAATGATTTTGAAAATTTAAAATTAGTGTATCTTTCTAAAATGGTGATTTTAGAATTTGTTTTGCCTTTCCAAAATAGTGATTTTGGAATGATATAAGTATATGTTTATTTTTTTTAAGCATAGTCAATGGCATGGTGGATGGTTATGGACTAAACCCGATTATATCTGTTTATGCATTTTACAGTTTTGGTTTTTTTGAAATAGGGCCTACATGCCCTGCTTTCTTTAGAATTCTTGTGTAATTCTCTTCTCATCTAACTCCCCTCGAATGTAACTCGAGGTTTTCTCTCTTTAGGAAATTATGTAATTAGTTTACATAGGTTGGATAGGAGTAGAATTATTTTATTCTGAAGATGGCAACCAAAAGAAGGCGAGGAGGTAAGACCTTCTACTTAAATCATGCATGAACACATAGGGTTAACTATATTAATTTCTTTTATGGCTCAAAGAAATTAATTTAGGGTAAAGTCCATAATCATACCACGTAATTGCTTTATTACCATGATTATCAATTATGTGATTTATTGATTATTATGCATGTCATTCAACGAAATCACTAAAAGAAACAAATCCCTCAATTAATACTAAACCTAATTCCTTTTGTTAATATAGTAATAACGAGAGTCCTTTTTCAAGACCAGGTTGTTGGGCAAACCCAAGCCTACTTGACATTGGGCATGTTCAAGCTATGTAATTAAATTCCTGATTAATGGGTTGGGTTTAACTAAATTCTTTATCCCAGTTGGGCAAACTCAAGCATAAAGAAATTTAGAGGAAAGGTTGGGGTAGCTCAAAAGTCTTTAATATTAAAAGTTGTTAATCACCCAATGATCTGGTAGTTACATACGATGTAATTGGTATTGGATACCTACCAATGAACTTAAGGATGGCTTGTTGGGCAAACCTAATGTTATTCTTGAGGAATTTGGATACCAGTCCACTAGGAAAGCTTCCAACGAGCTTTCCCAAATCAGTAGTGGGGGCTATTGGTTTGAGAAAAATAGTGGAGTAAAAATACGTTTAATTAAAGTTCTAATTATTTGCATATTATGTGTATATACAAGTAGCTAATGTTCTCTATCTTTACATCTAGGTCACTTGCATCATGCCAACAAACTTGAACTTATGTAGCATCTTAAAAACCAACAAGTTAACCGAATCAAACTATCTCGACTGGTATAGAAATTTGAGAATCGTTTTCAAATCGGAAAAGTTACTCTACGTGCTACATGTTCCTATTCCACCACCACCAGCCTAAAATGCTCATGCTGATGAGCATGCCGTCCACAAGAGGCACAAGAAGGATAGTGATACAACATCATGTTTTATGCTGGCATCCATGACTCCTGAGTTGCAAAAATAGCATGAGCATATGGATGCTCAATCAATCATTTTACATCTTCGAGAGACGTTTGATGCCCAAGCTAGAACTGAGAGATATGAGATCTCGAAGTAACTATTTCGTTGCAAAATGGCAGAGGGTTCTTCTGTGGCCACTCATGGGTTGAAGATGCTGGGTTTGATCAAGAAGCTTGGATCTCTCAGGTTTGCAATGGATCATGACTTAAGTGTTGACTTAATTCTACAATCTTTGCCTAATAGTTTCTCACAATTTGTGATTAACTATCAAATGAACAAGATTGAGTCCACCATTCTTAAATTGATCAATCTTCTCAAAACTGCGGAGTCCTCCATAAAAAAGGATTTCAATGCAGTTTTAATGGTAGAATCTTCCTCTTCTAAGACGAAAGTTCAAAAGAAGAAGAAGAAGGCTCCCATGACGCCCAAAGGTGGTGTGAACAAGAAGGACGCAGCTACCAAGGGCCCATGCCATCATTGTGGGAAGATGGGTCACTGGAGGCGCAACTGCAAAGCCTACTTGAAGACCATTAAGGACAAGAAGCAGAAGGAGAAGCTTACAAGAACTTCTACTTCTTCTCCAGGTATGTTTATGATTGAGATAAATACTGCCTTTAGAAATGAGATATGGGTATTAGATACCAGATGTGGATCTTATTTGTGCAATAACTTGCAGGAGCTAAAGAGCAGTAGAAGGCTGGAGAAAGGCGACGTGGACCTACGTACTGCAAATGGGGCAAAGGTTGCTGCACTTGCTATGGGGACATATGAGCTGAACCTGCCTTCAGGATTAATTCTAGAACTGAAAAACTGTTATTATGTACCCGTTTTAATGAAAAACATTATCTCAGTTGCGTGTTTAGACTTATGTAGATTTCATTTAATATTTAAGAATAAATGTTGTTCTTTTTCTTTGAATGATATTCACTATGGTTCAGCAACTTTGGTTAATGGTTTATATGTTCTAGACTTGGATAATCCAATTCTCAATATAAACAATAAGAAACCTAAAATAGATAACTCTAACACCTCTTATTTATGGCATTGCTGTTTGGGCCATGTAAATGAAAATTGTGTTTCTAAGTTACACAAGCTTAGTGACTTAGGGTCATTTGATTATGAATCATGTGCCACATATGAATCTTGTTTACTAGGCAAAATGACTAAAACTCCTTTTTCAGGAAAAAGAGAATGGGCCAAGGAGTTATTAGAACTCATACATTCTGATGTATGTGGCCCAATGTCAATACAAGCAAGAGGAGGTTATAACTATTTCATAACTTTTATCGATGATTTCTCACAATATGGGCATTTTTATATAATGAAATACAAGTCTGATGCCTTTAAAATGTTCAAAGACTTCAAGAATGAAATAGAGAAACAACTTGGCAAAAGTATTAAGACTCTAAGATCTAATCGAGGAGGAGAATACTTGAGCTAAGAGTTTCTGAGTTATCTTAGAGATAATGGGATATTATCTCAATAGACTCCACCACATACACCTCAACATAACAGTGTATCTGAGAGAAAGAATCGAACCCTTCTAGACATGGTACGGACCATGATGGCTTCTGCAGACCTTCCAAAATCGTTTTGGGGGTATGCACTAGAGGCTTCTGTTTATATACTAAACAGAGTTCCGATAAAATCGTTTGATACTACCCCATTTAAGATGTTCTTTGGTAAGAAACCAAAGTTATCTCACTTGTGAGTATGGGGTTATCCTGCTTTTGTTAAAAGGCCACAGTCAGACAAACTTGATAGTAAGTCTGACAAGTGTTTGTTTGTGGGATATCCAAAAGAACCTTTTGGATATTACTTCTATATACCCTCCGAAAATAAATTATTTGTTTCGAAGCATGCCGTCTTCTTAGAGAAGGAGAACATGCTCAAAAAGGACAGTGGGAGTAAGATTGAACTTAGTGAAGTTCATGAAGATCAAACAAACGAGGATCAACCGTCTAACCCCACACCTATTGAGAGAATAGATGAACCTTCTAATATACAAGAACCTCATAGATCTAGTATGATACGTGTGACACCTGAGAGATATAGATTTCTCATTAGTGACCACCATGACGTATTACTCATAGATGAAGATGAGCCTACTACCTACAAGGATGTTCTGAATAGTTTAGAATCTGGCAAAGGGCTTAAGGCCATGAAGTCAGAGATGGATTCCATGTACAACAATCAAGTATGGACTTTGGTTGATCCACCCAAAGGAATTCAACCTATTGGGTGCAAGTGGGTTTTCAAGAAGAAAACGGACATGGATGGAAACTTAGTTACCTATAAAGCACGACTAGTGGTGAAGGGTTATCGTCAACAACATGGTATTGACTATGATGAAACCTTCTCGCCAGTAGCCATGTTAAAATCCATTAGGATACTCCTAGCCAATGCTGCTCATTATGATTATGAGATTTGACAAATGGATGTGAAAATAGCTTTCCTAAATAGAAATCTGACTGAAGAAGTGTATATGACACAACCTGAGGGTTTCATATCCAATTATAGCATAAAGGTGTACAAGTTGCAAAGGTCCATTTATGGACTTAAGCAGGCTTCTAGGAGTTGGAACATCCGTTTTGATGAAACAATCAAAGAGTTTAGTTTCATTCAAAACATAGACGAGCCTTGTGTATACAAGAAGGTTAGTGGGAGTGCAATCGTTTTCTTACTGCTTTACGTAGATGACATATTGCTAATAGGAAATGATATACTTGTCTTGCAAATAGTTAAAATTTGGTTGTCCAAACAATTCTCCATGAAAGACCTTGGAGAAGCAGCCTATATTCTTGGAATAAGGATCTATAGAGATAGATCCAAAAGGTTGCTTGGTCTTTCACAGTCTACATACATAGATAAAGTGTTAAAGAGGTTTAGCATAGATCAATCTAAAAAGGGATTCTTACATATGTCATATGGTGTAAGCCTTTCAAAATCGATGTCTCCCAAGACACAAGTTGAAAAGGATCACATGAATAAGATTCCATATGCTTCGGCAGTTGGATCCATCATGTATGCTATGATATGCATTAGGCCCGATGTATCTTGTGCTCTCAATTTGACGAGCAGATATCAATCTGACCCTGGTGAGGGTCATTGGGCGGCTGTAAAGAACATCCTTAAGTACTTACGAAGGACTAAGGATATGTTCTTAGTATATGGAGAAGGTGATTTGAAAATAAATGGGCATACTGATACCAGTTTTCAATCTGACAAAAATAATTTTAAATCACAATCTGGCTACGTGTTTATGTTATGTGGAGGGGCAATAAGTTGGAAAAGTTCCAAATAAGAGACTATTGCCGACTCTATGACAGAAGCTGAGTACATAGCTGCTTCTGAAGAAGCTAAGGAGGTTGTTTGGATCAAGAAGTTCCTGATGGAACTGGGTGTGGTTCCTAGTGTTGTTGGTCCAATAACCTTGTATAGTAACAACAACGGAGCCATTGCACAAGCAAATAAGCCACGGTCTCACCAATAATCTAAACACGTACTGCGACACTATCATTTGATCCGGGAGATCATAGATAGGAATGATGTAAAGATAGAGAGAGTTCCTATGGATGAGAACATAGTTGACCCGCTTACCAAGACACTATCCCAAAAGAAACATGATTGTTATATTGAGTCATTCAGTATTAGATACATGAATGATTGGTTCTAGAGCAAGTGGGAGTTCATTAGTGTTGTGCCCTAGAGGCAATTACTTGTACATTGTATATGACACATTTTATTTTAATAAAAGGCATTATTTATCTTATAGTTTCTTTTGTTTACTTTAAGTAATATAACCGTTCGATAAAATCCCTAGTACAACACTGTGTTAAGGAAATCATAATAGAGATAATGATATGAGATTTCTACTACACTGGATGGTATTAGTACTTAAATAATCCCTAGTCATAGTATTAATAAGACAAGACATCATTAATGCGTTAAGACTAGCATGTGTTAGACTTCCTGATTTGATCAGGCAGTGGTTCTTATAACCGGGAGCATTGAGATACTAAAAGTTAACACATGGATGCTTGTTAACAGAACAAGTTCATTGGATGACCTAACTCTAAGATAATCACATGGATAACTATTTAGTGCCAGTGATATAATCTCAATATAGCAAACATGCAAGTATCCTTAGACTTGAGATCTTCAAGGTACTTTGTTTGCTGAGATTTGTACTTTGATTCCAATCTCTGGAGCTTGATCGAGGGCTGCCTATGGGATGGATATTGGGTACATTGTAAGGTAAATGAAAGTAGTTGAGAGGGTCAATAAAGGATTCACCACTCCTAATAGTAAGGGCGAATATCTCATGGCCACTTGTAGGAATTACTACTCGGAAAGTCCTTGGCCAAGGTAATTGTGTATTGGAAATAGTTTCAATTTATACATATCTAGAGTAGTGGGTTCCTGGTACAAGTACTATTGTATTCGGGCCAAAATTATTTCTGGAAGGAGTTAGCACTAATTCCATACTCCAAACCGAATGAGATATTGTATGGTGAAAGGAGTTAATTGCACTGAAGTTTGTTATTGAAGAGTTCATGTCAAGCCACTTGACTTCCTGGACACTTGGGTGGTCACGATGTGTTTCTAGGTACCGCTCATGAATTGGGAATATGGGTTTATTAATTGATGAATTAATAAACCAATCCTAATTAGAATTAATAGGATTAATTCTAATTAATTATGGATTATTAATCTCAAAGATGTTTGGATTAATTCATGTTCTCTACCAATTGACTGGGAAACTTAATAGGTCACACATAATAGAGGATTATATATTCAAGATGTTATTTGATAACATTGTGGGGTTAATTGAGAGAAAGAGAAGTTGTTTTGGACAAATTATAATTAGTTATAATTTGTGGTACAAGTTGTAATTGTGAGAACTTGATGTTTCCAATTACAATTAGGAAACTCTAATTGTTTTAGAATTCCAGATTTTCAGTGAATTTTCGGTTTTATGAAGATATAACCGAAAACCCTAAGGGTGATTCGCGTGAGAAAAACTGCAGCCACATAAACCTTCTTTTCTTCTTCTTCTCTCTCGATTTGATCTTGGAAGGAGAGCCCTAGCCGCCATTATTATTTCTTCTAGCACAGTAATTTTGGTGCTTGAGTATTCCTCTGTGTGGATTATTGTTAGAGATAATCACATACTGTGATTATAGTGGTTAGACGTTCAACTCACGTGGAGGTTGATCACGAGGATTGTTGGATTGCGTTTCAACTTAAAGAAGAAAATTTTGTTCTTCGAACGATCACCTAAAGGTAAAAAGTTGTTACCTTTACTCTCTTTATGTCTTGTTTTCCACACATGGACGGGTCTTGGGATGGTATCTTGTTTTATTTTCTGTTGTGGCGTACACGATACGAGCCTGAGATACCCAACAATTATAACTAATTATAATTTGTCCACAACAACTTCTCTTTTTCGCAATTAACCCTACTATGTTATCAAATAATATCTTGAGTACATAATCCTCTATTGTGTGTGACCTATTAGGTTTCCCAGACAATTGGTAGGAACATGAATTAATCCAAACGTCTTTGAGATTAATAATCCATAATTAGTTAGAATTAATCATGTTGATTCTAATCAGGATTGGTTTATTAATTCATCAATTAATAAACTCATATTCTCAGATCATGAGTGGTATCTAACAACACATCATTACTACCCAAGAGTTCAGGAAGTCGAGTGGCTTAACATGAACCCTTTAATAACAAACTACAGTGCAATTAACTCCTTTCACTATACAATATCTCATTCGGTTTTAAGTACAGAATTAATGCTAACTCCCTTCAGAATATATATTAATTCTGGCCCGAATATAATAGTACTTGTACCAGGAATCCACTACTCTAGATGTGTATCAATTAGAATTGTTTCCAATACACAATCACCTTGGCCAAGGACTTCTCAAGTAGTAATTCCTACAAGTGACCGTGAGATATTCGCCCCTATTATTAGGAGTGGTGAATTCTTTATTGACCCTCTCTACTACTTTTGTTTACTTCACAATGTACTTATTATCTATCCCATAGGCGACCCTCGATCTGGCTTCAGAGATTGGAATCAAAGCACAAAGCTTGGCAAACAAAGCACTTTGGAGATCTCAAGTCTAAGGATACTTGCACGTTTACTATATTGAGATTATATCACTGGCACTAAATAGTAATCCATGTGATTATCTCATAGCTAGGTCATCCAATGTACTTGTTCCATTAACAAGCATCCATGTGTTAACTTTGAGTATCTCAATACTCACGGATATGAGAACCACCATCTGATCAAATCAAGAAGTCTAAGACATGCTAGTCTTAACGCATTAATAATGTTTTATCTTATTAATACTACGACTAGGGACTATTTAAGTACTAACACTATATAGTGTAGTCGGAATCTCATATCATGATCTCTATCATGATTTCCTTAATACAGTGTTGTACTAGGGACTTTTGTTAGGGATATACCCTAGAGTCAATTTGTACTTATACTATTATCGTTATGTTTTATATAATAATTTGAGGTTTTCCATTCCATGAATAGTACATTTGTTTTGTGGTCATCAAGTACCTGACTTGATAGTAAAACCCAACAATGAATATAATGACTATTCTAAAACTATCCCTGATCGATTATTATTATTGGAATAATAATAAATTAAGATTAGTATATTTGTGACTTGATGACTACGTTTTACTGGTCATGGATATTTGTGATATCGAGTTAAAACATAAATAAATGTTAGAAAACATTGTATTAGACATGACCCACTGTGAGAATACTTCATGGAATATGTCATAAGTATTTTCTAGCCATAATAATATTAAAAGTCCTTCGACCTAAATTCATCATAGTTTCCTACTTGATAAATTCTATATTTTGACGTTATCTAAAGTTGTCTTTAATCAGATAATAAATTAGACTACTGTTAGATATAGAATAAATTAATGAGAGGAATATGATTGATAGTGAAGGAATTTGTCCCTCTCAATTATGGGAGAGATATCCATGGGCCTTTTGATAAGTTAGACTATTAAAATGCATGGCTGTGCTCAAATATATCAATCTAAGATATTGATATCATTTGTTTGAACAGTCTACTATGAAATCAAGAAATAATTGATTAAGCTTAATAAGGATGACATGCTCCGTGCTTTATGCTTAATCTGGACATCGTGTGACAAAAGGACTAAATATAAAATTATGGTTTGGTTCAAAGAGATCATCGATCTTTATTTAACTTGGATAGTTATAATGTTTTGCTAGAAACCGCTTATAACTTATGCGCCATTTAAATATGATTTAGGCACACTGCCAGTGTTAAATGAACCTATAGGGTCACACAATAAGCGAACTTGTTAGGTTATTTTTCTGGTAACCAGATTCGATGAATTTGGAAATATATCTAAGTTAATCGAACTTAGAAAATTTACCAAATACAATGAATTTGGAAATATGTCCACATTCGATTTATCTGGATAATGTCCAGATTATAAGAATCTGACTCGGTAAATTAATTAGTTAAATTACCAAGATAATGGCAGAATCTTATCATATCAATTTTAATTTAATTTAAAGAAAAATTAAAATACGATAAGATATTATTAGGGTTGGACTCTAAAAGGTTCGGAGGGATTTTTAAGAAAACCCTAACTGTCTTCTCTAGAGAGCTATTCTGTTAAGAATATTCGTGTCTTCATCCACCAGAAAAAAAAATAAGCCTTTCAAACCCTAGGCACTAGCACTCCCCGGGTGACGAGTGAGTTCGCGGTGTGTATCCAATAGAGGACGTTCGCATATTGCAACGTCTGGTGATCGTTCAGGTTGCACGTACAACAGCACAATCGGAATCAAATGATATCGATTACACCTAACAGAGGTAATTTTGCAAACCTATGATCTTCTTAATCGTTTACTTGGATCCTCAGAAGGGATTCGTGGATGTTTTCTGCGTTTAGGAGTCCACGAATCCTAACAATTTTATCTAATAGTTATTTTACACAAAAGTAAACACAAGAAATTGTAAGATAAATAACGCCTTTTATTAAAATAAAATGTGTCATATACAGTGTACAAGTAATTGCCTCTAGAGCAAAACACTAAAAACTCCTACTTGCACTAGAGCCAATCATTCATGTATTTAATACCGAATGACTCAGCATGCCTATATGTTTCTTTTGGGATAGTGCTTTTGTAAACGGGTCAGCTATGTTCTCATCCGTAGGAACACTCTCTATCTTTCGTAGAGTCAGCAATAGTCTCTTGTTTGAAACTCTTCCAACTTATTGCCCTTCCGCACAACGTAAACACGTAGCTAGATTGTGATTTGAAATCATCTTTGTCAGGTTAAAAACTGGCATCAGTATGCCCGTTTATTTCCAAATCACCTTTTCCATATATTAAGAACACATCCTTAGTCCTTCATAAGTACTTAAGGATGTTCTTTATAGCCGCCCAATGACCCTCACCAGGGTTAGATTGGTATCTGCTCGTTAAACTAAGAGCATAAGATGCATCAGGCCTTTACATATCATTGCATATATGATAGATCTAACTGTCGAAGCATATGAAATCTTACTCATATGATCCCTTTTGACTTGTGTCTTGGGAGACATCGACTTTGAAAGACTTACATCATGTGATATGGGTAAGAATTCCCTTTTAGATTGATCCATGCTAAACCTCTTTAGCAATTTATCTATGTATGTAGACTGTGAAAGACCTAGCAACCTTTTGGATCTATCTCTATAGATCATTATTTCAAGAATATAGGTTGCTTCACCAAGGTCTTTTATGGAGAATTGTTTGGACAATTAAACTTTAACCGTTTGCAAGACAGGTATATCATTTCCTATTAGCAATATGTCATCTACATAAAGCAATAAGAAAATGATTGCGCTCCCACTGACCTTCTTGTATACACAAGGCTCATCCATGTTTTGAATGAAACCAAACTCTTTGATTGTTTCATCAAAACGGATGTTCCAACTCCTAGAAGCTTGTTTAAGTCCATAAATAGACATTTGCAGCTTACACACCTATATGCTATCATTGTATGTGAAACCCTCAGGTTGTGTCATAAACACTTCCTCAGTCAGATTTTTTTTTAGGAAAGCTGTTTTCACATCCATTTGCCAAATCTCAAAATCATAATGAGCAGCAATAGTTAGGAGTATCCTAATGGATTTTAACTTGGCTACTGGCGAGAGGGTTTCGTCATAGTCAATACCATGTTGTTGACGATAACCCTTCATCACTAGACGTATTTTATAGCTAACTAAGTTACCATCCATGTCCGTTTTCTTCTTGAAAACCCATTTGCACCCAATAGGTTTAATTCCATTGGGTGGATCAACCAAAGTCCATAGTTGGTTGTCGTACATGGAATCCATCTCTGACTTCATGGCCTCAAGCCATTTGCCAGATTCTGAACTGTTCAGAACATCCTTGTAGGTAGTAAACTCATCTTCATCTATGAGCAATACATCATTGTGGTCAATAATAAGAAATTCATATCTCTCAAGTGACATACGTATCCTACTAGATCTACGAGGTTCTTGTGTAGTAGAAGGTTCATCTATTCTCTCAAAAAATGTGGGATCAGACGGTTGATCCTTGTTTATTTGATCTTCATGAACTTCACGAAATTCAATTTTACTCCCACTGTCCCCTTTAAGCATGTGCTCCTTTTCTAAGAAGACGGCATACTTCAAAACAAACACTTTGTTTTTGGAAGGGAGGTAAAAGTAATATCCGAAGGATTCTTTTGGATATCCCACAAACAAACACTTGTCAAGCTTACTATCAAGTTTATCTGACTGTAGCCTTTTGATAAAAACAGGACAACCCCATACTCGCAAGTGAGATAACTTTGGTTTCTTACCAAAGAACATCTCAAATGGGGTAAAATCAACCGTTTTTGTCGGAACTCTGTTTAGTATATAAATAGAAGTCTCTAGTGCATACCCCCAAAATGATTTTAGTAGGACTACAGAAGCCATCATGGTCCATACCATGTCTAGAAGGGTTCGATTCCTTCTCTCAGATACATCGTTACATTGAGGTGTATGTGGTGGAGTCCATTGAGATAATATCTCATTATCTCTAAGATAACTCAAAAACTCTTGGCTCAAGTATTCTCCTCCTCAATCAGATCTTAGAGTCTTGATACTTTTGCTAAGTTGTTTCTTTATTTCATTCTTGATGTCTTTAAACTTATCAAAGGCCTCAGATTTGTATTTCATTAAATACAAATACCCGTATCGTGAAAAATCATCGATAAATATTACGAAATAGTTATAACCTCCTCTTACTTGTATTGACATTGTGCCACATACATCAGAATGTATGAGTTCTAATAACTCCTTGGCCCATTCTCTTTTACCTGAAAAATGAGTTTTAGTCACTTTACCTAGTAAATAAGACTCGCATGTGCTATATGATTCATAATCAAATGACCCTAAGTTACTAAGCCTGTGTAACCTAGATACACGATTTTCGTTTACATGGCCTAAACGACAATGCCATAAGTAAGAGGTGTTAGACTTATCTATTTTAGGTTTCTTATTGTTTATATTGAGAATTGGATTATCCAAGTCTAGAACACATAAACCATTAACCAGAGTTGCTGAACCATAATGAATATCATTCAATAAAAAAGAACAACATTTATTCTTAAATATAAAATGAAATCCATTTAAGTCTAAACACGCAATTGAGATAATGTTTTTCATTAAAACTAGTACATAATAACAGTTTTGAAATTCTTGAATTAATCCTGAAGGTAAGTTTAGCTCGTATGTTCCTACAACAAGTTCAGCAACCTTTGCCCCATTTGCAGTACATAGGTCTGTTGGGAAATATGCCCTCTTAAACTAGGTTTCTGATGTAAACATCGAATTTTTTAATAAAAGAATTTATTTTCAAAAATTAATTGTGAATATACATTTTATTTGTGCACAATTTCATTTGGAAAAGATCCATTGTGTTTAAATAAGTAATCTATGTGAATGGTGGTCTTCACAGTAAGGTATGGATCACGGGTTATTTAACATATAAACATTTGTTCTTAACCAATTGATGGGGATGAGAATTTCATCATGTTTAGGTTATTATGTTATGAATTCCAATTAGGGGATGGCTTACTTTTAGTAAGTGAGTAGTCCACTCGCTTCATGACATAAGCGTATTTCGATTACATAGAACAAGACCTATAGTAGTGGTTTCTTAAAGTACTATTTGGTAGAAACCTAGACTACTACTACTACAACGTGGACAAATACTCTACGGCTTGAGTATAAGTTGGTAGTCTGACGAAGCTGGAAGTATGTACTTTGATATGCTTTAGTTGAGGTTCTGTCGTAGAACCAATATACTTGTATATTGGGTATATGTAACAAATTAGTTAAGACAGACTTGTACAAGATAGTTTCTATACTATATCGCCCCTTCTGATTGTCTGAATGATCTAAATCTCTAGGGCCCTGTGAAATATAACTTGAATGTTTGCTTTAGGGTAGCTCTCTTGGAAAGCGAAAACACTCCAAGAAGTCGTGGATCGTTGGACTAGAAGTCTAAGGATGGTTGATGTTATTTAGAGAGGTGTTACTACACTTCTTCCTCTCTAAATGCACGTGATGTGTCGAGGGGTATTTTAGTCATTTCACCTGTAGGTCTGATGTGTCCGGATTGGGTATAATAATCATATAAAAATAAGCACATTCCCAATCAAATTTAAATTAAAACGTTAATCCCAAATTACATATACGAGCAAGCGTACTCATCATTAACCAAGCATAAAGTTCAAACGAGTGTCGATTCTCTAGGAACAAATAAACATTAATCCCTTTTCTTTCATTGTTTAACCAACTCGATAAAGTGAAAAATGAATAAAAAGGAAAATAAAATAAAATAAAATAAATATATATACATATCAAGGATGTAGAATTATGTAACTTAAACCATTATCTTGACATACATGACCTAAAGTACTCAATCTTTATCATAACTAATTATTCTCTTGGCATCATGAAGGATAATATAGATTCACTTCTTTGTCTAATCCATGAATCCCTATCTTCTAGGTAACTTAGCATCGCATATCCTGTCTCAACCAGTCTTACCCAAAAGATTCATTAACCATAATCCCTGATTTAATTCCCATTCTTGGCAAATTATGCATGAAATTGACTAATGAATCCATATCCTGGCAGACATCGATTAACCTTTAATTACTTTGTCCCTACTCTTAACCCCTTTGTCCAAGCAAGTTAAAAGCCAACAAATATGAAACTAATGAATCGATACCACCATCAACCCCTTTGTCCAAGCAAGTTAATGGGAAGACCCAACCAATTAATCTCGTAATACGCACAAGTAATCAAATATTAAGAATAACAATCAATTAATCAAAAGATCAAATAACTCTAAAAATTATGAATATCTACAACAATGTCAAATTACAATCAAACAATTAACATATCATTGTTCAAGACAGAGAAAACAAAGTAAAAGAAAGCACTCATAGACAAGCCTCCTTCTTCTTCCTTTGAAGACCTTCTTGCACAACCCTCATTGAATTGAAGAATTTCTCCTTTGATTGAGTGATTTTCTATGATGATCAATGAATTCTCTCCCTTTTCCTTTGTGTTTTTCATCTATTTATAGGCTTAAGAAGTGCCTAAACTCGTAGGTACAATATTCTTGGCTGAGTAGAAATTGGAAAAATACTAAAACTCCTCAGATTACCAAAACCCGCATAGAAAAAATCAACCACCGCCTTAACTTCAGGACACAGCCGGTGCCGCCTTGGCTCTCGGAGTTAGTGCCGGTTGTGTTCTAGTTCTCCACTTGTTCGCCAATTTTTTTTTCTGAATTTTGCAAAATGAAGACCGGAATGTAGCCGACGCCGATTCTACTCTGTTTTGCTCTGTTTCACCAATTTTCCTATTGCCTTGAAGTTCATGTCAATAGTGCATGGCCGGCGCCAGTTCTAGGGCCCTCGCTAGCGCCGCTTCTTCTTTATTTTGCAACGTTTTTGTTTCATTTTACCCCAAAAATCTGCAATAATGAACAAAATACCTTTCCAAGGGTAAAATCTCAAATATGAAGGAATATGACTAGTTATTGAACAAAATGTATCACAAAAGAACCTCAAATAACTAGAAAAAATATGACTAATTTAGCCCCTATCATATTCCTCCACACTTAACTCTTTGCTTGTCCTCAAGCAAAGTATCAAGAACAAGTAGGAAAACACAAGGTTTCATCAAATCACTCAATCAATTTCAAAATAATATCTCTACAGCTTTCTTCATTCAAGAATATAAAACACATGCTACTACATCTTTCACAACAAATGCAAGACTTGTGTAAGTGATAAATAACTTAGTAGAACCATCTCAATACTTAACAATATTCTCAAACCATTGGAAAGAATTTAGTTCAAAAAGAATATGCATTCCATATGCTTACTTTTCATACACTCCCTCCACTAATCTGAGACATGTCATGATTCTACTTAGATCAAGTAGGACTTTTAAGCTTATAATATAAGGCTAAAGGCTTGTAATGTAGCTTATCAAATGAAGGATATAGGAGAATCAAATATCAAAGAAACTGAGAGTTCACAAGAAAAGGATAAACAAAATGAATTAAATAATTTCCAACTCTTATTGCTCAACTATTCCAAAAATCAATCAAACCATAAGCTTATTTAGCAATTATGGTTCAACTCAAGCAAATCCTGCATTTTTTCTCTTTTTCTCAACTCTTCTTATCAACTCTTTTTTATTTTTTCCACAAGATCACTCAAATTTCTAGCAATGGTGTCAAGTTCTTTATATGAACTGAACTTTTTACAGTTCAATCACCATTCCTTTTATGATCTTTTCTTTTCTTTTTCTTTTCAAAAAATTTTCTTTTCTTTCTTTTCCCTCTTCTTTTCACTCTTACTGCTGCTTTTCTTTTCTTTCTCAATTTCTTTCTTTCCATCTTTTCTAGTAGCTGTTTCTTTTCTTCTCTTGTTTCCAATCTCTCTTTTCTTTTTCTTCTCAACTTAACTTGTTATTGATCCATGACTGAAAGTAACAAGTCATGATCTTTATCCCCACATTCTTCCTTGACATTTTCTTACATATAATTTCATCTATTAAGAGTATAGAGATTTGGAAAATTATTCAAACTTTCAGCAACATGCAATGGACAAAATATTGTGACGGGTTTCAAAGAAAGAAATCAACCATTTAGGCTCAAAATAGGCACTAGGGATAATATAACAACATGTAGGCTTGAAAAACTCAAACTATCCAAAGAAAGCCTATTACCGTCATTCCTAAGTTAAATCATGATTGACTTTCTTATTTTGCCTCAAGAGGTATTCAAGTAAGTTCTAGAATGCTACATGAATTTTAGTAGAAAAACAGGTTTAAGAACAATGCAAAGTATTTGATCAAGAACTACTTCATCCAAGTGAGTGCAAAAAGTCATGCATAAGCCATAAACGATGGAGAACATATGCTCTATAATCCATCATAAAGACATGTATTAAAAATATAGCTTGCAATCTCAAGAATTTCAAAAAAATTTGAAAATTTTCACTCAAAATTTGCTCCTAAGAAGGCAAAAGTATATGTATAAAAGACTTGTCAATCAAATCACTCCCCACATCTAAACTGGACATTGTCCTTAATGGCCAAAGGAATATAACAAGAACTAAACAATGTCAGGGGACCAAAAATATAAAGGAGAAGAGATAAGAAAAATAAACTTCCATTCATTGTGCATGGTGCTATACAAGAGCTGAATGCTTTGAAGAACGAGGCATTGGCAAAATACCTAAAAAGAAAAATAAAAAACACACCAAAGCATAAAAACTAGAAAAGAAAATAAATCAGAAACAAAAGTAAGATCAACCAATTCGAGGCTCTATTGGACAGTTTCCAAGAGCATTTCCACGTGTTTCGTGTTTCTCAGAGCCTCACCGACATAGCATTTCACGCGATTACCATTGACCTTGAAAGTGTGCCCCATGGGGTGAATGAGTTCAAGGGTTCCAAGTAGGAAAACTTGGCTTACCGCATATGGTCCCGTCCACCTGGATTTAAGCTTACTAGGAAAAATTCGCAATCGAGAGTTGAATAACAACACTTGATCGCCTTTCTCAAATTTATGTTATTGAGTGCTATGCTTATCATGCCATCTTTTGACCCATTCCTTATATCGTATTGAACTATCATAAGCCTCTACCCGCAATTCTTCCAAGGTGGTTAGTTGAAGCGACCTGGACTTACCAGCTGACTCAAGATCAAGGTTAATAACTTTAATATCCCAATAAGCTTTGTGCTCAATTTCAACAGGTAAGTGACATGCTTTGCCATAAACTAACCGAAACGGAGTCGTGCTAATTGGTGTCTTAAAAGCTGTCCTGTATGCCAAAAGAATGTCATCCAATTTTAGACTCCAATCCTTTCTAGTATGGTTAACAGTTTTTTCCAAGATTCGTTTGAGTTCTCTACTAAGCACTTCAACCTACCCACTTATTTGGGGGTGATAGGGTGTAGCCAACTGATAGGGGCTAAATTAGTTATATTTTTCCTAGTTATTTATAGCTCTTTTGTGATACACTTTGTTCAATAACTAGTTATATTCCTTTATATTTGAGATTTTACCTTTGAAAAGGTATTTTGTTCATTATTTCAGATTTTTGGGATAAAACGAAGCAAAAACATCATAAAATAGAGGAAAGGCAGCGCCGGCTAGGGCATTGGAACCGACGCCGGCCATGCATTGTTGACACGTACTTCAAAGTGACAGAAAAATTGGTGAAACAGAGCAAAACAGAGTCAAATCGGTGTCGACTCCAAGAGTCAAGGCGGTGCCGGCTGCATTCTGGTCTTCATCATGTGAAATTCGGAGAAAAATCGACGAACAAGTAGAGAAGCAAAACACAACCGACGCCGGCTCCGAGAGCCAAGGCGGCGCCAGTTGTGCCCTGAAGCTAAGGCGGTGCTGTGATTTTTGTACGTAGTTTATGGTAATCTGTGGAGTTTTAGTATCTTCCAACTTCTACTCGGCCAAGAACACTGTACCTACGAGTTTAGACACTTCCTAAACCTATAAATAGATGAAAAACACAAGGAAAAAAATGGGAGAATTCATTGATCATCATAGAAAATCACTTAATCATAAGAGGAATTCTTTAAGTTCAAGGAGGGTTGTACAAGAAGGTCTTCAAAGGAAGAATAATGAGGCTTATCTATCAATGCTTTCTTTTACTTTGTTTTCTTTTTCTTGACAATGATATGTTAATTGTTTTATTGTAATTCAATATTGTTTGATATTTATGATTTCTAGAGTTGTCTGATATTTTGATTGATTAGTTATTATTCTTGGTATTCAATTACTTGTGATTATTACGAGAATAGTTGTTTGGTTCTTTCCATTAACTTGCTGGACCAAATGGGGTTGATGGTAGTTTCAATTTATTAATTTCATATTCTGTTGGCTATTGACTTACTGGACCAAAAGGGGTTGATTGCTTAGAACTGGTAATTGAAGGTTAATTGATGTTTTCCGAGACCAAGGGTTCATTGATTAATTTCATACTTTAAATTTTTCGAGACCTTTAACTAAGGATTGTGTTTAATGTGTCTTTTGGATGAATTAGTTGAGACGGACCAAGTGATTCTAATTCATCTAGAAGATAGTGATTTCATAGATTGACCATCGAAGTAAGTCTACCTTCATCCTTCATGATGCGAAGAGAATAATTAGTTATGATAAAGGTTTGGTACTCTAAGATCATGTTTATCTAAACAATAGCTTGAATTGCATACTTCTCCATCCTTGACGTGTATATATTTTTATTTTTTTCTTTTTATTTATTTTTTGCTTTATCGAGTCAATTAAATAATGAAAGAAAGGTGATTAATGTCTACTTATTCCTTGAGGATCGACACTCGTTTGAACCCTATGCTCTATTAATGATGAGTACACTTGCTCGTATGTGTGATTTAGGGTTAACGTTTTAATGTAAACTTGATTGGGAATGTGCTTAGTTTTTGTATGATTTTTATACCCAAATTCGGACACATCACCAACCTATGGTTCACACCTAGGTGTTTGAGAACTTTTTCCATTTGTGCATTACAGAAATAAGTCCCCTATCACTAATGAGTACCTTAGGCACACCAAAACGGATGAAAAGTTTTTTTAGAAAATTTACCACAACCCTTGCATCATTAGTGGGTAAAGCTTGGGCTTCTACCCATTTAGAAACATAATCCACTGCCACCAAAATATATTTATTCCCCAAAGAACTAGGAAAAAGTCATATGAAGTCTATGCCCCAACAGTCAAATACTTCACAAGCTTGAAAAATTTGCAATGGTATCTCATTAGATTTAGAGAGGTTACCTATACGTTGACACCTATCACAACTTTGGAAAAACCTATGGGCATCTTTAAACAATGTGGGCCAATAGAATCCGGAGTCGAGCACCTTTCTTGCAGTGTTGTTGGCTTGGTAGTGGCCTCCAGCAAGTCATTCATGACAATGACTGAGAATATCTTTATCTTCCTTAGAGTCCATGCATCTACGAATGATTTGGTCCGCACAACACTTAAGTAAATATGGGTCTTCCCAAAAGTAATGCCGTGCTTCGAAGAGGAATTTCTTCTTTTGTTGCATTGTAAGAGCTTGTGGAATGATTCCTGCAACCAAGTAATTAGCAAAATCAGCAAACCAAAGGGTGTTTGGCATCTCACCTTCTATAAGCAAGAGTTGCTCATCCAGAAAGGCGTCATTGATGTCCTCTTCTATCAAAGATTCCAAATTTGGATTATCTAATCTTGACAAGTGATCCGCAGCCAAGTTTTCTGCACCCTTTTTGTCCCTAATCTCGAAATCAAATTCCTGCAGTAATAGCACCCATCTTATCAATCTTAGTTTGGAATCATGTTTGGTTAGTAGGTACTTCAGGGCCGAATGGTCTGTATAAACAATGACTTTGGACAAAATAAGACAAGAACAAAATTTATTAAAGGCAAGCACTATGGCAAGCAATTCTTTCTCTGTTGTCATGTAGTTTTCCTGTGCATCCGTTAAAGTCTTGCTCGCATAGTATATAGGTTGGAAGTGCTTATTCCACTTTTGTGCCAATACTGCACCAACTGCAAAATCACTTGCGTCACACATTAGTTCAAAGGGAAGAGACCAATCAGGTGCAATTAAGATAGGTGAATTAATCAATTTCTTTTTAAGTATGGTAAAAGCGTTGAGACATTTTTCATCAAAATTAAACACAAAACCCTTCTCAAGTAAAGAGGTAAGAGGTTTTGAAAATTTTTGAGAAGCCCAAGATGAACCTCCTGTAGAAACCTGCATGACCATGAAAGCTTCTTATAGCTTTTACTGAAGCAGGGGGAGGCAGCTTCTCAATTGCTTCAATTTTAGCCTTATCAACCTCTGTACCCTTCTTTGAAATTTTATGCCCCAACATAATACCTTCTTGCACCATGAAGAGGCATTTTTTCCAATTAAATATGAGGTTAGTCTCTTGACATCTTGCTAGCACCCTTTCAAGATTAGATAAACATAAATCAAACAATCACCAAAAACTGAAAAATCATCCATAAATACCTCCATGATGTCCCCCACGAGTCCTTCAAATATAGCTATCATGCATCTTTGGAATTTTTCGAAACCATTGGAAAGACCAAATGGCATCCGACGATATGCAAAAGTACCATATGGACACGTGAAAGTGGTTTTTTTTTTTTTTTTTTGTCCTCCGAAGCTATGGGAATTTGTAGGTAGCTAGAAAATCCATCTAAGAAACAATAATACTCATGTCCGGCTAACCTTTCCAATATTTGGTCAATAAAAGGGAGAGGGAAGTGATCTTTTCTAGTGGCTTTGTTTAGCATCCTATAATCTATGCAAAACCTCCGACCCGTAACCAATCTCATAAGGACTTACTCATTTTTATCATTGGGGCTCACCATCATTCCTCTCTTCTTTGGTACCACTTGAGTAGGACTCATCCAAACACTATCAGAAATAGGGTAAATGATGCCTGAATCTAAGAGCTTAACCACCTCACATTTTACCACTTCACTCATATGTGGGTTCAACCTACGTTGGGGTTGCACTACAGGTTGTGCACCTTCTTCCATTAAAATCTTATGAGTGCAGAAGGATGGACTAATTCCCTTTATATCAGTGATTTTCCAAGCTATAACTCCGTTATATTTTCCAAGGATACTTACCAATTTGGTTTTTTGTTCTATATTGAGATCTTTGGCAATGATCACATACAATTTACGTCCTTTAGACAGGAACACATATTCTAAATGCTCGGGCAGGTCTTTTAAGTCCAATTCGAGAGGATTGTCTATGGATGATTTCATTCTCCCTAAACTACTTTTCCCAATTTCCAACTTATTCATCCCATCCTCATTGGGGACTTCATCCGGATATGCCATTGATGTTTCCATCAACTCATCCTCAATGGATTCCAGCATCAACTCAAAAATAGGTTCGTCAAGAATATCTATTCTTAAACAAGAATCATCAGAAGACAACGAGTGTTGCATGCTCTTGTGGATTTGAATCACTACTTCTTCATCCCTAACCCTAAGTGTCAACCTCCCCCCATGAATATCGATTAACGCTTTTGCTGTAGCTAGAAAAGGTCTACCTAGGATTAGAGGGACTTTGGAATCTTCATCCATGTCAAGAATAACAAAATCTATTGGAAATATGAATTTATCAACTTTTACCAACATATCTTCTATTATACCCCTAGGATATTTGATGGATCTATCCGCGAGTTGAATACTCATCCTAGTGGGCTGTAGTTCTCCTAGGCCTAACCTTTTAAATGTTTTATAGGGTAATAAAGTAATGCTAGCACCTAGGTTTGCTAATGCATTACAGACATGAAGAGTGCCAATTAAACATGAAATAAAGAAACTCCCTGGATCTTTTCCTTTATGTGGCAAATTCGAGTTGTCCTGTAGGATGGCGGAGCATTCTTCGTTGAGGACTATTATGGACAACTCTTCCAATCGCTTTTTGTTGACGAGCATGCTTTTGAGGAATTTGGCATATTTGGGCATGTGAATTAAAGCTTCACTGAGTGGGATGTTTATGTGCAGTTGTTTAAATACCTCAAGAAATTTGTCGAATTGGGCATCCTTTCGGGCTTTGTGTAAACGGGTAGGATACGGTATTTCAGGAGGTGGACATGGGATAGCCGGCGCCGGTTCCAGTTCCTTAGCCAGCGCCGGTTCAGTTCTGTGTTGTGTGGTCTCAGGTTTTCCGGATAGCCGGCGCCGATTCTCTTCTTCCAACCAGCGCCGGTTGTCAGTTGGACTATCTGGTAATTCTTTTTCATTTCGCAATGTGACAACAGTTGTTTCCTCACTGGCTATTGGGGTTAGGTCGTGGGATTTTATCACCATGTCCGTAAAAAACCAAATTTGTCGTTTTATGTTGCGGATCATTGCTTCGAATTTCTCAAATATGGAATTGATGTCTTGGAAACGCCTCGTGACATGAACATCAAATTTCTCAATTAAGGTTTCAAGCTCTGCTGATTTTTGTGCTGTGAGTGTCATCTTAGGAGTGCAATGGAGGTACTGCCCCTCATTAGACTTACTCGAATTCCAATTCGCCATTTTTCCTACACATAGAAGCGAGTCAAATGCAGAATTACTGATAAAAACAGCATTACAAGGTTACAAAGTTAGCAAAAAGAACATAGTCAAAGTTAGTAAGTTAGGTTACAAGGGTATACAAGAATACATGAAATACAAAAGATATCACCTTTTCGTGAAAAGAACAATCGTACATATCTTACATATTTACATATTTACATGGTTAAATCAACAAAATCCAACCTTTCATGCTATTGTTCCCTGACAACGGCGTAAAAAACTTGATGTGTCCGGATTTGGGTATAAAAATCATATAAAAAATAAGCACATTCCCAATAAAGTTTAAATTAAAACGTTAACTCTAAATTATACATATGAGCAAGCGTACTCATCATTAACCGAGCATAGGATTCAAATGAGTGTCGATCCTCTAGGAACAAGTAGACATTAATCCCTTTTCTTTCATTGTTTAACTGACTCAATAAAGTGAAAAATGAATAAAAAGGAAAAGAAAATAAAATAAAATAAAATAAAAATATATACATGTCAAGAATGTAGAATTATGTAACTTAAACCATTATCTTGACATACATGACCTAAAGTACTTAATCTTTATCATAACTAATTATTCTCTTGATATCATGAAGGATAATATAGATTCACTTCTTTGTCTAATCCATGAATCCCTATCTTCTAGGTAACTTAGTATCGCATATCCTGTCTCAACCAGTCTTACCCAAAAGATGCATTAACCATAGTCATTGATTTAATTCCCATTCTTGGCAAATTATGCATAAAATTTACTAATGAATCCATATCCTGGAAGACATCAATTAACCTTTAATTACTTTATCTCTACTCTTAACCCCTTCATCCAAACAAGTTAATGGGAAAACCTAACCAATTAATCTCATAATATGCACAAGTAATCAAATACCAAGAATAACAATCAATTAATCAAAAGATCAAATAACTCTAAAAACCATGAATATCTACAACAATGTCAAATTACAATCAAACAATTAACATATCATTATTCAAGACAGAGAAAACAAAGTAAAAGAAAGCACTCATAGACAAGCCTCCTTCTTCTTCCTTTGAAGACCTTCATGCACAACTTTCCTTGAATTGAAGAATTCCCCCTTTGATTGAGTGATTTTCTATGATGATCAATGAAGTCTCTCCTTTTTCCTTCTGTTTTTCATCTATTTATAGTGTGAGGTATGTCCATTGGAAATGAGAGGAAACGACCATCTCCTCGATGGAGTTATCCTTTAGATCATTACCTAGAAGGGAAATTAATTTGTGGTGGTCAACACACTTGGCTTAGGGAATTGTTAATCTTCCCAAGAGACTATGTCAGTTTCCCTAAGAGCTAAATTAATTATTATCAGTTTTGATAAAGTGCACAAATTTATTTTATTTTCACAAACTAAATCTTTTTCTTTTATTTTTCATTTTTTTAGAAATGGTGGGAGGTTCTTTTAGTCCTTTGATCGTTATTCTCTGAGAGAATAAGCTAACGGGTCCAAATTATGTGGACTGGAAGAGGAACCTAGACATAATACTCACAGCTGAAGAGTATAAGTATGTCCTTCACGAAACTTGCCCTATAATCGGGGAAGGTTCCACCGCCGAGGAGTGAAAGCTGAGAAGGCATGGAAGAAGGCCAACGAGATGGTTCATTGCTATATGTTGGCCTTCATGTCTAATGTGTCCCAATCCAAACATGACCACATGGCCACTACGTATGATATAACTCAATCATTAACCCTGATATTTGCGGATAAGAGCAGGCCCACAAAGCAGGAGGCTCTTCGAACTATCATTAACACTAAGATAGCTGAGAGAGCATCAGTCAGAGAATATATACTTAAGATGATTACTGCTTTCAAGGAGGTAGAAATCTTAGGGGCTATTATTGACCCCAAGAGCCAAGTGGACATGGTTCTCGAATCTCTACCGAATTCCTTTACTCAGTTCAAGTTGAATTACAACATGAACAAGTTAAACATGAGTTTAACTAAGTTGATGAAGGAACTCCTGATGGCAGAGAAGGTCATGAAGCCTCAGTCAAATGCTATGATTGCTAAAGCTTCTTCCTCTAGAATAGGGCCCAAGCCTAGAAAGTTCAAAAGGAAGAAGGGAAACACAGCGGCCCAGCCCAAGACCCAGCCCAAAGACAAACCAAAGGGCAAGTGTTTTAAATGTGGAAAAAAGGGACACTGGAAAAAGAAGTGTCTAGATCTTCAAGCTAAGAAAAACCCCACAGGTAATGTTTTCTATCTAGAGTCTATATCAATTGTTGGATCAACTTCCACTTAGATTGTTGATTCAGGAGCTACTGATCATATCTATAACTCCTTGCAAGGGTGTAGAAAGATTAGAAAACTCAAGAAGGGCGAACATAGGCTACACGTGGGAAATGGAGTATAAGTCTGGGCCCTTGCAATGAGAGAACTGGATCTTATTTTGGATTGTAATAGAATAGTGGTTTTAAAAGATACTTTATATGTACCTAGATTTCGTCAGAATTTGATTTCAGTTACAAAACTAATAAATCAAGGATATTCTGTATCTTTCCATTCTGATATTTCTATCAGTAGAGATGGAGAAATTTTATGTACTGGGCACATGTATGAAAATCTATTCTTCTTAAACCCTATTAACAATCAATTAAATAACACTCAATCTGAACCTTTAACTAAGAAGAGAAATACCAATGTCAATGACTCATACTTTTAGCACCTAAGGTTGAGTCATATCAACTCAATCAGGATTCAGAGGTTAATCCATGATGGGCCATTGGGCTCATTGAGACTGGAAAATTGGCCTCAGTGTGAATCCTGCCTGATGGGAAAGACGACCAAAAGGTTATTTACACCAAAGGCGGATAAAGTTAAGAAAATATTGAGTCTTGTTCACATTGATGTGTGTGGTCCCTTGTCTACACCAACTAGAGGGGGTTTTGAGTACTTTATCACTTTCACGGATGATTGTACAAGGTTTGGTTATGTTTACCTGATGAGGTGCAAGTCTGACTCTTTTGATAAGTTTAAGGAGTTTAAGGCTGAAGTAGAGCGTCAGACAGGTAAATTAATCAAAACCTTATGATCGAATCGTGGTGGAGAGTACCTTCTTGGTAAATTCAAGGACTACATGGTACATCATGGATTAGTATCCCAACTCTCTGCCCCAGGGACACTCCAGCAGAATGGAGTAGCCAAGAGGAGGAACAGAACATTAATGGAAATGGTCCAAAGCATGATGTCTCATGCTACTCTTCCAGTGTCTTTTTGGGGATATGCCCTGGAAACAGCGGCATACATTCTGAACTTAGTGCCTTCCAAGTCAGTACCCAAGACTCCCTATGAGATGTGAATTGAGCGTAAGCCAAGTCTAAATCATCTCAGGATATGGGGTTGTCCAGCTTATGTACTGGTCAAGGGAGGCAAGTTGGAACTAAGATCAGAATTATGCTATTTTGTTGGGTATTATCCAAAAGGGACAAAGGGTGGTTACTTTTATTATCCTAAGAAGCAAAAAGTACTAGTTAGTGCCAATGCTAGATACTTAGAATATAATCAGAGTACTTCCACTAAAGGTTCAACTAGGTTGGAACTTGAGGAAAAGTTATCTTTAGAATCAACTTCTTCTGACCCGATTGTGGAACAAGAAGAGGCATGCCTCAAGAGCCTGTACAAATGGAGCCTCGTCGTAGTGCGAGAGTGTCTAAGGTTCCAGAGAGTTAGACTAGAGAAGCTTTCGAGCTAGTCTCTGACCATCAAGTACAAGACCCCACTAGATACGAAGAGGCTATTGCTGATGTCAATGCAAATCTTTGGCATGAAGCAATGAAAGCCGAGATTGAGTCTATGTACTTCAATTAGGTTTGGAATCTTGTAGCTTTACCTGAAGGGATAAAACCTATTGGGTATAAGTTGGTATACAAGAGGAAGAGTGGAGCGATTAGGAAGGTTGAAACCTTCAAAGTTAGGCTTGTGGCAAAAGAGTATACTCAGAAAGAAGGTATCGATTATGAGGAAACCTTTTCCCTAATAGCCATGCTTAAGTCCATCCATATCCTTCTTGCCATCGCATGTCAGTATGACTACGAGATATGGCAAATGGATGTCAAGACAGCCTTTTTAAATGGCCATCTTAGCGAAGACATCTATATGTCCCAACCGGAAGGGTTTATTGCTAAAGGCCAATAACATATGGTTTGCAAGCTTAAGAAGTCCATTTATGGACTTATGCACGCATCGAGAGCATAGAACATTTATTTTGATGAGACTGTAAAGTCTTACGATTTTATTCAAAACGAGGATGAACCATGCATGTACAGGAAGCTTGAAGGAATTAATGTGATTTTTCTTGTCTTGTATGTGGATGACATTCTACTCATTGGAAATGATGTAGGGTTATTATCATCTACAAAGGTTTGGCTATCTAGTCAATTTAGTATGAAGGACTTGGGAGAAGCCAGTTATATTCTTAGTATTATGCTTCTTATAAATAGGAAGTAGAGAATGTTAGGATTATCCCAAATGACATACATTGACAAGATGCTGGCTAAGTACAACATGGACTTATGTAAGGGAGCTCTAATGCCTTGCAGACATGGGTAGTTTTTTTCTTCAAAGGACTGTCCTAAGTCTCAAGAAGGAAAAGACATAATGAGTAGGATTCCCTACGCTTCGGCTGTGGGAAGTTTTATGTACGCCATGCTATGTACTAGGCTAGATATCTACTTTGCCATAGGCTTGGTTAGCAGATATCAGTCAAATCCTGGAAAGATTCGTTGACAAGCTGTAAAACATATTCTCAAGTACCTCAAGGGAACAAGAGATTATATGCTGGTTTACAGTGCTAATGACTTGGTTCCTATAGGATACACAGACTCAGACTTCCAAGCAGATAAGGATGAGAGAAAATCCACTATTGGATATGTCTTCACCTTGTTTGGAAAAGCTATTTCATGGAGGAGTATCAAGCAATCTTGCATTGCTGACTCAACCATGGAAGCTGAATATGTGGTAGTTTCAGAGGCATCCAAGGAAACAGTCTGGATCTGGAAGTTCCTTTCAGAACTTGGAGTCGTGCCACAAATGGACAGGCCGATTCTGATGTGTTGCAATAATACTGGAACAGTATCGCATTCCAAAGAACCCAGGAACCACAAGAAGGAGAAGCACATAGAGAGGAAGTACCATCTGATCCGGAATTTGATCCAGAGATGGGAAGTCGTGGTGCAACAAATTGCCTCAGAGAACAATCTAATAGATCCATTCACTAAGCCTTTGCCTGAGGGAGTCTTCAAGAGACATTTAGATGCCATAGGGGTGGGCACCTACACACTTACTTAGTCTTAGAATGCAAGTGGGAGATTGTTAGGAAATATGCCCTTTTATACTAGGTTTCTGATGTAAACATCGAATGTTTTAATAAAATAATTTATTTTCAGAAATTGTTTGTGAATTTATATTTTATTTGTACATAATTTCATTTGAAAAAGACCCATTGTGTTTAAATAAGTGATCCATATGAATGGTGGTCTTTCACAGTAAGGTATGTGTAACACCCCGCTACCTAGGCCCGCCAGGGCCAGGGATGTCGCCCCGTCCAAAGGATAAGGGGTCTTTATAACTAGGACACACAAATATAATAGCGGAAATAAAATGATACTCCAACTTAAAATTTATTACAACCCAAAAGAAATAATAATAAATCCAAGAATACTCAAAATAAATCCATAATAAAAATTCATCCGCTCTCAACTCTCCCAACATTACACAAAATAAATCCTCAGAAAATTCTTCCAAAGCAGACAATATATAACTACTCATGCCCACAACAGGATGGACCTGAAATCATGATAAAATGGTGGTGAGACAGAAATCTCAGTAAGTCCGTGTGTACTTCGGGTGTTTAGTGAAAACAGTTCGTAGATGCAAAGTGTGAAACCTTTATAAGAGAAATACTGGCAAGCAATAACATTAGTCAAAAACAAGAGTGGCGTTTTGGCTTTTCCAGCCATACATAAGTAATAAAATCAACCACTCGAAAGAAAGGGATATGGGTTATCACACGTTAGGCCCCATAATCGGTCAGAATGCCGACACTTTGTGCAGACTGACAAAAGTAGGTGATCGCCCTACTAGTCAAGATACTCCTCCTTCTCTATACCCAAACAACAATCGGGTGTCCATTCCGGCAAACCACAGTCACTTGACTGAAAACAAACTGCTAGCTTGGATCGGCACGACTCACTGGACTGGCATCTTATTCGGGAAGGACTCACCTCTCAAGGTGGCCACCTACTGAGAGACTTACCCTAACCCTTCAAAGACTAGTCCTAGTAGTCCACCCTTATTGAGTTCTCAACGACGTTTCCCACTTGGGATAAAGTGAACAAAACACTGTTCCACATGAAAATGGCAATTTATGGGTTTTCTAAAGTCTTTAACAAAATTAGTTCTAGAAAGAGTTTGAGTTTGAGTAAATCTGCTAATTGGCTTTTAAATAATTCAAATGTTTGAAATAAGAAAGGATTTAACCCTCAATTGCCTTTACATAAATGAGTGCCCCATCCACTCTACACTTGGCTTGCCATAATAAACATTTTGCATCAAACAGGTTTTATGCAGGAGCTTACATGATTCTTGCTCACAATAACAAGGTCTCCAACGGTAGACCTAACCCCACATGGGCAAATACAAATCACAATTAATTTCAAGCCACAAACTACTTCGTTAATTTTAAATCGACTCAACTTACTACTACCATGATCCTAGTGTCCCAAGCTTTAAGGTTAAACAATAAGTAAATAGGTTTAAGAGTTGACCCTAGCACAATTATTTAAAATAATTAATGGTTTGGGAAATAAATTTAATAAGTTGAAAGCTTAAATCTTGTTAGGAAAAATTTAGAGTTTATTTGATCAAGAGTTCTAGGTAGTATTAAATAAAATAATGATTTATTAATAATTTAGTTGTTAGAAAATAATTGGTAGCTCAAATTAGTTGAAAATAAATTTAATGAGTCTCACTTGAACAATATTAAATAAAATTTTAAGGAGTTTTGATTAGAAGATAATAGTTAAATTTTTAGTAATATATATTCTACTAATTGTAATTATTTTCATAAAGGCTTTAATTGATCTCAGTATATTAAGTAATATATACATATATATATATATTATTTTCCTGGCAAAAATCATTATTTGTTTGACTAAAATATCCTTTATATATATGACAATCCAAATCTACCCTTCCCAGGGTTTTTTTTTTTTTTTGAAAAGACTAAGAGAAATTATTTTATTGAATACTTTATTCATGAAGTAAAAATTTGTTTGGGGACAACTAGATCATGATCAAATTCCTATGGCTAACCACAATCAATACATACACAATCCTTTAATTCATCAAATCATCCAAATCATGCATACAAGCATAGATCTCAATTTATCAACACATGATCTAACTCCTACTAGCATAAATATGATCATGGCTTCAATATTAATCCATCATGAATATAAACCCTATTCACCAAATGTGACATAATCTCTAGCATACTTCATCACATATACTACTTATGACATGCATCAACCTCAAATCATCATATAATCATCCAAGACAATCCTTCCATGCATAAATCCCATCTCCTTCACAATCATACATATATTCATACTTCAATCTCAACAATATATATATATATATATATATATATATATATATACTCAAATCCTATCACCATCCACCTATTATCATTATCACCCTAGAGACATGCTTCTAGAGTTTAAAAGAAGGATTGATGGTACTTACTTGGTTGATGAACGCCTTGAAGGAGTTTAGAGTAGATCTCAACTCCTAGGTGTCTAACTTTGTCCAAAAGAGATGGCGAGAGCATGATTATGGAGAAGAAGTCATCCGGCCAAGGGAGAGGAGTTTTGACTGAGAGAGAGAGCGAGAGAGAGAGAGAGAGAGAAGAGATCATTAGTATGTTTATTCACATAGGTTCTCACTAGAGATCATGTTTGGAGAAGATGAAGTTGATAGAGTAAATTTACCTTGAAGATGTTCTTGTCCTTCACAGAAATTTCTGCTTTTGATCCGAAGTAGAAAGATGATTTGAGGAATTTGATGTTAATAATGGTGTTGATGGACTCACAGCAGTGAGTAGGTCAAATCTGGAAGTTTTTGAGAGGATTTGAGATGGTTTGGAGGGGTATTAAGTGTAGGGAAGAGGTAGGTGTTCTTGGTGTAGTGTGTGTGTGTGTTCTTGGAGATTGAGAGATTTCGAGAGGTGGTTCTTGTGCAACTGTCGAATTTTTGTGAGGGTTAGGGCTGGCCAAATTTCTGTAGGGTTTAGGGAGTTGTTTATTTGATTTGGAAGAGAAATTGAAGGGTTAGTTGTCACAATCCTTGGAGAATATTTTTAGGAAGTGAATTTGAAAACTCAGTATTCTAGGATATCTTGATAATTTGCAGAGCTTTGAAGGTCTCCTATGGCCAACTGGCTGAGCAGCTTTTCTGAGGAATTAAAGCTGATTCAAGGTGGCTTATGGTGGTTGAAACTAAGGTGCACAATGATGAAGAAGTTGTCTGGTCATTTGAGTAAGATATTATGGAAGGTTGCTAAACAAGGATGGCTGGAATTTTAGAAACCAATCAAGCTAAATTGCAAGGATTTGTTGGAGAGAATTTCGGACAGCCAATGCTGAATTTTGTGCAGAAGCTTGAGGGAAACAATGGAGCTCTGTTAATGGATGTTTAAGGAAGGTTTTGACAGATTAAGGTTGGTGTTTCGGCCAGAAGAAAAATAGTCAACAAAGCTGGAAATTTGGACTGCCCAGCATTTCGCTGAACAGGAATTTTTCTGGGCAGATTTTCGGCTGCCACTTCCAGCCAATTTTCAGCGAGCTTGGAAGGAATTTCAGGGGTATTCAAGGCTTGTTTCCAGCCTTCTTCATGAAGGAAAAACATGGCTAAGGTACTGAACAAGATCTGAAAGAAAACAGCTTGGTTTTGGAATCTCAAAACTGTTTTTCGTACAAGAATTTTTTCCTGTTTTGCTCCAGCTTTGAGCAGTCCGAAATTGGTCAAGAATTTTCAAGTTTCAAGCTGATCGTAAAGATCATTTTTCTGGCAGCATTTGGGAGGGAATGTTAGCTAAAAATTTCGACATTTTGAAGGTACAACAAGCTGGAAAATTTCAGCTCATGCCATGAAGGAAGATGAACTAGTCTAGAGTGAAATTTCAGCAAGCTTACTAGAGGGATTTTTTCCCTTGGAATTTCCCACCATTCTTCCACATTTTTCAGACCATGAGAAGCCTTTTACTAGGGCATTTTGATCCCACGAGATCACAGCATTTGACTAAAATTTTTGGAAAGAAAATGGATAGAACATCTTGATTAAACTAAGAAGTTGTAACCTAAGGAAAACCAAAGATCAAGGGAACAAGAATTCCCTTTAGGAAATTCGAGTAGGGCAAAAGAGTGGAATGAGAATACTCCTAGCATGTCTCTCTTAGGACATCATCCTTACCTTACTCTAAGCTCCTAAGACCGAAATTTCCTCCACTAAGCAAAAATAAAATTTAATCTAGCTAAAGCTTCTATGATGGAATTTGAACCCAAGACCTCAAGAATTAATTCCAAAGCTCTAACCACTACACTACAACAACTTTTGTTGATATTTTCACTAGAAAATTATTTTCTATTCAATCCACAGGCTATCTCCCTATTTTCACCTCGGGTAAAAATTACCATCTTGCCCCTCTCACACAATACTCACCAACAAGACTTCAAGACAATAAAACCCGAATCCAAAACACATAAAAATCATATGAAAATATATTTAACCATGAAATAAAATATGATATGCATCCCAACCCCCTTACTCTAAGGTTGGTTTTGACCGGGGTTTCACATCCTCCCCTCATTAGAAGAATTGCGTCCCGAAATTCAAGCATACCTCTATTTCAGCTCGGGATACTTCCGCTTAACCCATTCTTCTGATTCCCATGTGGCATCCTGTGTGCCATGGTGCTCCCACTGAATCTTAACCATTTGTATCTGCTTATTTCACAGGGTTTTAACACGCGGTCCAATATCCGCACAGGCTTCTCCACGTAGCTCAAATCTGGCTGTAACACCAATAGCTCATCATTCAATACATGACCGGGATCCGCATTATACTTCTTCAATTGTGACACATGGAACACATCGTGGATTCCCGTCAACCCATCCGGCAAGTCTAATCGGTAAGCTACTAGTCCAATTCTTTCCTTAATGAGAAACAGCCCCAAATACCTCGGATTCAACTTTCCACCTTTCGGATCCTTCAATATTCCCCTATTCGGAGTCAGCTTCAGAAATGCGCGATCCCCAACTTGAAATTCTAGATCCTTTCGCCGATTGTCCGCATAGCTCTTCTGTCGGCTTTGAGCCGCCTTTAACCTTTCCCGAATCAGTTTCACTTTATCCAACATTTCTTGGACACAGACCTCTCCAATTTTGCTCACATGACCATCTTCCGTCCAACTCCAATACAACGGTACCTGACACTTACGCCCATACAAAGCCTCATATGGTGCCATCCCAATTGAGGCTTGGTAGCTGTTATTATACGATAGCTCGGCATACGACACACTCGATCCACTTATCCCCGAAATCCAGGACACAGGCTCTCAACATATCTTCTAATATTTGGATCACCCTTTCTAATTACCCATCAGTCGGCGGATGCGCCGTCGTAATGAATTTCAAATTCGATCCCATCGCTTCCTGGAACTTTCCCCAAAAACGAGAAGTAAACCTCGGGTCTCGGTCGGATACTATGCTCGAAGGTACTCCATGAAGTCGGACTATCTCTCGAACATAAGTCTGAGCCAGCTTCTCCATGGAGTCCCTCACATTTACCGGTATGAAATGGGCCGACTTGGTCAGTCGATCCACCACTACCCATTCGGCATCCTTCTGAGTCTTTGACATGGGGAGTCTGATGACAAAGTTCATAGTCACCTCCTCCCACTTCCATTTCGGCACAGGCAATGGCTGCAATAGTCCTGCTGACTTCTTATGCTCCGCTTTAACTTTCTGGCAGGTGAGACAGGTCGAAACGTACTTGACCACATCTCGCTTCAGTCCGGGCCACTAATAAGCTCTCTTCAAATCCTGATACATTTTGGCCTCCCCCGGATGAATGGCGTACTTGCTCTTGTGTGCCTCCTCCAAAATTCTGTCCTTTAATTGCAGCTCCCCGGGTACACACAATTGATCTCTGAAATGGAAAATTCTCGCTTCATCTTGATGGAATTCACTGTCTGGTCGCTTAAGATCCTTATCCTTGAAGATTTGAAACTCGGCGTTGCTTCGCTGAGCCTCCACTATTTCTTGCTTCAAATCCGGCACCAACTTCAAGTTGCTGATAACAATTCTTTTGTCTCGCACTTCCGCCCTTCTGTCCAATACGTCATAAACTACTTGCATTTCCTGCACCTTTAGTCTGGCTATTCCAACTTTTCTGCTCAGGGCATCCGCCACAACGTTGGCGTTCCTGGGATGGTAGTTGATTGGGCAACGGTATTCTTCCAAGAACTCCATCCACCTTCGCTGCCTCAAGTTCAAATCTTTCTCAGTGAATATATACTTCAGACTCTTATGGTCGGTGAACACCTCATATTCGGTTCCATACAAGTAGTGTCGCCATTTCTTTAGGGCAAACACTATTGCTGCCAGCTCCAGATCATGAGTGGGGTAGTTCACTTCATAAGGTTGCAACTTCCAAGATGCATATGCAATCACTTTTCTGTCTTGCATCAACACCACCCCCAGTCCTTCCTTCGAAGCGTTGGTGTACAGCGCATAAGGTTTGCCTTCCTCTGGTAGACTTAATACCGGTGCTGTCATGGGTCTCTTCTTCAATTCTTGGAAACTTTTCTCGCATTTTTCGTTCCACACAAACGGAACATCCTTTCTCAACAAACGGGTCATTAGCGATGCGAGCGTCGAGAATCCCTTGATAAACCTTCAGTAGTACCCCGCCAACCCTAAGAAACTTCGGATCTTAGTAATATTCTCCAACTGCTTCAAGTCTGCTACCGCTTCAAACTTGGCCGGATCTACCTTAATTCCCTCCTTGGTCACCACATGACCAAGGAATGCCACACTGTCTAACCAGAATTCACACTTGCTGAAGCGTACAGCTTGTGCTCCTGCAGTTTCTCCAGCACGAGCCTCAGATGCTCTGCATACTCCTCCGGACTCTTGGAGTATATCAAAATGTCGTCAATAAAGACCACCAAAAACTTATCTAGATAGGGTCGGAATACTCGGTGCATCAGGTCCATGAATACTGCTGGAGCGTTAGTTACCCCAAACGGCATCACCACGAACTCGTAATGTCCACAGCGGGTGTTAAAAACTATCTTGGGAATATCGTCTTCTCTTATCCGCACCTGGTAGTAACCTTACCTCAGATCCAACTTGGAATAGCAATTGGATCCTTGCAGCTGATCAAACAGCTCGTCAATCAGTGGGAGAGGGTACTTGTTCTTAATCATCAAATTGTTCAGCCCTCGGTAGTCGATGCATAGCCTCAAGGTCCCGTCCTTCTTCTTCACAAATAGTACAGGTGCTCCCCAAGGTGACGTGCTGGGTCGGATGTAACCTTGACCCACCAACTCCTCTAACTGCTCCTTCAATTCCTTCAATTCTGCCGGTGCCATTCAGTACGGAGTCCGTGATACTGGTTCCGCCCCCGGAATTAAGTCGATAGTGAATTCCACCTTTCGGTCGGGAGGTAGAGAGTCAAGCTCCGCTGGGAACACATCGGGAAAGTCCCTCACCACTTCGATGTCCTCCAGAGTGCACTGGTCCTTCGGCTTGTTTATCACGTAAGCCAGATAACCTTGACAACCTTGCCTCAACAATTTCCGGGCCTTAGCCCCCGCAATCAAGTACTTCAGCTCTTTCACTCTCTTGCCATTAAATTCTAACACATCATAACCCGGCCTGACGAACTGAACTGACTTATTTTTACAGTCTACCGTAGCTCCATGTTTGGCTAACCAGTCCATCCCCAAAATCAAGTCATAGTCCTCAATGTTTAACACAATCAAATCTCCCTCCAGGTTTTCTGTCCCTACTTTAATATTACAATCCTTCACATACCGATCTGCTAGCACTATTTTCCCCAAATGTGTGCTTACTTCTAAAATGAAGGGTAGCTCCACTCCATCCCAACCCAAATGACAAGCACACAACTTGTTTATATATGAATGAGTAGATCCAGGATCAATCAAAGCATTAACAGAACGTCCTTGAATAGTGAACGTACCTTCTACCACCGCTGCATCGGCCCCAACTTCCTCTCTGTTGAGCGCGAATACCTTAGCCTTCACTTGCGGCTTCGGTGCTCCACTCCCGGATGCTCCAGTGGCGTTGGTTCGGTTGGGCCCTGGGTTCTGAGCCAAGTTTCCTTGCCCGACCCAGTGCAACTTGGGGCAGGTGCTCCTCAGATGGTTCGGGTCACCGCATTGATAGCATTTTCTATCTCTGCCCTTGGACCAATAGTTTCTCTCAGTGTGGCCCTTCTTCCCACACTGCCTACACGATGGGAGATTCGGTGCAGGTCCAGTTGGTGCTGTCCGGGCCTACTTTCCCCGGTTCTGCCATTGATGATTGGCAGGGCGCTTGTGGGGTTGCAGCCTCGGGAAATGTCCCTGCGGCTGTCCTAGTGGTTGGAAAAGCTTGGCCGCCATCCTGCTGCGGTCCTCATTCTCCGTGCGAGTAGCCGCGTCCACAGCCCCCGAGTAAGTTGTTGGTGGAACAGGTGTCAATACTCTCCTCAGCTCCGGTCTTAGCCCTTTGACGAAGTGCCTCGTCCTATTCTGCTCGGTATCCACCAATCTTCGGCAATATTTAGACAATTGCGTGAATCGCGCCGCATATTGAGCCACTAACATGCTCCCCTGCCTCAGATTCTGAAATTCGTCCTCCCACTTCTCCACAATCCACTGTGGGATGTACTCAACCCTGAAGGCTTCAACGAAGTTAGACCACGCCCATTCTTGCTCATCCACCACCCAGTCCTCTTGGACCTGCTGCCACTATGCCCGAGCTGGCCCTCTCAATCGAAAAGCTGCAAACTTAACCATCTGCTCCTCCGAGTACTGGAGCGTTGCGAAAATGTTCTCCATTTGCTCGACCCATTGTTCGGCCTTCTGATCTTGTTCGGCTTCACCCATAAAAATGGGCGGTTAGAATTTCAAGAACTTCTCTAACGCCTCGTCTTCCCCTCTAGGGTTCCTCCACTCGACCAAAGTCTGAAGAATCTCGGCCACCTTACCGAGTGCCTGGCCCATTGACACATCAGCCGGGGCATCCGTCCCCATTCCCATCTCAGGATCACTTCGTCCATTACCCGGATTGGGTGATTGCATCTACTCAGTTTCAACTTCCAGTGCTACATGGTCTGCCTCCGGAATCCTTCTGGCTGAAGAAGCTGCACGACGCTTGGGTGCCATTCTAAACTATACCCCAGATGTCAAGTGAATGCACTCAAGCATCAAATCATTTTAGTTGTCCATACATGCATAGTTAAGTGTGAGTAGAGAGAAATCATATGCAAACTTATTTAGAGGATTGCACATAATTTTGATTTCAAAAATTGACTTGCATAAATCCAAAATTGTGAACAGAACATAGAATTGAAAATTTTTGACAAACTAGTTCTCAAAAGACAGTAATTAAATAATCATCCAAGCAAAATAACTCCTAACTCTCTAATCCTCATCCGAACCCTCATCATCGGCCTCATACAACCAACCTCCAATGTTCTTGGAAAAATCCACCCCATCCCCGCTAGCAAATCCCTCTATTGGTCCCTTCCCAGGGCGCCTAGAGCTCTCACCGGGCTCAACTTGGCTGAAGGACGGGATAAAGGAAGGCCTAGATGGAGACTCATAGTTTATCTCCCCCGGGTCATCACTATCTGCTGCTAAATCCACCTCAGGATTAGGAGGGTGGGGTTCAGGCTCCACTATCATCACCTCATCCTCACTGTCAGAGCTTATGTCTATCACCGGGATTAGAGGTGGCTCTAGGATCTAGACCTCGTCCTCACAGCTATCTTCCATAAGGTCAATCTCATCGTCACTGTTATCCATCATAGGGATAACTGGCTGAGGGGCAGGCTGGGGAACTGGAAGGTCCTCCTAGTCTAGATAGTAAGGCAGGTGCCACTGCTGCCCTTTCCTTGCAGTCCTAAGCAGTCTAACCATCCAACAGCATCAACAAGATAGGTTAGCTAAGATTTAAACTTAAATAAATAAAACATATATCATCAATATTTTCCTATAACCTAGTCTTTGATACCACTTGTAACACCCCGCTACCTAGGCCTGCCAGGGCCATGGATGTCGCCCCGTCCAAAGGACAGTCTTTATAACTAGGACACACAAATATAATAGCGGAAATAAAATGATACTTCAACTGAAAATTTATTACAACCCAAAAGAAATAATAATAAATCCAAGAATACTCAAAAAAAATCCATAATAAAAATTCATCCACTCACAGTTCTCCCAACATTACACAAAATAAATCCTCAGAAAATTCTTCCAAAGCAGACAATATATAGCTACTCATGCCCACAGCGGGATGGACCGGAAATCATGATAAAATGGTGGTGAGACAGAAATCTCAGTAAGTCCGTGTGTACTTCGGGTGTTTAGTGAAAACAGTTCGTAGATGCAAAGTGTGAAACCTTTATAAGAGAAATACTGGCAAGTAATAACATTAGTAAAAAACAAGAGTGGCGTTTTGGCTTTTCCAGCCATACATAAGTAATAAAATTAACCACTCGAAAGAAAGGGATATGGGTTACCACACGTTGGGCCCCATAATCGGTCAGAATGCCGCCACTTTGTGCAGACTGACAAAAGTAGGTGATCGGCCTACTGGGTAAGATACTCCTCCTTCTCTATACCCAAACAACAACCGGGTGTCCATTCCGGCAAACCACAGTCACTTGACTGAAAACAAACTGCTAGCTTGGATCGGCACTACTCACTGGACTAACATCTTATCCGGGAAGGACTCACCCTTCAGAGGTGGCCACCTGCTGAGAGACTTACCCTAACCCTTCAAAGACTAGTCCTAATAGTCCACCCTTATTGAGTTCTCAACGACGTTTCCCACATGGGATAAAATGAACAAAATACTGTTCCACATGAAAATGGCAATTTATGGGTTTTCTAAAGTCTTTAACAAAATCAGTTCTAGAAAGAGTTTGAGTTTGAGTAAATCTGCTCATTGGCTTTTAAATAATTCAAATGTTTGAAATAAGAAAGGATTTAGCCCTCAATTGCCTTTACATAAATGAGTGTCCATGCACTCTGCACTTGGCTTGCCATAATAAACATTTTGTATCAAACAGGTTTTATGCAGGAGCTTACCTGATTCTTGCTCACAATAACAAGGTCTCCAACGGCAGACCTAACCCCACATGGGCAAATACAAATCACAATCAATTTCAAGCTATAAACTACTTCCTTAATTTTAAATCGACTCAACTTACTACTACCATGATCCTAGTGTCCCAAGCTTTAAGGTTAAACAATAAGTAAATAGGTTTAAGAGTTGACCCTAGCACAATTATTTAAAATAATTAATGGTTTGGGAAATAAATTTAATAAGTTGAAAGCTTAAATCTTGCTAGGGAAAATTTAGAGTTTATTTGATCAAGAGTTCTAGGTAGTATTAAATAAAATATTGATTTATTAATAATTTAGTTTTTAGAAAATAATTGGTCGCTAAAATTAGTTGAAAATAAATTTAATGAGTCTCACTTGAACAATATTAAATAAATTCTTAAGGAGTTTTGATTAGAAGATAATAGTTAAATTTTTAGTAATATATATTCTACTAATTGTAATTATTTTCATAAAGGCTTTAATTGATCTCATTATATTAAGTAATATATACATATATATGTATATATATTTATTTATTTTCCTAGCAAAAATCATTATTTGTTTGACTAAAATATCCTTTATATATATGACAATCCAAATCTACCCTTCCTAGGGTTTTTTTTTTTTTTAAATACTAAGAGAAATTATTTTATTGAATATTTTATTCAAGAAGTAAAAATTTGTTTAGGGACAACTAGATCATGACCAAATTCCTATGGCTAACCACAATCAATACATACACAATTCTTTAATTCATCAAATCATCCAAATCATGCATACAAGCATAGATCTCAATTTATCAACACATGATCTAACCCCTACTAGCATAAATATGATCATGGCTTCAATATTAATCCATCATGAATATAAACCCTATTCACCAAAGGTGACATAATCTCTAGCATACTTCATCACATATACTACTTATGACATGCATCAACCTCAAATCATCATATAATCATCCAAGACAATCCTTCCATGCATAAATCCCATCTCCTTCACAATCATACATATATTCATACTTCAATCTCAACAATATATATATATACTCAAATCCTATCACCATCCACCTACATGCTTCTAGAGTTTAAAAGAAGGATTGATGGTACTTACTTGGTTGATGAACGCCTTGAAGAAGTTTAGAGTAGATCTCAACTCCTAGGTGTTTAACTTTGTCCAAAGGAGATGGCGAGAGCATGATTATGGAGAAGAAGTCATCCGGCCAAGGGAGAGGAGTTTCGGCTGTGAGAGAGAGAGAGAGAGAGAGAGAGAGAGAGAGAGAGAGAGAGAGAGAGAGAGAGAGAGAGAGAGAGAGAGAGAAGAAGAAGAAGAAGAGATCATTAGTATGTTTATTCACATAGGTTCTCACAAGAGATCATGTTTGGAGAAGATGAAGTTGATAGAGTAAATTTACCTTGAAGATGTTCTTGTCATTCACAGAAATTTCTGCTTTTGATCCGAAGTAGCAAGATGATTTGAGGAATTTGATGTTAATAATGGTGTTGATGGACTCACAGCAGTGAGTAGGTCAAATCTAGAAGTTTTTGAAAGGATTTGAGATGGTTTGGAGAGGTATTAAGTGTAGGAAAGAGGTATGTGTTCTTGGTGTAGTGTGTGTGTTCTTGGATATTGAGAGATTTCGAGAGGTGGTTCTTGTGCAGCTGCCGAATTTTTGTGAGGGATAGGGCTGGCCGAATTTCTGTAGGGTTTAGGGAGTTTTTTCTTTGATTTGGAAGAGAAAAGGAAGGGTTAGTTGTCACAATCCTTGGAGAATATTTTTAGGAAGTGAATTTGGAAACTAAATATTCTAGGATATCTTGATAATTTGTAGAGCTTTGAAGGTCTCCTATGGCCGACTGGTTGAGCAGCTTTTCTGAGGAATTCAAGCTGATTCATGGTGGCTTATGGTGGTTGAAACTAAGGTGCACAATGATGAAGAAGATGTCTGGTCATTTGAGTAAGATATTATGGAAGGTTGCTAAACAAGGATGACTGGAATTTTGGAAACCAATCAAGCTAAATTGCAGGGATTTGTTGGAGAGATTTTCGGACAGCCATTGCTGAATTTGGTGCAGATGCTTGAGGGAAACAATGGAGCTCTGTTAATGGACGTTTAAGGAAGGTTTTGACAGATTAAGGTTGGTGCTTCGGCCAGAAGAAAAATAGGAAACAAAGCTTGAAATTTGGACTGCCCAGCATGTCGCTGAACAGGAATTTTTCTGGGCAGATTTTCGATTGCCACTTCCAGCCAATTTTCAGCGAGTTTTGAAGGGAATTTCAGGGGTATTCAAGGCTGGTTTCTAGCCTTCTTCATGAAGGAAAAACATGGCTAAGGTACTGAACAAGATCTGAAAGAAAACAGCTTGGTTTTGGACTCTGAAAACTGTTTTTCGTACAAGAATTTTTTCCTATTTTACTCCAGCTTTGAGCAGTCCGAAATTGGTCAAGAATTTTCAGGTTTCAAACTGATCCTAAAGATCATTTTTCTGGAAGAATTTGGGAGGGAATGTTAACTAAAAATTTCGACATTTTGAAGGTACAACAAGCTGGAAAATTTCAGCTCATGACATGAAGGAAGATGAACTAGTCTAGAGTGAAATTTCAGCAAGCTTACTAGAGGGATTTTTCCCCTTGGAATTTCCCACCATTCTTCCATATTTTTTCAGACCATGAGAAGCATTTTACTAGGGCATTTTGATCCCATGAGATCACAGAATTTTACTAAAATTTCTGGAAAGAAAATGGATAGAACATCTTGATCAAACTAAGAAGTTTTAACCTAAGGAAAACCAAAAATCAAGGGAACCAGAATTCCCTTTAGGAAATTCGAGTAGGACAAAAGAGTGGAATGAGAATACTCCTAGCATGTCTCTCTTAGGACATCATCCCTACCTTACTCTAAGCTCCTAAGACCAAAATTTCCTCCACTACGCAAGAATAAAATTTAATCTAGCTAAAGCTTCTATGATGGAATTTGAACCCAAGACCTCAAGAATTAATTCCAAAGCCCTAAACACTACACCACAACAACTCTTATTGATATTTTCACTAGAAAATTATTTTCTATTCAATCCACAGGCTATCTCCCTATTTTCACCTCGGGCAAAAATTACCATCTTGCCCCTCTCACACAATACTCACCAACAAGACTTCAAGACAATAAAACCCGAATCCAAAACACATAAAAATCATATGAAAATATATTTAACCATGAAATAAAATATGATATGCATCCCAACCCCCTTACTCTAAGGTTGGTTTTGACCGGGGTTTCACAGTATGGATCATAGGTTATTTATCACATAAACATTTGTTCTTAACTGATTGATGAGGATGGAAATCTCATCATGTTTAAATTATTATGTTATGAATTCCAATTAGGGGATGGCTTACCTTTAGCCAGTGAGTAGTCCACTCACTTCATGACATCAGCGTATTTCGAGTACATAGAATAGGACCTGTAGTAGTGGTTTCTTAGAGTACTATTTGGTAGAAAACTAGACTACTACTGCTATAACGTGGACTAATACTCTACGGATTGAGTATAAGTTGGAAGTCTGACAAAGCTGGAAGCATGTACTTTGATATGCTTTAGTTGAGGAACCAATATACTTGTATATTTGGTATATGTAACTAGTTAGTTAAGACAAACTTGTACAAGATAGTTTCTATACTATATCGCCCTTTGGGGTTGTCAGAATGATCTAAATGTCTAAGGCCCTAGGAAACATAACTTGGATATTTACTTTAGGGTAGCTCCCTTAGAAAACGGAAACACTCCAAAAAGTTGTGGATTATTGGACAAGAAGCCTAAGGATGGTAGATGTCATTTAGAGAGGTGTTAGTATACTTCTTCCTTTTTAAATGTACGGCAATGTGTAGAGGGGTATTTTAGTCATTTCACCTGTAGGTCGAAGACTTTGCTAACGCAACATTGTCTTTGGGGTTAATATTTCCTTATGGCGATATTAGAAAATATTTAAAATGCAAAATACAACTATTTATATAGCAGGGGTATTTTAGTCATTTTAGTAGCCAATGCGATGTGTCTTTTTAGTCCTCGGAATAGCCCGTAAGTCCTAATTAATTTTGGATTGAGGAATTGGTCTCAGTTAAATAGGATTTTATTTTATTCAGGAAGTCTAATTTATTATTGGATTGGAATAAAATTAAATAAAAAGAAGTTGAGAGAAATTTATTATTTGGTTTAATTGGTTAATTAATTATTCAGGGCCTAGGTCCAGTTTGAATAATTAGAAAATTAACCTAGGCTTAAAATAGATGGAAAAAGGCTTGTTTAATTATTTATTGGGTTATTTCTATAAGCCCATGAAATAAATAATTAATGTATAATTATTTTGGTTCATTTGGGCTCATTAATTATTTATTGAGTTATTTCTATAAGCCCAGAAAATAAATAATTAATGTTTATTATTTTGGGCTCTTTGGGTCCAAAAAAAATAATAAATATTATTTTGGCCAATAGCCTGAACCATATGATTTTTCCAGATACGGTTCAGAAGAGTTTAAGGCTAAGCCAACCGCTCTCTGTTGAAAACATCTAGGTGTTTGAAATATCAAATCCTGGGGATATTGTTATCAGATATTAAAATACCATGGTTTTTACAACAGTAACTCAAGTCTCTAGCGGGAAAAAAAAAGCCCTTTGGTTTTTTTCCTTCTCTCTCTCTCTCTCTCTCTCTCTCTCTCTCTCTCTCTCTCTCTCTCTCGTAATTTTGGTTTTTCTCTTGTTGTTCTTGATTTTTGCTAATTAATAGCAAAAGGATCAAGAACGTTGAAATTGTTCCTCCTCACCTTTTGTTTCACCAACAAGGATTGAGGTAGTGGAATATTCTGAGATCCGGAAAGCTTTGGCGTTCATAAAAACAAGGCGAAGTAGGAGGATAGTGGGTTTTCAATCGGAAGTTTCATCAAGCGGAGAAGAAGGAGTTGTCCCTGTGGTCTAGTCGATTTCTCCATAGCCAAAGAGGCTCTAGGTGCACAAAGGTATTGAATAAACGCTTCCATGCTTCGTTTTTTTGTCTCTGTTTTTCGTTTCTGCTGAGCATGCCTTCCTCTGTTTTTCGTTTTCAATCTACAAGGTCCACATCGCCTTTCTCTAGTCTTCTACTGCTCCTTAATCCTTACAAGTTATGAGATCCATATCCGGTATCTAATACCTATATCTTATTTCTAAAGGCAGTATTTATCTCAATCATAAATATACCCGGAGTAGAAGTAGAAGTGCTTGCAAGCTTCTCCTTCTGCTTCTTGTCCTTAACGGTCTCCAAGTAAGCTTTGTAGTTGCGCCTCCAGTGGCCTATCTTACCACAATGATGACATGGGCCCTTGGTAGCTGCGTCCTTCTTCTTCACACCACCTTTGGGCTTCATGGGAGCCTTCTTCTTCTTTTGAACTTTCTTCTTAGAAAAAGATTCTACCATTAAAACTGCATTGGAATCCTTCTTCATTGAGGACTCCGCAGTTTTGAGAAGATTGATCAACTTAGGAATGATGGACTCAATCATGTTCATCTGATAGTTAATCACAAATTATGAGAAACTATTAGGTAAAGACTGTAGAATTAAGTCAACACTTAAGTCATGATCCATCGTGAACCCGAGAGATCCAAGCTTCTCTATCAAGCCCAGCATCTTCAGCCCATGAGTGGGCACAGAAGAACCCTCTACCATCTTGTAACGAAATAGTTGCTTCGAGATCTCATAACTCTCAGTTCTGGCTTAGGCGTCAAACAACTCTCGAAGATGTAGTATAATCGATTAAGCATCCATATGCTCGTGCTGTTTTTGCAACTCGGGAGTCACGGATGCCAGCATAATACATGATGCTGTATCACTATCCTCCTCGTGTCTTTTGTGGACGGCTTGCTCATCAGCATGAGCATCTTGAGTTGGTGGTGGCGGAATAGGAGAATCTAGCACGTAGAGTAACTTTTTCGATTTGATGATGATTCTCAAATTTATATACCATTCGTGGTAGTTTGATTCGGTTAACTTATTGGTTTTCAAGATGCTATGTAGGTTTTAAGTTTGTAGACATGATGCCCATGTCCTAGATGTAAAGATAAAGAGGATTAGCTACTGTATCTGCACATGAAATGCAAATAATTAGGACTTTAATTAATAGCATTTTTACTCCACTATTTTACTCAAACCAATAGCCTCCACTACTGATACAGGAAAGCCCGTTGGAAGCTTTCCTAGTGGACCCATATCCAAATTCCTCAGGAATAACCTTAGGTTTACCCAACAAGCCACCCTTGAGTTCATTATTAGGTATCCAATATCAATTACATCATTTGTAATTACCGGATCATTGGGTGATTAACAGCTTTTAATCTTAAAGCCTTTTGGGCTACTCCAACTTTTCCTCTAAATTTCTTTACGTTTAAGTTTGCCCATCTGGGATAAAGAATTTAGTTAAACCTGACCCATTAATCAGGAATTTAATTCCATTGCTTGAACATGCCCAATGTCAAGTAGGCTTAGGTTTGCCCAACAACCTAGTCTCGAAAAAGGACTCTCGTTTTTACTATATTAACGGAAGGAATTTGGTTTAACATTAATCGAGGGATTTGTTCCTTTTAGTGATTTCAATAAATGACATGCATAAAAATCAATAAATCACATAATTGATAATCATGATAATAAAGCGATTACGTGGTATGCTTATGGACTTTACCCTAAATTAATTTCTTTGAGCAATAAAAGAAATTAATATAGTTAACCCTATGTATTCATGCATAATTTAAGTTGAAGGTCTTACCTTCTCGCCTTGTTTTGGTTGCCATCTCCAAAATAGAATAATTCTACTCCTATCTAACTTATGTAAACTAATTACATAATTTCCTAAAGAGAGAAAACCTCAAGTTACATTAGAGGGGAGTTAGATAAAAAGAGAATTACACAAGAATTTTAGAGAAGGTAGGACACGTAGGCCTTATTTCATAAAAAAAAAACCAAAACTAAAAAATGCATGAACAATATAATTGGTTTTAGTCCATAACCATCCACCATGCCATTAACTACGCTTAAACAAAATTAACTTATAACTTTTATTATTCCAAAATCACTATTTTGGAAAAATAAATAAAATTCTAAAATCAATATTTTAGAAAAATACATTAATTTTAAATTTTTAAAATCATTATTTTAAAAAATAAAATTGTTTGTCTCAAAACTAATTTTGAGAAAATGCTTTTGGGTCACATCTCTTATCAGATGAGATTTTTCTCTTTCAAAATTCTATTTTAGAAAATCTACTAATTTCTAAAATGGCTAGAATGACGTGAAACAGAGTAGAACAGGCGCCGATTTGGCAGCCAGAGCCGGCACCGGCTGCGGTTTGGGTTTTAAAGAAAAATTTTTCCAAAAATGAGTTCTGGACATCGCAAAATAGCATAGAACCGGCACCAGTTTGGAAGCCAGAGACGGCGCCAGCTATAGTCAGGAAGAGGCAACGATTTTCAAAAAATTTTCCAAAAACAATTTCTGGTGACTTCTTCTTCTGCAAATTTTTAGTGAGAACAATTCTCAGTAGAGTTTTTATGTTTTGAAGCTCAAAACAACAACCAATTTGTTAGTTTAAACAAAACCAAATAGAAAATTAGGATGAAACGGAAGGCAATCAACATATATTCAAGAAAATGTTTTTCTGCAAAAGGAAAAACTGTAGCACATAAAGAAAATATTTTTCAAAATATGTTGTAACTATTACACAAGCATATTGTGCTACGGATCTAACCCACAATGCTCGAAACAATTTCGAATCGAGTGAAAACAATTTTCACAGCGAACAAAGACAAACATGAATTCATGAAAATAGTTTTTCATGCCAAAACAATGTTTGCAAACCACACATAGCATGTCTCTGATATCATTGTTGGGTATCACATGCATATCATATATGGCGTAGCAGAAAAATAAGAATGAGATACCAACCAAGGATCCGCGTATGTGTAGAAAACAAGACATAAAGAGAACAAAGGTAACAGTTTTACCTTTCTTTGAGTGTCTGACAAATAAAATTTTTCCTTCTTCAAGTCAAGGCACGATCAAACAATCCTCTTGATCAAACAGCACGAGAGTTGAATGTCCAACCACTATAATCATAGTGTGTGATTACCTCTAACAGAAATCCACACGGAGGAGCACTCTCAAGCACCAAGATGTTTCTATGCTAGTAGAAACCAAGAAGATGGCTAGGGTTCTTCTTGTTTTTAGAAGAACGAGAGAGAAAGAAGAGAATAGGGTTTTTGGAGTTGTTTTGTGTGTTGTGTTCTTGGTTTTTCATGAAATCCCTATCAAAATAGGTATCGCGTGTGTATCCATATATCACACGAAAAACCCTACTAAAACCACTCCAGCTGAGAATTCTAAAACCATTAGAATTCCCTAATTGTAATTGGAAACATCAAGTTCTCACAATTACAATTTGGACCATAAATTATAACTAATTATAATTTGTCCACAATAACTTCTCTTTCTCACAATTAACCCCTCTATGTTATCAAACAACATCTTGAGTATATAATCCTCTATTCTGTGTGACCTATTAGGTTTCCCAATCAATTGGTAGCGAGCATGAATTAATCCAAACGTCTTTGAGATTAATAATCTATAATTAATTAAAATTAATCATATTAATTCTAATTAGGATTGGTTTATTAATTCATCAATTAATAAACCCATATTCTCAGATCATGAGCGGTATCTAGCAACACATCATGACCACCCAAGAGTTCAGGAAGTCAAGTGGCTTGAATTGAAAATATACTTTTTGAACATCCAAAATTAGTATCCAAAATGGATTTCTAAAAAGACTTGTTTTATACATTCTTCAAAAACTCTTTTGGACGCGTATTTTGGACGTACAAATCTTGATTTCTACTTTTCCCTCTTATGTTTAAAAAGTTCATATAAGCATATATTTAGGGGGAGTATCTTGTTGTATGACTTTTTTTCTAACTCTTCTTTATCAAATCATTTTGAATATTTATATAGAGATATTAAAGGCTTTAGGCTCATTGAGATATGTTGACAAGTTAATATTCATGCGCTCTCCTTGAGACCTATATTGTGAGATTGCATTTATTTGCACCTCTTTAATTCAACATGTTCACTCATTACATAGCATTTATTTTATGTTTTTCATCACTCAAAAAGGGGAAATTGTTAGCCCTAAGGGCTTTCTTCTATATTTTGACTTATGACAAACATTGATATGGACTAACTTGTTAATCTATTGTGATAGGACATGTTTGACCTCTATTCTTCTAAGGCAGTCAGATAAGATTATTTGGCAACTCCTTCATGATTGAATTCAAGTTTGGAAGATCAAAAGAGAAGAACGAAGTATATGGAGTTGCATATCAAGAAGCCCTTATTAGAAGAATATTAGACTAGGAAGTATTATTAAGGTATATCTATTAATTCCTATGTCTCTTTATCTTTTGATTCATTTGATTTTACCTTGAAGCACCAAAGGAGAAGATTTCAGAGCTTTTTGAAAATCTTAGAATTTTGGATTGAATAGTTTGAATCTAAAAGATTCATCCAAAATTCTGAAAAGTGTTGAAATTTTATGTTTGAAAAAGTGCTATTTTAGACTTACTTTTTGAATGCATCATCGTCCAAAACCCAAGTCCAAAATACGGATAAGTTTAAATAGAAAAAATATAGTCGTTGCTTTATGACCATTGGCACTTCATTTTTTAGCTCTATAAATAGCCTCTAAAGCAAGATTAGAGATAAGATTTTTGAAACATTCTTCTTAGAAACACTATTGCTCAATTTTTCAAAAATCTCCTTTTATCAAAGCTTCAAAATGAATTCATTTTGTGTCAAAAATCTCCTTGCACTACAATAGAAATACTATTTCTGCTCAAACAAGTGAGCTCTTTACTGTTCTATTGATATTCAAATCTCTATTAGAGTGCAAGGTTGTGGTGTAAAACTCATTAGGGTGAGCCTTGTGTTGGTTAATGTTCAAGGTTGTGGAGTAAAACCCATTTGGGGTGAACCTTGTTTGGTGTATGTATCAAGGTTGTGGTGTAAAACCTAGTTGGGGTGATCCTTGATATGATTACTTGATTGAGAGGTTTAGGAAAACCTAGTGCTGTGATCCTCTTTTGTATGTGGTACTGTTTGATTTCATTAAGTGAAGTTAATGAAATCTGGTTGAAAATACCTTAAATGTGAGCTTAAGGTAGTGGACATAGATCTTGGTAGATCGGATCACTGTACATTTCTTGTCTCACTTCTTTTCATTATTCATATACTGCTTTGAGTTTCTTTCTTTGTCTAAATCTGGATATTCATCTACGAGTTCTTGGATAACTTTCTATGATACCATAAAGTCCATCCAAGCAATTTGGTGATCATCATTATTCTGCATTTTAGACAAGTTAGAAAAAAAAAATTTTGCTTGCCAAAAACCTTATTCATCCACCCTCTAAGTTTTTTCAAACCCATATATGAGTGATGTGGTAAAAAGTGAGGTAATTAAGCTTCTAGATTCATGCATCATTTACCCTATTTCTGATAGTATTTGGGTGAGTCCTACTCAAGTGGTACCCAAAAAAGGAGGAATAACGATAAACAAAACCACTAGGAAAGACCACTTCCCTCTCCCTTTTATTGATCAAATGTTGGAAAGGTTAGTCGGACATGAATACTATTGTTTCTTGGATGGATTTTCTAGCTACCTACAAATCCCCATAGCTCTTGAGGACCAAGAGAAAACTACTTTCACATGTCCATATGGTATTTTTTGCATATCGTCGCATGTCGTTTGGTCTTTGCAATGGTCCCGGAACATTCCAAATGTGCATGATAGCTATATTTGAAGGGCTCGTGGGGGACATCATGGAGATATTTATGGATGGTTTCTCAGTTTTTGGTGATTCGTTTGACTTATGTCTATCTAATCTTGAAAAGGTACTAGCAAGATGTGAATAGACTAACCTCATGCTTAATTGGAAAAAATGCCACTTTATGGTGCAAAAAAGTATTGTGTTGGGGCATAAAATTTCAAAGAAAGGTATAGAAGTAGATAGAGCAAAAATTGAAGTAATTGAGAAGCTGCCTCCTCCTACTTCTGTGAAAGCTATAAGGAGCTTTCTTGGTCATGTGGGTTTTTACAAGAGGTTCATCTTATATTTCTCAAAAATTTCCAAACCTCTTACTTCTTTACTTGAAAAGGATGTTGTGTTTAATTTTGATGAAAAATGCCTCAATGCTTTCACCATGCTTAAGGAGAAATTAATTAATTCACCCATTTTGATTGCACTTGATTGGTCTCTTCCATTTGAACTAATGTGTGATGCAAGTGATTTTGCAGTTGGTGGAGTACTTAGACAAAGGAGGAATAAGAACTTCCAACCCATCTACTATGCAAGCAAGACTTTAACGGATGCGAAGAAAATTACACAACAACGGAGAAAGAATTGCTTGCCATAGTGTTTACTTTCGATAAATTTCGCTCTTATCTTATTTTGTTCAAAGTTATTGTGTATTGATAGGGCCTAAATTAGTCATATTTTTTCTAGTTATTTGAGGTTATTTTGTTCAATAACTAGTCATATTCCTTCATATTTGAGATTTTACCTTTGGAAAGGTATTTTGTGCATTATTTCAGATTTTAGAGGTAAAACAAAGCAAAAACATCGCAAAACAGAATAGAGGTGACGCTAGCTAGGACAAAGGAACCGGTGCCAGCCACGTGCTATTTGCATGCACTTCGAGATAACAGAAAATTGTTGAAACAGGACCGGAACAGAACCAAACCGGCACCTGCTCTAGTAGCCAAGGCGGCATCGGCTGTACTCTGGACAACACTGTGCTAAAATTAAGAAAGAATCGGTGAACGATTGAAGAAATAGAACACAACCAGCGCTGGCTCCAACATCCAAGGCGGTGCTGGCTATACCCTGAGGATAAGGCGGAACCTTGATTTTTGCACGCGGTTTTTGGTAATCTGCAGACTTTTAGTATCTTCCTACTTCTACTCGGCCAAGAACCTTACACCAACTAGTTTAGGCACTTCCTAAACCTATAAATAGATGGAAAACATAAGAGAAAAAGAGAGAATTCATAGATCATCATAAAAAATCACTCAAATCAAATGAGGAATTCTTCAATTCAAGGAGAGTTGTACAAGAAGGTTTTCAAAGGAAGAAGAAGAAGGCTTGTCTGTGAGTTCTTTCTTTTACTTTGTTTTCTTTTTCTTGAACAACTGTAACACCCCACTACCTAGGCCCGACAAGGCCGAGGATATCGCCCCGTCCAAAGGACAAGGGGTCTTTATAACTATGACACATAATCAAAATATTAGAATAAAAATAATATTTTAAACTTAAACTTATTACAATCCAAGAACTCAAAAACAAATCCATAATAAAAATTATCCACTCTCAACTCCCAAAGCATTACATAAAATAAACATTAGAAAATTCTTCAAAGGCAGGCAACAACTAGCTACTCATCCCCACAGCAGGATCGACCTGAAATCATGGTAAAAAGGGTGATGAGATAAAATCTCAGTAAGTCCGTGTGTGTGCTCTGAGTATCCAGTGAAAACAGTTCGTGAATGCAAAGTATAAAATCTTCATAAGAGAAATACTGGCAAGCATTAACCAATAGTCAAAATCAAGAGTGGTATTTTGGCTTTTCCAACCATACAGGCACAATAAAATCAACCACTCAAAAGGCGGTTATGGGTTATCACACGTTGGGCCCCATAACCAATCAGAATGCCACACTTTGTGCAGACTGACAAAAGGTAGGTGATCGGCCTACCGGGCAAGATACTCCTCCTTCTCTATACACAAATAACAACTGGTTGTCCATTCCGGCAACACATGGTCACTTGACTGAAAACTGTTAGCTTGGATTGGCACGACCTACTGGACTGACATCTTATCCGAGAAGGGCTCACCCCTCAGAGGTGGCCACCTACTGAGAGACTTACCCTAACCCCTTAAAGACTAGCCCTAGCAGTCCATCCTTATTGAGTACTCAACAAACTTATCCCACTTGGGAGAAACTGAATAAACCAAGTTCCACTTGAAAATGGCAATTAAGGATTTTCAAAGTTTTTGTCAAAATCAGTTTTAGAAAGAGTTTTAAGTTTTTGTAAATCTGCTTATTGATTTTCAAACAATTTGTTTGACGAAAATAAGACAGGAGACAATCCTCAATTTCCTTTACAGAAATGAGTGTCCATGCACTCTACATTTGGCTTGACATAATAAACATTTTTCATCAAACAGGTTTATGCAGGAGCTTACCTGATCCTTAGCTTAAGATAAAATAAAGGTCTTCAACAGCTGACCCAACCCTGCTTATGGTAAATATAAACCATAATCAAACTCAAGCTAAAATCCACTTTCACAAATAAAATTAGCTCAACTCACTACAACCATGATCCTAGTGTCCCAAGCTTTAAGGCCAAATAATAAATAAAAAGGGTTTATAAGCTAAGTCTAATTTGATATTTAAAACAATTAGTGTTTAGGGAAATAGGTACTAATAAGTTTAAGGTTTAAATCTTGCTAAAAATAAAATTAGAGTTTATTTTATGAAAAGTCCTAGGTGGTATTAGGTAAAATAATGATTTATTAATAATTAATTGTTAAAAAATAATTGATAACTAAAATTAATTGAAAATGAATTTCAATGGGTCTTGATTGGAAGATAATAAATAAATTTTAATAGGTTTTGATTAAAAGATAATAATTGAAAGATAATATATTTTAATAGCATTTATGAATATAAGACTCACAAAATTAATATTTTACTTATTACGATTATTTATATAAAAAGGCTTTATTTGATATTATTATGTATATAATATCTTTATATTTTATTTCTTGTAATAAAAGCTATCATTTGTTTGACTAAAATATCCCTATTATATATATAATAATCCAAATCTATCTTCCTAGGGTTTTTGAATTTACTAAATTATAATATTAATCATTTTATTGATGAAATAAAATTAGCTTTAGGACAACTAGATCATGATCATATTTCTACTTGCTAATTGCAATCATGAACATACACTCCACTTCAATTCATCATATCATCCAAATCATGAATAAAGGCATAGATCTAAATTTACCAAGGCATGATCCAACTTCTACTAGCATAAACATATTCATGGCTTTAGCAATCATACTTGAATATAAATCCTATTCATCAAAGGTGATATAATCTCTAACAAGCTTGATCCCACAACCCATTCATGACATGGAGACATGCATTAAACCCTAAAAACACCATACAATCAACCAAGACAATCAACTCATGCATCAATCCCATCTCCATCATATACACACATTTATTCATGCTTCAATCTCAACTCATCACAACAATACATGCTCCAACCTCAAACATAACCCATCTCCTTTCAATATTACCCTAGAGACATGAATCTAGAATTTAAAAAGAGAGTTGAAGGGGTTTACTTGATTGATGAGAATCTTGGAGGAGTTTTGAATGGATCTCAACTCCTAGGAGACTAGATTCGTCCAAAAGAGATGAAGAAAGCATGGCCATTGTTGAAGAAATCATTCGGCCAAGAGAGAAAGAGAGAGAGAGAGAGAGAGAGAGAGAGAGAGAGAGAGAGAGAGAGAGAGAAAAGAGAAGAAGAGAGTCCATTAGTATGCTTATACACATATATATTCATTAGAGATTGAGGATTAGTGGAGAAGTTGATTGAACAAGCTTACCTTGAAGGTATTCTTGAGCCTTCACAAAAATACTGATTTTTTATCCAAGAGAGAGAGTTGGATTTTGGAGTTTGATGTTAAAAGTGATATGAATGGATTCAGGCAGTGAGTAGGTGAAATCTGGAATTTTTGAAGAAGATTGAAGTGGTTTTGGAGTGGTATTAGATGTATAAAAGCTAGTAGGTGTTCTTGGTGTTCTATGTGTGCTTGAAGATTGAAGAGAATGGAGGGGATTTGATTGAAGCTGCCGAAATTCTGAGGGATTGTAGTGGCCGAATTGTTTGAGTGGTTTTGGTAGATGATTTTTCTGGTTTGAAAGGAAAAAGAAAGGCTGGTTGTTGAAATCCTAAAAGAATAATTTTGGGAATCAAATTTGGAAACAAAATATGGCAAGAATATCTTTAATCAAGAGAGAGCTTTTTGGAAGCTGTAATGGCTGACTGTTGGCTAGGGATTCTACTGGACAAAAGCTGGTGAAGAAGCTTAATGGTGGCCGAAAAGAGGGAGTGCAATGGTAAAGGAATGTCTGGTTATTTAAGGGATATTTTATGGAAGTTTACTAAATTAAGATTGCTAGAATTTTGGTCTTCAATCAAGGCTTGATTGGAGTAATTGTTGGAAGTAGTTTAGGGGCAGCCATGATTAGTTTTTTGAGCAGAAGGTTGGGGAAGACAATGGAGTTCAGTTCATGGCTATTCAAGAGAAGTTTGGGCAGAAAAATGGTGAAGTTTTGGCCAGGGCTGAAGAAGGAAACAAAGCTAGAAAAAATCCTGTACAGGTTTCGCTATTTGCAGGAATTTTTCTGGGCAGCTTTTGCTGCCATTTTCCAATCAGCTTGTAGAAGAGTTTAAGGGGTATTTAGAGGTCTTTGAAGGCTGGTTTCCATCCTTCCTCATGGAGGAAAAATGTGGCTAAGGTGTTGGGAGAAAACTGGAAGAAAACAGCTTGGTTTAAGCTCACCCAAGCTGCGGTTTTGCCCAAAAAAATTTCTGGTTTTGCACAGCATTTGAGCAGTCCAAATTTGGCCATAAAATTTCAGATTTTAAGCTGGTCAAGAGGGCTATTTTTTGGCAGCATTTGGGAGGGAATGATGGCTGAAAAATTCGACACCTTGAATGCACAAAAAGCTGGAAAAATTCCATACCACTTCATGAAGAAAATGGACATAACTAGAGTGGAGTTTTGAAGGTTCAACCATGGAGATTAATCTCTTGGGAACCTTCCCCAACTCCTACACATTTTCAGTCCATAAGATGTCTTACACTTAGACATTTTTGAACCTTCAAAGCTACAGAACTTTACTGAAATTTTCTGGAATGAAATTGGCTAGAACAAATTGACTAACCAAATGAATTGAGAAATAGGAAAAACTAAGGATCAAGAAGGGTATGAATTCCCTTGGGAATTTTGTAGGGCACAAGAGTTAGATTAGGGTACTCCTATCATGTCTCTCCTAGGACATCACCTCTACCCTTCTCTAAAGCACATAAGGCCAAAAACTTAACATTCTCAAACAAAAATAAAATTTAATCATGCTAAAGCTCCAATGATGGAATTTGAACCCAAGACCTCAAAAATTAATTCCAAAGCTCTAACCACTAAACCACAACAACTCTTGTTCTTATTTTCTCTCTAAAATATTTTTCCTATTTAATCCTCAAGCTATCTCCCTATTTTCACCTCAAGCAAAAATTACCATTTTGCCCTTCTTACTTAATAAACACGATTAAGCCCTCAAGACTATAAAACACAAATTCAAAGCACATAAAATCATATAAAAATATATTTAAACATGCAAATAAATATGATATGCATCCCAACCCCCTTACTCTAAGGTTGGTTTCTATTGGGGTTTAACAACAACGATGTGTTAATTCTTTTATTGTAATTTAACATTGTTTTAGATATTCATGATTTTTAGAGTTATTTGATCTTTTGATTAATTGATTGTTCTTCGTGGTATTTAATTACTTGTGTGTATTACGAGATTAATTGGTTGTTTCTTTTCATTAACTCGCTAGACCAAAGGGGTTGGTGGTGGTTTCAATTTATTGATTTCATATTTATTGGTTATTGACTTGCTAGACCAAGGGGGTTAATCGCTGAGAATTAAGTAATTAAAGAGTAATTGATGTTTGCCAGACCAAGTATTCATTGATTAGTTTCATGTTTTAAATTTGTCAGACCAAGGAAATTTAATCAATGATTGTATTTAATGCGTCTTTTGGGTGAATTAGTTGAGACAGACCAAGTGATACTAATTTATCTAGGAGATAGTGATTTTATGGATTGACTAAAGAAGTGAATCTATCTTAATCCTTCATGATGCCAAGAGAATGATTAGTTATGATAATGGTTAGGTACTTTAAGATCATGTTTGTCAAAATAATGGTTTGAGTTACATACTTCTCCATCTTTGTTTCCTTTTTATTTCTTTCACTTTATTGAGTCGGTTAAACAATGAAAGAAAATGGATTAATGCATAGTTATTCCTTGAGGATCGACACTCGTTTGAACCCTATACTATGTTAATGATGAGTACACTTGCTCATATGTGTAATTTGGAGTTAACGTTTTAATTTAAACTTGATTGGAAATGTGTTTATTTTTATATGATTTTTATACCCAAATAAATACGCATCAAGTTTTTTGCGCCATTGGCGAGGATCAATATCATGAAAGCTTGGATTTTATTGATTTAACCATGTAAATATGTAAATAGGTAAATATGTACATATGTACAATTGTTCTTTTCGCAGAAAAGTGCTATCTTTTGTATCTTGTGTATCTTTGTATATTCTTGTAATCTAATTTACTAACTTTAACTAACTTTGTATTCTTTTAATTTTGTTTTAATCATGAATTCTGTTATCTAACTAGCTTTGATGTTCAGGTGAAATGGTGAATGGGAATCAACGGAAGGTTAATGACGGGTAATGTGATGCCCTAATCCCACATTGGATTGGGATGAGAAGTATGAATGGTATATAAGAATGGGCCTAAGTACCCATTGTCAACTTGGGATATCCATTATGGGCCCAGCGAGGATGCTTGGGCCTAAAGGAGGGGTGAATGTGATGCCCCAATCCCACATGGGATTGGGATGAGAGGTATGAATGGTATATAAGAATGGGCCTAAGTACCCATTGTCAACTTGGGATATCCATTTTGGCCCAACAAGGACGGCGACCAAGTAGTTGACCGTGGGTGCTGCCAGGCCCATAGTCACGCTCTCGGGTCCGCGGACACGGGGCATGACATTTGGTATCAGAGCAGGTAACCAGCCCCCGGTATGGGAACTAAGTGCTACACCATGCGCGGTAGGAGCCACCTCTAGAATCCTATGCCGCCTGGTTGGTCCTGGGTTTGGCCCCTAAAGTATGGGAGTATAGGCCCAGCGAGGACGCTTGGGCCTAAAGGAGGGGTGAATGTGATGCCCCAATCCCACATTGGATTGTGATGAGAAGTATGAATGGTATATAAGAATGGGCCTAAGTACCCATTGTCAACTTGGGATATCCATTTTGGCCCAGCGAGGACGGTGGCCAAGTAGTTGACTGTGGGTGCTGCCAGGCCCATAGTTGCGCTCTCGGGTCCGCGGACATGGGGCGTGACAGGTAGTACCCCCATTATTCTTCCAAGATAACACTTACCGCACCAGAATCAGCGGAACTAGAAACCGTGATTGGAAAATTTGCTGTCCATATCACGAGGCACATCAACAAAATAAATTCCACCTTTGAGAAGTTCGAGGAGATGCTCTTCGACACTGCCGCATAGAACTTTTTGGGTTATCTTGAGGCAATTGTATTTTATACTATTTTATTTCTTTAGATTTTGTTTATTTTTCTTTTCTAGTTTTTATGCTTTGGTGTGCTCTTTTGTATTTGTCTTTTTAGGTACTTTGCCAATGCCTCTTTCTTCAGGAATTCAGCTCTTGTACAACAAATTGCACAATAAATGGAAGTATTGTCTTTCTTATCTCTTCTCCTTTATATTTTTGGTCCCATGGCATTGTTTCTTCCTTGTTCTATTTATTTGACTATTGAGGACAATGTCCAGTTTAAGTGTGAGGGAGTGATTCGATTGAAAATTCTTCTATGCACCATTCTTTTCTATTTTATATCCTTCTTGTGAGCAAAATTTTCAAAATTTTTTCTGATTTTCTTTGAGATTTCAAACTGTATTTTTAATGCATGTCTTTGTGATAGATTATAGAGCATATGTTATATATCATTTATGGCTTATACATGACTTTTTGCAAGCACTTGGACTAAGTAGTTCTTGATCAAATGCTTTATATTGTTCTTAAACCTATTTTTCTATTAAAATTCATGGAACATTCTAAAACTTAGTTGAATACCTCTCGAGGCAAAATAAGAAAGACATTCATGATTTAACTTAGGGATGACGGTAATAGGCCTTATTTTGATAGTTTGAGCTTTTCAAGCCTACCTATTTTTATATTATCCCTAGTGCCTATTTTGAGCCTAAATTTGTAATTTTGTTCTTAAAACTGATTATCATACTTTGTCCATTGCTTGTTTCTGAGAGTTTGAATAATTCTTCCAAATCTCTATGCTCTTGATGGATAAAAATGCATGAAGGAGAATGTTGAGGGAGAATACTTGGAGAAAGATCATGACTCGTTACTTTCAGTCATGCATCAATAGTTGTGTTGAGCTGAAAAAAGAAAGAAAAGAAAGAGAAGAAAGAAAAAAGAAAGGTTGAAAACAACAAAAAAGAAAACCAAAAAGCAGTTAGAAAAGATGGAAAGAGAGAAACTGAGAAAGAAAAAAAGAACAGGAGCAGTAAAGAACAAAAGAAGAGAGAAAAGAAAGATAAAGAAAACAAATTGAAAGAGGAAGAAAAGAAAGATCACAAGAGGAATGGTGGTTGAGCTGTAAAAGTTGAGTTTATATCAAGTCCTTGACACCATTGCTGAAAATTCGAGTGATCTTGTGAAAAAATAGAGAAGAGTTGATGAAATAGGAAAAGAAAAAGAGAGAAAATGTAAGATTTGCTTGAGTCAAACTGTAATTGCTAAACAAGGTTATGGGTTTTGATTGATCTTGGAATAGGAGAGCAAGAAGAGTTTAGAAATTGTTGATACATCTTATTTATCATTTTCTTGCAAACTCTCATCTTCTTTGATATTTGAATTTCCTATATCCTTCATTTGACAAACTACATTACAAGCCCTTTAGCCTTAAATTACAAGCTTAAAAGTCCTACTTGACTTAAGTAGAATCATGGTATGTCTCGGACTAGTGGAAAGAGTGTCTGAAAAGTAAGCTTATGGAATGTATATTCTTTTTGAACTAAATTATTTCCAATGGTTTGAGAATATTGTTAAGTATTGTGATGGTTCTACTAAGTCACTATTCACTTACACAAGTCTTGCATTTGTTGTGAAAGATGTAGTAGCATGTGTTTTATGTTCTTGAATGAAGGAAGCATTAAAGATGTTATTTTGAAATCGATTGACTGATTGATAAAACTGTGTGTTTTCCTACTTGTCTTTGATACTTTACTTGAGGACAAGCAAAGAGTTAAGTGTGGGGGATTATGATAGGGCCTAAATTAGTCATATTTATCCTAGTTATTTAAGGCTATTTTGTGATATATTTTGTTCAATGACTAGTTATATTCCTTCACATTTGAGATTTTATCCTAGGAAAGGTATTTTGTGCATTATTTTAGATTTTAGAGGTAAAACAAAGCAAAAATGTTGCAAAACAAAATCGAGGTGGTGCTGGCTAGGACAGAGGAACTGGCAGTGGTCACGTGCTGTTTGCACACACTTTGAAATGACAGAAAATTGTTGAAACAGGACCAGAACAGAACAGAACCGGCGTCGGCTTTAGTATCTAAGGCGGCGCCAGCTGTACTCTGGACAACACTGTGTTGAAATCAAGAAAAAATCGATGAATGATTGAAGAAACAGAACACAACCGGCGCCGGCTCCAGCAGCCAAAACGGCCCCGGCTGTGCATTGAGGATAAGGCGGAACCTTGATTTTTGCACGCGATTTTGGTAATCTGCAGACTTTTAGTATCTTCCTACTTCTACTCGGCCAAGAACCTTACACCAACGAGTTTAGGCACTTCTTAAGCCTATAACTAGATGAAAAACACAAGAGGAAAAGAGAGAATTCATAGATCATCATAGAAAATTACTCAAATCAAATGAGGAATTCTTTAATTCAATGAGGGTTGTACAAAAAGGTTTTCAAAGAAAGAAGAAGGAAGCTTGTCTATGAGTTCTTTCTTTTACTTTATTTTCTTTTTCTTGAACAATAATGTGTTAATTGTTTTATTGTAATTTGACATTGTTTTAAGTATTCATGATTTTTGGAGTTATTTGATCTTTTGATTAATTGATTGTTCTTCTTGGTATTTAATTACTTGTGCAATTACAAAATTAATTGGCTGTTTCTTTTCATTAACTCACTAGACCAAAGGGGTTGATGGTGGATTCAATTTATTGATTTCATATTTATTGGCTGTTAACTTACTACATCAAGAAGGTTAATCACTGAGAATTGAGTAATTAAAGATTAATTGATGTCTACCAGACCAAGGATTCATTGATTAGTTTCATGTTTTAAATTGGTTAGACCAAGAAAATTTAATCAAGGATTGTGTTTAATGCGTCTTTGGGTGAATTAGTTGAGACAGACCCAGTGATACTAATTTATCTAGGAGATAGCAATTTCATGGATTGACTAAAGAAGTGAATCTATCTGAATTCTCCATTATGCCAAGAGAATGATTAGTTATGATAATTGTTGGGTACTTTAAGATCATGTTTGTCAAAATAATGGTTTGAGTTACATACTTCTCCATCCTTGTTTCCTTTTTATTTCTTTTTCACTTTATTGAGTCGGTTAAACAATGAAAGAAAATGGATTAATCCATACTTGTTCCTTGAGGATCGACATTCGTTTGAACCCTATGCTATGTTAATAATGAGTACGTTTGCTCATATGTGTAATTTGGGGTTAACGTTTTAATTTAAACTTGATTGGCAATATGCTTATTTTTATATGATTTTTATATCCAAATAAATACGTATCATTTATACAGACCATTCTGCCCTAAAGTACCTACTAACCAAACATGATTCCAAACCAAGATTGATAAGATTGGTATTATTATTGCAGGAATTGGATTTGGAAATTAGGGACAAAAAGGGTGCGGAAAACTTAGTTGCAGATCACTTGTCAAGATTGGATAATCCCAATATGGAATCATTGGTAGAGGAAGACATCAATGACACCTTTCTGGATGAACAACTCTTCCGCATAGAAGGTGAGATTCCAAACACCCCTTGGTTCGTAGACTTTGCTAATTACTTAGTTGTAGAAATTATCCCAAAAGATCTCACAATGCAACAAAAGAAGAAATTCCTATCCAAAGTAAGCCATTACTTTTGGGAAGACCCTTATTTGTTTAAGTATTGTGCGGACTAAATCATTCAAAGATGTGTGGACTCTAAGGAATGAGAGGATATTTTTAGACATTGTCATGAAGGACTTGCTGGAGGCCACTACCAAGCTAACAACACTGTACAAAAGGTGCTTTAGTTTGGATTCTATTGGCCCACATTGTTCAAAGATGCCCACAGTTTTGTTCAAAGTTGTGATAGGTGTCAATGCACAGGTGACATTTCTAAATCTAATGAGATGCCATTACAAAATTTTCAAACTTGTGAAGTATTTTATTGTTAGGGGATAGACTACATGGGATATTTTTCTAGTTTTTTGGGTAATAAATACATTTTGGTAGCAGTGCATTACGTTTCTAAGTGGGTAAAAGCACAAGCTTTACTGACTAATGATGCACAGGTTGTGATAAAATTTCTGAAAAAACTTTTCACCCGTTTTGGTGTGCCTAAGGTGCTCATTAGTGATAGGGGGACTCACTTTTGTAATACTCAAATGGAAAAAGTTGTCAAACACTTAGGAGTGAATCATAGGTTTGACACCCCCTATCATCCCTAAATAAGTGGACAGGCTGAAGCGGTTAATAGGGAAATCAAAAGAATCTTGGAAAAAACTATTAACCCTACTAGAAAGGATTGGAGTCTAAAATTAGATAACACTCTTTGGGCATACAGGACAGCTTTTAAGACACCAATTGGCACGGCTCCTTTTCGGTTAGTTTATGGAAAAGTATGTCATTTACCTGTTGAGATTGAACATAAAGATTATTGGGCTATAAAACTTGTTAACCTTAATCTTGAGTCAGTTGGAAAGTCAAGGTTACTCCAACTCACAGCTTTGGAGGAGTTGCGCAAGGATGCTTATGATAATTCAATACAGTATAAAGTGAAGGTCAAAAAATGGCACGAAAAGCATAAAACTCGACAACACGAATTTGAGAAAGGCGATCAAGTGTTGTTATTCAATTCTCGCTTACGAATTTTTCTAGGTAAGTTGAAATCCAGGTGGTCGGGCCCATACACGGTAAGTAAAATATTCCCCTTTAGAACCCTTGAAATTACTCACCCCACTGAGCGCACTTTCAAAGTCAATGGCAATTGAGTGAAACGCTATGTTAGTGAAATTCTTTGCAACACAAATCACGTGGATATGCTCTTTGACACTGCAAAATAAAACTTCTTGGGATATCTTGACTTCTTTATTTCATACTATATGTTTGTCTTTTTCGTATTATTTTCTATACTTTTTGCTTATTTTTCTTTTCTATTTTTTATGCTTTGGTGTGTTTCTTTTGTATATTTTTCTTTCAAGGTTCTTGAACAATGCTCCTTTTTGCTGGAATTCAACTCTTTTGTAGGAGAATGCACAAGGCAATGGAAGTATTTTCTTTCTTCTCTATTCCCCTTTATTTTTAGTCTCGTAGCAATTTTTCCTTGCTCTATTTGTTTGGCCATTGAGGACAATGTCCAATTTAAGTGTGGGGGAATGGTTAGAATGGGAATTCTTCTATGCTTTATTCTTCTTAAAATTCTTTGAACATTGGAATTCTTCTATGCTTCATCATCTTTTTCAAATTTTTTTTTATTTCTTTTGACCTTTCAAAATGTATTTTTAATGCATGTCTTTGTGCTAGATCATAGAGCATATGTTCTATATCTTTTATGGCTTATGCATGACTTTTTGCATGCACTTGAACTAATTAGTTCTTGATCAAAAGCTTTACATTATTCTTAAACCTATTTTTCTGCTAAAATTCATTGAGGATTCTAGAACTTACTTGAATACCTCTTGAGGCGAAATAAGAAAGACATTCATGATTTAACTTAGGGATGACGGTAATAGGCCTTCTTTGGATAGTTTGAGCTTTTCAAACCTACCTATTTTATATTATCCCTAATGCCTACTTTGAGCCTAAATTATTAGTTTCTTTCTTAAACCCATTATCATACTTTGTCTATTACTTCTTTCTGAGAGTTTGATTTACCTTCCAAATCTTTGATTACTCTTGATGGATAAAAGTACAAGTAGAAGAATTATGAGGGAGAATGCTTGTGTAAATGTCATGACTTGTTACTTTCAGTCATGCATCGTATGTTGAATTGGAGTTGTGAAAGGAGAAATGAGGAAGAAAAAAAAGATTGAGAAAAACAAAAAAGCTGCTAGAAAATGTTGAAAGAAAAAAACTGAGAAACAAACAAAAGCAGCATTTGAAAAGAAGAGAAAAAGAAAAAAAAACTGAAAGAAAAAGAAAAGAAGAGCACAGGAAGAATGTTGATTGAGTTGGACTAAGAATTGCTGAAATTTTGATGACCTTGTGCAATATGATTGATGAGTTGAGAACTATTGATGAAAAGAATACAAGATTTTCTTGAACTGTAATATGATTGCAATACAAGGTTATGGGTTTTTTTATTAGTTTTATGATAGGAGAGCAAGAAAAGTTTGGAATCTATTGGTACATTTTGTTTAGCCTTTTCTTGCAAACTCTCACCTTATTTGATATTTGATTTTCCTATATCTTTCATTTGACAGCTACATTACAAACCCTTTAGCCTTACATTACAAGCTTAAAAGTCCTACTTGACATAAGTAGAACCATGATATGTCTCGGATTAGTGGAGAAAGTGTATGAAAAGTAAGCTTATGGAATGCATATTTCTTTTTAACTAAATTCTTTCCAATGGTTTGAGAATGATGTTAAATCTTGGGATGGTTCTACTAGTCATTCTTCACTTACACAAGTCTTGCATTTGTTATGAAAGGTATAGTAGCATATGTTTTGTTGTCTTGAATAAAGAAAGCATTGGAAATATTATTTTGAAATTGATTGAGTGATTTTGTGAAAACTTGTGTTTTTCTACTTGCCTTTGATACTTTACTTGAGGACAAGCAAAGAGCTAAGTGTGAAGGAATGTGATAGGGCCTAAATTAGTCATATATTTTCTAATTATTTGAGGTCATTTTGTGATGCATTTTATGTAATAACTGGTCATATTCTTATATATTTGAGATTTTACCCTTGGAATGGTATTTTGTGCAGTATTTTAGATTTTAGGGGTAAAATAAGGAAAATCATTGTTAAATAGACTAGAGGCGGCGCTGGCCACGTGCTGTTGGCACACACTTCGAGATGATAAAAAATCAGTGAAACAAGAGCTAAACAGAACACAACCGGTGCTGGTTAGGAGCCTAGAGGCGGCCGACTGCAATCTGGAAGACTTAGCATGAAAATTGAGAAAAATCAAAGAACAGACAGAGAGATAGAGCACAACTGGCACCGACCCTAGGCAAGACAGACGGTGCTGGCTGTGCACTGATACAAGACACGGTGCCTCAATTTTTGTGAGCGTTTTTGGCAGTTTTCAAAGTTTTGGTATTTTCCTATTTCTATTCGGCCAAAAACCCTAGAGGGGCGAATGTAGGCACTTCTAAAGACTATAAATAGAGGAAAAACACAAGTCAAAGGGATGAATTCACGGAGTAAAACACAAATTACTCAAATTCAAGAAGGAATTCATCAAATCAAGGAAAATTGTACAAGAGAGTCTATGAAGGAAGAAGAAGGAGGCTTGTCTATAAGTGCTTTCTTTTAACTTTGTTTTCTTTTCTTGACCAATGATATATTAATTGTTTTATTGTAATTTGACATTATTTTTTGTATTCATGATTTTTAGAGTTACTTTGATCTTTTGATTAATTGATTGTTATTCTTGGTATTTAGTTACTTATGCTGGTTATGAGATTAATTTGTTGTTTCTTTCTATTAACTTACTTGGAAAAGGGGTTGATGGTGGTCTCAATTCATTAATTTCATATTTGTTGTTTGTTAACATACTTGGAAAAGGGGTTAACTGCTAAGAATTGGGTAATTAAAGGTTAATTGATATCTGCCAGGATATGATATTGGTTAATTTCATGTTTTAAGTTTGCTAGGACATGGAGATTTAATCAAGGATTGTATTTAATGCATCTTTTGGGTGAATTAGTTGAGACAGGATATGTAATGCTAATTTATTTAGAAGATAGTGATTTCATGGATTGGAAAATAATTGAATCTATCTGAATCCTTCATACTACCAAGAGAATGATTAGTTATGATAATGATTGGGTACTTTAAAGTCATGTTTGTCAAAATAATGGTTTGAGTTACATAATTCTCCATCATTGACATGTATATATTCTTTTATTTTATTTTATTCTTCTTTTTATTCTTTTTCACTTTATTGAGTCGGTTAAACAATGAAAGAAAAGTGATTAATGTATATTTATTCCTTGAGGATCGATATTCGTTTTCAACCCTATGCTATGCTTAATGATGAGTACACTTGCTCATATGTGTAATTTGGGGTTAACGTTTTAATTTAAACTTGATTAGGAATGTGCTTATTTTTATATGATTTTTTTACCTAAATTCAAACACATCAAGTTAATATTCATGGAATATTTTTGCATGAAAAATAATAGTAAGGGATTTTAAGATTAAACAAGACAATTAATTAATTAATGTATTTAATTCTATTATTTGGGCACTTAGGTTTAAAAAAATAGAAAAGCATGAAAATGTCTACTGTTTTCTAGCATGCTATTTATTTTGAGTACCTATGTGCATGTTTTCTCAAAGACCAAAGTTTTTGGAGATTTTTGAAAAAGAAAAATATTTTTCTTAAATTAAATGGTTAATTTTAATTTGAACAAAAATTCATTCTTGATTATTTTCCCAAAGGATTTTATCCTTGACATAGAAATTATTTTAGATTTAGATATTTTTGTGAGTTAAAATAGAAAACCATTTTGATTTTTTTTAACAAGAAAAATTATTTTTGTCAAATTAAACTTGAGATCAATATCTCTAGAAAGTTTTAATGGAAATTTTTGAAATTATTAAGTTTATTAACTTAAATAAAATTAATCCACGAAAAAATTTCTCAAAGGGTATAAACCTTAACATAGAAATTTTTATAAGTTTAGATATTTTATTTTTGAGTTAAAAGAAAATTTAATAGAAATTTTCAAATGATATTTTTCAAGAAAACTCTTATTTTAAAATACTAAGTGGGAAAAAGGTTCCAACGGCCCCACGGCTTCCATCACGATCCTCATTAGAGATCGTGGGTCCCCTCACATCACCTTGGGAGTGAACCTATATAGGATGGGTATACCACAAGAATTTAGAACTAATGGTTAGATGTAATTAATAACCCGAAACATGAGCTATGATTGGCCAACCTACGTTGGAGGTTATAGTGCGAAAAATATCCATAGGAAATGAGAAGAAATGGTCGTCCCACGATGGAATTATCTTATAGATCATTACCTAGAAGGAAAATTAATTTGTGGTGGTTAATATACTTAGTGTCGAAAACTGTTAATCTTCCCAAGAAGCTATGTCAGTTTTCCTAAGAGAGAAATTAATCATATTAAAAATAATAGTGATAGGGTTAACTATTATCGGATTTAATATGAGGATAAATGCACAAATTATTATTATTATTTTCACAAACTAAGATTTATTTTTTATTTTTGATTTTTCAAAAATGGTTGGTGGAGGTTCTTTTAGTCCTTTGGCCATTATTCTCTGTGAATATAAGCTAACGGGTCTAAATTATGTGGACTGAAAAAGGAACTTGGACATAATACTCATTGTTGAGGAGTATAAGTATATCCTCTATGAAACCTGCCCTGTTATCAGGGAGGGTTCCACTGCTAAAGAGCAAGACGCTAATAAAGCATGAAAGAAGGCTGATGAGATGGTTCGTTGCTACATGTTGGCCTCCATGTCTAATGTACTCCAGTCTAAACAAAGCACATGACCACTGCGTATGATATTAGCCAATCACTAGCCACGATATTCGCAGATAAGTGCTGGCCCACAAGGCAGAAGGCTCTTAGGATGATCATCAACACTAAGATGGCTGAGAGAGCATCAGTCAGAGAGTATATGCTCAAGATGATTGTTGCCTTCGAGAAAATAGAAGTCTTAGGGGCTGTTATTGACCCTGAGATCCAAGTGGACATGGTTCTCAAATCTCTTTTGGGCTCTTTTACTTAGTTTAAGTTAAATTATAACATGAATAAGTTAAACCTGAGTTTAACTGAATTAATGAAAGAGCTCTAGGTGATAGAGAATATCATGACGCACAGTCCAAGGCTATGATTGCTAGGGCTTCTTCTTTCAGAATTAGGCCTAAACTCAAAAAGTTCAATAAGAAGAAGGGAAACGCATTGGCCTAGCTAAAGAACCAGTCCAATAAGCCCAAGGGCAAGTACTTCAAGTGCGGGTAGAAGGGACACTGGAAAAAAGAGTGTCCAGAGCTTTAGGCTAAGAAAAACCCTACAGGTATTGTTCCCCATCTAGAGTCAGTTTCAATGATTGGATCAACTTTCACTTAGATTGTTGATTCTAGAGCCACTAATCATATTTGTAAACTTCTTGCAGGGGTTTAGGAAGATAAGAAGACTCCAAAAGGGCAAGCATAGACTACGAGTAGGAAATGGAGCACAAGTATGGGCCCTTACAGTAGGAGAGCTGGATCTTATTTTTTATTGTTATAGAGTAGTTATTTTGAAGGATATTTCATATGTACCTGGTTTTAGATAGAATTTGATTTCAGTTGCAAAGCTAATAAATCATGGATATTCTATTTTTTTTCATCATAGTATTACTATCAATAGAAATGGAGAAGTTTTATATACATAACACACGTATGGAAACTTATTCTTCTTAAATCCTACAAACAATCAAATAAATAACGCTCAATCTGAACCTTTAAGTAAGAAGAGAAAGACCAATGTCAATGACTCATATCTTTGGCATCTAAGGTTGAGTCATATTAACTCAACTAGGATTTAGAGGTTAATCTATGATAGGCCATTGGGCTCATTAAGATTGAAAAGTTGGCTTTAGTGTGAATCCTGCCTTATAGGAAAAATGACCTAAAGGTCATTCACCCAAAAGGCTGACAAAACCAAGAAGATATTGGGCCTTGTTTACACTGATATGTATGGTCATTTGTCTACACCAGTTAGAGGGGGCTTTAAGTATTTCATCACTTTCACGGATGATTGTACAAGGTTTGGTTATGTCTACCTAATGAGGTGAAAGTCAGACTATTTTAACAAGTTCAAAGAGTTTAAGGCTAAAATGGAGAGTTGGACAAGTAAACTAATCAAAACCTTACGATCGGATCGTGGTAGAGAATACCTCCTCGGTGAATTCATAGATTACATGGTACATCATGGGATAGTATTCTAACTCTCTACACCGCGCACACCCTAACAGAATGGAGTAGCTGAGAGAAGACCCGAACATTGATGGAAATGGTTTGAAGCATGATGTCTCATGCTACTCTTCCAGTCTCTTTTTGGGGATATGGCCCTAGAAACAGTGGTATACATTCTAAACTTGGTGCCTTCCAAGTCAGTACCTAGGACTCCCTATAAGATGTTACACCCAGTCTAAATCATCTCAGGATATGGGGCTGCCCAGCTTGTGTACTGATCAAGGTTGACAAGTTAGAACCAAGATCAAAATTATGCTACTTTGTTGGGTATCCAAAAGGGACAAAAGGAGGTTACTTTTATCATTCCAAGGAGTAGAAAGTACTGGTAAGTACTAATGCTAGATACTTGGAGGATGATCAAAGTACTTTCACTAAAGGTTCAATAAGGTTGGAACTTGAGGAAAAGTTATTTTCAGAATTAACTTTTTCAGACCCAATTATAGAATAAGAAGAGGCACAGCCTCAAGAACCTATACAAATGGAGCCTCGTCGTAGTGGGAGGGTATCTAGAGTTCCAGAAAGATGGACTGGAGAGGCTTTCAAGTTAGTCTCTAACCATCAGGAACAAGATCCCAGTAGATATGAGGAGGTTATTACTGATGCTGATGTAAATTTATGGCATGAAGCACTGAAAGCTAAGATTGAGTCTATGTACTTCAATTAGATTTGGGATCCTGTAGCTTCACCTGAAGGGATAAAACCCATTGGGTGTAAGTGCATATACAAGAGAAAAAGGGGAGTAGATGGGAAGTTGAAAACCTTCTAAACTATACTTGTGGCGAAAGAGTATACTCAGAAAGAGGGAATCTACTATGAGGAAACCTTTTCCCCGGTAGCTATGCTTAAGTCCATCTGTATTTTCTTTGCCTTCGCATGTCATTATGACTACGAGATATGGCAACTGGATGTCAAGATGACATTTCTTAATGGCCATCTTAGTAAAGACATCTATATGTCCCAATCGAAAGATTTTATTGCTAAAGGCCAGGAACATATGGTTTCCAAGCTGTAGAAGTCTATTTATAGACTTTAGCAGGCATTTAGAGTATGGAACATTCATTTTGACGAAACTGTAAAGTCGTACGGTTTCATTCAAAACGAGGATGAACAATGTGTACAGGAAATTGGAAGGCATTAATGTGATTTTTCTGGTCCTATATATGGTGACATTCTACTCATTGGAAATGATGTAAGAATATTATCATCTACTAAGGTTTGGCTGTGTAGTTAATTTAGTATCAATGACTTAGGAGAAGCCAGTTACATTCTCGGGATTAAGCTTCAAAGAAATAGGAAGCAGAAAATGTTAGGATTATCCCAAGCGACATACATTGACAAGATGTTGGCCAAGTTCAGTATGGACTCATGCAAGGGAGTTCTAATCCCTTGTAGACATGGGTTATCTTTTTGTTCAAAGGACTGTCCTAAGTCCTAAGAAAAAAAAAGACAGAATGAGTTGGATTTCCTATGCTTCAGCTGTGGGAAATCTAATGTGCGCCATGCTGTGCTCTAGGCCAAATATCTTCTTTGTTGTAGGCTTAGTTAGCAGATATCAATCAAACCCTGAGGAGGTTCATTGACAAGTTGTAAAGCATATTCTCAAGTACCTCAAAGGTACGAGAGGTTATATGCTGGTTTACAAGACTGATGACTTGGTTCCTACTAGACACATAGACTCAGACTTCCAGATAGATAAGGATGAGAGAAAATTCACTAGTAAATATGTCTTCACCTTGTCTGGAAGAGCTGTTTCATGGAGGAGTAGCAAGCAATCTTTCATTACTGACTCAACCATGAAAGCTGAGTATGTGGCAACTTCGGAGGCATCCAAGGAAGCAGTTTGGCTCCGAAAGTTCCTTTTGGAACTTGGAGTCGTGCCACACATAGACAGATTAATTGTGGTGTACCACAACAATACTAAAGCAATTTCGCAATCCAAAGAACCCAGGAACCACAAGAAGGGGAAGCATATCGAGGGAAAGTACCACCTGATTCGGGATGTCATCCAGAGATAGGAAATCATAGTAGAACAGATAGCCTCGGAGAACAACCTAGCAGATCCCTTCACCAAACCTTTAGCTGAAAGAGTCTTCAAGAGACACTTAGATGCTATAAGGGTAGGCACCTACAGACTTTCTTAGTCTTAGAGTGCAAGTAGGAGATTGTTGGAATGTATGCCTTTTTTACTATATTTCTGATGTAATTATCGAATTTATTAATAAAAAATTTATTCTCAAAATTGTTTGTGAACTTTACATTACTTTTGTGCACAATTTCATTTAAGAAAGACCCATTGTGTTTAAGTAAATGGTCTATGTGAATGGTGGTCTTTCACAGTAAGGTATGGACTACGGGTTACTTAACACATAAACATTAATTCTTAACCGATTCATAAGAATGAGAATCTCATCATGTCCAGGTTATTATATTGTTAATTCCAAATAGGGAATAGCTTACCTTTAGCCAGTGAGTAGTCCACTCACTTCATAGCATGAGCGTATTTCGAATACGTAGAACAGGATCTATAATAGTAGTTTCTAAAAGTACTATTTAGAAGAAACCCAAACTCTTACTACTATAGCATAGACTAATACTCTACTGCTTGAGTATGAGTTGGTGGTTTGGTGAAATTGGAAGCATGTACTTTGATATGTGTAGTTAAGGTTCTATCGTAGGGTCGAGATACTTGTATGTTGGGTATATGTAACTAGTTAGTTAAGACAAACTTGTACAAGATAGCTTCTGTGCTATATCACCCTTTGTGACTGTTCGAATGATCTAAATATCCAAGGCCCTGGAGAACATGACTTGGGTGTTTGCTTTAGGGTAGCTCTCTTGGAAAGTAGAAACATTCTAGGAGTTTTGGATCATTAGACTAGAGGTCTAAGGATGGTAGATGTGAAACCCCAGTCAAAACCAACCTTAGAGTAAGAGGGTTGGGATGCATATCATATTTTATTTCATGATTAAATATATTTTTATATGATTTTTATGTGCTTTGGATTTGAGTTTTATTGTCTTGAAGTCTTGTTGATGAGTATTGTGTGAAAAGGGCAAAATGGTAATTTTTGCCCAAGGTGAAAATAGGGAAATAGTTTGTGGATTGAATAGAAAATAATTTTTCTAGGGAAAATATCAGCAAGAGTTGATGTGGTTTAATGGTTAGAGCCTTAGAATTAATTATTGAAGACTAGGGTTCAAATTCCATTATGGAAGCTTTAGCTTGATTTAATTTTATTTTTGCTTGGGGAAGAGTAATTTCGGCCTTATGAGCTTGGAGTAAGGTAGGGATGATGTCCTAAGAGAGACATGTTAGGAGCAACCTCATTCTACACCCTTACCTACTCGAATTTTCCAAAGGGAATTCATTTTTCCTTGATCTTTGATTTTTCCTTAATTCTCAACTCATTAGTTTAATCAAGTGATTCTAGCCATTTTCTTTCCAGAAATTTCAGTAAAGTGTGGTGATCTTGTAGGATCAAAATGTCTTGGTAAAAGACTTCTTATGGTCTGGAAAATGTGGAAGAGTTGTGGGAAGTTCCAAGAGGAAAAATCCTTCTAGTGAGTTGGCAGAAAATTCCCTCTAGCTAGTTCATCTTCCTTCTTGAAATGAGCCGAAATTTTCTAGCTTGTTGTACCTTCAAAATGTCGACTTTCTTAGCTAACATTCCCTTCCAAATGCTGCCAAAAAAATGTTCTTTAGGATCAATTTACAATCTGAATTTCTTGGCCATTTTCGGACTGCTCACAGCTGGAGCAACAATAGGAAAAATTCCTGTACAAATCGCCACTTTGAGAGTCCAAAACCAAGCTGTTTTCTTTCAGATTTTGTGCCGCACCTTAGCCATGTTTTTCCTCCATGAAGAAGGCTGGAAACCAGCCTTGAAAACCTCTAAAGTCCCCCTTCAAACCCTCTGCAAGTCGGCTGGAAATGTCAGCCGAAAATCTGCCCAGAAAAATTCTGCCCAGCGAAAATTCTGGGCAGTCCAAGTTCTAGTTTTGTTTTCTATTTTTCTCCCAGCCGAAACACCAACCTTATTCTGCAAAAACCTTCCTTAAACCTCTGGTAGCAAAGCTCCATTGTTCCCCTTAAGCTTCTGCACGAAATTCAGCAATGGCTGTCCAAAAATCTCTCCAACAAATCCCTGCAATTTAGCTTGATTGATTTCCAAAATTCCAGCCACCTTTGTTTAGCAACTTCCCATAATGCATTCCCTAAATAACCAGACTTCTTCTTCACCATTAAGAACCCTACTTTCAGCCACCATAAGCTCCCATAGACCAGCATTAAGCCCACCGAAATTCTGCTCAAACAGTCAGCCATGACAGACTTCCAAAACTCTTCAACAATTAAGATATTCTTGGAATATTTAGTTTCCAAATTCACTTCCTAAAAATATTCTTCAAGGATTGTGACAATTAACCTTCCCTTTTTCCTTCCAAATCAGAGAAACAACTCCCTAAACCCTACAGAAATTCGGCCAGCCTAATTCCCTCAGAATTTTCGGCAGCTACACTACAATCTCTCAATTCCCTTCAATCTCCAAGAACACATGCACTACACCAAGAACACCTACTACTTTCTTTCACCTAATACCCCTCCAAATCACTTCAAACCTTCACTAAAATCTCCAGATTTGACCTACTTACTGTTGTGAGTCCATCGACACCATTCTCAACATCAAACTCCTCAAATCATCTTACTACTTCGGATCAAAACCAGAAAATTTCTGTGAAGGACAAGAATATCTTCAAGGTAAATTTACTCTATCAACTTCATCTTCTCCAAACTTGATCTCTAGTGAAAACCTATGTGAATAAACATACTAATGATCTCTTCTTCTTCTTCTTCTTCTTCTTCTTCTCTCTCTCTCTCTCTCTCTCTCTCTCTCTCTCTCTCTCTCTCTCTCTCTCTCATGGCCGAAATCCCTCTCCCTTGGCCGGATGACTTCTTCTTCTATAATCATGCTCTCGCCATCTCCCTTGGACAAAGTTAGACATCTAGGAGTTGAGATCTACTCTAAACTCCTTCAAGGCATTCATCAATCAAGTAAGTCCCTTCAATCCTTCTTTTAAACTCTAGAATTATGTCCCTAGGATGATGTTGATAGTAGGTGGATGGTAATAGGATTCGAGTATATATATATATTGTTGATATTGAAGCATGAACATTTGTATGATTATGAAGGAGATGGGATTTATGCATGGAAGGATTATTTTGTTTGATTGAATAATGATTTGGGGTTTGATGCATGTTTCCATGTCATAGGTAGTATTCGTGATGAAGTATGCTATAGATTATGTCACCATTGGTGAATAGGACTTATATTCATGTTGGATTATTGAAGCCATGGCCATATCTATGCTAGTAGAGGTTAGACCATGTCTTGATAAATTGAGATCTATGCTTGTGAGCATGATTTAGATGAATTGATGAGTTGAATGGTTGAATATGTTCATGATTGTGAGTAACCTTGGAATTATGATCATGATCTAGTTGTCCCTAAGCAAATTTTTATTTCATGAATAAAATATGTAGTAATATAATTTTGCTAGTGATTTCGAAAAACCCTAGGAAGGGTGGATTTGGAATATTATATTTATATCAAGGAAAATTTAGTCAAATAAATAATAGTTTTAATAGAAAAATAAAATATATAGATACTTTACAAAATAATGAAATCCACTAAAGTCTTTTATGGAAATAATCATGACTAGTAAAATACTTATTTCTATAAATTTAATTATCATCGTTTAAGCAAAACCTATTAAAACTCATTTTTTTATTTTTCAAGCAAGATTCATTAAAGTTCATTTTCAACTAACTTTAGTTATCAATTATTTTCTAACAACTAAATTATTAATAAATCATTAACAAATAAACTCTAAAATTTTCTTAGCAAGTTTTAAACCTTTAACTTATTAGTACCTATTTCTCAAAATATTAATTATTTTAAATATCAAATTATCCTTAGCCTATAAACCTATTTATTTATTGAGTGGCCTTAAAGCTTGGGACACTAGGATCATGATAGTAGTAAGTTGGGTTGTTTTAAAATTGAGGAAGTGGATTGTTGCTTGAAATTAATTGTGTTTTGTATTTGCCCATGTGGGGTTAGGTTAGCTGTTGGAGACCTTTTATTTGTGAGCAAGAGTCAGGTAAGCTCCTGTATAAAACCTGATTGATGTGAAATGTTTTTCTTATGGCAAGCCAAATGTAGAGTGTATGGACACTCATTTATGTAAAGGCAATCGAGGGTTGAACTCTCTCTTATTTCAAACATTTGAATTATTTAAAAATCAAATAGCAGATTTTCAAAACTCAAACTCTTTCTAAAGCTGATTTTTACAAGGACTTTGGAAACCCTCAAATTGCCATTTTCATGTGGAACAATATTTTGTTCATCTTATCCCGAGTGGGAAACGTCGTTGAGTACTTAATAAGGGTGGACTACTAGGACTAGTCCTTAAGGGGTTAGGGTAAGTCTCTCAGTAGGTGGGCCACCTCTGAGGGGTGAGTCCTTCCCGGATAGGACGTTAGTCCAGTGGGTCGGGCCGGTCCGAGCTAGCAGTGTTCTTTTCAGTCAAGTGACTGTGTTTTGCCGGAATGGACACCCGATTTTTGTTTGGGTATAGAGAAGGAGGAGTATCTTGCCCAATAGGCCGATCGCCTACTTTTGTCAGTCTGCACAAAGTGTGGCATTCTGACCGGCGGTATGCACAAAGTGTGGCATACTGACCATTCGGTTGTGGGGCCCAACGTGTGATAACCCATAATCCTTTCTTATGAGTGGTTGATTTTGTTGATCATGTATAGCTGGAATAGCTAAAACGTCACTCTTGCTTTTGACTAATGGTTATTGCTTGCCAATATTTCTCTTATAAAGATTTCGCACTTTGCATCCATGAACTGCTTCCACTAAACACCCAAAGCACACACAGACTTATTGAGATTTCTGTCTCATCACCTTTTGACCATGATTTTAGGTCGATCCTGCTGTGGGGATGAGTAGCTAGTAGTGTCTGCCTTGGAAAAGATTGTTGTCATTTAATTTTATGTATTACTTTGGGAAGACAAGAGTGGATAATTTTATTTATGATTTTGTTTTGGGAATTCATGGATTTATTCTTGGTGTTTTTTTTTTTTTTTTGGGGTTGTAATAAATTTTTAAGTTAAAGTATTATTTTTATTCCGCAATTTTATTTGTGTGACCTAGTTATAAAGACCTCTTGTCCTTTGGACGGGGTGACATCCCCGGCCCTGGCGGGTCTAGGTAGCGGGGTGTTACAAGCTGGGGTAGCGAGGTGTTACAGTAGATGTCTTTTAGAGAGGTGTTGGTACACTCTTCCTCTCTAGATGTACGGCGATGCGTAGAGGGGTATTTTAGTCATTACACCTGTAAGTCGGAGACTTTGCTAATGCAATATTGTCCTTGTGGTCAGTATTTCTTTATGGTGATATTAAAAAATATTTAAAATATAAAATATAGCTATTTTTATAGTAGGGATATTTTGGTCATTTTAGTAGCCAAGGCGATGTGTCTTTTGGTTCTCAGAATAGCCCATAAGTCCTGATGGGTTTGGGTTGAGGGATTAATCTTATATTAAATGGATTTTATTTTATTCGAGTAGCCTGATTTATTTATTGAGCTAGAATAACATAAAAGGTCCAAAGAGAAAGAATTATTTATTAGCCCATTTGGGTTATTTAATTAATTTAATTATTGGGCTTGTATTAGTCTAGGAATGATTAAATTAAATTAAAGGCTAAATCCAATTAACTGGGCCAAAGCTTGAGGTTTATATTGGTCCATTGAGTTATTTAATTAATTTAATTATTTGGCTTCTATTAGCCCAGGAATAATTAAATTAAATTAAAAGACTTAACTCAATGAACTGGGCCATAGGTTCAAATGCCTGTTTAATGGCTTAACATGACATGGGCCTTAGGGTTTCTTTTTGATTTTTGAATGCCCAGATAATAACCTATCATTAAGGTTGTTGGGATTCAGAGGGAACAATAGAGGTTCACAGAAGTACGTTGTTTTTTTCTCAAGCTGTTCATGTTTTCTCCTCTCTCTCTCGTAGGTTCTCTAGTTTTTGAAAAAACAGCAGGAATAGAGACCAAAAAAAAAAAAAACACTCTCCTGATTAATGCTCAATAGCATTTAGTCGGAGTAGGAAGATCACTCTGTTGATCCACAAGCCTTCACCACGCATTTCAGGTGGGATTATATTCCGAAAGCCAAGAGAATTCGCATTGATGCCCAGAAGAAGCTGTTGACTTGTGGGACAGTAACTAGAATTATCGACCAGAAGGGAACCAAAGACTTCTAGCATTCAGCAAGAAATGGTCCAGACGTCTTCTTCGATGCCAACAAGGTCATTTAAACACAGAGGTATTATAATTCTTAAAGCTTCCACTGCCTCTGGTTTGATATTGTGCATGCTTCTGTGCTTAGTTTTGCCATATTTTACCTTCAATTTTGGTAAATGTTTTAGCGTTTGGATTTTTTCAGATATAAAACGAGATTATGTATTAAAATATATTCGATTATCTTCAAATTTTGTCATAACACTTTTCTTAGCAATTTTAACAAATCTAACGGTTAGATCATTAATTTGGCACACCTATCTTTGTAAATGCGTTAGGTTTTGGATATTTTTCTAGATATTATGCTAGAAAATATGCCAAAATATATCCATTTGCCTTCAAATTTTGACACAACACTTTTCTTAGCAAATTTAACAAATCTAATGGTTGGATCATTAATTTGATATGCCTATCTTTGTAAAAGCGTTAGGTTTTGGATATTTTTTGAGATATTATGCTAGATTATTACAAAAATATATCCAATTACCTTCAAATTTTGTCATAACACTTTTCTTAAGTATTTTAACAAATTTAATAGTTGGATCGTTAATTTGATATGCCTATCTTTGTAAATGTGTTAGGTTTGGATATTTTTCTAGATATAAAGGTAGATATTGTGCCAAAATAATCTCATTACCTTCAAATTCTATCGTAACACTTTTCTTAACAATTTAAACAAATCTAACGATTAGATCACTAATTTGATATGCCTATCTTTGAAAATGTGTTAGGTTTTAGATGTTTTTCTAGATACAATTCTAGATTATGTGACAAAATATATCCGATTACATTTAAATTATGTCATAACACTTTTCTTAGAACTTTTAACAAATTTAATGGTTGGATCGTTAATCTGATACGCCTATCTTTGTAAATGCATTAGTTGTGGATATTTTTCTAGATATTATGCCAGAAATGTGTCAAAACATATTCGATTACATTCAGATTTTGTCATAACACTTTTTTTTTAAGGAATTTTAACAAATCTAATGGTTGGATCATTAATTTGATATGCTTATCTTTGTAAATGCATTAGATTTTGGATATCTAGAATAGAAATATGCCAAAATACATTCAATTACCTTCAAATTTTGTCATAACACTTTTTTTTTAATTTAAACAAATCTAACTGTTGAATCATTAATCTGATATGCTATCTTTGTAAATGCGTTAAATTTTGGATATTTTTCTAGATATTATGCTATATAATATGCCAAAATATATCCAATTACCTTCAAATTTTGTCATAACACTTTACTTAGTAATTTTAACAAATCCAACGATTGGATCGTTAATTTGATATGTCAACATTAGTAAATGCGTAAGGTTTTGGATATTTTTCTAAATATTATGCTAAATAATATGTCAAAATATATCTGATTGCCTTCAAATTTTGTTATAATACTTTTCTTAATAATTTCAACAAATATAATGGTTGGATCGTAATTTGATATGCCTATCTTTGTAAATATGTTAGGTATTGGATATTTTTAAAGATATTATGCTAGATTTTGTGCCAAATATATCCGATTACTTTTAAATTTTGTCATAACACTTTTCTCAGCAATTTTAACAAATCTAACAGCTGGATCATTAATTTAATATACCTATATATATTTGGTGTATATACATAAATGCATATTCATATGTTATATTAAAAAATATTATATATATATATATATATATATATGCTTGTGTGTGTTTATGTAAATGTATATAAAAGCGTATATTTATACTTGTACATATGTATTTATTAACATAGTAAAAAATTAAGGTGTGTATTTATATATATATATATATATATATTAAAATAGTATTTTAATTATGTATATATGTGTATATTAATATATACCCGTGCGTGTGCGTGTATGTGTATATATATACAATATACAAATGTATATATATATATATATATATATGTGTGTGTGTGTGTGTGTGTGTGTGTGTGAGTGTATTTATATTTGTGTGCATATATGTGTGTGTATATGTGTATATGTATGTTTATATATATGTATGTGTGTGTATATATATACACACATTAATATACTCTAATAGTATATATATATATATATATAGGTGTGTATATATTTTTTTATTTGTTGGTCTATATATATATATATGTATGTATGTATATTTAAAATATATATTTATATATATATATATATGTAGATATATATTTATTAATATATAGTTTTTGTTTTATATATATATATATATATGTATACTTATATATTAAAGTAGTATATTAATTGTGCATATATTTGTATATTAATATGTGTGTGTATTAAAAAGTATATATATAGTATATTATTATATTAAAATAGTGTGCATATATATAAATTAATAGGTTAAAATGGTGTGTTTATATATGTATGTGTGTGTGTGTGTTTGTATATATAAATAGTATACAAATTGTGTTTATATATGTATATTAATATATATATATATATATATATATATATGCATGTGTATATATGTATTAAAAAAGTATATTAATATATTAAAATAGTGTGTGTGTGTGTGTGTGCGCGCGCGCACTATATTTACATATATGTAAGTATATATATATATATATATATATATATATATATGAATGTATGTAGTATTTTTATATATGTACTTAAGTGTGTGTGTGTGTGTGTGTGTGTGTGTGTGTGTGTGTGTGTATGCGCACGCGTGCGCTATTGGTCTCTAAATTTTTAAATATTTACAATAAGACCAGTAATTTTTTTATAAATTGGTCCCTAAATTTTTAATACTTACAATGTCACCTAAAAAAATTACAAAATTGATCCTTAAATTTAAAAATGTAGTATATGTGTTTATGCATTAGATTTTGGATTTTTTTTTTCTAAATATTATGCTAGATAATGTGCCAAAATAATCCGATTACCTTCAAATTATGTCATGACACTTTTCTTAGTAATTTTAACAAATCTAACGGTTGGATCGTAAGTTTAATATGCCTATATTTGTAAATGCGTCAGGTTTTGGATATTTTTCTGGATATTATGCTAGATAATATGCCAAAATATATCCAATTACCTTCAAATGTTGTCAAAAACACTTTTCTTAGCAAATTTAACGAATATATATGGTTGGATCGTAATTTGATATTCATATCTTTGTAAATGTATTAGGTTTTAGATATTTTTCTGGATATTATGACAAATAATATGCCAAAATATAACCGATTACCTTCAAATGTTGTCAAAACACTTTTCTTAGGAATTTTAACAAATATATACAGTTGGATCGTAATTTAATATTCCTATCTTTGTAAATGTATTAGGTTTTGGATATTTTTCTTGATATAATGCTTGATAATATGCCAAACTATATCCGATTAGCTTCAAATTTTGTCATAAGACTTTTTTTTTAGCAATTTTAACATATTTAACTATTGCATCGTTAATTTAATATGCCTATTTTTGTCAATGCGTTAGGTTTTGGGTATTTTTTTAGATATTAAGCTAGAAATGTGCCAAAATATATCCGATTACCTTCGAATTTATGTCATACCATTTTTCCTAAAAATTTTTAATAAATCTAACAGTTGGATCATTAATTTGGTATGCCTATATTTGTAAATGCGTTAGGTTTTGGATATTTTTCTAGATATTAAGCTAGAAATGTGCCAAAATATATACGATTACCTTTGAATTTTGTCATTACACTTTTCTTAATAGTTTTAACAAATCTAACAGTTGGATCGTTAATTTGATATGCCTATATTTGAAAATTGGTTAGGTTTTGGATATTTTTCTAGATATTATACTATATAATATGCCATAATATATCCGATTACCTTCAAATTTTGTCATAACATTTTTCTTAGTAATTTTAACAAATTTAATAGTTGGATCATAATTTGATACGCCTATCTACGTAAATATGTTAGGTTTTGGATATTTTTCAAGATATTATGCTAGATTTTGTGCCCAATACATCCGATTACCTTCAAATTTTGTCATAACACTTTTCTTAATAATTTTAACAAATCTCACTGTTGGATCATTAATTTGACATACCTATATGTATTTGGTGTATATACATAAATGCATATTTATATGCTATATATATATATATATATATATGTTTATGTGTGTGTGTGTATAAATAGTATATTAATACTTGTATATATGTATTTATTAACATATTAAAAAAGCATAGTGTAGATATATATATATATATTTGTATATCTATATACATGTTTTTGCTATGTATTTGGTGTATAAATATATTAACTTATATATATATATATATAAATATTTATATATTAAAATAGTATATTAATTGTGAATATATGTGTATATTAATATATTAAAAAGTATATATATATATATATATGTATGTACGTATGTATGTACCTATATTAAGTTGTTGTATTAATATATATATTTGTGTGTGTGTCTGTGAGTATGTGTGTGTGTGTGTGTGTGTGTGTGTGTGTATACATATGTATGTTAAAATAGTATATTAATATATATGTGTATAAAATTTCCAGATGTATATTAATATATGTGTGTGTGTGTGTGTGTGTGTGTGTTTGTATTTTGTGTGTATATATATACATGTATACATGTGTATATGTATGTGTGTATTCGTATGTATATATACACATTAATATACTATATATATTATTTAATATAAATATACTATACATATATGTATTAATATATACATAAACATATATACATCTATGTAGGTATGTGTGTGTGTGTGTGTGTGTGTGTGTGTGTGTATATATACATATATGTATATATATTTGTGTGTCAGATAAATACACACATATATATATGTATTTCTATGTGGTGTGTATTTATATTTTTATATGTTGTTGACTTATATATATATATATATATATATATATAGTTTTTGCTATATATATTTATTTATATATTAAAATAGTATTTTAATTGTGCATATATTTGTATATTAATATATATATATATATATATACATATATATGTGTGTATTGAATTTGTGGGGGCGTTCCCTACCCAACGACGCACTGCACTTCCTAGACCCGGGTGTAGTGATAAATATGCGAGGGTTGCTAGGTCGTTGCCCGGAAGTAACGCGCCGTGTCGGTCCCCGGATGCGATGTCAAATATGCAAGGGTGTAGGGTAAAAACGACAGTCTATAGGGATAGGATTCGTCTAGCTACATGGAATATAGGATCTTTGACCGGTAGATTGACAGAGCTAGTTGAGGTAATGCGGAGGAGAAAGATTAGCATTTTGTGTCTTCAGGAAACCAAGTGGGTAGGTGAGAAGGCGAGAGTAGTTACTCCATGGGGTTATAAGCTTTGGTATTCAAGTAGAGTTAGAAATAGAAATGGAGTCGGGATTATTATTGATCGTAAGTTTATTGATGATGTGGTTGAAGTATAGAGGAAGAGTGATAGGATTTTGAGCATCAAGATCATGATTGGCGGCGAGATTACTACTGTTATTAGTGCGTATGCGCCGCAAGTAGGACTCGATGATTCGGTTAGGCAACAGCTCTGGGATGATTTAGATGAGATTGTCCAGAGTCTTCCGTGTGTAGAAAAGCTTTTCATTGGTGGTGATCTAAACGGACATGTAGGTACTGATAAGAGCGGGTTTGAGAGTGTTCATGGAGGTCAGGGTTTCGGAGCTAAAAACGAAGCAGGAACTGCTATTCTTGATTTTGCCTTGGCCTATGATTTGACCATAGCAAATACTTGGTTTAAGAAGAGAGATTCTCACTTAGTGACCTTTAGAAGCGGGTTAAATGCCAGTCAGATAGACTTCTTTATTATGAGGCGTAGGTTTTGTAGTGGGTGTACGGATTGTAAAGTTATTCCAGGTGAGAGTGTAGTTACGCAACACAGGCTATTGGTCCTCGATTTTAATTTTAGGAAAAAGAGTAAGCAGCAGAATTTTCGATTTGACCCTAGGATTAGGTGGTGGAGGCTTCAGGGGGATGAAAGAATAGCCTTTGTCAATAAGGTAGTTAAGGCGGATAATTGGTCTTCTGATATGGATTCGGATCCAGATACTATGTGGAGAAAGATGGCTCAATGTATTAGGACGGTAGCTAAGGAAGTGCTTAGGGAATCTAAAGGAAAAATACCTCTTAACAAGGAAATTTTGAGAAGCCGTAAGGAGTAAAAGAGAGTGCTATAGAAACTTAGGAAGGTGTAGGAGTGATGAAAATTTTGAGAAATACAAGGTCGCGAGAAGAAAAGCTAAAGAAGCTGTCAGAAACGCAAGAGCCATAGTTTACAAGGATTTATATGAAAAGTTAGATACCAAAGACGGAGAGAAGAATATATATAGACTGGCGCATTACAAGGAGAAGACGACGAGGGATATAGGTGTAGTGAAATGTGTAAAGGACGAAAACCACAATGTTTTAGTTAAGGATGAAGAAATAAAGGAGAGATGGAGATCATATTTTGATAAGTTATTCAACGGGAGTCAAGTCCAAGTTCCGAGTGTAGGTAGCCTGGCGCTTTCAAACGAAGAGGTTAACCGTGCATGGATTCGTCGTATTCAGAAGCATGAAGTCCGTGATGCCCTTAAAAGGATGAGTCCAAAAAATGCTGTAGGACCGGATGGTATACCGATCAAGGTTTGGAAGTGTTTAGGAGATATAGGTATTACGTGGTTGGCAAGTCTATTCAACAAGATATATAAAGTTAATATGATGCCTACAGAGTGGAGGAAGAGAACTCTGATTCCTCTGTACAAGAATAAAGGAGATGTCCAGGATTGTGCCAATTACCGTGGGATTAAACTCATGAGTCATACTATGAAGCTTTTGGGAGAGAGTGATTGAACAGAGGTTACGGGGCATTATACAAATTTCAGATAATCAGTTTGGTTTTATGCCTGGGCGTTCCACTATGGAGGCAATTCATTTATTACGGCAGATGATTGAATATCATAGGGAAAGAAAGAAAGATTTACATATGGTATTTATTGACCTGGAAAAAGCCTATGATAGGGTTCCTAGAGAAGTAGTTTGGTGGGTACTGGCCAAGAAAGATGTATCAATAAAGTATATTACTCTCATTAAAGATATGTATGAGGGAGCATGTACAAGTGTAAGGACTGGCGCTAGAATAACTGCAGAATTCCCTATCAATATCAGGGTGCATCAAGGATCAGCACTTAGCCCTTTCCTCTTTGCAGCCGTTATGGATGAGTTGACCTGCACTATACAGGAGGCTGTGCCATGGTGTATGTTGTTTGCAGATGATATTGTATTAATTGATGAGACTAGAGCCGGTGTAAATGCTAAATTGGAGTTATGGCGGCAGACATTGGAATCCAAGGGTTTCAGAATTAGTAGGAGTAAAACAGAGTATATGGGATGCAAGTTTAGTGGTAGCAGAAACATAGCCCAGAGTGTAACTTTGGAAGATAGAGATATACCGTTAGCTGATTATTTTCGCTATCTATGATCTATTATTTAGAAAGACGGAGAGCTCGATAGCGACGTTGCACATCGAGTTAAGGCGAGTTGGTTGAAATGGAGGAGTGCGACTGGTATTCTTTGTGATTGTAATGCACCGTTGAATTTAAATGAAAAGTTTTACAAGGCAGTCGTACGACCTGCTTTGTTATATGGTATGGAATGTTGGGCAGCTAAAAGGTGTCATATTCAAAAAATGAAAGTAGCTGAGATGCGTATGTTACGGTGGATGTGTGGATATACTAGGAAGGATAGAGTTAAAAATGAGATCATTAGGGAAAAGGTGGGTGTGGCATCTATTGAGGAAAAGATGAGAGAAAGTCGTCTGTGTTGGTTTGGACACGTTGAGAGAAGACCGAGGGATATTCCTGTTAGGGCGATGGGGAGAGTGAGGCAGGATAGGTTAGACAGATGTAGAGGTAGAGGTAGGCCTAAAATGACATGGATAGAGGTAATTAAGAGAGATATGTCTTTGTTAGATTTGGATGAAAGTATGACGTTCGATAGAAGAAAGTGGCGAGAGAGGATTCATGTGGATGATCACACGTTGCCTGACGTTAATTCATGTAGCCGACCCCAAGTTACTTGAGATTAAGGCTTAGTTTGTTGTTGTTATTGTATACATATATATGTGTGTGTAGGTATGTAATAAAAAGCATATGTATATATATATATATATATATATAGTATATTATTCTATTAAAATAGTGTGTGTATTTGTGTATGTATACAAATACATATATATTGATATGCTATATAAATATATATGTATGTATTATATAATATATATATATATATATATATTAAAATAGTATACAAATTCTGTTTATATATGTATATTAATATATTAAAATATTGTGTATATATATATATGCTATATTTATATGTATTAAGTATATTTGTATGGTATATTTTCATGCATATATATATATATATATATATATATGCTCTCTCTCTCTCTCTATATATATATACATATATATACATATACATTTATATAAATGCATGTGGTATTTATACATATGTATATATGTGTACGCATATATATATATATATATATATATATACATATATATGTGTGTGTGTGTGTGTGTGTGTGTGAATTTATGTAGTATTTTTATATAAGTACTTATGTGTGTGTGTATACATATGTGTGTGTGTGTGTAACACATTGGTCTATAAATTTTTAAATATTTACAATATGACCACTAATTATTTTATGAATTGGTCCTTAAAGTTTTGAATATTTACAATATTACCCAAAAATTTACAAAATTGATCCTTAAATTTAAAAATGTAGTATATATGTGTTTATGCTTGATAATATATGCATTAGATTTTGGATATTTTCTAAATATTATGTTAGATAATGTGCCAAAATAATCCGATTACTTTCAAATTTTGTCATGACACTTTTCTTAATAATTTTATCAAATCTAACGGTTGTATCATTAATTTAATATGTCTATATTTGTAAATGTGATAGGTTTTTTATATTTTTCTAGATATTATGCTATATAATATGCCAAATATATCCGATTACCTTCAAATATTGTCAAAACAATTTTCTTAGTAGTTTTAATAAATCTAATGGCCGGATCATAATTTGATACGCCTATCTATGTAAATATGGCATGTTTTGGATATTTTTCTAGATATTATGCCAAATTTTGTGCCAAAACATATCCGGTTACCTTCAAATTTTGTCATAACACTTTTCTTAACAATTTTAGCAAATCTAACGGTTGGATTGTTAATTTGATATGCATATATTTTATTGGTGTATATATATTAATACATATTCATATGCTATATATAGATATATGTATGCATATATAAATAGCATATTAATATTTGCATGTGTATATATTTGTATATATGTATTTATTTATATATTAAAAAAGTATGGGATATATATATATATATGTATATCATATATACATTTTTTGTATGTATTTGGGGTATAATTATATATATATAATACATATATAGATATATATATTAAAATAGTATATTAATTGTGTATATATGTGTATATTAATATGTACCCGTATGTCTATATATGTGATGTGTTTGGATTTGGGTATAAAAATCATATAAAAACTAAGTACATTCCCAATCAAGTTTACATCAAAACGTTAACCACAAATTACACATATAAGCAAACGTACTCATCATTAACATAGCATAGGGTTTAAATGAGCGTCGATCCTCAAGGAACAAGTATACATTAATCACTTTTCTTTCATTGTTTAACAGACACAATAAAGTGAAAAAAAATAAAAAGGAAAATAAATAAAATAATATAATATATATATATGTCAAGGATAGAGAAGTGTGCAACTCAAACCATTATTTAGACAAATATGATCTTAAAGTACCCAATCATTATCATAATTAATTATTCTCTTAGCATCATGAAGGATTAAGATAGATTCACTTCTTTTTCAATCCATGAAATCACTACCTTCTAGATAAATTAGAATCACTTGGTCTCGTCTCAACTAATTCACCCAAAAGATGCATTAAACACAATCCTTGATTAAATTCCCTTAGTCTCGGCGAACTTAAAACATGAAATTAACCAATGAATTATTGGTCTCGGCAAACATCAATTAATCTTTAATTATCTAATCCTAATCAATTAACCCCCTTGGTCTCGACGAGTTAATAGACAACAAATATGAAATTAATAAATTGAAACCACCATCAACCCCTTTGGTCTTAGTGAGTTAATGGAAAGAACCAATCAATTAATATCGTAATAAGCACAAGTAATTAAATACCAAGAAAAATAATCAATTAATCAAAAGATCAAATAGCTCTAAATATCATGAATATATGAAACAACGTTGAATTATAATAAAACAATTAACATATCATTGTTCAAGAAAAAGAAAACAAAGTAAAAGAAAGCACTCATAGACAAGCTTCCTTCTTCTTCCATTGAAGACCTTCTTGCACAACCCTCCTTGAATTGAAGAGTTCCTCTTTTGATTTGAGTGATTTTCTGTGATAATCAATGAATTCTCCCTTTTTTCCTTGTGTTTTTCATCTATTTATATGCTTAGAAAATGTCTAAACTCGTTTGTGTAATGTTCTGGGCCGAGTAGAAGTAGGAAAATACTAAAACTCCACATATTACCAAAAACCGCGTAGAAAAATCAAAGCTCTGCCATTCCCTCAGAGCACAGCCGGCGCCGCCTTTGCTCTCGGAGCCGGCACCGGTTGTGTTCTAGTTCTCTACTCGTTCGCCAATTTTTTCCGAATTCCGCACAATATATTCTAAAATGCTGTCGGCGCCGCCTTGGCTACTGGAGCCGGCACCAGTTCCACTCTATTTCGCTCTGTTTTATCAATTTTTTGTCGCCTCAAAGTTTATGTCAACAGTGCATGGCTGGCGTCGGTTCCTCTGTCCTGGCCGGCGCCGCCTCTATTCTGTTTTGTGACGTTTTTACTTCGTTTTACCTTAAAAATCTGTAATAATGAACAAAATACCTTTCTAAGAGTAAAATCTCAAATATGAAGGAGTATGACTAGTTATTGAACAAAATGTATCACAAAAGAGCCTTAAATAATTAGAAAAAATATGACTAATTTAGCTCCTATTAGTATATACATATATTTATGAATATATTAAAATGTATAATATATATATATATATATATATTAATATGTCATACTAATATATATGTGTGTGTGTGTGTGTGTGTATGTGTATCAAAATGGTATATTAATATATATGTGTCTATAATATACATATGTATATTAATATATATATATATATATATTCATATATATATATATGTATGTATATATATATATATGTATATGTGGTTGTATATATATTTTTGTGTGTATGTATGTATGTGTGTATGTGTGTGTGTGTGTTAATATGCTAAACTAAATCATATATAGAATATATTAATGTACATACATATATGTATTAATACATATGCATATTTATATACATGTCCCTATATATATACATATCTGTATATATATTTGTTCATACATATATAGATATGTATGTTTGTACATATATATATGTAGCTATGTGTTTATTAATATATAGCTTTTGGTATGTTAAGAATTGAAGATTTTGACTCCAAATTTTACAAAATTGAGAAATAATTGAAGATTTTGAATGTTACCATAGAATTTATAGAATTTATTGGCGAATTAAAATATTTTCCCATTTCAGACACAAATTTGGTCATTTCTGAGAAAAATTGAAAATGCGTTCGAAAATTTGGACATGTGGCTTCTTCTGATTCGTGGCGAAGGAGAGAGGATGCTTGAAATATTCATACATGCAAAGCTTCTTAAATAAGCTTTGCAAAATAATTAACCAAAATTGCCAAAAATGAGATTGCGACATGTGTAAAATAGCCACTATAGATCTAATTGAACAAAATCTTATTGGCCATTATTTTGACCATGAAATGGCGGTGGATTGAGGCTAAAAACCGGCCAAGAGCATAAAGGAGAAGGAAGAAAGAAATATGGGAGAAAGGAAAAATAAGGAAAAATAGAAAGCGTGAGAGAAAGAAAAAGTATGTGTATTTCTCGATGTGTTCTTGGTGTATTTGGAGCAAGATCAAGCCAAAACATCCTACGTACAAGGCAAAATCTTATACTTCAAGAATTAAAGTTAGAGATTTAATTACAGTGATCATTTTGGTGTAAGTTTTAACATGAAAACATGATACTTATGGTTGAGATTTGGGTCAAATGTGAACTTTTGCATGTGCAAGTGTCTATGTCAGCTAGAACAAGGTCTTGTATATTATATTTTATGTGGTGAATAAAGGTATTTGACTGGTGATTTAAGGAGTTATACATGGTTGATGAAAAAATGGTGGAAATTGGAATAAGAAAGCTTTAATGGAAACAAAACTATAGCTATTCTTAACTTATGATGGTGATTCCATGTTGTTCAAAGCATGAATTTGGTGACTTATTGGGTTTAAAAACATGAAGAATCAAAGATGTTTTGATGGGGAATGAAATGGATTCAGGGTTGTATAGATGTTATAAATAATGGAGAACAAGGTGGTAATATCATTTTGTGAAAATGAATTAGGGATTGAAAATTCTTGGATTTTTTTGGCCTAGTAGTTCCTGGAAGGTCTGGATGATGTGAAAAAAGAATCCATATAATATTAGTTCAAGGTCTAACGAGAGTTTTGATATAAAATGGAGCCCGATCAGAGTTGTAAATCAAATGTTATGCACAAAATAAAAAATTATGTTTAACGGGAAAATGCAAAATTTTAGTTTTGGATGTAAGTAAACTCTAAGGAATTGTTTGCATGACTTTGGGAATAAAAAATGGCGGGTACATGAAGAACATTCCATGTTCACGAAGAAAAAATAAATAGAAATGGGAAATGGAAGAATTGAGTGTGCAATATATGTATGCACACATGTTTTCCTCAAAGAAGGAGAAAAATGAAGAAATAAGGAAATAAGAGATTTCCTTATGTTTGTATAGCATTGGTTTGAGCCTTAGCAAACCAAACTAAATACAAAATGACGTTTAATGTAGGTTAAACACATTAGACAGTTGGCAACGAGTTAGGTACGATATTCGAACGACATAAGCTATTTAGGACACGAGGTGAATCCCACTAGATTTCTAAACTTTTAAATGCTAGTATGCTTTACTTTTCATGAAATGACATATTAGGTACTATTTTGGAATCCCTAACTTAATTTAAGGTTTTTCTAAGTAAGAAAATAGTGTTTTGCCATGTTGAGCTGGCATGAATGACATAATTGGCTTGGAAAACTGAAAGGATAACAAAGGCATTTATTTTCTATATTTAATCCTTTTTTGGTTTAAATAATTGGAATTTTTGAAATATGATAATTTTTGGAATAGGGTATTCGAAAAATGATCAGAATTCTCTTATTGGAATATTTCATGAAAACATAATTGGAAATTTTAAATCTAATCCTCTTTTAGAGTTAGAATTCTGAAATTCTTAAACAAAATTCCTTTTGAAATTGGGTATGGGTAAAATGACTCGAATACCCTTATTAGAACACTTTGTGATGCGGAAAGGGCTTTTTATCCTTTTTCACTACAAATTTTGGAAATGATCTCTCGATATGAGATCAACTTTTCAAAAATGATATTTTGGCCCCTGAAAATATTTTATTTATATTCCTTTGGGAATGGGTATTTATTTGGCTTTGTGAGCCAGTGGAATTGGACTAGTCTTGTGAACCAGTGGAAATATCAAGTATTCAGCAAGAACTTTGATCTTTGTACTAGCTTATGTTAGAGATAGATGACTCCAAGTAACCTGGCTAGTTCTGGGGATTGTCTTACTCCAAACAGGGTGATAAGACATTGAGATGAGTCTCCTGGCTAGCCGTTTAGTGCCAGTAATTGTCGTGCTTTGTGTGTACTTTGATTTGGGTTGTTCGAGTTGAGCCGGATACCTGGCGTTGTTCAACCCCTTGCTACCTCGATGGTGATTGACATCAGGATTGGGACCCCTAGGCTTATGGTAGAAAGTAAAACATTCTGATTTACTTTGTATTGTGCTTGTTGCACTTACCCTTCCGACGATGCATGATTGAGTACTATAGGCTTGTGTCCTCAATACAATAAGACTGTTACGTCGAAGACAAAGCCTTAAGAGCTTTGCACACGGGTCGATCTTCTGTTGAGAGAAGTGCCTGTATTTTGGAAATTCGGGCAATAACTGTGTGATCAAATACGATTTTTCCAAACATGCTTGAAAATGAAACAAACTCCCTCCTAGTGAGTGGTAGAGTTGTTTTTAGTGGAAAAATAATAATTTTTTTCCTGTAATCGATTTTTCAATAAAATTCAAAAATACTTGTGTCAATTTGTTTTATAAAGCACTAGCACATACTTGGGACTCATTAGGTGGTTTTCACTCACACATGTCTTTTATCTTATTATAAAACCCGAAGCTAAGCAGTTGCCAGGATAGAAGTGATACCACAGTATAGGTCCGATTACTTCTTCTTTTGCATATGTATTTTACATTACTGATGTAGTATTGGTAATCGGATATATGGGACCTCACTTTTGGTATATTATATTATATCATATGGTTATATTATATCAGTTTGGGCTTTTATTACTTATCAGTCATTTTCGTTTTAAAGACTCTTGTCCGTATAACTGGACGGGGCGACACCCAATTGTAACACCCCATATTTCTATAATGTAGTGGGCTGTAACTTTTTGGGATGTCACCTTGTCCAATTACCCAAACAAGGGGTCTTTATAACAATTTCATCCAATATGCAGCTGAAATTTTTTCAAAATAAAAAAGTAAAAGAATTTGGCTTCTGATATATACACTCAAGGGCATAACTAGTCCAAGATTTAGCACGAGCCTCTGGGAGTCCACCGGCTTTCGCTGCGCTTCTGGTCCTAAATTTTCCAAAAAAGGTAACACACATATGAGTGTAAAGCCCAGTAAGTCTCGTGTGTACTAGTGTTTTTAACTGTAAAAATCTCTTCAAGAATAATCTCAACATAAGCTAGTTCAGAATTTCTCATGTAAAAACATTCTCAAAACAAGTATTCAAGGATTTCGGGTGAAAACATGCTGATTCAAGTATTTAGAATACTAGCATAAGATATTTTGATTCAAGTATTTGAGTATTCAAGTATTCAAGTATAGTTAGTGCTTATGCAAAGTATTCAAGTCAGTGCCTATGCCAAGTAGTCAGATTAATGCTTACGCCACGTATTTAAGTTAGTGCATACTCCAAGTATTCAAGTTAGTGCTTACGCCAAGTAGTCAAGTTAGTACTTACACCAAGTATTCAAGTTAGTATTTACACCAAATATTTAAGTTAATGCATACGCCAAGTATTCAGGTTAATCGTCTATTGGATTCAAGGATTGACAGGTTCAAGAAATCAAGAATTCAAGATTTATATTGCTTATCATATTTCCAAATCCATATAGAAAGCTCGCACTTGAGTACCACAGGAAAACATGTTCCTTATTAGGGAAACACATTTCCAAAACCAGAATTTGGAGTTTGAAAAGATTACACAAGATATTTCATATTCAAGATATTCAAAAAATCGAGTACTTGATAATGTTTTCAAACTTATGCGGAACAATCATCTCATAATATATCAGGAAAGCATTAACTATATCAGGAAAACACATGATCATTTCAGGAAAACACTTAGCTAAAATAGGATTTAAAAAGTAGTGGGACTCACCTCATGTCCTAACTTAATGTGATAACGTATATAGTACTCATAGTCCTTTACGAAGCATTGAAGATAAATGACTTATATCGAGAGTCATTTCAAACCTCACTTATTATTCTATAGTTCAACTCACACAAAACTCATATGTTAATAGAAAATATTCTATTTTCTTCTTTCTCCCTTCTTCCTACCAAAATACTTGGAATGATCAAAGGCTCATTAATTCATTTCCCATCTTTTTGTTCAAACAAATATCCAAGGTTTCCATGTGTTCTTGTGATCTCTCTTTCATGCATTAATACCAGGAGAACAATAATTGAATTTATTTCTTGCCAAATACAATTCTGCATTTCTTCATTCTTGTCACACCTTCTTTGATTTGACATAACTGTTAATTTACAAGTCCAATTGATGTCAAATTTGTTCCAAAATTTCCTCAAGACATTCATTGATGATTTCCAATTCATGAGATGCCAATTTCCATTGCCATTTCATTTAGTTATGTCCATAAAATCTCAGCATTCCAATCCCATCACAGTTTTGGTAGCTGGTAGTGTTTTCATCATAACTTTTTATTCACAACTCCAAACCATAGAAACCTTGGTCCCAAAATAACCATAAGACATTTACCTACAAGTTTCAGGTCATGGGGTTCCAAATAAACAAGCCAATTTGTACAGTTTATACGTTCTTCAAGGCTGCTCAGGATTTCCTTCAAAGCAAAAATTTTTATTTTGTTTATCTCATCACACCATCTATTCTACTTTAATCCTAACAACTATATAACACTTACACCATCTTGAATTCCATCATAGTGATCTTCAATTCTCTGATTTTTAGATGTACTTAGCCCAGAAAAATCATATTTTCCAACATCAATTTCAACAAATGCAAACAACAACATTAACAATTCATTTTATTCAACAATTAATTCCGTCTTTCCTTTTCATTTCTTACATCTTCTTGTGCAGTCATGAACTATTGATGAAACCACCTTTAAAACACTTCATCTATGATATAAAACATAATATATAGCTTCTCTAATCAGTTGGTATACACCACACACAAAACAGCCCCAAAACATAGCAATTGTTCAATTAATTCTCATAGTTCTTATGAATTTTTCAATAAAATTAATGCCAAAATAATCCTCACAATTTAATTTACAACTTTAATTCAAGTAGTATGATGTTTTACCTTATGTATAAAGATTTACAAGCTTGCAAATACCCAAGCTTCTTCCTTTTCTCCTTCTCTCTTTTCTTCTTGGAATTTCTCTCTATTTTTTTTTCTCTATTTTTCCTTCCTTGTCTTTTCTTTTTCCTTTCTTTTCTATTTGTTCTTGTGGATGCCGATTATAAGCTATAAATGCAGCATTTCCACCACCAATCTTGGTCCAAATTGTGACCAAAATTAATCAAAAAGTCAGCCATTGTGGGCTACCCAATTTTCAACCATTTTTCTATTGGTTTATTTAATTGATTTCCTTCATTATTAATCTTATTCAATAAGCTTTTGAAATAAAATAATTCCACAAACATTTTACATCTCCAATGATATTTTGACACTTTTTTTCATCCTTCAATCATATTACGCCGCTTGTCTTAACGTCGTCCGCACTTTAGAATTTTCTTCAAAACATAATTGTAATTTCGGTCCGTATTAGGAAAATATTTTTTTCCACCAATAGAATCTATATATTTTACTAAATTCAATGGTAGGAATCAAAAATTTCAATTCCTTCTCAATTCTTCCCAATTGACGGTCAAAATCCCAATTGCGATCAAAATTACAAAAATACCCCTGATACCTCCGATAGCTTAATTTATACCAGAATACTCGTCTCATTACACTGATCAATTTTTGTTCTTAATGTACACTTAAACTCTCACTCTACTAAAATAAGTCGCAATCTAAAGATTTAGAGTACGGGTAGAACAAATTTAAAAATTTCATTCGGGTCCCCATATATTTCAAAATTCTAATAATACTCGAGAATATTTTTATTGCACCAAGATGTTCATGTCATTTTACTGGTCATTTCTTATTCTGGTCACTTATACAAAATTTTTTATTCTATATATAATAGTAACTGATTAAAGTACAAAAGTGGGGATTGTTACACTCTCCCCTCCTTCAAGAAATTTCGTGCTCGAAAATTATATTTTCTTTAATTCCATCAAACATTTATTTCTAGTTTCTTCTTCCATCTACTTCTTCTTTACTTTACATGGATCCTAATGGTTACTTTGTTTCCCCCAGCTCGATCTTTAGTGCTACCATGAGTAACTTTTCACAACATATCTTCTTCTCTTTAAGTCTACTTCATGAGACACTAGGAAAATATACATCTCAATACTTCCCATTCATATGACATTAAATAGAAGAAAATTTCTATTTTGCACATGCAAACATGATCTCTTGAGAAATTCCCATATTCTTTCAACATAAACATGCTATAGTAATATATATGTATGTATGCTTATTTAAATGGTATATTGTTATGCACACACACACACACACACACACACACACACACACACACACACACACACACACACACACACACACACACATATACATATGTGTAAATGTACGTGGTATTTATACATATATATATATGTGTATGTATATATATACATATATATATCATATATATATATATGAATGTATGTAGCATTTAAATATATGTACTTATGTATATCTATATACATGTATATATAACATATCTCTAAATTTTTAAATATTTACAATATGATCCCTAAAATCTTTATAAATTGGTCCCTAAATTTTTGAGTATTTACAATATGACCCTAAAAATTTATAAAATTGATCCTTCAATTTAAAAATGTAGTATATATGTGTTTATATATATATATATATATATATATATATAGATATATATATGTATGTATGTATGTATGTATGTATTTATATATATATGTATACACACACACACACACACTGTATATATATATATATATATATATGTACATATACATACGTATATGTGTATATATACGTATGTATATGTACATATATATACTTATATATGTATATATTTGAATATATATATATGTATATATAATATATATATATATGTGTGTATGTATGTGTTGTATATAAATATGTGTGTGTATATTTGGATATATATGTTGTGTTATGTGTGTGTGTTTGTGAGTTGAAAATATATAGTAGGTATATTCATATGTGTATAGGAATATATGTATGTATATATGTTGTATAAATATGAGTATATGGGTTGTATATGTGTATAGATATATGTATATATAAATTTTAAATAAATATGTATGTTATATATATATATCTGTATATGTGTACATATATATATATAGTAGTATATACATATATGCATATGTGTATGGATATGTATGTGTGTGTGTGTGTGTGTGTGTGTGTGCATATATATGCATATGTTGTATACAAATATATGTGTATGAATATATGTATATATATGTTGTATAAGTATATATGTATGGATGTGTGTGTGTGTGTGTGCTCATATATATATATATATATATATGTTTATTTATTTGTATATGTTTATATGAATGTGTTGCTTGTATATATGTATGTGTGTGTGTGTGTGTGTGTATGTGTGTTATATATTGAATAATATATATTTGTAATAAATTTTGAATGATTATTTTATTTTTTATAATAATAATATTGCAAAAAAATTTACAAGAAGAATATTGGGAATAACTTAAATTAAAAAAAAATGATATAGTCAAGCAACTGCACTTGGCCCAGCGGCTGAGGCTTAACCTCCCATACGGGAGGTCTTCAGTTCAACTTTCACAAAACTCCCCAATTAATTGGAGGGTTATAATCAGGTGTGAGTGGTTTATGGAGTGGTCTATCACTACTAGAAAAAAAGGTTTTACTAACATATTTTTAATGACACTTTTTATAAAGTGTAATAATGTAATAGTTATAATGACACTGGCTTTTTAAGTGTTATTATATTGAATCAATACGACGTAGTTTTATTAGGTAATGTACTGTTATGACACAATTTTGTGTCAAGAAAAAAAATTACATTTTTCCTAACACTTTAGCATCCTCAGGCGCGCATAACACTTTGACCAAAAAAAAATCGTGCGTCGTTGGAGGGAAGGAAAAAAACGAGGGCTGTGCTTCAAGAAGGCGCCGAGAGCAACAACAATGGCGGGCAGTGAAGGGATTAGGATTTTTCCTTCAAATCAGTGAGTGAAATCAGACGAAATAGAGCTTGATTCGCAGCTTCTTCAGCCCAAACTCCTTTGCGCGAGTCGCAGCATCTTCTCTGCACAACCGATTGAAGTGGTCCTCTACTCGAGCGACTGTGTGAAGCGGTATCGGCATTGCAGAGGGGCGTTATTGAGCTGCGGTCTGTATGCCGCTCTTTAGATTGGTAAGTATTCTTCGGTCAATTTGGATTCTGTACGCCTCTGCTTTTTTGTTAAAACCTAACCTCAGCAAATTTCTCACTCTGTGAGTTCTCTATCTCCGTATGTATGTGTAGTTGAGTTGACGTATTTATAGGTTGATGTTGCAATTGGGTTATTACGAATATCCAAAGTCTGAATTGTTTAGTCTGAAGGGGAGTTTCAGAGCTCCGATATGGTTATGAATTTTTATCTTTTAGGAATTTAGAAGTAATTCTTCTCGAGCCAAATTTTTTCTTTAAAAAAAAGATTCTGCTGGATGCGGGTTAAAATGGCATTTGTGGATCTTGGTCTTTCGGGTGTAAGGCAAGGATGTGGGTCGGTTGATTTTAATTTTAATTCTGTATAAATTTTGTGTGTGCTATGTTTTTGGGCTGTCACTCTTTTTTCGCTTGCTGCAATAAAAAATGTGTCTTTTTGTAGTTTATTGTTTATTTGAATTGTGAGAGATTTTGTAGCTGAATTCTTGCAACTTGAAATAGTTCCCTAGCGAATGGTGAGTTGCTTGTAGTTGTGTGGAAACTATAGTTTTGAAGAAGCTGATAATGAGACACCTATATTTCTAAAGGATTAAAGTTCTTTTCTTTAGTACTCTTTGATTATTCTTTGGGGGCTTTTTTTGAATCCTTGCTGTTGTGTTCTAGAGTGCTGGAAATGGTGCTTCAAAAGAATTTTGTCTTGTTTTCAACTTTCTGTTCACTGCTAGATTTCCGTTCACTGCTAGATTTTCTGTTCTAGAGTTCTTTAACCCTTCCATATTAATAGTGATGATGGCTTATGCAAATCCCATTTTTGAAATCAGTTTGTTCACAGTTTGTGGTATGTAATTGGTTGTTAAATGGCTCTAGTTTTTTTCTCTTCTTTTGGTTGCAAAATTTGCATGTTCAATTTAGAATTTGGTCAATATTTTGGAGTCCTTACTTCAGGCATTTTAGCCACTAGTTTGGTTATCTCAGTTAGAAGCTGTTCTTCTCTATTCTTAAGTTTTTTATTTAGATTTGGTTGTTGTTTGTGCAGTTATGGGAATGATAGAAAAGCTTTTCTATCTTCCGTTTGTCTTACTGGAATATGTTGAGTCCATTTGGCATAGGTGTTTGGGATAAGTTGTGATGTATAGAATTAATGTAATAAAAAGAGAAGTTTAAGGTAGTTGTATGTGCATTTTACTGTTTCTTGTGTATTGATGATCCTAACAATTGCATTTCAATGACTGAAATAAGTTCTAATTCAGATTTGTTTACGGCTCAATGGATGCTGTTGATTGGTAGTTTTTGAAATTAGGGAAATTGTGGGTTTTATTCTCTACAAATGAAGTATGAAGTGTCCGTCAATCAGATTGACCATCTTTGTAACCGTATTGCATTGTTTCTTTTAAGCGTAAGTATGCAATCCGTTCATCCTGGTGATTGCTTAAACAAAGAGGGGACTCGAGAATCTAAATATAAATTCAAATTCTTGAACTGATTTTGTCATGAGGATGATAGATTATGTAAGATATGTTTGGGATACATAGATTCTTTCAATTTCTCAGAGTTTTAGCGGAGAAAATTCAATTAATTAATTTGTAAAAAAAAAAAAAGAATCTTGACTTTTATTTTTCCTTGTTTATTTCATTGCATCAATACAAAGACATTTGAAGGAATTCATAACCTAATGATAAGTGTTTTCTACTCTATTCTACAAGAAAAGTAAATCACATTAAGCACCGAAATCATCAAAATTGGTCGCATCTGTTCTTGATCAACATAAGCTAAAAAATTTACTCGTTCCGATTAGCCGAAATCCCGCACTATTTCAAGTAGAAATTATGGACCAATATCAAATTTCCACTGCCCTATTTGGTATGTTACTCTTCTTCTCTTAGTGATCTAGTCGAAACTTAGACAAGCACATATGAATGCAACAGTCATAAGCCCATATAGCAAGACTCCAAAGGCATTTACTAGTGTCTATTTAAATTACTACAGTTTGTTCATCCTACTTTACTATTGTTGCAAACTAATTTCTGTCCATCAATCGGCCTTTAAAATCATTCTTCTTTTTAAAATCATATTTCCTTTTCAATTTAATCATATCTAAGTAATTACACTTCAAATTTTCACCAAGAAAACATGCCTTTTTTCATTCACTAAAAAAACGAATTCTTTTTTTTGTGTTTTTTAATAATAAAGTTGTGTAATAATCCAGAATACTGGTTCATTAGAGACCTAAAGGTTTCCAATAATATCATCATATATCATTTGAGGAATGGGATGAAAGAAGAATAAAGATGCACCAAGATTCAAAGTTGAGGCGGTGAGATTTTTTCTTTCAACCAAACAACCTAAGTCTATCTCTTGCTCACCCCGCTCAATACAAGTAGGGTCGCTTTTTCTATAGTAGTATATGTTTTGTCATATTCTCTATTAATTCCAGGACCGAGTCGTACCACTTATCTTCAAGTAGAGCCTCTTCCTACTTCAAATTAGAAAGTTCACGCACCACTTAACATATTAGAACTTTCTTCCTATTTATTGTAATAGGTATTGCTTGCTGTTTTTTTAGGGATTTCTCCACTTGTATTCTAATGTGATCCTAACATAGGTAAATTCTCTTCCATTTGTCAGCTGGCGTTTGAGTTGGATAATTAGTTTCAAAAGTATGGATAAGGGTTGGATGAAACTTCCAAGGAATTGCATTGAATATGAAAATGGAGTCGAAAGGTTTTTAAACTTTGCAATGAACAACGCAAGTTTAAATGGAATGATATTATGTCCTTGTCTCGAAATGTGGAAACGGAGTAATGAGGACAAAAATTGAGGCCAGGGAGCATTTGATTGTTGTTGGATTTATTAAGGGCTATACACATTGGATAGCACATGGAGAACTTTTTACACCTAGTTTAAGTACATCACACTCCGAGCCCATTTCAAATAATGTAGCCTCTATGCCCGATGACATGGAAGCAATGTCGCATGATGCTTTTGGGGTCCCACCTTGTGGAAATGTAGATGAAGAAAGTATTTCGATCGCCGCAGATGCTGAAAAATTTTACAAGCTAATTAATGACTCTCAACAAGATTTGTATCCAGGTTGTAAGAAATTCTCTAAACTTGCCTTCATCATTCGGTTACTTCATCTCAAGTGCGCAGGGAAGTGGTCTAACAAGCATTTTGATATGCTACTTGATTTGTTGAGAGAAGCATTGCCCGAGGGTGTTGAACTTCCTAAATCTTTTTATGAAGCCGAAAAATTGATGAAGCAACCGGGTTTAGGCTATCAAAAAATAGATGCTTGTCCTAATGATTGTACATTGTACTCGGGGGATAAGGAAGGACGGAAGGATTGTGAAACGTGTAAAGTGTCTAGGTGGGTCATTTCGAAAATGACTCAACGGGAGAGAAGAGGAAGATTGCAAAGAAAGTTCCGTGGCACTTTCCTTTGAAACCTCGACTACAACGTCTATTCATGTCGCCCAAGACTTCGGCTTCCATGAGATGGCATGCGAAGGGCGCATGGATGATGGTCGGATGAGGCATCCCGCCGATTCACCCGCTTGGAAAGCTTTTGACGCTATAAATACCGATTTTGCAAAAGATGCACGTAATGTGAGGTTGGGATTGGCGTCCGATGGTTTTAATCCTTTTAAAAATATGAATGTTGCTCATAGTACTTGGCCTCGTGATACTTATGCCTTACAACTTGCCCCCTTAGATGTGCATGAAGCAACCGCATTTCATACTATCATTGTTGATACCTGGTCCATTTGCTCCCGGTAATAATATTGATATTTATTTACAGCCGCTAATTGCTGAATTGAAAGAGCTATGTGCCATAGGCATGCAAACATTTGATGCATCTTCGAAGCAGAATTTTCAGCTACGTGTCGCATTGTTGTGGACAATTAGTGATTTCCCCGGTTATGCAAATTTGTCGGGGTGGAGTACTAAAGGGCAGCTAGCATGTCCTATATGTCATAAGGAGACAAAATCTCAATGGTTGAAGAATGGTGCCAAACATTGCTACATGGGGCATCGTAGGTTTTTGTCTCCTACTCATCGTTTTCGATATGATGCATGGTCATTTGATGGTCATCAAGAACATGGAAGGCCACCACCCGCATTGATCGGGATACAATATTGCATGAGTTGGATGGAAAACAGATCAAATTTGGAAGGGTCATCAATGATAACCAGCAATTGCCCCATAATTGGAAGAAACAAAGTATATTCTTCGAGTTGCCATATTGGAAGGACAATTTGATGCGCCATAATCTTGATGTAATGCATATTGAAAAGAACGTTTCTGAAACCATATGCGCAATATTGTTGGAGGTGGATAAGAAACGAGACCTTAAGTCACGTCTCGACTTAAAGGATATGGGTATTCGATCCGACCTTCATCCCGTTGAGAGGGGTAATGGTAAGGTGTATTTACCACCGGCTTCTTTTGTACTACGTAAGAAGGATAAAGTGACATTTTGCAAGACTTTGAAAGGTGTTAAGGTGCCGGACTGGATACGCTGCCAACTTGTCTAAGTGCGTACACCTTAATCCACCTAAGCTTTCTGGACTTAAAAGCCATGACCATCATATTTTGATGCAACAATTGCTGCCAATCGCTTTAAGAAAAGTTTTACCTAAGGCTGTCCGCTATCCTTTAATAAAGCTCAAGTAGATACTTTAGAAAGTTGTGCTGCACCGAGCTTCATCCGAATGAAGTGTTTCAATTAGAGCAAGAGATTGCAATTATCCTTTGTGAATTGGAGCGAGTCTTCCCTCCTTCATCATTCAAGCATCATGATGCATCTTACTCGTCCATTTAGCATCCGAAGCTAGGATAGCTGGACCGGTTCATTATCGATGGATGTATCCTATAGAGAGGTACACGTTTCATTCATTTAATGTTTAGGTTATTCTTTCTTGCGATTACAAACATGAACATCAATGACATTGAAACTAATGTATGAAAGTTGAATTTAAATAGGTATTTGGGCACGTTAAAGTCCTATGTTCGTAATAGGAGTCGCCTGCAGGGTTCTATTGCCGAAGGGTACTTAGCCGAGGAATGTTTGACATTTTGCTCGTTATATCTTGTCGACTATGTGGAGACAAAGTTCAACCGACCAAGTAGGAATGACGATCATGAAGCCAATTCCTATGTCGGGTTAGATATTTTCAAACCAACTGGACGTTCACTTGGAAAAGGAGTTCCTACAAAATTTGATGAAGACACATTGAAGATAGCACATCAATATGTGTTGTTTAATTCTCACGCTGTAAAACCTTACTTAGAGTACGTATAAGATAGAGGATTTATATTCTTCATTAGATTAATGGCCATGAAGCCACGCTTAACTAATGCATAGTATGTATATGCAACAAAGATCATGGACTAGTGGAACAAAAGCATCCTCGTGCAAGTTTGCATGAAATTGAGCGCATCCATAGTGAAGAATTTGTGAATTGGTTTTGCAATTATGTAAGATTCATCTCAGGTAGCATGCTTAAGTTATACTTTAATGATGCTTAAGCTTACATTGACTCTTGGTGATTTCCTAGGTGAAGGCATTGCAATTCAATGATGATGATATAATTTCTAAGGATTTGAAGCATTTGGCCAGAGGACCCAATGGCATTGGTCTTAAATACGATAGGTTCTTGGTGAACGGCTTTCGATATCATACTGTAGAAGTTGAACGCAGAAGGAAAACACAAAATAGTGGTGTTTCTGTAAATGCAACAACAACTAGTTTCTCAAGCGTTAGGGACAGAAATCCAATTTCAAGTGATGTGTCTTATTTGGGAAAATTAACAGATGTGATTGAGTTAGATTATAGAGACGGGCATAGAGTTGTGTTGTTCAGATGTAATTGGGTATCAACAGGGAAAAGGTTGAAGCAAGATGCTGTGGGCTTTAATCTGGCCAATTTCACTGATGTTAGGCCCCATGAAGAGCCTTTCATTCTAGCTTCTCAAGCAACACAAGTCTTTTACGTTGGAGACCCGACTGAAAGTAATTGGCAAATTGTTATAACCACAAATCCGAGAGCTGTGTATAACATGGGGTCCGTAGTTGATGTTGAGAGTTATTTGCAGAATGAAAGTTGTAACATCCAGGCAGATTTGGGAAGTGAGGAAGTCAGCTGGGTTGCTGAAGGGGTCGATGGAGTTGAAGTTGAAATTACAGCTACTTGAACAATCTTTACTTTATAAGTTGCTTTTATTGTCCAAACTTGTTTTGAGAACTATTCTATTCAAGGCATAGTTGTGTACATTGTAAATGGTTGTAATATGAGATACAATGTTCATTCTCCATTGTTTATGCCATGTTGCAAGTAATATAATATGTTTCTATGCATTCTGTATGTTTGTTTGCTGTTTTTTTTTTTTTTAACATAGTTGATAAATGTCTTGTGTTATTTTTGGGGATTTTTTTGGATATGAAATTAGTGATCTTTGGTGCGAACATTTGATGCCCAGATTTGAATCCAGGCATGGCAAGAACTAAGGGAAGAAGAAGAAGTACCAGTCAACCTAACTAACGTGGTGATTGCAGTATCGAGGCGCATGTTGTACAAGAGGCTGATGAAATTACCGCTGCCCATGTTGTACAAGAGGTTGAGGGTCAAGTCCTGCAACAAAGCGAAAGTCAAGGTATATTTATATTTGTTGGCTTCTCATATGCTTTCTATATTTTTGTATTACCTAATGAGTCCTCGCTCAAATTTTTGTATGAGAAGTAAGTACAAGGAGATGCGAAACAGCTCGCAAGAGAGGACCAACCTATATGACCTCTATTTGGGGCCGCCCTCAAAATGCGAAGCCTTTGGAGGTTGAGTTCAACAAGTTTGGACAGCCGGTGGGAACAAACCGTAGTAAATTGACCGAATATTTGGGAACCATAGCAAGGAATGGAATGTACGCTCCGATAGATATCAAATCATTGTCTCAGATTCCTCGAGACAACAAGAATGAGATGTTCAATGTTGTGAAGGTATTTGATGTTTTGTTCTAATATTGAAGTACATTATATAGTAATATGTATTTAAGTTTTGTTATTTTCTTGTCCATGTGCAGGAGAAGTTTAATGTACCGCCTGGTCTTAAGCCTGCTATCCTAAGATCAATTGGCATAAAATGGAGGACCTGGAGAGCATCATTAAAGAGCGAATGGTATGATGCAACAAAAGACATCCATCACCAAACTCCATACACCGATGATCGCATGATTCACGCTCAGTGGACTAATCTCCTGCAATTGTGGGATTCAGCTGAAGGGAAGGTACGGACACGTGTTCATACTCTTTCTTGATTGATACATTGATATCCATGTCAAATCTATTGATGACTGAATTTTCTAAATTCAGGCAATGGCAGAGAAGAATAAAAGGAATAGAAATATGAAGAACATGAATCATAGGACAGGGAAGAAGCCTTACAGTCAAATTCGTGATGATATGGTAACTTCTTCATATTTTTGAATGATATGTTGGCCTCTATTAAGTACTTACAGAAATTGGATTATGCAGGCAAAGGAGCAAGGCCATTCTCCAACCCGTGTACAAATGTTCAAGAAGTGTTACACGGATGCCACCGGAACTTCTTCCAACTCTCATGTGGCGAGTGCAGTGGTAATCATGCATATGACTCATTAGATTTTGTTTTAATGGAATATGCCTTTCTTTATAGTTACATGGGACAACTATGTTTTATTGGAATATGCCGTTTTTCGCAGTTGGATGTGTTGAATGTGTGGAGTTTGGATGGGACTGCATAGGAGATGTTGGTTTGAACTTTGAATGTTTGGAGTTTGGGACTGTTCAGGAGATGTTTGTTTTGAACTTTGAATGTTTGAAGTTTGGGATCCAATGAGATTGGGACTGAATTTGTGCATGGGGGGTGTGAACTGTTGAATGTATGGGCTGCTTTGTTGTGTGTGTGGCTGTTTTAGTTTTTCCTGCAGCTTGGTTAGCTAAAGTGTTTTATTTTGTTGTGTGTGAGGGTTCTATTGTTGTGTGTGTGGTAGTGTCTTCATCCGTGTGGCATAATTTGTGCAGTTTGGTTAAAGCGTTAGGTTTTTTTGGCATGCAAACTGTGTGTTCAGGAAATGCAGTCAACTGTTTTACTGTTTTTGTTTGCAGCAATTTGGATAGCTTTTGTGATAAGATGTACTTTGGTTAGTGTTAAAAAATCCAGTTTTGGTTAGGTTTTTTTTAGTAGTTTGGTTAGGTTGTGTTAAACAAAATAGTTTGGTTTGTGTTAAAAAATGCAGTTTGGCTGCGTTTTTTTTGGCAGTTTGGTTAGCTTTTGTACAAAAAACAATTTGTTAAGTGTTAAAAAATGCAGTTTTGGTCAGTTTTTTTTTTTTTTTTGCATGCAAACTGTTATTGTTTTAGTTTTTCCTGCAGCTTGGTTAGCTAAAGTGTTTTATTTTGTTGTGTGTGAGGGTTCTATTGTTGTGTGTGTGGTAGTGTCTTCATCCGTGTGGCATAATTTGTGTAGTTTGGTTAAAGCGTTAGGTTTTTTTGGCATGCAAACTGTGTGTTCAGGAAATGCAGTCAACTGTTTTACTGTTTTTGTTTGCAGCAGTTTGGTTAGCTTTTGTGATAAGATGTACTTTGGTTAGTGTTAAAAAATCCAGTTTTGGTTAGGTTTTTTTTAGTAGTTTGGTTAGGTTGTGTTAAAAAAAACAGTTTGGTTTGTGTTAAAAAATGCAGTTTGGCTAAATTTTTTTTGGCAGTTTGGTTAGCTTTTGTACAAAAAACAATTTGTTAAGTGTTAAAAAATGCAGTTTTGGTCAGTTCTTTTTTTTTTTTTTTGCATGCAAACTGTTATTGTTTTAGTTTTCCCTGCAGCTTGGTTAGCTAAAGTGTTTTGTTTTGTTGTGTGTGAGGGTTCTATTGTTGTGTGTGTGGTAGTGTCTTCATCCGTGTGGCATAATTTGTGCAGTTTGGTTAAAGCGTTAGGTTTTTTTGGCATGCAAACTGTGTGTTCAGGAAATGCAGTCAATTGTTTTACTATTTTTGTTTGCAGCAGTTTGGTTAGCTTTTGTGATAAGATGTACTTTGGTTAGTGTTAAAAAATCCAGTTTTGGTTAGGTTTTTTTTAGTAGTTTGGTTAGGTTGTGTTAAACAAAACAGTTTGCTTTGTGTTAAAAAATGCAGTTTGGCTACGTTTTTTTTGGCAGCTTGGTTAGCTTTTGTACAAAAAACAGTTGTTGGAGTGTTAAAAAATGCAGTTTTGGTCAGTTTTTTTTTTTTTTTGCATGCAAACTGTTGTTGTTTTAGTTTTTCCTGCAGCTTGGTTAGCTAAAGTGTTTTGTTTTGTTGTGTGTGAGGGTTCTATTGTTGTGTGTGTGGTAGTGTCTTCATCCGTGTGGCATAATTTGTGCAGTTTGGTTAAAGCGTTAGGTTTTTTTGGCATGCAAACTGTGTGTTTAGGAAATGCAGTCAACTGTTTTACTGTTTTTGTTTGCAGCAGTTTGGTTAGCTTTTGTGATAAGATATACTTTGGTTAGTGTTAAAAAATCCAGTTTTGGTTAGGTTTTTTTTAGTAGTTTGGTTAGGTTGTGTTAAACAAAACAGTTTGGTTTGTGTTAAAAAATGCAGTTTGGCTACGTTTTTTTTGGCAGTTTGGTTAGCTTTTGTACAAAAAACAGTTTGTTAAGTGTTAAAAAATGCAGTTTTGGTCAGTTTTTTTTTTTTTTTTTTTGCATGCAAACTGTTGTTGTTTTAGTTTTTCCTGTAGCTTGGTTAGCTAAAGTGTTTTGTTTTGTTGTGTGTGAGGGTTCTATTGTTGTGTGTGTGGTAGTGTCTTCATCCGTGTGGCATAATTTGTACAGTTTGGTTAAAGCGTTAGGTTTTTTTGGCATGCAAACTTTGTGTTCAGGAAATGCAGTCAATTGTTTTACTGTTTTTGTTTGTAGCAGTTTGGTTAGCTTTTGTGATAAGATGTACTTTGGTTAGTGTTAAAAAATCCAGTTTTGGTTAGGTTTTTTTTAGTAGTTTGGTTAGGTTGTGTTAAACAAAATAGTTTGGTTTGTGTTAAAAAATGCAGTTTGGCTACGTTTTTTTTGGCAGTTTGGTTAGCTTTTGTACAAAAAACAGTTGTTGGAGTGTTAAAAAATGCAGTTTTGGTCAGTTTTTTTTTTTTTTTTTTGCATGCAAACTGTTGTTGTTTTAGTTTTTCCTGCAGCTTGGTTAGCTAAAGTGTTTTGTTTTGTTGTGTGTGAGGGTTCTATTGTTGTGTGTGTGGTAGTGTCTTCATCCGTGTGGCATAATTTGTGCAGTTTGGTTAAAGCGTTAGGTTTTTTTGGCATGCAAACTGTGTGTTCAGGAAATGCAGATTCCATCTTCCAGAAATGCAAACTGTGGGGGTGTGTGTGTGTATGCACATCTGTTTGATATAAATCTTTCTGTTTTCCGTCCTCCAGATTCCTGTGTTGACATTTTACAGATCTTTCATCATGTAGTAAAAGTTGTAGGGAGTGAAAGCAGTGAAAAGCAGTGAAAGCAGTTTTTCCATCTATTTTGATCTAGGCAAAACTTCTCTCAGAACTAAATGCCACCTCTGCCATGGAGATATTCAATGCATCTAACTCTCTCTATTTGTTTTGAGTTCTCAAAAAATGTTGTGCTTGAAATTCTATATGACCATTGAATATCCTTGCGACATACTATACAATGTTTTCCATACAAAAATTTCTATTGTAGCTGTTGGAGTCTCTAGCTCTCTAAGTTTCAACCTCTCTACTAATTCTAGTGGTTTGAGGGCCATTGACTTGCTGCCTGCAATATTAGGAATTCAGGAAAGTTCGAACCCCATATATGGACCTCATGTTCTCAATTGTATTCCACTACTTCCTTAACTTCTCAAAACATACTTAAGTTCAACTTCTCAAAGACAATTCCCAACAATTACAATTATCCATAACCACAAACAGTGAGTAAATTCATTTCTAGCATTTCTGTTTTCTGTTATTCATTTTGTCATGCAACATCCGAATTTATTTACTGTTTTTGTTTGCTTCACTTTAACCTCTTCAAAATGCAGAAAAAATATGGGAAACGAGTTATTTGCTGGCCAGCTATTACCTTTACTCAAAAGAGCACCAAAAACAAAATTCCCAACTTAACATCAAAATAGAATTTTTCAGTTTCAACCATGAAAGCCTATATGAAATTGAACCTTATCATGTCTAGATCAATTTTTGTTCCAAAAGATAAAGTCTTACCTTAATTTTGATATGAAGAAAAATTTATAGAAGCCACCTATGTAAAGTTGTGAACACTAAATACTAAAAACAGCCCAGCTATTTTGTGCAATTTAATTGTCAAGGCTGTTTTACTCCAAAATGTCCTTAAGGACAGCTATGATCTCTGAAGCAGTCACCTAATCTCAAGCCTTTGATGTTAGAAATTTTTTGGCAGCATTTTTTGTGGGAACACTAAAGGTACTCATACTTAGCTTCCGGAAAATGTAATTGCTGACATCTCTATTTGTTGATTAAATGGTACCAAATAGCCTTATGAACTTGGAAATGCAATCATAATTTCTGCTTTCCAGCCTGGGCAGTCTATGGCGTAAAATGCATAACTTTCTACCCATAAGTCCAAATCATGTCAAATTTGTTTCAAAATCTTCCTAAGACAATTACCTACAAAGTGCAAGTCATAGGTTTCCAGAATCCATGGCCATTTGGTACAGTTTAATGAAAGAATAGACTTGCTTTACATAGGACACAGCAGAATACACTGTTTGTTTCCATTTTGCACCAATTCTATTTTTCAATTCTTCTACATGACCTACAACATCTGAGCATTCTGAATTCATGTTTGAGACAACAATGACTGGGTTTTAGGCATCCCTTAAACCCAGCTATTCCAGAACCATTCAAACAGAGCACAAAGCCAACTTTGGTAAAACAGTTTTTTTGAAGAACATTGTACAACCAGTTTTCATTCTTTTTGTTCCTATGGCTTGGTTTGCATTCAAAGCCTCCAAAAATCAGTTCAATACCTTCCCTGAAATTATAAATAAATTTTAGACTCAACCATTTTGTTCAACAGCCACACCAAACAATTCTTGTAAACAAAGAAACATAACTATTTTCAGCATACATATATAGCCACTTTCAGTCTATTTTCAGCTTTATTTGATACTACGTGGTCCTTTTATAAGATGGCTGCATTTGGCTTTACTCTTTTTACTTGTCTACAGCTTGGTTACTTGTTGTCAATTGCTTTGATGTTGGAGGAGAAAAATGGGAGGATGCTACTGTGCTGTAAAAAAGTGGACAGTTTTGCTAATCTCACTTGTCAGTGCAGCAATTTTGCAAATAACATGTTAATTAATTCTCCTATTTTGCTGGGATCAATTGGCATATGTTCAACTTGAAGGTAGGACATTTGCATATATGTGTTGCTTATTTTCAGCCATTATTTGGTTTTCTTATCTTGTATGTCTCTGATATGTATGACAACTTGGAGCTAGGTGTCACAATAGCTGAAATCTTGAGGAGGTTAAAAACTTGAGTCATATCCTCGCTTCAATGTGCCTTAATATGTAGATTTTAGATTCTATGACTTTTCCCCAATATTATGCATTCTTGAAGTATATGTACTCCGTTTTGTTGCTTACACTAAATATTACTATAAATTGTCACAATACAGACTAACTTTTGTGATTGCTTATTCATCTTAAAGAATGAAATGGATGAAAGGAGTTCACAACTCCCCCCTGGCTCAGAAGATAGACTTGGTCCAAATGATATCTTCTCCCAAGTTGTTGGACCATATAGATATGGCAGGGTCTACACGTTTGGAATCGGTGTTCACCCTTCGGATGTGTGGGGTGAAATTCCAAGTCGTACCACTTCTTTTCGTATTATTCAAGAGCAAAGAGAAGAACTTACAAGCATGAAAGAACAGTTGAGTGAACAAGCAAAAGAGCTTGCCGAGATACGTGCTATGTTAGTGTCTCAGAAAGATTGTTCATCCCCACTTGTTTCAAGAGTTCCCTCAATGGGTTCTAACAGTAACACCACCACATTGAGGGTATACAAAATATTACAATATCATGGTTGTGCTACTTGTTTGTTTTTATAGCAAAGTATGCATAAATATAGGTTGATGTCCTATTTCATTGTTCTACCGTATTATTCATGATATGTCTAATATTTCTATTGTGCAATCTTTTGGCTTTGGCATAAAGATTGGGTATGATGTCTATTATGCAATCTTTTGGCTTTTTTGAGTATTATATAGCATTTTAAGCATCTAAGTCTACCTTCCTTTATCTAGTGAGCATGAGCGATTTGGCTTGTTTTCCTAATTCACTTTTAACTGAATAAAAATATATCTTGTAGGTTCATGCCTATGGGTCACTTTTAAGCATGTTGGATACATCCAAAATAGTTGCCAAAGGTTTTATTCAAAGTGTGGACCCATCCCATGAAGTTGGGGGTGTACTGCTGGGTGAGGACTGGTGTGAAGTAATGGTTCTAGTCCCGTTTCATCGGGACGAGAAATTGTTGAGACCAGTAGATTTTATTCAGACTATTGGAGATTCTATTGGAATAGGAATCGCTTGGCCACGACACTTGGTAATTATCTAATCTCTTACATTGTTAATTAATTTATTTTTTTTTTCCTTCTAAGAATATTTTATAATATTTTTACTAAATTCGTTCTATATTATTGTAGGTGAAGATCCGTGAAGCAGATTAAATACGTATTCCAGTGTCGAAGCTATTTGGAAGGCCTAATGCTTGGCTTTATGGAAAACATATTATTGCTACTATGTTTATTTGGAAGGCCTAATGCTTGGTCAAATGATCTACTTTTGTGGGACAAGATAAACTAATGCTACTATGTTTTTTTCGAGGGCTAACGCTTGGCTTTATCCATGTATCTAAATACTTAGTACTTATGTTTGGACAATTTTTGAATGTTATGAAATTTATAGGATTACTCTTTAATATGGGTTACTTTTGATTGCGTTGACTTTTTAATGATGTCTATTTAATAATTGTGTGTTATTATTATTATATATATAATATATATACGACAGGGACAAGAAAATATTTTTTTGGATTTTTTGTGAAATATTTAATTTATTTATTCAGATGGCTAATCTATGGTGACGCTTATTTTTGTTATACTTCAAAGGATTCATGACACTAAAAATACGTCATTACAAAATTCTATGGTGACGTTTTTTTTTTGTCATACTATAAAGGTTTCATGACACTAAAAATACGTTATTACAGAAGTCTATGGTGACACTTTTTTTTTGTCATACTATTAAGATTTAATGACGCTAAAATCCGTCATGATAGAAGTCTATGGTGTCGCTTTATTTTGTCATTTTAACTCTATTTTCCTGACACACAAACCCGTCATTCAAGAGCTTTATTATGACGGTATAAGTGTGACATATTTTCCAATTTTCATGACGTCAAATTTCGTTATTCAAAAAACGTTTTGTGACCAATAACAGTGTCATATTAACGATCTTTTACTGACATATAAATATGTAATAGAAACCAACCTATTGTAACTTAAAGTGTTGTCATAATAACATGAGTTTACTGACACATTTTTGCGTCACTTAAAAGACCTATTATGACGCTCTTTTGCGTCACAATAGATGATATTTGATGACACTAAATAGCGTCACGGAACCTATTGTGACGGCCATACGCACGACGCTCTTTGAAAGCGTTAGGAGCACAAAAGAGTCACTATAGATATATTTAACGACGCTTTTTAGCGTCATTAAACCCCTTTTTTCTAGTAGTGTATGGTCAATGAAGGGGTTATGTTCAGGTGTGGGTGGTGCTTGAAGAGTATTGTGATCCACGCAGTTTAGGTTGGTGCAATCAGGTGTGCTCGGTTCATGAAGGGTGTTGTGGTCTGAAGAAATTAAATAATTTTAATTTAAAAAATATTAATGTCTTTATCAACAAAATACATTTGTCGCTAATGGTAATTTTTTTTGTCATCGTTAACCTTTTTGGCGACAAAAAAAGTTTGCATTGGCGAGGAAATTTTTTTTTGTCACTAAAAATAAATAAAAATTTTCACAGAATTGTATTTAATTTCTCAACAAATATATATTTTTTGCGCCAAAATTTTAGCGATGAAACATTTTTTGTCATTAAAAATTATTATTGGCAACAGATTGCAACTTTTTGCGACAAAATATTTTTAACTCTAGTTAGGAAATTTTTCCTAACTAAAAGCAAAGCCTTCAACGAGGAATTTGCCTCACTAAAGAACATTCTTTGGTGAGCAAATTGAAAATCTTGTCGCCGAATAGCTTTGGCAACGGCGATTCAGTGAGAAAGCAAATTTCCTAGCTAAAGGGCTTTACCTAGGAAATTTTTTTTTTGCTGTAGAAGGCTATTTTTTTTGTAGTGAACTTTTGTGCATTTGATCACAAAATTAAATAAATAGGCATGCTCTAAAAATAAACTTTTTTTACATGCTATTTCGAAGAATTAATTCGTATGTGACCAAATACTTGATTAAACATCATAATAATAAAATTAAAATGATCTTATTTAATCCTAAGATAGTTCCATATTTACTAATCATTTTAATAAAAAAATATTTAATTTCATAAATAAACCAAGAAGATAACCTCGCATGATGTAACCCCAAACGAAAAAGAAGTTATAAAGAAAACTAGGAAAACGTGTCTTCAAAAATACCCGAACCGGAGCCTGCGACCCGAACAAACAGCTACTAGAAAATCGATCCATATTCTCAAAGAAGCTAGCCACGGCTTTGCTTGGACTAGATGCGCCTTCTAGAGACTCGAAGACCAAAAAACTAGTCGTGGGTCTTGGGAAACCAGTCGCGACTACACGCCCAGAAAAAATGCAAATCGACCGTAGGCATTAGAGAAGCCAATTGCAGCTTCTTTCTCCAAAAAATCGGGCTGCCGGCCATGGCTTGTAACTTGAAGAACTCACAAGCTGGCTGCAACTTCAATTAACTAAATGTGGCTGGGCTTCTTCAGTTACGTTCCATTTTCCTCCATTTTTGCAATTTCCTTTAGGGATTTTCTTCCGGGATGATCCAAGCACCATTTTTGTTACAGAATTTGTACATAAAATTGAAAATATAATTTCAAACACCTATACCTTTCAAAACGAGAAGTATACGAATTCTATGGAAAATAATTAAAAATAAATTATAGGTGCGTATGCTTCTACGTGTGAGGCGTACACAAAATTACCTTATAAAAAATCACGAGAGATCTATACAATCACAACGATAATATTTTATTAGTAAAGGAACCACGTTTTTTGGTTATTAACCCTAAGTATGCTCCTAGATTACACCATGGCTCTGATACCCCTTGAAAGGACTATGGGAAAATTAAATACATAGCGGAAAATAGCAAATTAAAATTTTTCCGAGCTAAAATTTAGGAATACCTTCTTCTAGGGCATTTTAATTGAATTACTGGAGTTGGATGTGAGTTCGACAGTGCTTCTTGAATGAAAATGTCTACTTGTTCTGTAGGTATACCAGCTAACCATTAACTCATTCGCATTAAACACTTACCACGTTTGCTAACTCTTGACCTTCCAAAATATTATGTAACCTCTATGGACTTCTACCAGTGAAAATAAAATTAGGGTGAAGAATATTGGAAGAGAAATGGAAGAGCTAAAATGGTAAAAGAAAAATGAAGGAAGAATGACGACCAAAGAAATTGGTTGCCGTTTGCTAAAGAAAGTCGGCATGTTTTTTTTTTTTTTTTGTAAAATTTTTGGGTAACCCAGCCCCAAACACACACAATGCCACAGCTTCCCTTTTCTTTTTGGTTTTCTTTTTCCTTTTTCGTTTTACAGTGTTGGGTATCCTAGGATTTCTAAAAATCCTTAAGTCATCACAATACCTTGCTGGGCTACGGTTTTCTTAATTAGTCCAAAACTAATTAAATAGTTATTTTATTAATTAATTAATCCATTTAGACCCAATATAAAATTATCTAAGATAATTAATAAATTAATTAATTAAATTGACTCAATTATTCTAGTATAAATAAATAATTAATTAGATTCCTAAAATAATTATTCCAATAATAAATTCACCTAATAAGCCCATATAGTAAATAGAATCACTATGGTTATTTGAGCTACTTTAGGGACCAAAAGACATATTATACCAACATACCCTTGCAAACACATAACAGTATTTTTTATCATCTTAAATATTTTATTTATCACCATATGAAAATATTGACTCCAAGAATAAGATTGCAATGGTAGTGTCTTCGACCTATAGATATAATAACGAAAATGCCCCTCTACGGAGAACTCGTCATTGAGATATAAAAAATGCACTAACACATTTCTCAATGGCATCTATTATCCTTTGATAACTAATCCGATAATCCATGACTTTTAGTATGTATCCACTTATCGCAGAAAGCTACCCAAAATTGTACATACTTAGTAACGTTTCTCAGGGCTCTGGATTATTAGATTATCTCAGACAATCACAAGGAAGAGACTTCTTCATGCAATAAAGTATAGAAAATCTATTGTATAAGTTTGTTTTAATTAACTATAGTCATATAGCCAACGTACAAGATTATTGGCCTTACGATAAGATCTCACCCAACATACATCAAAGTGAATAAGTCCAGTTACACCAGACCACCAACTTATACTTAAATCTTAGAGTACTCGTCCATGCAGTAGCTACGATAAACCAATCTTTATTTAATTTAGTACTTTTCTAATGATTATTATCGCGTGTTCTAATTCTATGTATTCCAAATACGTTTACGCTATTAGTGTGAGTGGACTACTCATTGGTTAAAGGTAAACCATTCTCCATTTAGAAACCATTGTGTAATATTCCAAACCTTGATGAAGTGTTTAGGTCCATCAATCGATCATGAAAATTTTTTTCCGCTTATGTGTTGGTAGGCCATTATCTACACCTTATTGTGAATGCACGACCCTATCATGTAGATTATTTACTAACACATTTAAACATTTAATGTGCAATATAGGTAAACAAACAACCATTAATGAATGAAGCTTTGATTAATTTCCAAAATACAGAAATACATAGGCACCGGTAGAGGTCCATAGAGGTTCGAGAATACACTAGAAGGTTAAAAGCTAGCAAATGTGGTAAGTGTTTGATGCGAAGGAGCCGACGGTTAGTTGGTATTCTCGCAAAAAAAAGTAGACGTTCCAATAGAGGAAGCACCATCAAACCTAAATCCAACTCTGGTTATTCAAGTAAAACGCTTTAAAAGTAAGTATTTCTAAACTTTGACTTGGAAAAAATTTTAATTTGCTATCTTCCATTGCATATTTAATTTTTCCATGGTCCTTCAAGAATAATATATTTATATATTATTAATATTACATATATTATTATATATATAGTATTAATATATTATATTAGTATATTATAATATTATTAATATTAATCAATATTATTCATAATATTATTACTGATTAATATTATATAATAATTCATTATTAGGATGTCCAGTTATAATGTATGCTTAATATTCTTTACTTCCTATCTCTAGGAAGCTTTATTCCAAGAACGTAGCTAGCTTCTCCTATATCTTTCATGCTAAATTGACTTGATAGCTAAACCTTTGTGGATGACAATGTTCCTATATAATTTTCAGTGAGTAGAATGTCATCCACATAAAGTACAATAAATGATACATTGTTGCCATATGTTTTTCTATACACTCATGGTTCATCCACGTTTTGTTTGAATCTATAAGACTTTACAGTTTCGTCAAAACGTATATTCCATACTCGTGATGCTTGCTTAAATCTATAAATGGACTTCTTAAGTTTGCAGATCATATATTTTTGGCCTTTCGCAATAAAGCCTTCAAGTTGGGTCATGTAGATGTCTTCAGTAAGATAACTATTAAAAAAGGTTGTCTTGACATCCTAATATAATATAATATAATAAAATATAATATATTTATTATATTGTATATGATAATATATATTAATATATTATATATTAAAATATTGTATAATATAATATTATACTATATGCTAATAATATTAGTATAATATTATTAGTTATCATATATTATTGTAGGGGTCCAGCCCAAGAGATCCAAGCCTAATCTGTCTAAGCCTAGTAACAGGTTCAAGGGCAAGTACTTCAAGTATGACAAGAAAGGACACTTCAAGAAGAATTGTCCTAACTTTTTAGCCAAATCCTCTTTAGGTATTGCTCTATACTTAAAATATATATTGATGGTACTAACATATAATAACCTATGACCTTATATTAATATATTATGTAAAATATATATAAATATATATATATAATATATATAATATTATATCTTCGTGAAGACGGTTTAGATGACTTATTAATCATAATATATAATCCTTGTATGTTATTTCCTCCACAAACAATCCGACATACCTATTTACCAAGCCTTTGACAGAAAAGTGTTTCAAAAATACTTAGATGTCATAAAGGTAGGTACATATGGACTATCATAGTCCATTTTAGCATAAGTGTGAGATTGTTGGAATGTATACCTAAAATAACCTATGTATTTATGTATTTCAAAAATTAATAAACGTTTCATTCATTAATAATTGTTTATTTACATATATTACACATCAAAGATCTAAATGTGTAAGTAATCTACATGATTTTGCCATACTTTTACAGTAAGATGTATATTATGGGCCATTAACACAAACGAATAATTGTTCTTGATCAATTAATAGAGTTGGGCACTTTATCAAGGTTTAGATCATTACATTATAGTTTATAAATGAAGAATGATTTACTTTTAACCAGGTCACACCAATAGTGTAATATTTTTCCATATTATGTTTTGTATAATTATTAATATTATATATTTTACTATGATTAGTTCTCTTGTTTGGTTTATTATAATTATTTAAGTATTATTAATTAACAACTAATATTAATTTTCTTCACGTAATGAATTTGCAATAATTAACATATATTATGTGGTTTTAATTTTCATACGCGTAATATTATTAATATATATCATTAATAAAGTAATATATAATATATTTAATATATTAACTATAATAAAATACAATTAATTTTATATTGTTTATATTAATTCATAGTTTATTTTAATGTATTATTAATATATACCTTATAAACATTATATATTGTATAATATACCTTATTATTATACGTTATGAACTTATAATAATATATTATGTAAACTAATAACGTAATAATATAGACATGTTATAAAATTAGGGTAGTGTTAGAATAAAATCTACACACTACACACTAAGAAAATTCTAACTATTCTTTGCACAAAAAATTCTCTTCAAACTTCTCTCTTTCTTTCTCTCACAATTCTTTCTCTAATCTTTCTTTCACTAATCTTTCTTTCACAAAATGATGGTGTATTACAAGCTTAGAGCATAGCTCTATTTATAGAGCTCTAATTAGTGGAATACATCATGGCATACATCATCTTCAACTAATCTCAATTAATGGTGTCTCCACTAAATGGTGGACATCCATAAAAATCTTCTAATAATTCACATAAATCCATAATCAGTGGAGCCTCTACTAATTAATGGAGATTCCAATAATTCATAACACTCCCCCTTGGATGTCCATCCATATATAAAGAATATGCCTCGTTAAAACCTTACTAGATAAAAACTCAGTGGGAAAAAAATCTAGTGAAGGAAAAAGAGTACACTATTCTATATGTCTGTTTATTACTCCCCCTGATGAGATGATTCATTTAAATCTTTAAACCAACGCATACCAATTTTATATCTCAACTTCTCAAATGTTGCAGTCGGTAAAGTCTTCGTGAAAATATCTGCGAGGTTATCACATGACCGAATTTGTAGCACATCAATTTCACATTTCTTCTGGAGTTCATGAGTAAAGAAGAATTTTGGTGAAATATGTTTTGTCCGATCTCCTTTAATATATCCTCCTCGTAATTGAGCTATGCAAGCTGCACTGTCTTCATAAAGAGGAGTTGGAATATCTTTGATTGATGATAATCCACAACTTTCTCGGATATAATGAATTATGGATCTTAACCATACACATTCTCGACTTACTTCATGAATGGCTATAATTTCAGCATGATTTGAAGAAGTAGCTGCTATAGATTGTTTCGTAGGACGCCATGATATATCAGTATTTCCACATGTAAATAGATAGCCCGTTTGAGAACGTGCTTTATGTGGATCAGATAAATAACTAGCATCTGCATAACCTATCAATGTTGGACTGGTTTTATTTGAATAAAATAATCCGAGATCAATTGTACCTTGAAGATATCGAAGGACTTGTTTAATTCCATTCCAATGTCGTCGTGTTGGTGAAGAACTAAATCTTGCTAATAAATTGACAGCAAAAGTAATATCAGGTCTTGTATTATTAGCAAGATACATCAATGCACCAATTGCACTGAGATATGGTACTTCAGGACCAAGGAGTTCTTCATCATTTTCTTGAGGTCGGAAAGGATCTTTATCCACATTTAATGATCGGACGATCATTGGAATACTCAATGGATGTGCTTTGTCCATGTAAAATATTTTTAGCACTTTTGCTGTATATGTTGATTGATGAATAAATGTTCCACTCTCCAGATGTTCAATTTGTAAACCAAGGCAAAATTTGGTTTTACCAAAATCCTTGATTTCGAATTCTCTTTTTAAATAATCAATTGTTTCTTGGAGCTCTTCAGGAGTTCCAATAAGATTAATATCATCAACATATATAGCTAATATCACAAATTTAGAACCAGATTTCTTAATAAAAACACATGGACATACCTGGTCATTTTTAAATCCCGCTTTCAATAAATATTCACTAAGACATGTGAACCACATGCGCCCAGATTGCTTCAGGCCATATAATGATTTCTGCAACTTGATGGAGTAATTTTCACGAGGATAATGTTTATATGCTTCAGGCATATGAAATCCTTCGGGGATTTTCATGTAAACATCATTTTCTAAATTTCCATACAAGTAAGCAGTGACAACATCTAATAGGCGCATATCTATCTTTTTCATGTACTGCCAAACTGATAAGATATCAAAGTGTAATAGCATCAACAACAGGAGAATAAGTTTCATCATAGTCAATACCTGGTCTTTGTGAAAAACCTTGGGCTACTAATCGCGCTTTATATCGAACGATTTCACTCTTTTCATTGCGCTTTCGCACAAATATCCATTTGTAGCCAACAGGTTTTACACCTTCTGGTGTTCGGACTGCAGGTCCGAAGACTTCACATTTTGTCAGTGCATTTAACTCCGATTGAATCACATCTTTCCATTGCAGCCAATCTTTTCTATGCCGACATTCATCAACTGATATTGGTTCAGGATCATCATTATCCTGTGTAACATCAAGAGATATATTGTATACAAATATATTATCAATAACAGTTTCTATCCGATTCCAACTTCTACCGGAAGTGGTATAATTGATAGAAATTTCAGTGTTACTTTCATCAACTTCTGGTTCTTTGTCATCAGTTCTCTCTTGGTCTTTATCATTCTTTTCTTCAATATGATCTTCTGGATCATTTAATCCTCTTTTCTTTCGAGGATTTTTATCTTTAGAACCAAGAGGTCGGCCACGCTTCTGGCGTGTTTTTGACTCAGCAGCTATAGGTATAATATTTTGTTCTGCTGGAACTTCAATTCGAATAGGAGCATTTACAGCTGGAATATGCGATTTTGTAACTCTTCCGGAGTCAACAAAAGCATCCGGCATTTGATTTGCAATGCTTTGCAAATGAATTATCTTTTGAACTTCAAGTTCACATGCGCTTGTGCGCGGATCAAGATAATTTAATGATGTTGTCCAAGCAAGATCCTTTTTATGTCTGTTTTGGTTCTCCCCTAATTTAGGGAATAATGATACATCAAAATGACAATCAGCAAATCTTGTCGTGAATGCATCTCCCGTCGTGGGTTCAACATACCCGATAATAGAGGGAGAATCATATCCAACGTATATCCCCTTTCTTCTTTGAGGACCCATCTTTGTACGTTGGTTTGGTGCAATTGGAATATATACAGCACACCCAAAAATTCGTAAATGAGCAATATTTGGTTCTGACCCAAAAGCCAATTGCAAAGGAGAGAATTTATGATAATTAGCTGGTCTTATACGTACAAGTGTTGCAGCATGTAGAATAGCATGTCCCCAGGCAGATGTTGGGAGATTTGTTTTCATTAATAATGGTCTAGCAATTAATTGTAATCGTTTAATCAAAGATTCAGCAAGACCATTTTGTGTGTGAACATGAGCTACAAGATGTTCAACATTAATCCCAATTGACATGCAATATGCATCAAAAGCATGTGATGAAAATTCACCAGCATTATCTAAACGGATATTTTTAATATGATGGTCCGGAAATTGTGCTCGTAATTTAATTATTTGAGCAAGTAATCTCGCAAACGCCAGGTTGCGAGTAGATAATAAACATACATGTGACCATCGGGATGATGCATCAATTAAGACCATAAAATATTTGAACGGTCTACATGGTGGATCAATAGGTCCACAAATATCTCCGTGAATCCGTTCGAGAAATGTAGGACTTTCAGCTCATACTTTTACTGGTGATGGTTTAACAATTAATTTTCCTAGGGAACATGCAGTACATGCGAATTTTTCTGATGTTAATATCCTTTTATTTTTTAAAGGATGACCATGTGTATTCTCAATGATTCTTCTCATCATGGTAGATCCCGGATGACCCAACCGGTGATGCCAAATGCTAAAAGTAATAGGATCAGTAAACTTCTGGTTTACTAGATGATGAATTTCAATTGCACGTATTTTTACAAAATATAGACCAGTAGAAAAAGACGGCAGTTTTTCTAATACCGATTTCTTACCCAAATGCATTTGAGTAATAAAAAGATGCTCAATCCCATTTTCCTCATTTGTTTCAACATGATACCCATTTCTGCGGATATCTTTAAAACTCAATAAATTTCTTCTGGATTTTGAGGAAAATAGTGCCTTATCAATAATAATTGTTGTTCCTTTAGGCAACAATATACTAGCTCTTCCGGAGCCCTCAATTACATTTGCACTACCGTTTATCGTATAAATATTTATTTCTCCCATTTTGAGATCGGAAAAATATTTCTCATTTTTTAGTATGGTGTGTGTAGTTCCACTATCAATAATGCATACATCATCATTAACAAGAGCCATCTGAACACAAATATATATATGTAAACGTAAATATTATTAGAATAGAATGAAAATGAAAATACAAAAATATCAGGGTGAGGCTTTAGTTCTTCTGGACATCGCCATCACCAATTAAATGGTCTATCCTACCGTCTGGGTGTTCAAAAAAATCCGATACATCCATATGAGTAATATTGACATTAAGATCTTTAGGATCAATATCATCATCCTCAGCATTATTTATTGGATGTTGAGAAAAATTTGCTTCCACATTTTTATTTTTCAATGAAGCTTGATACAATTCAACTAAATGCTTAGCCGTACGACAGTTTCGTGACCAATGACCTTTCATGCCACATCTATAACATATATCCTCATACTTTTCTTCAATTTCTTTTTCTTTTCCCTTATGATCTTTTCTGTTCCACTTCAGGTGGCCAGTATTTCTCACAGTTTGATTATGATTGTGATAAGGGAAATATTGAGCGTGTCTATGACCATAACCACGACCACGGCCACGGCCATGGCCACGACCACGACTATAACGATGGCTTCTGCTAGAGCCAATAGCATTCACTTCTGGGAGTGCTGTTGAGCCAGTTGGTCTGGCTTCATTATTTCTCAATAATAACTCATTATTCTTCTCTGCAATGAGGAGGGCAGTAATTAAATCTGTAAATTTTGTATACCCCTTTTCTCGATATTGTTGCTGCAGGACAATATTCGAGGAATGAAAGGTGGAGAATGTCTTCTCTAACATATCTTCATCAGTCACTTTTTCTCCGCATAATTTTAATTGAGATGTAATTTTATACATTGCAGAGCTATATTCATTCACGGTTTTAAAATCTTGCAACCTCAGGTGCAACCATTCATACCGTGCAGTAGGTAATACGACCATCTTCAGGTGGTCAAATCTTTCTTTTAAATTTACCCACAGGCCATATGGATCTTTTTCGGTAAGATATTCCATTTTCAAATTTTCATCGAGATGACGACGAATAAAAATCAAAGCTTTAGCCTTGTGTTGTGCAGATGCACTATTATTTGCTTGAATAGTTTCACTAAGGCCTTCAGCATTTAGATGCATTTCTGCATCGAGAACCCATGACATATAATTTTTTCCAGAAATATCAAGGGCTACAAATTCGAGTTTAGTGATGTTAGCCATAGAGATCAATAAATGCGTACCTGTCTTCTGGCTTTGGTAACGGCAGAAACTCGTGCTTAGTCTTCTGGCTTTTGTATCGGTAGAGACTCGTGCTGATAACGTGTTATAAAATTAGGATAGTGTTAGAATAAAATCTACACACTACACACTAAGAAAATTCTAACTATTCTTTGCACAAAAAATTCTCTTCAAACTTCTCTCTTTCTTTCTCTCACAATTCTTTCTCTAATCTTTCTTTCACTAATCTTTCTTTCACAAAATGATGGTGTATTACAAGCTTAGAGCATAGCTCTATTTATAGAGCTCTAATTAGTGGAATACATCATGGCATACATCATCTTCAACTAATCTCAATTAATGGTGTCTCCACTAAATGGTGGACATCCATAAAAATCTTCTAATAATTCACATAAATCCATAATCAGTGGAGCCTCCACTAATTAATGGAGATTCCAATAATTCATAACAAGACACGGATTATTATTAAATTATAATTAATATAATATCCTTTCGACACGGATATAATATAATGTATAATAACACATCAAGAGAATATATAATATATATTAATGTATAATAGTGAATATAATATACTATATACTATTATTAATTATAATTATATATATATTATAATATAATATAGTATTGTATTACGTTATATAATATATTAATATGTCTACGGAACACCCGCCGCATTGGATTATAATATAAATGTGCTGAAGTCTGCCGTCCCTGAGACTCAAACACGTGACCAACCTTCCACAATGTGTTGAAGTCTGCCATCCTGCCAAACCTATTGTCGTGTAAAGTGTTATCACAAATTATATTTATTATATATTTACAATTTTTTCATTTCATTTTTAATAATAAACTTATTTATAAATATTTTTAATATTAAGTTGAATGTATTTTAAGCAAATAAAAATTCATAAAAATTTATTAATTTTGAAGAAAATATGTGATATACAGTTTTAAAAATATTTGTCAATTAAATGATAATTATCTTTTATTCCTTTTTATATAATTAAATAACAATTATTTTTATTTTTTTTATATTTATATATTAAATACTTTTTTAAATAATGTTGTTTTTTTTTCTTTTTTTTTTGCTAGGTTGTTCTTTTCTTTTATTCTATATATATTACTTTACTTTTTTAAATAATATATATTAACTAACTTTTATCCGTGTCCTATTAATAATTATTATATATGTACCATAATAATAACAAATATTATATTATGGTGCATAATATATAATCATGTATATTATTATATTATAGGATGATAATAATGTATATTATATTAATATATATTAGTTTATTATATTAATATAATAATATATTTTAATAATATATTATAATAATTTATAATATATAATATAATGATATGCTAATAACATATATTATATTAATATATTATTATAATATAATAATATATATTATATATTAACAAAATGTTATATATATTTATATAATAAAATATATTATATTATATAATAAATAACATAATTAATATTAATATATTGTTATTATATATTAATAACACAATAATATTATTAGGTCTAAATGAGATAGTATATTATAATATATAATATATATTAATAATACATTATGTTCAGCTAATATTAGGTTATAATATATAACTTAATATATTATTAAGATATTATATATTATAGTCAAGCCAAATAATTGAGTATAATATTACAATAATTTGTATTATATACTATTATTAATATATTTTATAATAATTATGTAATATATTACTATATATATATTATATGTAATATATATTATATTACTATTTCAGACTAATTAAATAACTCTCTTACTAATTAATTAATCTATTTTGACCAACTATAAAATTATCCAAGATAATTAATTAATAAGTTAATTAATTTAATTAACTCTTTTATTAATTAAGAAAACCTTGGCCCACCATGGTATTGTGACGATTTAAGGATTTTTAGAAATCCTAGGATAGCCACCACTGGAACAAGAAAAAGGAAAAGGGAAGCCAAAACGAAAAGGGAAGCTATTTGTTTATAAGGCATTGCGTATGCCTGGGGCTAGGTTACCCGAAACTTTACAAAAGAAAAAAAAAAAAACCAGCTTCCCGTTTTCTTTAGCAAACGGCCACCGTTTTCTTTGGTCGTCGTTTCTCCTTTATTTTTTCTTTACCGTTTTAACTCTTCCGTTTTTCTTTCAATCTTTTTTACCATAGTTTTACTTTCACCGGTAAAGGTTCATAGAGGTTAGCGAATACTCTAGAAGGTCAAGTGCTAGCAAACATGGTAAGTGTTTGATGCAAAGGAGTCGACGATTAGTTGGTAAACCCGCGGAACAAGTAGACGTTCCCATTCAAGAAATGCCAGTGAACTCGAATCCAACTTCAATTATTCAAATAAAATGCCCTAGAAGTAAGTATTCCTAAACTTTGGTTCGAAAAAAAATTTTAATTTGCTATCTTCTGCTGCGTATTTAATTTTTTCGTTGTCCTTTCACCTGAGAGATATGGATTTCTCATAAGTGACCATAATGACATATTGCTCATAGATAAAGATGAGCCTACTACTTACAAAGATATTTTGAATAGTTCATAACCTGATAAATGGCTTGAGGCCATGAAGTCAGAAATGGATTCTATGTATGACAACTAAGTATAGACATTGGTTGATTCACCTAAAGGAATCAAATCTATTAGGTGCAAATAGGTTTTCAAAAAGAAAAATTGACATGGATGGTAACGTAGTTACCTATTAGGAATGACTGGTTTCTAAAGGTTATCATCAACAATATGGTATTGACTATAATGAAACTTTCTCGCCAGTTGCCATGCTAAAATCCATAAGGATACTCCTAATACTTGCTGCCCATTATGATTATGAGCTCTGACAAATGGATGTGAAAATAGCTTTCTTAAATGGAAATCTAATTGAGGAAGTGTACATGACACAACCTGAAGATTTCACATTCAAAAATAGTACAAATTTATGCAAGTTGCAAAGGTCTATTTATGAACTTAAGCAAGCTTCCAGGAGTTGGAATATCTATTTTGATGAAACAATTAAAGAATTTAGTTTCATTCAAAACATGGATGAACCTTGTCTATATAAGAAGGTTAGTAGGAGTGTAATTGTTTTCCTGTTACTTTACGTAAATGACATATTGCTAATAGGAATATCCTTAGGCAACTCTAAAGAATATCCTTATGTACTTGCAAAGGACAAAGGACTTATTCTTGGTATATGAAGAAGGTGATTTGAAAATAAAATGGTATATTATAAGGATAACTTCAAATCACAATCAGGCTACATATTCACGTTAGATGGAAGGGCAGTAAGTTAGAAAAGTTTCAAACAAAATAGTATTGCTGACTCGACGACTGAAGTTGAGTATATAGCCACTTCTAAAGCAGCTAAGAAGCAATTTAGGTCAAGAAGTTTGTGATGGACCTAGAAGTGGTCCCTAGCATTGTTAATCTAACACTTTTGTATTGTGACAACAATGGACACAAGCAAAGGAACCACAATCGCACCAGCGATCCAACTACATACTAAGACGCTATCATCTGATTCGGGAGATCATTGATAGAAATGATATAAAGGGAGAGAGAGTTTCCACGAATAAGAATATAGCGGACCCACTCACTAAGGCACTGCCCCAAAAGAAACATAATAGATATGTTAAGTCATTCAGTATTCAATGCATGATTGGCTCAAGTGCAAGTGGGAATTTGTTATTGTTATGTGCTAGAGGTAATTACATGTATATTGTATATGGCACATTTATTAACAAAATACATTCTTTATCTTTCAGTTTAATTAATCATTCCATGTATATGTATATAAAATTGTTAGATAAAGTCCTAAGCACGTAGTATAGTGTTAAGGAAATTATAATAGAGATCATAATGTGAGATTCCTACTACACTACGTAGTACTTGTAGTTAAACTATCCCTAGTCATAGTATTAATGGGATATGATATTATTAATGTGCCAAGATTAGCACGTGTTATACTTCTTAATTTGATCAAGCTGTGGTTCTCACATCCATGAGTATTGTGATACTCAAAGTTAACATGTGGATACTTGTTAAGTGAACAAGTTTATTGGATGATCTAACCATGAGATAATTACATGGATAACTATTTAGAACCAATGATAGAATCTCGTTATAGCAATTGTGCAAGTATCATTAGACTTGAGATCTCCAAAGTACTTTGTTTATTGAGCATTGTATTTTGATTCCAATCTCTAGAGTCCCTACAAGACCGTCTATGGGATGGATATTAAGTATAATATAAAATAAACGAAAGTAGTTGAGAGTGTCAATAAAGGAATCATCACTTCTAATAGTAGGAGCGTATATCTTATGACTACTTGTATAGAATTATTGCTCGAAAAGTTCTTGGCCAAGGTGACTATGTATTGGAAATAATTCCAATTGATACACATGTTGAGTAATGAATTCTGGAATAAGAACTAATAAATTCGGGTTAGAATTAATCATATTCTAGTAGGAGTTGCTACTAATTCCATACTCTAAGACCGAATGAGATATAGTATGATAAAAGGAATTTATTACATTGATGTTTTGCTATTGAAAGGTTCATGTCCAGCCACTTGACTTTCTGGATTTTTGGATGGTCATAATATGTTGCTAGATGTCGCTCATGATCTACTAAATATGAAGAATTAATAAATTAATTAGAATTAATAAGTTAATTCTAATTATTAAGTATTATTAATTCTATATCATATCGATTAGAATTAATTCATATTTTTCTACCAATAGACCAAAAAACCTAATAAGTCACACACAATAAAAGAATTAATACTTAAGATATTATATGACAATATTATGGGATTAATTTGTGAGAAGAAATAATTATTATGGACTAATTATAAAGTGGTTATAATTAATGTGGCTAAATATTCAATTCATATGGGTTTAATATCAATTACAAAACCTAAGCCCACAATAATTATTTGAAAAGAAAAGGTTAATGGACTTCAAGACTTAAGCTTGCGGTTAGCTATTTCTAAAATAGAGAATCGGTTCTCTGGATGAAATTAAGGGGAAAAGGTTTGTTTTCCAAAAAGATAATACTTATGGAGATAGTTTCTTTTTGAGGCGGTTAAAAAAAAGGCAATACTGAGAATGGTTCTCGATGTTGTAATGATTTTTTAGCCGCAATGAAATTTCAGCTGCCTAAAAAAAAAAAAAAATCCTTTGTAGCCTTTTCTTTTATTCTCCAAATTAAATCCCTAGCCGCCATATTATTTTTCTAACAGAAAATTTTAGTGATTCTTAAATACATCCTCATGTGGATCAATATTAGAGAAATTCCTATGCTTGGAATTTAGTTGTTAAAGGCTTGGACAATTTTTCAGAAGAGTTCCACACAAGAACGAAAATTTTAAAAGTTACATTTTCGAGGTAACTAATTTTTCTTTCCCTCTCCGTTTAATTACATATGAGTTATCTTATTGCGTGGATTTTGTTTAATTTTTTGCTGTGCATTATTTGATTTTACATGATCAAAATCCAACATGGGATACTTAGAATATGCATTTTTGGCTAACAAAAGTAAATTGCCAATGATCATTGCAACAAACCTTACTTGGGAACAAAAGAAAAAATTGGCTAGCGTGTTAGGAAAATATAAGAGGGTTATAGCCTAAAAAATCACTTACATTAAGGGAATTAACCCCTCTTTTTGTTCTCATAAAATCTTATTAGAAGAAGGATCCAAACCCGTAGTGCAGCCCTGACATAGGATGAACCCCAACATAAAAAATATGGTGAAATATGAAGTAATTAACTCTTAGATTTAGGTATCATTTACCCCATCTCAGATAGTATTTGGGTTAATCAATACAAGTGGTGCCAAAGAAATGAGGCATGATCGTGGCTCCTAATGCTAAAAATGAACTCATCCCTATAATATTGATGACTGATTGGAGGGTACGCATTAACTACAGGAAGTTGAATAAGGCAACTAGGAGGACCATTTCCTTTTTCTTTTTATTAGCCAAATGTTAGAAAGGCTAGTTGGATATGAGTTTTATTGTTTCCTAGATGGTTTTTCCAGTCATTTCCAAATCCTTATAGCCTCGGAAGGTTAAGAGAAAACAATTTTCACATACCCTTTTAGTACTTTTGCATATCATTGCATATCTTTTTTGTTTTCACAATAGTCCAGAAACTTTTTGAAGGTCCATGATGGCTATTTTTGAGGACCTAGTTAGGGATATTATGGAAGTTTTCATGGATGATTTCTCCGTTTTTGGTGATTCTTTTAATTTGTTCTTGGAAAACTTAGAGAAAGTACTCCAAAGGTATAAGAAGACCAACCTTATGCTCAATTGGGAAAAATGTCATTTTATGGTCCAGGAAGGTATTATGTTAGGGCCTAAAATTTTGAGGAAAAGGATTGAGATTGAAAGGGAAAAAAAAATGAAGCAATTGAAAAGCTCTCTCCTCCTACTTTGGTGAAAGTCATACGGAGTTTTCTTGGACATACAAGTTTTTGCAAGAGGTTTATCTTAGATTTTTCAAAAATTTCTAAAGCCCTTATATCTTTATTTGAAAAAAGATGCTATTTTTTATTTTGATAAAAAATTCCTTAATGCTTCTAACATGTTAAAGAAAAAATTGATTAATTCTCCTATCTTGATTGCGCCGGATTGGTCTTATCCTTTTGAATTTATGTGTGATGCAGATTTTGATTAACTCTCAAACTTCTTGTTTTGAATATTTTGCTAAATTATTTAGCTGTAGGAATCTTGCCCAAGAATTTTACTTCACATCAGAAGAAGAAATTTCCCTTCAAAGTAGAGTATTATTTTTGAGAGGGTCCTTTCTTATTTTGATGTTGTGTAGATAATGTCATTAGGAGATGTGTGGAGTCATTGTAAAGAATGAATAGTCTATGACATTGCTATGAAGGACTAACTGGAGGCCATTACCAAGCTAATAATATTGAAAGGAAGGTGCTTAAATTTAGATTTTATTAGCTATCAATCTTTAAGGATTCTCATAGGTTTGTTAAAATTTATGATAGTTGTTAATGTATAAATAATATTTCTAAAGCTAATGAGATGCCTATATTAATTTTTCATGCTTGTGAAGTGTTTGATTATTAGAAAATAGATTCCATGGACCCTTTCCCTAATTCTTTGAGTAACAAATACATTTTAGTTGCAGTAGATTATGTATCTAAATGGGTGGAGGTGCAAGCCTTACCAACCAATAATACAAGAGTAGTGGTGAGATTTCTTAGAAGGCTTTTTACCCAGTTTAGGGTTCCAAGAGTGCTCATTAGTGATAGGAGGACTCACTTTTGTAACTATCAATTGGAAAAATTTCTTAAACACTTAGGTATTACACACAAGTTTGCTACCCCTTATCACTCCTAAATAAGTGGCCAAGTAGAGATGATTAATAGAGAACTTAAAAGAATTTTGGAAAAGGTTATCACTCATATATATATGAAAGGACTGGAGTTTAAAATTGGATGACATTCTTTAGACTTATAGGATAGCTTACAAGAAACCTATAGGCACAACGCCTTATAGATTGGTTTATAGAAAGTATTGTCATCTATTTGTGAAAATAGAACATAGGGCTTATTGGGCTATCAAACATGTCAACTTTGATCTTGAGCTTACAAGAAAGAAGAGGATGCTCCAATTAAATGAGTTGGATGAATGGTGTGATGATGCGTATGAAAATTCCAAGTTGTATAAGGAAAAGATGAAGAGGTGGTATGGCATGCACATTCTACATAACTGTGAGATCAAAGTGGGTGATCCGATACTGTTGTTCAATTCCAGGCTATGACTCTTCTCGAGTAAGTTAAAGTCAAGGTGGTCTAAACCATATGTGGTAAGTAGAGTATTTCCATTTGGTGCTATTAAGGTCTCCAATCCGGAGAACGAAACTTTTAAGGTGAATAGTAGTTGAGTGTAGCATTATTTTGGAGAGCAGCTTGGCAACTTAGAGTAATTTGATATCATATTCCGCGACGAATAATTTTCTCTAATTGTGTTGGAATTCCTTCTTTACCTATAAATTCATTGTTTGTTATCTTATTTTATTTTATTTTATTTTTTCTATTTTATGGTGTGTTTTGTGTGTGTGTGTGTGTTTTTTTTTTTTTTTTTGGTGTGGAATATTATCAAAAGCAATTACTCTTTCTTGGGTTGGAATTCCACTACTTTGTGGTTGTTATGTGGAACTTCATGCTTTGGAGAGCATCTCTTTTTCTTTTCTTCCCTTTTATTTTTTCTAAGTCCTTTGGCTATACTTTCTTGTAATAATTTAAGTCATTGAGAGAAATGTCCAATTTAAATATGGGGGAGGGTTTAGTAATATTCTTTCCAAGAGATTTTTAAGTTGTTTCATGGTTGCTTATATGAATTTGATTGCTATTTTTTCATTTTTGGATAATATGGCATTGCTATTATTTTTTATTTTGCATAGGAATGTGATTTAATGTTTATTTAGTTGAGTTGAGTTTATGTAAACTTGGATATTTAGTATGATATATGTAAGTCTTGAGAATTTAAATTAACATTGTTTATTCTTTAGTAATTGAATGATGCTTTTTCTTGTAATTTTTTGTTAAAAGTTTAATGTGATGAAGTATAAGTATAGGTTATTGATTGTTTTGTGTTTCATAATTTTCTCTGAGTTTAAGAAAAAAAAGGGCGAGAGGTGAGATTAAGGAAAAAAATATGCAGAAAGGGATATATGTGCCCATTTTGGCAAAAGTGAGGTATTTGAAGAAATAATAATAATAATAAGAATGTGAGATGTGAGAAAACTAGAGTGTGAATGGAAAAAGAATGAGTGAAAAAATTAAGGGGCCTAATATAGTGAGTGAAGAGAAATCCATTCACTTGAGGCTATAAATTCCTAAGAAAAATGGAGAAAATGTCCTTAGTTTGCTACTTTTGTAGAAGTTTGGAGTCATAAAACATGAGTTGATTTGGTAACCTTCGCTTATATTAGTTACGTTGTTTGTTTGGGTGTGGTTGCAAGAATAGGTGATTTTTAAAGAATTGGGATGGACTTGATTAACTTAACTTTGATAGCTTTGATTGTATCTATCTATATAAATGAGTTTGCGTAAGTTTGGCTTGATTAAATTGTTGATTTGGATTCTTAAATGGGAAGAAGGATAATATCTTTGTTATATTAGAGATTGACTAATCTCTCTCTCTCTCTCTCTCTCTCTCTCTCTCTCTCTCTTTTCTAAAAGTTGTTTTGCTTGTTGGTATGTTTAATGTCTTTTTGCTTGAGGACAAACAAAGTCTCAAGTGTGGGGAATGTGATAGGACTAAAGTGTACTTATATTTTCGTAGTTATTTGAGATGAATTTGAGATGTTTTTGTGCATAATGGTTCCATAATTTCTTTATTTTGAGATGTTTTGATGAAATTCTACTGTAGAAAGATTTTCTTTGTTGTAGAAAGGTTTTTTTTTTTTTTCCTTTCTAGATTTTGGATGAAAATTGCAGAAAAAGAAACTGAAACGAACCTGTTCCAGTAGTGAACCAGCATTGGCTCCAAGAAGATGAACTAGCCATGGCTCAACATTGGACAAAACTAGATAAGAACAAAGCTGAGCCAGAACTAGCTCAGTGAAGTCAAATCGACACCAGCCCATGTCGAGTTAGAGGCAGTGAAGAATCTTTGTTGAGCTAGAATTTGGAAATTACCTTGCAGATCTTTTGGAAATTGACTTATAGATGGACTAGAATTTCTTGAGATGATTTTTGGCATCCACAAACATCTATTTAAGCATGGAAAAACATGAAGAACATATGAATTCAAGGAACTATATTAGAGATTAATTATTCAATGAGGAATTTATCAGTCAAGGAGCATTACTTTATGAGGAGTTTTCATTAAGAGTAGAAGGGCTTGTCTATGGTTTTTTTTTTTTAAAATCCTTTTCCTTTATTTTCTTTTCTTAAAGAATGATGAAATCAATATGAAAGTGGATTGCGGCATGTAAAAACACAGAACATAGGAACAGAAAAAAAAAATAAAAAATGCACAATGAAATGTTTCAAAATTGTTACCTTTGCGTTTAAATGCTAAATTAGATTGTTTAGACTGTGTGGATGAGCTTGGTTCAGTCACTGGAACCATAGGAGTAAGTGTGACACTTCTACAGAGAATCCTATGAGTCTTTTGGTTCTCCTTTGCATGAACACGATATCTTCCAATTCTCAAAATATCTCTGCTGCCTAATCCTACCGGCAAAAGCTATATAGGTTAAGGAACTTTGGTCTCTAATTTCCTTGACAATTTTCTAACAACAAGTATCAAGAAGACATTCTTTCTTTTCCCTTCTACTAGAGAAGACAATGAAAAAACTAGAGAAAAATTTCAACGAGAGGGATGGATTCAATTATCTAGAGTCGTGTCTCTAAGATATATTTTTCAAACCACATTAATCACGTATATCTATATCTTTGGGAATTTGAACCCTAACAGATACATATTAGAAGAGTCTATCTACTCAAATGACTTAGCCAGTTAGCCCAAGCAGAACTGGGCTTGGGTCTAGTACTTGGATCCCTTAGTCCATTCTATTGAATTAGCCTTTAATTAATTTATTTATTCTTGGATTGATAAAATCCCATAAATAAATAAGTTAATTTACCCAAACGGACTAAGATAATTTCTCAAACTTTTCTAGTTTAGACCTAAGCTAATATTAAATTTTCAATCTAGACTGAAGCCTTGAATAACTGAATTACCAAGCTGCACCAAATAATTAATTTATTCTCTCTATTGGGTTTTTTATTTTATTTAGCTCAATAATAAATTAGAATATCTGAGTAAAATAAAACCCACTTTAATTAAGACCATTTTCCTTAACCCAAAATTAATTAGGATTTACAGGCTATTTCGAGGACTAAAAGACACATCGTTTCTGATTACTAAAATAACCAAAATACTCCTACTATAAAGATAGCTGTATTTTACATTTTAAATATTTTTTATTATCATAATAAGAAAATATTGACCTTAAGAATAATATTGTATATAGCTATGTCTTGGCTACATATGTAATGACTAAAATACCCCTCTATGTAACACCCATCATTGAGACAAAGAAAGGTACTAACACCTCTCTTAATTGTTCTACTATTCTTAGATATCTAGTCCAATAATCTATAACTTTCACTATGTAACCGCTTATTTCTAGGAGATATTCAAAAGCGTACAAAACAAAGTCACGATCCCAAGACCCTGGATTGTATAAATTATCCTGGACAATCAGAAGAGGGTGATTTATCCTTTTAGGAGTATAGAAACTATCCTGTATGAGTTTGTTTTAACTAACTTGTCACATATACCAAACATACAAATATATTGATCCTATAGTAGAACCTCACCTACAGTATATCAAAGTACATGCTTCCATCTTTGTTAGACCATCAACTCATACTTAAGTTATAGGATATAAGTCCATATTACAGCTATAGTAGTATGGGTTTCTGTTATTTTAGTACTTTGACAACCCACTACTATGGGTCTAATTCTACGTATTCCATATACGCTTATACCATAATGTGAGTGGACGACTCACTAGCTAAAGATAAGTCATTCCTCATTTAGAATTTATAGTATAATAACCTTTATCCTGATCAAATTCCCATTCTATCAACCAATTAAGATCTAAGTTTACGTGTTAAGTAACCCATGATCCATACTCTACTGTGAAAGACCTGTATTCATATAGATCACTTACTTAAATACAATGGGTCTTTTTTAATAAAATCGTGTACATATTAAAATAAAGAAATACAAACAATTTGTAATAATAAAACTTTTATTTATTTTATCAATTTTACATCAAATACATAGGATTGGAGGGCATAAATTTCAACACATAACTGTATTTAGAGGATTTTTTTGGATGCATAAATTTATATTGATTTTAATTATTTGATTAATTGATTGCTATTTCTGGTATTTGCCTTTATTTGATGAATTAATCGGTTGTGTTATTCTTCTAATTAACTTGGAAAAGAGGTTAGGAGTGATTTCAATTTAGTTAATTTCATATTTATTATTTCTTAATTGATTTGAAAAAGAATGTTCAAAGGAACATTAGTTGATTTCACCTAAAATATAGGGTTATTGACTAATTACATGCTTTTATATCACCTCAAAGATAGGAAAATTTGTTAAGGATTGGTTTTAATACATCTTTTGGTTGGCTAGTGAGGTAAAAGATATCTACTAATTTAACTTAAATGTAGTGAATCTATAGCTTGAAAAAGAAATGGAGACTAGTTTATTCCTTCATGATGGTAGAATGGTGATTAATTGTGATAATTGCTAATCACTCGTTGTCATATTTTCAAGGATTTCTATTTATTTACATGTCTTTTTCTACTAGATTTTGTAGATACTTTTATTTTTACTTTTGTTTTTGTTGTTCTTTTACTTCTTTTGAATCACTCTAGTTGGCAGGTTAAACAAAGGATGAAAAGTGATTAATGGTAGTTGTTCCATGAGGATCGATACTCGTTAATGTCCTATATTATACTTAGCGATGAGTATAATTGCTCATATGTGTAATTTGGGGTTAATGTTTTAAGTAAAACTTCATTGGGACTTGAATTTGGATTATTTTATATGACTAAATTTGACGCATCACAAGGCTTTCCAATTCCTCCAACAATCACTCTTATTCCAAAATCCATCATTATAGCCATTGCTTCACTCATGTTTCACCAAATGATCTAAAAATATAAAAGAACACAAAATGAGTTGAAATTTCTATAATAATGCAAAATATTGCACAAAGCTAAGTAAAAAGGACATAAAATATAACTTGTTCATGCTTCACAATATTCTAGAATACGTGTTGGAATTCTCAAAATTAATGTTAAAAATATTGAATATGGCATCGAAAGAGGCCTGGTTCATGTTTATGGATGGCCAAAGCTGTTAGGCCAAGCTTAAGTTATAAAAGAGAGGTATTTAAGACATTAATCAAGTCGTGGCATTAGCTGAGTCCTTGTCCAAGTTCTAATAGAAGGAAACCGATAGGGATAAAGACAAGAAGCCTAGCTAGAACAAAAGTAAGGGAAACATGGCCAAATCATCTCTTAAGCTATCAGGGTTTAGCGGAGGTAAGCTAAGCCAACCCAAGAACGTCAAGCATGATAAGCCCAAATGGCAACCAAATGCTTTCTTTGCCAAGGGCTACATTTTGTCAGGGATTGCCCAAGCTGGGATAATATTATTTCTTTAGCCTAAAGCCTATGCCAATTTGAGAAGTAATGGAAGATAGCATGTTTATGGCACCTCAGTATAGTTTAAGTTAAGGTACGCGACCAATGGAGGGGCTTGGCGTACGTGGACATTTTTATAACTAGTCACAATATGTTGGTCTTACTGGACATGGGAGTCGACGTTGACTATATACGTCTAGGCATGATGATAACATTGTGTTTAATATGGTCACCAGCTAAGGGACAATTCATGACGTAAACAACATGGGACATATCTAGAATGGGAAGCTAAGAATATGCTTGTTCAAATAGGCCAATGGCAAGGTAAGGTTGCCATTTCTACTATTCCACTAGATGATTGTCAAGTCATTCTTAGAGTAGGCTTCTTAGATTACTTAGAGTCTGCATGGTATCAAGTAAAGCACCATGCTCATAATTCAAAGAAAGAAGCTTTGCATTCTGAATATTTTTCAAGAAATAGAGTTGAGCGTGAAGCAACTTAACAAGAAAGTCTAATAGGGCAAGCTAAAGTTTGCAACCATTATGCAAGAGAAGGACCCTTAATCGTCTAAGAAAATAATGGAAGTGCCCATTCCATACAAGATTGCTAAGGTTCTATAGGAGTTTGAGGATGTAATGCCTGAGGATATACCAATAAGGTTTTAACTAAGATAATAGATGGATCATGCCATTGAACTAGTAGATGGTGCCAAACTAATGTCTCAAATACTATATCACATATCTTCAGAGGAGCTTGAAGAAGTTAGGAAACAACTCAAATAGCTCATGGAGACTAAGTTTATATGACTATCAAAGAGTCTATATGGAGCACCTGTTCTCTTCTAAAGAAGAAGGACATAATCTTATGGATATATATAGATTTTTGGCCCTCAACTAAAAAACTATGAAGAATAAATACCTAATCCCGTTTATTTATGATTTATTTGATCATTTCTAAGGGGCCAAGGTGTTTTTCAAATTGGATCTTTGCAAAGGCTATCACTAGGTATAAATAGCGGAAGGAGATGAATTGAAAATGGCTATCACCATGAGGTATAAGTAGTTTGAGTTTCTTGTGATGTCCTTCAGTTTAAAAAATGTACTGGCTACATTTTGCACTCTCATGCAATGGGTACTACCAAAATTTATAGAAACGTTCCTAGTGATTTACCTCAACAATATTGTTGTCTATAAAAGCAATATCAAGAAGCACAATATGCAACTCCAACTTATTTTAAAGGCATTTCAAAAAAATGTCTTATATGATAAAAAAATAAAAATGCCCATTCAGGCTAAATAAAGTTTCCTTCTTAGGGGACATTGTAGGAGACAGAAAGATCTATACAGGCTCTTAAAAAATCAAGGCCATCATGGAGTGGGAGCCTCCAACAAAGGCCACCAAGCTTCGATCATTGGGGCTTGTTAACTACTGCCTATGATTCATTAAGGGGCACTTGCTATTGATGCACTGTTAATTGAATTATTAAAGAAAGGCCAAATGTGATGTTGGACTCCTAAGTACCAACTATATTTTGAAGCCTTAAAGGATGTTGTCATAAATGAACTAGTGCTATCATTATTGGCCCTTTCCAAACTATTTTGAGGATAATGCTGATGCATCAAATTTTGTTATAGGAGGAGTCCATATGCAAGAAGGCCACTATAGCCTATAAAAATAGAAAACTAAATGGTGTGGAACAATATTGCCAACACATAAGAAGGAGATGCTTGCAATTATTTATTGTTTGAGGGTTTGGAAAGACTACTTCATGATTACCACACCATTCAAGATCAAAATGGACAATATAATGATGAGCTATCATCAATCCCAAAAGAAACTCTCAAGAAAACAAGACTATTAGTTTGACTATTTGGTAAAATTTAAGTATGAACTCGAGTATAGTCCAAGTAAAACTAATGTCATGGTTGATGCCTTTCGTCGAAAGAGCACTATTGCTCAAATAACAAGAATACCTGAAGGTCAACTCCTAGAATAGATTAAGGAAGGGTTGAAGCATGAAAATAGGGTAAAATGTTCAAGGAGTTGGTGGAACAAAAGAAATTACATTTTTTTAGCTCAAGAATGAGGTTTTCTACATTAAGGGCCTACATATCTGTATGCTGGTATGGGATAACTTAAGGAGAAACATTGTTAATGAATATTATGATAGTGGTATATTGGCATCTAGGGACGTATCACACATTGTCTATAGTGTAAGAACATTTTTATTAGTTGAGATTTATGGACGGTATGGATGTCTATGTAAGTATTTATCTTGTATACCAATAAGATAAAGATGAAAATCAATCACTTGTGGGCTATTACAACCATTGTAGATTCCTAAGAAGGTTTGGAAAAGTGTCTCTGTGGACTTTATCATGGGGTTACCAAAATTGGAAGGATGCATGAGCATACTAGTAGTCATGGACTACCTATCCAAGTATATTGAATTCATTCATGCCCTTATGGAATGCATTATAGTTGTAATGATAAATTGTTCATAAAGTATGTAGTTAAGTATTAGGGACTATCAATATCAATTTTGAGTGACTTAGACTTATATGTTACAAGTTGATTTTAGATGAAACTTTTCTGTCTACTTGGGATATCACTTAATATGTCCACTACTATCTATCCACAAAAGGATAGACATAATGGACAACAACATCCTTGAGGTCTATCTTCAACACTATGTGACTATAAACCAAAGATATTAGGCAAAACTATTTGATGCATGTTGTTTAGCGTAAAAAATATTACTAACAAATAACACAATTCAAGTTTTAGTTAAAATGCCAACCACTAAAACTACACATATAGACAACTATACCCATCGTATACCATAAGAACTAGCAAGTATTGAATCCACGAGAACTTATGCTCCCACCTTATTTTTATCCAAATCTTTATTGTTTAGCCAATAAAATAAGAAGAGAATAAAAAAAAAATAAAGATAAAAATAGATATACCACAAGAATGGAATTTCATTAACTAGATAATTATCTTGAAAACATAATATTGAATCACTTAGCATTCATCATAATCAATTGTCATCTTAGCATCATGAAGGAACTTAAGTAAAATTCAATCATTTTTCAAGTTATGAACTTACTTATGTAGATTCCACTTCTTCCTAATCCATGAAATCACTATCTCTTGATTAATTTAGCAGATTTTTCAATCAAACCAAATAAACCAAAAGATGCATTAAACTCATACCTTATAAATATAAAATTAGCTAATGACATTTTGCTCGAGGTGAAATCAACTAATCTTTGATTACTTAAGTCTTATAATCCTAACTTCATTTCCTAAGTCCATTAAGATTTGATAAATATGAAATCAAAGCAATAAACTCCTAACATCATTTCCCAAGTCAATTAGAAGAACTCGCATCAATAACCAATGATAACAAGTAATCAAATACCAAAGATAATAAATTGATAAAAAATTTCAATTAACTCAAAATTATAATCTCCAAAATAATATTCAATTACAATTAAAATATTAAAAACATCATTATTAAAGAAAATTAAACAAAGGATAAAAGATAAAACACATAGACAAGCCCTTCTTCTTCTCTTGAAAACCTCCGTTGAACAATACTCCTTTAAGTGGTGATTGAGTAGCTAGCTTGGATTCTTTAAATTATACATTTCTCTTGTGTTTTTCTTGTATTTATAAGCCTTCTTGATATCAAAATTCGTTACTTGAGAAGTCTAGTTCGAGTAGAATTTAGAAAATACCAAAATCTTTGGAAAATACCAAATTCGTGCCCAACCACCTCTGTGCAGAGTGGACCAGCGCCAGATCCATTCGAGCAACCTTGTGCCGGGTCCAATCTATTTTTGGACTTAATTTTGCTTCGTTTTTGCTATTTGACCAGAATGGACCCGGCACGTGGTCCCTTAGCTGGGCCTAGCGTTAGGTCTATTTTGGAATTGTTCACTTTTTGCTCGAAATCAACTTGAATATGCACAAATTTTTCAAAAATAATTTTTACAAGAAAAATGTTAAATAAAAAGGAATATGTCCAGTTATTATAACATAAGTATCTCAAAACATTCTCAAATAACTAGGAAAATAATGGTGATTTTAGCCCCTATCACTATTGAATGTAGCTTAATTCTTATATAACATTTAAAAGAACAAGAGTATAGCAAAATCTAGTTTTTGATAGTTTTAGGGTTTCAACTGACAATCCCAAAGGACATTATTGTTGGATACAAGAGTTCAATTCCTCTAACATATCAGTTTTCTAAGAATTGGGAAGAATAAGCAAACATACCGAAGCTATACTTGGAAAAGGCCTCATAACGGGTTAAGAAGTTGGCCAACCAAAAGGGAACGTATTGCGAGTCCCAGAAGATAGACTAAGTGCTTGTGAAATATTACCGACATGGGTGGGTCTAAAAGATCCATAAGGGACTGATGTGATGATATTAAAGTCTATTTATCATGCTCAAGAATGTTGGGATCATGGCATATAAGATAGAGCTATCTGCGAGTCTATCCGAACTTCATCTCATTTTTCACATAAGCCTATTCAAGTCGTACCATAAAAACCCTGATAATCCTTCAAGAAATGAATCAATAAAGGTACCGACCGAAATAATGGTTGAGTATGACAAGGTAGCAAAGAAGATTCTATCAGATTATATCATTTGACGTAAGAATAGTATACCATCAAAAGAGTACTTGATGAAATGGAAGGGCTTGGCAATGTCCGAGACCAGCTTGAAACCTATTAAGAAGCTATGGTAATTCACAAAGTTGCTAAGAAAGTATGAAGTCTCCAAAATGTTGGGAACAATGTCTAATTCAAGTGGGAGAGAATGACATAGCTGGCATGAAGCAGATACCCAATTAGGTGCCAATAGAACAGAATGATCACTTTTAGACTCCACAGATAAGACAGGATTAAGTCAAGTGACCTGGATGACTAGGCACTTGGACGACCAATCCAAGGCCTAAGTATTCTGGAAGTGTATGTAGAATTCTAGTAGAATTTTTAGAATATTAGAGAATATTCTAGAAAATAAGTATTTTAGGACAGTTTATAGAGTTTTATAGAACATTCTAAAGGCCATGGCTTGCCTATAAATAGTCTAAGTCTTCTCATTTGTAAAGATTAAGTTGTGAATACAAGCTCTTAAGTTCTCTCCCAAATCTCTTGCACTGAGCTTTTTTTTCTACCAAAACTTAGCTTGTTCAACTAACTAAACCACCACATTTTCACTACTTTTGTTCAATAGTTAGTTGATCTAACAAAACTCTAAGCTACTCTTTGAGCTTCTAGAGCTATAGAAGCTAAAAAGTGTTAATCTAGCCATCTCATAATGTCAGGACTATGCTACAATGGTTTGCTTCTTCATTTGCTACAACAATGGTGCTCCAACAAGTATGATAAAATAGTCAGTTATTGATCGCTTTGCGGTTCAACATCATCCCTAATTCACATCACAAAATGCATGGAAGTCTTTTTTTGTTGGTAAGAAAATGCTTGCCCTAGCTTAATTTTAAGTACCAAAGAACTAAAAAAATTACCTTTATACAACATTGTTTTGACAAATTAGTTTGTAGCATATATAGTGCCTAGTTTTTTTATGCTCAAATATAGTAGCTTCCTTATCAATATTTGATATTAACTATCATAAACTCCTTGGTCTATACTATTAATTATCAACTTATGAATTAGTTTAATGGGCATTGCAATGGGTCACCATGTTTGCATGACAATTTCTTCCAAAATGTCAAAAGTGTATTCCTTTGGCTTAACCCTAATCCTTGTGATGTTGTTGCCACTTCTATTCCTAGGAAATACTTTAGAAATCTTAAATCTTTGATGATAAATTTATCATTGCGGATATTCTTCAGTTGAGGAATAAATGATATGCTATTTCCTACAATAAGAACATCATTCACACATATTAATGCCGTAACAAAATTCCACTTTTACTAAAAATGAACAAGAAATGATCGGACATTGATTGTAGAAATCGCATACTAAATATGATCATGGTTAATTTTTAATACCCATATCTTGTAGTTTGCTTTAAATTGAACAAAAAAACTTCTTAAGTTTACAAACCCTAGTTCCTCTTTCTTCTAAAAATCTTGTGGGATTTTTTTATATACTATATCCTCCAAATTACTATGGAAAAATGCATTGTTCACGTCCATCTCCCATCCCTTGGAAATAGCCTACCAATTTTGCAACTAGTGTTCTGTGAAAGTCCAGGTATTCTATATGGTTAAGCTTTATAGAGCTCAACCTCCCTACTTAGCTTGAGTTTTATTCTATAAACTATTTTGAGTAAATGACTCTCTTTTCTTCATGGAGTTCCTCCAAATTCCAAGTTCCATTTGCCTCCAAGGCTTGTATTTGTTTCACCATTACTTCGCTCCAATGTTGAAGCTTTACAACCTAGAAAACATGTTTGGGCTCATCATGTGAAATGATAGCTGGTAAAAACTCCTTATATAAGGGTGAAAATTTTTTACATGAAATTAAATGTGAGAGGGGACATACTAGTAAGTCACCTAAAGAAGTACTTTGTATCATTTGGTTAATGGAATATGGCAAGCTTACTCCAAAATCCTCCAAATGATTTGGACGCTTTTTAGTGGATTTTTCCAACTTATTGTTACATACTCTTTATTGCAATTTCTTGATCTCAACTTCTTTTACGGATTGGTTTTAGTATGTTCATTTTCAATTTCTCCCCTGTATTGTTCAATCAAGCTTTATTTTTCTGCTTCATATACATTTACAAAACCATTAAGATTTACTTTCCAGTTTTTCTTATTTGAAGGGAAATTTCTACTTCAAAAATATTATTCCCAGAGATAGTGCACTCATCATACTATAGATCATAAACCTTGTACCCATTTTAGCCATTTGGATATCCTACGAAAGCACTATTCCTCCCACTCTCCCAAACGTATATCCTTTTTAGCTATTATTATGTGAATACACTAAACATCTAATAAACACTTAAATGGTCATCTTGGAGGAAGTTTTTTTTTTTTTTAATCACAAAAAATGTAACCTATTTATTATATAGACATCTATAAGTACACCTTTCCTAAAAACTTAATTGCTAATCAAACAAAAAATCTTAATGCTCTAGCCATTTCTAAGACATCTTTGTCCTTCCTTTCTATCACTCCATTTCATTGGGTTGTATATGAACATTATATTTAAAATATAGTTCCATTCCTCTTAAAGTAATTTATTATTTGATTTTACCGAAATTCCATTCAATTATCAATTCTTGTTTGTTTATCTTCTATCCAAAATTGAGTTCTAATTATATTGCATAACAAAAGATGAGTTGTAACACCCCTAACACAAATAACACTACATCCTAGCATGTCTCATATCGGAAGCATGTAACAGGTTGGGGGTCACTCCATCTGAACTCCCAAACAAGGGTTCTTTATAACAGTTAAGAGTAAAAAAAAAAAATGAAATAATAACAATAACTATTACATCAGAGTTGCAAGGTGAAGTAAATGCATCAAAGTGACACAAGAAATTGTACTCTAGACATATATCACCTACGAACTATTCTAGAAATGTACATAGAGTTACTAGGCATGCCAGCCTAAGGTGTAGAACTTACTTTAAGGGTGTTGACCTCCAGTCCCGAGTCCTAAAGAAATAGTACAAATACAAGTGTGAGTGATTTACATTCAGTGAATCCCATATGTGCTAGTATTTTCTTGAAGAAAAATAAATATAGAAATTCAGCAAGTTGTTCTCTGGAGAGTAAGGAAAGGAATTTCATCTCATTTTTTACTGAAAACAACTCTTTAGCTAAGTAGAGTAAACTTTAATCAAGAATTGTTCAAAATCTCAGCCAAGGTTAGGAAAATCAAATTTCTAAAAGGCCATTGCCCCACATCATGAGCATGTTTGGAAAAATTGAGTTTCAACCAACATTGTTGCTCCAATTTTAGAAAACGCATCATTCTCTCATTAGAATGTTAGAATACGTACAAAGTGCACAAGGCTTCGCCTTCGACTATTGAGGTTTTATTTTGCTAAGGATTGCGCTCCCATACTCAACCGAATCATACTGGAGAGGTTAGTGACACAAGCACATTGCCTAACACTTAGGGATCTTTTACTTGCTACCGTAAGCCTAAAGTTTCCAATCCTTACATCAATCTACTATTAAGCTGGCAAGGAATTGAACACACCATGTGTTCTAGCTCGATACCATGTGAACAACCCAGATCATATATGCACTAAGGCATAAGGCAATTGCCATGTAACAAACAGCTAGCCAGGAATGACTAATGCCAATGTCCTAACATCCCATTTGGAGTAAGATGAATCCTAAAACTAATCAGGTTGCTTGGGACCATATATCTCAAGCATAAGTTAGTGCAGTGGTTAAAGCCCCCACTGAGTACTCAATGCCTTCATAGGTTCACAAAATTAGTCCAATAGTACATTCCTCGAAGGGGGATCATATTTGTTGAGGGAATATCAAGAAAATATTTTCTAAGGCCAAAAATATTATTTTCAAAAAATTTACCGTTTCTTGAGTAACCATTCTCGAAGCATATAAAACATAAAGGACTCAACCTTTCAAGTATCATATAACATGCTTCGAAATGTAATTGAGGGAAAATGCGTTCATGTATAGTTGTAAGAATGTTTTTCATATGTTGATTTCACACTGAGAAATTGTTTTCCAAATTTCTTGCGTAAAAGGATAAAAAGTCCTTCCTACGTGATAAAATCATTCCTTAAGGTTATTTTCGTAAATTATGTATACTTGATTCCAAAAGAAATTTTATTCAACAAGTCAAGAATTCTAAAGCCGAAAAAAGAAATAAATTTAAGGATTTTATAATTGGTTGTGCTTGAGTGCTTTGAAAGTGATTCATCGTTCCATAATAGGAAAGAGATTATAAGCTAGTATTCTTTTATCATTAACATGAAATAGTGTACATTTGTGCAAGAAAAATATTCATTTGATCGCGTAACATGTGAGAAGAATACTTGCTATATACCTAAAAATATCCATAGTACAAGGAATTCAAAATACTTTGTAAAAATATTCCATTTCGTGATATTCAATCTGATGCATATTTATTTGGGTATAAAAATCATGTAAAAATAAGCACACTCCCAATCAAGTTTAAATTAAAACGTTAACCCCAAATTACACATATGAGTAAGTGTACTCATTATTAACATAGCATAGTGTTCAAACGAGTGTCGATTCTCAAGGAAAAAGTATGCATTAATCACTTTTCTTCCATTGCTTAACTGACTCAATAAAGTGAAAAAGAAATAAGAAGAAAAATTAAAAATAAAATAAAATAATATATACATGTCAAGGATGGAGAATTATGTAATTCAAACCATTATTCAGACAAACATGACCCTAAAGGACCTAATCCTTATCATAACTAATCATTCTCTTAGCATCATGAAGGATTAAGATAGATTCACTTCTTTTCCAATCTATAAAATCACTATCTTCTAGACAAATTAGCATCACATATCCTGTCTCAACTAATTCACCCAAAATATGCATTAAACACACTCCTTGATTAAATTTCTATATCCTGGCAAACTTAAAACATAAAATTAACCAATGAATCTATTCCTGGCAGACATCATTTAACCTTTAATTATTAGTTCTTAGCAATTAACCTATTTTTCAAGTAAGTTAAGAGACAACAAATCTGAAACTAATGAATTGAAACCACCATCAACCACTTTTCTAAGCAAGTTAATGGAAAGAAACAATCAATTAATCTCGTAATATGCATAAGAATTAAATACCAAGAATAACAATTAATTAATCAAAAGATCAAAGTAACTCTAAAAATCATGAATACCTAAACAATGTCAAATTACAACAAACAATTAATACATCATTGTTCAAGAAAAAGAAAACAAAGTAAAAGAAAGCACTCATAGACAAGCCTCCTCCTTCTTCCTTTAAAGCCCCTCTTACACAACCCTCCTTAATTTATTTCTCCCGAGAAAATATTGGTGATGCACTCTAATATATACTTAAGTCTCTACATTGTGCACCCCCCATTTCCTAGAGTAAATTGGCCTTTATTTATAGGCTTACAAAGTTCCTAAAAGAGTCCTAAGTAAATAAGAAGTAATTACTAAAAATCTAAAACAAAAAAGGAGTTGTAAAATCTAAATAAAATTCTAAATAAAAATTAAAGGATTCCACCGCCTTTGAATTGAGTAAGGAATTGAGAAGTTGAACTTTTGCTTTTCTCGTTTTGTGTTAACGATTTTGATGTTGAATTGGAATTGTCTAAAATTGGCTTCAATTTGAGTCGTGCACACCACCGAGCCATAGGCCTTCTTCTTCTTGCTATTGGCTTCTTTGAGCCGCAATCTAAGCTATAGAATTGCTGCCGAAATTCTTTCTTTGTTGCATCGGCTCAATTGAGCCATTTTTCTTGCATTGGCTCAATTGAGCCACAAACCATCCAATACCACTGCTGAAATTGTTGACTTTCCCTTCTGCCTTGGCCCCACCAAAATTCTGCTTTTCCTTTGCTGTTGCTTTCTTCTTGCTGTCAGCTCAACCTTGAGCAATGAAATTGCTAAGGCCAATTGCTTTCCTTTCCAATTTCAATTGCAATTGTTCCCCTGTTCCATCAATTCTTTTTCCTCTGCAATACTTTGCCCTTCCAGTGGAAGACCAGTACCAGTTCATTCTCTTGTGGCCTGGTACTAGTCCTGTGCTGGAAAATCACACAATTAGCTCCAAATTTTCCTTATTTTTGTGTAAAATTACAGAAAATTATTTTTATAAAGGAAATATTAAATATGAAGGAATATGACTAGTTATTGTACAAAATGTATCACAAAATAGCCTTAAATAATTAGGAAATATATAATTAATTTAGGCCCTATTACAATCATTTTTCGGTTCAGAGAAACCAAAACTTGTTCAGAAAAACCAAAAGGTTTACTATTCACATGGTCAGGATTTAGGGAAAATTTGCTCACCAATAAATCATAATCATTAAAAGTCATTTTCCTATTTAGTACTTAGCATGATACAACATCATTTTTGTTCAAGAAAATCATAGTTTGGTTTAGGAAAACAAAAAAAAAAAAAAAGATTCATAAGATCCATGTTGCATATAGTCACATTGTAGCTTGAAAAATCACTAGTACAAAAACTGTAGTCATAAAACAAGTGGGACACACCTTGTGTAAGATTATCACTAATTATTCCTTGCAAACACAATTTCACAACGATTTAGGGTAGGCACACCTACATCAAAACCATTTCATACCCCTCTTAGCATCTTAAACTTTGCAAGAACTATTGCTAACAAAATTGCCCAACAAGAAGATTACTAATTTGCCTAATTCTTATTTCCTATTAACATAGAACTATATCTCTTAGGGAAAATCAAAGGAAATATCTCCTTCTCCATATTCATTTCTTTATCCCTCCATTCAACACATTTCCAATGCATTTGTGTGACTTCATCACTTCTCACTCATCCACTAAATCCAATGGAATACTACATTAGATTATTACACGAACAATAATTCTGCAATTTTATTCCAAGCCAAGCTTTAGTATTTTTTGCATAACATTTAATCCACAAGTCCAAATGATCTCAAATTTGTGTCAAAATATTCTCAAGACATTTTTTTTACAAGTTTCAGTTCATGGAATATCAACACATTTCTTCATTTCATTCAGTTCCACTCATAAATTCCTAGAGATGTAAATGAAATATTCTGCTCGTCACAGCTATTCCTAACTCCAAATTATGTCAAATTGGTCCCAAAATGTTCCTAGCCCAATTAGACACAAAGTTGCAAGTTTAATATAACCAGATCTGAAACTTTTACATATTTACTGCAAGCAAAAGCTTGCTATTTTACAGCATATATGTATTTCTTTCTTGCAAAATGTTATTTTCCTTGTTCTATTCTACTATTAGCACTTAATTATCCATCTATTTACTCAATCTTTCATCATAACATCATCAAAACATCCTACTTTCAGTCATCAAAGAACCAAAACTAGCACAGATTATACCCAACAAAAGTTATAGCCATGAATAAAGCATATTTGCTTTAATTTCCTACAATCACAACTTATTTCTTCCATTTCTTCTCTTGTTCATTTTTCTCCCACAATTACATCCATGATGAAGCCATCAAAACTTCTTCAAAACATCTCCAAACATAAAAAAATCACATCGAAACATTCCCCAAAGCTTGAACAAGATATCATTATAATAATAAATCTTCATAATTCACAGTAGCTATTTCATGCTATTTTCCGTGAAAAAATTCATATCATAATAATCGTCATGAACTCTAGATCAACTTTAATTCTTGAAGGAAGATGTTTTACCTTGTGTGTAGTAATTTCTTAGCTAGCAAATGCCCAAACTTTTTCTTCCTTTTCTTCTCCAACTTCTAATCTCTCTCTCTTTATTTTTTCTTACTTTTCTTTCTTATTTCTAGTTGGTTTTGTGTCCTACCGCCATGCTGCTTGTTCTTTTGTGTTTTAATTGATCATGTGGTCAAATAGATCCTAAATTCTTTTTGGACACTTGGAAGGCTTATGGAATTTTGTGGAAACTTGGCAAACTCTGTGGAATTCCTTAGAAATTCCAAGACTTCCACCTATCTCATGTAACCAATCATCTCATGCTAAATGTCTTCCGTGCATCCATTTCACCTTATGCTACCTAGCTTTTCTTGCAACCAATCACATAGAACCATATGACATCCAATATCCAAGTATTTCATGCCATATATTTCCATAAATAAAATTTATCTTAAGTAAGTAAATAGTCTCTAATTCAATTAAAGCCAAAATTTTTCCTTCTTTACACCTTATGGCATTTTGAAATTTAACCCATGGATTTCCTTGAGTCAATCCAATAAAATCTTTCTTAATCACGGTTAATTGAAAATTTAAAAAATAACTTCACCTAGCATTACTATTAATCTCAATTGGGAAAACTTTTTATTTTACTAATGCAATCTAGGCATTATATTGGGCATTCTAGTTTCGCTTAGAATTTCAAAATTCTTGCTTTGTTTTTCTAAAGTTACGATTGAAAATCCCTCTGACACCCCTTAAAATTTTTATCATAGCAAAATGTCCATCCAATTAAATTGATCATTTCTTATTCTGAGTCTTCACATAAATATTCATCCGATACAATGTAGTCGGCTATTAAAGTACTAAAGGGAAGGATGTTACTATCTCCCATTCTTCAAAAAAATTTCGTCCTCGAAATTGGGCTATTAGTTAAAAGTTTGGGATAATTCTTCTTTATTTTCGCTTTTGTTTCTGATAGGGGATAAATTCATCAATAATTTTCTAGTTATTTGATGATATTTTGTGGTACATTTGATGGAATAACTAGTCATATTCCTTCATATATTTGATATTTTACCCTGGAAAGGTATTTTGGTGTTTTATTATAGAATGAAGGGAAAAACGACAAAAATCGTTGTCGTTACAGTGCATGGCCGACGCCAAGGCTGGAAGTAGGGGATTTGGTAAAAAAAAAAATAGAGCACTACATTGGCTTTGAGGAGCACAGTTGGTGCCGGTGCATGGCCACTCCAAGGCAGTGATTTTTTCTCTTGCACGTGGATTTAGAAATTTCCAAGGAGTTTCAATATTTTCCAACTTGTACTCGGCCTAGAACTCTTAGGGAACGAATTTTGGCATATTGTGAGTTTATTTAAGCAAGGAAAACACATGAAAAATTTATGAATTCAAGGATCAAAGCTACCAATCAATCACAAAAAAAAAAAAAAAGAAGAAGAAGAAGAAGAAGAAGAGAGATTCATCAATCAAGGGGCATTATTCAAGAAGGTCTTCAAGGAGAAGAAGGAGGACTTATCTATGAGTTCTTTCTTCTACCTTTGTTTTCTTTTTCTAGAATAATGATGTAATTAATGTTTTCATTGTAATTTGACATTATTTTGGAATTCATGGTTCTTGGGTTAATTGACCTATTTGATCAATTTATTATCATTCTTGGTATTTGATTACTTATGATTATTAAAAAGTTGACGAGTTTATATTTACTTCTAATTGACTTGGGAAACAATGTTAGAAGTTGATTTAATTTCGTTAATTTCATATTTGTTATCTCTTAATGAACTTGGGAAACAAAGTTAAGAACAAAGAACTAAGGTAATCAAAGATTAGTTGATTTCACCTAGAGTATAGGGTTATTGGCTAATTTCATGTTTATTATCACTTAGAGTATAGGGATAATTATTGAAAGATGAGTTTAATGCATCTTTTGATTATATTGGTTTGATTGAGAAATCTGCTAATTTAAATATGAGATAGTAATTCTATGACTTGTGAAACGATTGGACTCTATTATAATTTCTTCACGATTTCATGATATAATCAATTGTGATATTTACTATCTAATTCATTGCCATGTCTTCAAGAATATTTGTCTAAATTGCATATTCTTTCATCCTTGAGTTGTATATATTTTTCTTTATTTTTCTTTTTATTCTCTAATCACTTTATTGGGTCGATTAAGTAATAAATGAATGGTAACTAATGGTAATTGTTTCTTGATGATCGATGCTCGTTAATTCCATATACTATGCTTGCGATGAGTATACTTGCGTATATGTGTAATTTAGGGATTAATATTTTAATTAAAACTTGGCTAGGGATGGATTTAAATTTGTATAATTTTTCTACTCCCAAATCATACGCATTAAGTTTTTGGTGCCGTTACTGGGGAAGAATATATATTATGAAAGTTTGGATTTTATTGATTTAATCATATTTATATGTATATATGTCTATATGTAAATATGTATATATATTTGCGTAAATTAGTGTCATATCTTGTTGTGTGTATAAATGTACTTTAACTAACTAACTTAGTTTACATTGAACGTTGAACTTTGTATTCTTAGCCCTTAGTGTATGACTCGACGATTCCAAAGAGAACCACTGGATTTTGATCCTGAGATTGAAAGAACTTTAACAAGGATTTGGAGGGCCCTCAGGCAAAAGGTTAAGCAAGTTAGTTCAACAGGAGAGATGGAAGCTAATCAAAATAATAATGGTAATAATAGTGAAAATAATGGTAGAGGGATTATGGATGACTTTGTTAAACCAGCAATTTTAGGTATAGACTTGAGCATCACTAGACCTAGGATGAAGGCAAACAATTTTGAGATCAAACCCAACACTATTCAAATGATCTAGAACATGGTACAATTTGATGGGATACCGAATGAAGAACCTAATGCCCACCTTACTAGTTTCTTAGAATTTGTGATACCTTAAAAAAGAATAGCATTTTAAAGTATGCTAAAAGTTGAGGCTTTTTCCTTTTTATTTAAAGGATAGAGCCAAATCATGGTTAAAATCTTTACCAATAGGATCTATCACTACATGGAATGGGCTAGCTGAGAAATTTTTAGCAAAGTACTTTCCCCTAACCAGAACAACCAAACTTGGGATAGACATTTTTGCCTTCCTACAGTTGGATTCTGAAAGCCTTTACGAGTGCTGGAAAAGGTGAAAGGAGATGCTTAGAAAGTGTCCTCATCACATGTTTGAGCTAAGAATGCAAATGTAGATTTTTCATGAGGGACTATCAATTCTAAGACCTCAGAGGAAGTATATAAGTTGGTGGAGAGCATTGCAATGAATAACTACTCATGGGGTAATTCAAGGAATAGGGCTCATATTTAAGGTGTGCACAAGGTTGATGCTATAGCTACTCTAGAAGCTAAGGTTGAGGCACTTATGCAAAAAATGGAACAAATGGTGATGACCCCCTATCCAGGCTGGGTAATGAATATTAACTGTGATTTTTGTGGAGAAGTGCATCTCAATCATGAGTGCCAAATTATGGGTTCATCCCAAGATTCCTTAGAACAAGCTGCGTTTATGAGTAATAGGTAATAAAGTAATAATTCCTATAGTGCCACATACAATCTAGGTTTGAGGAACTATCCTAATTTCTCTTCGACAAATTAAAACCAACCTAGGCCTTCTAATTTTGGGGGTAATCAGAGGACTCAACACTTCTTACCCTACAATGCACCACCGTCAAAGTTATCATTGGAAGAGTTGGTTAACAAGATGGTGAGCTCAACCGAGGCAAGATTCCAAGGAGTGGATATTGTAACATGGAATTTGGAGGCATCAGTGCACAATCTTGAGAATTAAATTGGGCAATTGGCCAAGCTTCTTGGAGACCATAAAATGGGATCTCTTCCTGGGAACACCAAAACAAATCCACATGATCAAGACCGTGGAAAAAGATGAATTTTCACTGCCTTGGTTTTCATTTGATTGGGACATCTCTTCAATTTCTGTTGGCTTTTGTGTATCTTTTTGTATTTTTAATTTTTAAGATAATTGCATTTTCTTCATGACTATGTGTTTTTTCTTATTGTTGCTTTCATTAATTAATAAATTAATTTAAAAAAATTTTAGGCCAGAAAGACCTGGGCAAGTGCCAGCCCAAGTGCACTAAGTCGACATCGGCTCATGTCAAGTAACCTCTCTAAATGGCCAATTTTAGACATTTGTTTTCAAACTTTTCTAACTTCTCTTAATTTTTCTCTCCATCCCACGCCGTTTCCTCATCTCCAACCACCACTAGATCAATTTTTGCCTTCAGAAACACCAACCCAACATCAAATCTTCTTGTTTTGTTAAATCTATGGATTAAAACTTCAAAAATCCCAACTTTTTCTTTAAGAACCAACTTTCAAATCTCATATTTCAAGTGAAGATTTATTCAAAAAGATTGCATATTTTTCTTACCTATGTATTAGAGAACACAAAAGGTAAGATTTTTCTTGCATTATACGATTAAATTCTTGTCATGGAATTTTCACTATTTTTGGGCAAAAATTGCATAATTTGGAGTTGTTGGTTAAATTTGATTGAATTGGTGGCTCCATTATGACTGGAATAGCATGAGTTTATGATTTGCGGATTATTTTTGCTATCACATGTTCCATTTTTTTTTATCATATGTTGGCTATTTTTGAGTCATTGAGATTATATTGGTAATAAATTAGTGCTAGGCAAAAAACATTATTAGCCATGATGCATTCTTCTTGAATTGTAATATGGACATGTTTTTCATATACTATGATCAGGTTGTGTACAAATTGGGAATTCTATGGTGGTTTGAATTGTGGTGCGATTTTTTTTTTTTTTTTTTTTTGCATGATTTGAAAGGAGATTGGGATTAATTGATATTGTGGATTGAGGAGGTTGTGAATTGATTAAAAAGTGTGAATTGTTAAAGATTGTGTGTTGTATTATATTGTGGCGGATTGATCATATTAGGATAAAGTTGTTGTTGCATTGTTGTAGTGACTCATTATCATTCTTTCATGATATCCATCTTTGAACACCCTCATCATGCCTAAAGACAAAGGCTAATCTTCCAAAAGGGCTATAACCTCATCTTTCTTTGTCCCTACATCTATAAACCCCTTGCTTTTACACCTTGTTGATTTCATTAATCCTTTCTATCAAGAATTGTACTCTAAGAGGGTTTCTAATAAAACCATTATAGAACGTACCTTTGCACCCTCTCTCGACCATGCCCTTAAGTTAGGAATAATGTTTAGATGCTTGGAGTGGGGGCCTATAGTTCAATTAAAAAGACCCTATTGCCTGTTTTGATTAAAGATTTTTATGCTAATATGGTCAAGAAATGAAATAATCATTTTGAGACCATTGAGACCAGGGTAAAGAGAACCCTTATTTTTGTGGATAAAGAGATATTGGCTATCATCTTATATGTTAATAATGAAAGCCCTTGGTTAGCTGTAGATTACCACAACTAAAAGATAATTTTTTACCCTGAATGGAAAGTGAGTGATACTAGAGCTACTCTAAAGATGTACAAGAGAGGTCCAGTAGGGCAAGTAGGTTTTTATTCTAATAATATCCTTAAGGCCAACCTACGTGCTCTAGTCCATATCTTTTCTTACAAAATTTCTCCTAAGGCTAGTGGGTTTAATGAGTCTTGTGTGATTGACTTTTATTTTCTACATAAGATGATGCACACCTAGCCTTTCCTGCTTACTCTTTTGATTATCTAATATGCAGGATGTGGTCCATTCTTACCTTTCCTCTAAAGTCTTTATTTTCTCCCCTGAGATTATGAAAATTCTAGAAACGTTTAGCATTAGTTTTGAGAGGGAACTTTCTGAGACCACAACTAAGAGAGAGGTAGTTACTGAGCAAACATTGGCTAGCTGTGGTTATCAGTATAGTGTTGAGATGAGGCGATGGTTGAGGCCTTATGATATGCAATATTCGGGACAAGTTGAGCTTCCAACTGTGGAGGAGGAGCACCCTGCACCACTACCTCGAGCTCGTGCTAGTAGCTCCTAATCCCAATTGAGGACTGATTTTGAGACTGAGGTGATAGGTTAGTTAGAGCAGTTGAGAGTGGACATGGAGGCACGGATAGAGACACTTCTTCAGTTTTGTAAGTCCATAACTGTCGACTCTCAAAAACAATAATGGGCATAATGGATGCAGTGATTCCCTGGACCTCAAGGAGGTGATGGTAGCCATATAGCTGAGGTCCATCACTCTCGAGAACAATGATGATGAGAATGACCATGATAAGGACAATGATGATGACTGAGAATTTTTCTCTTGATCCCTGTTTTTTTTTTCTAGTTTTCTTTTCCATTTATATTTTCATAACTTTTCTTAGGGTTCTACTTAGTTTGTTTTTATTTTTTTAAAGTTTATTTGTCGTTTCTAGTTTTATTTATTTTATGTTTTTTGTTTAGGTATATCTCCCCAATGACTCATTGTGATGGATTCACCTCTTCGGAGGCTACTTCGATATGGAACTATTTTCTTTTCTGATTTTCTTTCCTTTTATTTATTTTGGTCAATTAGCTTTATTTTCATTGTTAAATTTTTATCCATTGAAGACAAGGTCCAATTTAAGTGTGGGGGGAGAATTTAGCATTGAAAATATATTCCATGTACTCTAGTTTTGGGCTATATTGGCTATTTTTTTTTTTCAAAATTCTTGTGGTTTTCATTACTTTAACTTATAATAAGGTTGTAGTTATCTTTCTTACTTGGGATATGATTTTTGTCATTCAATTAGTTGGATTTTTATTAATAATGAATTGGTTTAATGGATTGGAAATGTTAAATCTTGAGAATTTAAGTTAATCTTGTTTATCCATTAGTGTTTGAATGTTATTTTATTCATTTAGTTTGAAGGTGAATAATGTGATGAATGTAGGGAAAGTTGTTAACTAATTCCTATATTATAGATTTGAAATTTGCTTGGCTTTGAGTAATGAATAAGGAATGTGAGGAAATTGAAAAATATTGAGTGGAAAATTCATTGTCTTCAGAGTTGATAATATTTTTGAGTTGAAAAGATGCTCTTATTTTTTATTTATTAAAGACCTTTTACTGAAAATGGGGTTAATATGGAGAGAAGTAGCAAGTATTGTTCGGTGCACTATTTTGAGGCTATCCCGAAGGTAAAAAGGCAAGAAAGAGCAAAGAAAGTAATGGTTGTGAAAAATGATTTTAAAAAAATGTATAATGACTATAAAGGGGACCAATACGGTGTGTAAAAAGAAATCCATTCACTTAAGACTATTAATTCCCTAAATCTTTGGAAAAAAAAGAGTGGAATGTTTTCCTTAATCATTACTTGAGTTTTCAATTTTTGAGTTTATAATGCTTGAATTGGTAGATAACTCGACTTGAATGATTCATATTATCTACGTTTTTGCTTGAAGGGTGAAATAATGTTCTTAGACTAAAGTATAAACTTGCTTAACTTGATTTCAAGGGCCTTGGTATGTCTTATCTAGTATTCCAATTTGTAAATGTTTTGGTTGAAAGAATGACAAGGTCATGTCTAAAGTCTGAAGGAGAATTGTAGCTTTGCTATAGTTGAAATTGTTGGGAGTTTGTCTTATTTTTCCTTGTACTTTGCTTGAGGACAAGCAAAGATTCAAGTGTGAGAGAATGTGATAGGGGCTAAATTCATCAATAATTTTCTAGTTATTTGAGGATATTTTGTGATACATTTGATGCAATAACGAGTCATATTCCTTCATATTTGATATTTTACCCTTGAAAAGGTATTTTTGTATTTTATTGCAGAAAGAAGGGAAAAACATCGAAAAACCGTCGCCGTTGTAGTGCACGGCCGGCCCCGACCATGTCCCATGGAGCCGAAGCCAGCACCGGTCCAAGGCTGGAAATAAGGGATTTGGTCAAAAAATAAAGAGCACGTCGGGCCTACAGTGTACGTCCAGTGCTGGCCATAAGGAGCATAACCGGCGCTAGCTCAAGGTCGCTCTAAGGCAGTGATTTTTCCTATTTTTTGCGGATTTGGGAATTTCCTAAGAGTTTTGGTTTTTCCAACTTGTACTCGGTCTAGAACTTTTAGGGAATGAATTTTGGCATCTTGGGAGCTTATTTAAGTAAGGAAAACATAAGAAAAACATATGAATCCAAGGTTCAAAGCTTCCAATCAATCACAAAAAAAAAAAAAAAAAAAAGATTCATCAATCGAGGGTCATTATTCAAGAAGGTCTTCAAGGAGAAGAAGGAGGGCTTGTCTATGAGTTCTTTCTTTTATCTTTGTTTTCTTTCTCTAGAATAATGATGTAATTAACATTTTATTATAATTTGACATTATTTTAGGATTTATGGTATTTGGGTCAATTTAGCTATTTGATCAATTTATTATTATTCTTGGTATTTGCTTACTTGTAATTATTAAAAATTTGATGAATTTAGATTTGATTCTAATTGACTTTGGATACAATGTTAGGAGTTGATTTAATTTAATGTTTGTTATCTCTTAACGGACTTGGAAAATGAAGTTAAGAACAAAGAACCAAAGTAATCAAAGGTTGGTTGATTTCACCTAGAGTATAGGGTTATTGGCTAATTTCATATTTATTATCACCTAGAGTATGGGGATAATTGTTGAAGGATGAGTTTAATGCATTTTTTGGTCATGTTGGTTTGATTGGGAAATTTGCTGATTTAATTATGAGATCGTGAGTCTATGACTTGGAAAACAATTGGACTCTATTATAATTCCTTCATAATGCCAATATGATAATTAATTGTGATATTTACTAAGTAATTCATTTCTATATTTTCATGAATATTTTTCTAAATTGCATATTCTTTCATCATTGAGTTGTGTATATTTTTATTTATTTTCCTTTTTATTCTCTTATCACTTTATTCGGTCAATTAAACAATGAATGAATGGTAACTAATGATAGCTGTTCCTTGAGGTTCGATACTTATTAATTCCCTATACTATGCTTGCGATGAGTATACTTGCAATATATATGTAATTTGGGGATTAATGTTTTAATTAAAACTTGGCTAGGGATGGATTTAAAGTTGTATGATTTTTCTACACCCAAAATCTTACGTATCAATTTCCCATGTTGCATTTTGCACTGGATGATTGTTCCAATGTAATTTAACAAGGGGAATCTTCATGTATCGTAGCTCTTTATTGGCTTATTCTGAAATTTTGATTGGCTTCTCGACATAATTTAGAGTAAAAATTAATACAATATTGTCCTTATTCAGCACATATTCTGGATCAGTTACATATTTCCATAGTTATGAGAAGTGAAATACGTCATGAATATCTAGTAGTTTTGCAAGTGATTCTTGTCGGTATGTAACCTTCTCAACTTTCTCCATAATTGGAAAATGTCCAATATACCAAGGGCTAATTTCTTCTTTTGTAGTTTACTTCCCAAAGGTGGCCTCAGTGTTAATTTTAAGAAGACTAGATCTCCTTTTTACAAATCTAGATCTTTTCTATGTAGATCGACATAACTCTTTTGCCAATTCTATGTAGCCTTTAACTTTGCCTTAATTAATCCTATAGTCCATTGCATTTCTTCAATGTCCAATGCATCTTGTGCATTCTCTCATTGCCCCAAAACTTTCACATAAAGGGTAACTGACACTTCCTTCTATATAGGGCTTCAAATAGAGCCATCCCAATTATTGATTGACAAACTATTGTTGTCTGCGAATTCTGCATATACCAGATTATTGGTCCACTTAGTCCCAAAATCCAATGCACATGCTTGCAACATGTTTTCTAAGATCTTGATTACTCATTTAGTCTATCCATCTACTTGTGGATGTGCAGCAATACTAAACTTTAGTGTAGTTCTCTACAATTGTTGCATCTATTCCTTCCAAAATCTAATGCACAAGCCTACAACATGTTTTCTAAGATCCTAATTACTCATTCTATCTGTCCATCTACTTGCGGGTGTGTAGTAGTTCCAAACTTTAATGTAGTTCCGTACAGTTGTTGCATATGTTCCCTCTAAAATGTGAAGTGAATCGCAGGTTACAGTCAGACACGATACTGGAAGGTATTCCTCCTAAACCCTCATTTGAAGCATCTGTATAGGCCTCACAAGATTTATCCATTACTAGTAAGGCTAAAATGGAAGCAATATTTAATCTCTCCTTTAACTCCCAAACACTCGTCTCGTACTTTTCTAACTAAACATACCAAACATAAGGAACTTTCTTTTGAGTTAGCCGAGTTAAGTGTATAGCATTTTTTGGAGAAGTCCTGAATGAATCTTCTATAATATCCAACTTGTAACACCCTACTACTATGTGACCTGAAGAGGGTCAGAGATGTCGCCTCGTTCTTTGGACCATAGGTCATTATGACTAGGTGAAAGCGATAAAAGGAATCAAAACTTAAAAATTCATTACAACCTAACAATACTTGTACAGAGTCTAAGGATCAAAACCAACAAAAGAAATTTACAAATTCCCAAAGGAAGTTCATAGATCATAAACATATAATCTATGCCTTGGATCTTAATAAGTTTCCACCTTGTACAAGCTAGTACTTCCTAAAGTGTGATAGATAAACATGTAAGAAGAAATTCTCAGTAAGTCCTATGTGTGCTTCATGTGAATTCAAAATACTTTCATGATGGAAGTTGAAAACATTGCAAAAAATATTGCAAGTCATTGCATAAGTATTTAAAATATCATAGAGTGGTTGCTTTTGTATTTTGCTCAACATAATAAAGCAAATTCAGTAGAAAAGCTTAAATAACTATGTTTCATGTATAAGAGAAACTAATCATTAAATTTTGCAAAACAGGTGGATTATGAAACCATGTATCATAGTCCCTTACTCATAAATAGGGGGGAATTAGATAAAACCATTCCATTCACAAAATAATCACTCATACATTTTCTTTATAAAATGGCAGACTATGAGACCTTGCATCATAGTCTGTTGCCTTGAAACCCTGCATCATGGCAATGCACTGTGAAACCTTGCATCATAGTACTATGGGTGATCGGTCGACTAGATGAGATACTCCTCCATCTCTAACCCAAACTTATAGATTGTCCAATCTAGATCACAATCCCACTTGGTCACCTTCATAGTGTCGCCCCTTCTGGAGAGAGATCACACTACGAAGGTGACCACCTGTCAGAGTATTCACCTAGACCCTCAAGGGCTAGTACCAGTGGTTTGCCCTTATTGAGTACTCAACGTTTATCCTGCTCAAGTTATTCTCAAAACAAACAATTTTAATGAACTTGTGTATGCATACATGCGAGGTGTAGAAACCAAAACATTATTGAAGAAAACTTGTTTTTGTTTTTTACAGCTTTTGTTTGATTAAACCATCATTTTGAGCAAGAGAAAAGTTTTATCCATGTTTGCATATCAAGAGGTCAATTTCCTTAACAAAGTATTCAAACAACAAATGACTTGCATAAACAGAGCATTATTTATCAAAAACCATGCAAGGACTTACCTATCAAGTTTATTCAAACACCTGAGCTAGTGAATTGCTCCTACTCTCGGGTCCCACTCTTGTCTAAAGAAGAAAATTATAAATTCTCAATCAAACACTACCCTATTAGGTATAATAATGCATCCGAAATTCAACTTCTTCATTTTCACCTAAGCATAAAAGGCATTTGATTCTACTCCTAAGATTCCTTCTTTTTTACCCATATTACATTGTTTGAGATCCCAATAAAGTAAATGTACAACAAGCAAATATTCAAACATTTGTACTAAAATCTTAATATGTACTAAATGATAAATAAATAATACTATAGATAATAAATACTATAAATAATAATATGTACTAAATTATATAATAACAGCTATAATTTGATGCTAAGGAGTGGGATAAAATAATAATAACATCGTATATTAAAATAATAGTTTATGAAAAGAATAATATGATAATCATATTACATTATGTAAACATAATTGCAATAAACTAATCACAAACAAAACCAACAAATATATGAATAAATTAACTAGAATACAAAAGTGCTTTAATATGATATATTATATTAATTTAATAACAACATATTATTATAGTACAAGTTGTTATAAAATAATATGTTGCTAATATTACTATGATAATAATAATAATAATAATAATAATAATAATAATAATAATAATAATAATAATAATAATAATAATAATAATTAATAAATAATGATGTTGATGACGATGACAATGACAATAGTAAAACGAATGTTAACAATAATAAATGATAATATTGTTACTAAAATAATAGTACATGGCAAACAATACTAATAGCTCTGATCTCTAATAATCATAACAATACTAAATAATAACAACAACAATAATAATAATCTCAAATAATTAATACTAAGTAATATCTACAATGATAGATAATAATTTAACAAGAAATAATAATAAAACAATAATAATCCAATCGTTAACAATAAAGCTTGTAAATACATCATAGTAATAATATTAGCTATAATAAGTTTATTCCACAATTTAAATGCAACCCATCATATGGATGCCCAAATTAATATTCTAACTTGTAGTAGCCTATATTCGTAGGCAATAACCATAGATCTAGCATAACAAGATAGTCCTTCCCAGATATAAGTTAACTCAAGAGAGATGAAAATTCACAATTTTTACACAAGATCAAGTAAGCATCAATCTCAACTCATCATTCATAAAATAACTATTACAACTGGTCAACAACCACAAATCCCCCTTTTGTTTGAACTCAATATAAGGTTTGCTAATTCCAAACATTGATGCGTAATTTTGGGTGTATAAAAATCATTAGATTTAAATCCATCTCTTAGCCAAGCTTTAATTAAAACATTAATTCCAAAATATATATACGAGCAAGTATACTTATTGCAAACATAGTATATGGAATTAACAAGTATCGATCCTCAAAGAATAATGTATACACTAATCACTTGTCATTCATTGTTTAACTGACCCAATAAAGTGGTAAAGAAATAAAAATAAAAATAAAAGTAAAGCCAATATATATATATATATACATATATATCAAGGAGAGAAAACACATGTAATTAAATAATTATTATCGAAAACATGACATGAATAATCTAATACTTATCACAACCAATCATTATCTTAGCATCATGAAAGAATATAAAGTAAAATTCAATCGTTTTCCAAGTCATTAACTCATTTATATAGACTTTACTTCTTTCCCAATCCATGAAATCACTATCTCTTGATTAAATTAGCAGATTTGCCAATCGCACTAAAACAACCAAAAGATACATTAAACTCGATTCTTCATAAATTATCCCTATACTCTAGGTTACTATAAACATGAAATTGGTCAATAATGTTATGCTCTAGGTGAAATTAATCAATCTTTGATTACTTTGGTTCAATTCTCAACCTTCTTTCCCTATCTAGTTAAGATAACAAATATGTAGAATTGACTAAATTAAACTTAATCTAAATTTGTTTTCCAAGTCCATTAGATATAAATTTAATTCCATCAACCTATCAAATAAAAATCAAGTAATCAAATACTAATAAAAATAATTACTTAATCAAAGATTAAATAAATTCAAAATCATAAATCCAACAATAATATCCAAAGACAATTAAAGAATTAAACTCATCATTGGTCAAGAAAAAGAAAACAAAGGAAAGAGATAAATACTCATAGACAAGCCTTTCTTTTTCCAATGAAAACTCTTTCAAAAATCAAAGCTCCATGAGAAGTTTTTCTAGAGAAAATAGTGGTGGAGAACTCTAAAATATTTGTCTAGATCTCCACATTGTGCACACTTATTTCTAACGTAAATAGACTTTATTTATAGGCTTACAAGTTTTCTAAAAATTCTAAAACAAAAGAAGTAGTTTCCTATTAGGCTTCTAAAATTATTCACAAATTCCACCGCCTTATTACTGAAACTGCCTCCTTTTCAATTTTGGATTCTTGTTGAAGCCGAACCTCAAATTTTCTTTCTTGTTGCAATCGTCTTCACTGGAGCCGATCCTTCGACTCCCTAAGGCACTGCAATTTCCTTGTTGCATCCTACCTAGGATGCAACACATCCTCCCCATGATGTGTTCTTATTTTTAGCTTTTGTTTCATTTGTTTTATTTGCTTCTCCAGTGACTTGTCCGTGTCATTTTTTCCTTTTTCATTTTGTCGTTTTGTTGAGCCGCGACTTGGTCTTGAAATCATGCAAGTACTTGCTATTTCTTTTCTTGTTTCTAATTTAGGTTTTTGCTTCTTGATTTTTTTTTTTTTTTTTGCTTTGTCATGCTCTTTCTTCAGACTTAGCTTAGCGCCAGGTCTATCTTCTTTGCCTAGTGTCAGGACTAATTTGGAGATTATCCAATTAGCTCCAAATTCACCTATTTTTGTATTAAATCATAGAAAAATAGTTTTATAAGTGAAATATCAAATAGGAAGGAGTATGGCTAGTTATTGTATTAAAAGTGTCATAAAATATAACCAAATAATTAGAAATATATATATAAATTTAGGCCCTATTACATTTCCCACACTTGAATCTTTGCTTGACCCTAAGCAAAGTACAAAGCACAAAACACAAATTTAGCTCTTCTCAAATTCATCCAAAACAAAGTCATAATTTTTTTTCCAAAATTGGATAAAAATTTGCCATTCATTCAACCCTTTAAAAATATTTTTAAACTCATGCATTAAATGAAATATATCAAGACCCTCAAAATTATGTTAAACAAGTTTATACTTTAGTCTCAAAAAATTATTTCACATTTCAAGCCAAGATATAGATAACATAAATCATACAAGTCAAGTTGTTTAAGTACTTCAAAACTCATAGAATCAAATTAACATGACTTTATGTAGCAAAATAAGGAGACGCTCAATTTTTTTTTTCAATCACTCATGTTTTTATTTATATTTGTTTTTTTAGCCTCAAGTGCATGAATATTACCTTCACTCACCGTATTGGCCCCTAACATTTTCTTTTCTTTGCTTTTCGGGAATTAACCTCAAGAAAGTATGATACTTCTTGTTTCCTCTCTTCCACTAACTGTATTGGCCCCATTAAGCAATTTCCTAATGAGATAAGCATTTTCTTTCAAAATAAAATAAACAAAAATTTTTTTCCCCTCATTTTTTTCATTCTTAGCAAATGGAAAATGCACACACACACACACACTCTCTCTCTCTCTCTCTCTCTCTCTCTCTCTCTCTCTCTCGCTCTCTCTCTCTTTTTGGTCCAATTCTCATTATTCTTATTCACAACCCCATGTTAAACAAATTTAGAAAATCATGAATCAAGAAGTAATCAACAACTCTTCCCATATTTCATCACATCATCCATATCTAAACAAGAAAAGTAGAATAAAATTCAAATACTAAAATATAACCAAGATTAACTTAAATTGCCAAGACTTAATATGTTCAACTTAGTACATAAGTTTACTCAATAAAATCCAACTAATTTGAATGAAAAAATCATATCCAAAGTGAAAAGAAAAATCATAACCTTATTACAGGCAAAACAATTTCATACCAATTTTCAAAAATACCATTGAAAAACAATTGAATCTAAAAAAAAAAAATACACTTGAGAAAATATTAAATCCCTTCCCTACACTAAATTAGACGTTATCCTCAATGGCCTAAAATATTACAATAAATCATAGCCAAAGGACCAAAAATGTAAAGAGGGAAAAGAAAAAAAAATACTGCCCAAAGCAGATTAGCTCTAAGAAAAGAGAATTTTATCCTTCAAAAAGTTGAAAGAATTATTTTCAGTGAGAGAAGGCTGAATAAACCTACAAAAAGAAAGACAAACACACGAAATAAAAGTAGAAAAAGAAATTAAAAGAAAATTTACAAAAAAAAAAACAAAAATAAAAGCAAACTAAAAGAAAATGAGAAAAATAAACAAAGCACTCAAAAACTCCTTGAAGTAGAGCCTCCAAACGAGCTTTGAGGTCCTCCATGTCGATCTCAAAAGCGGCACCAATAATCACAATCATCTCAATTGAGCTTGAAAGAGCACAAAAGTACATCGTGGTGCTCCTTGTTCATCATAGACGGTTTTGCTCAAAAACAACAACAAACACAGCGTTAATAATAAAATTCGTAATGAAGCTCGAGAACACCACTTCAAAAGTTAACTACAAGAAAAATGTGAATCTGCCATGGATTTTAGCCACAAAAATTTTTTCGTGGCAATCAGCAATGAAGTTTGCCACGGAACAACAAAATACAAGCAACTTGCGAGGGAAAATATACCATAGCAAATCTATGGCAATTTGCCACGGAGTTGAGTTGGAAATAGTAGCAAATAGCGATGAAGACATATTCCATTGCAAATCAGTAGCAAAAAAAGGTACCAAAAAATTATGCCAAATATTAGCCACCGATGTGTTAGTCCGTGGCAAATCCCTCGCAAAATTTATTTTTTCCTTTTTTATTCTAATTTTTATTATATTTATTTTATTCCATACACTTTTTATTCCAAACGTTCCATACATTTTTATCTCTAACTTATTTATTCTTGAAAAAGAATTGAAATGAATTTAAAATAGAATGTATTATTTTTGTGTGTAGAAATATATGTGTGTATTAAAATAAAAAAAAAAATTTAATGATATGATATAATTTTTTTTTTTTTTTACAACAAAAGCCGTTGGAAATACCAGTGCAATTAACTATATTACCATTTAGAATATACAAAAAATATGTTAGATAACATAGTGATAAAAAGAATAAGAAAATTTTATTAATTATTTTCCTTGCCACGGATTTGCCATGGAGTTGCCACGGATTATGTTAGTCCATGGAAAATCCCTACCAAATTGCGAGGGATTTTCCATGGATTTATTATTTCCTTTTTTATTCTAGTTTTTATTATATTTATTTTGATTAAAATGGTCAAATTTTTTATAAACATTTTGTTTTTTTATCTCTAACTGATTTATTTTTTAAAAAGAATTTATATAAATTTAAAAAAGAATTTATTTTTGAAAAATAATTTAGAATAGGACACGAGGTGAGTCCCACTGCTTTTAAATCCTGTTTTTGCTAAGTGTTTTCCTGAAATGATAATGTGTTTTCCTTATACAGTTAATGCTTTCCTAATATATTATGAGATGAATGTTATACTTGAGTTTGAAAGCATTATTAAGTACTCAATTTGTTGAATATCCTAGATATGAAATATCTCGTATGATCTTTTCAAATTCCAAATCCCGATTTTGTTAAAGTGTTTTCCTGATATAGAAAATGTTTTTCTGATGTGCTCAAGTGCGAGCTTTCTTTATAGATTTGGAAGCATGATGAACAATATGAATATTGAATTCTTGATTCCCTAAACATGTTAATCCTTGAATCTAATACACGACTAGCATAGATTCTTTGTGTAAGCACTAACTTGAATACTTTGCGTAAGGACTAGGCGTAAGTACTAAATGAATAATCGGCACTAACTTAAATACTTGGCGTAAGCGCTAACTTGACTACTTGGTGTATGCACTAAATTGAATGCTTAGCGTAAGTACTGACTATACTTGAATACCCGAATACTCAAATACTTGAATACTTGAATCAGAATATCTTATACTAGATTTTCTGAATACTTGAATCATCATGTTTTCACTCGAAATCCTTGAATACTTGTTTCGAGAATTTTTTTCATACGAGAATTTCTGAATGGCTTGTTCATGTTAAGATTACTCTTCATGGGATCCTTTCAGCTGAAAACACTAGCACGCACGGGACTTACTGAGCTTTTTGCTCACACATGTATTATCTCTTTTAAAAAATTTAGGATTAGAGGCGCAGCAAAAGTGCGGTGGATTCCCAGAGGCTCATGCTATATCTTGGACCTGTTATACCCGTTAGTGTATGTATCAGAAGTCAAATTCTTATACTTTTCTATTTTGGAAAAATTTCTACTGCCTATTGAGTGAAGTTTGTTATAAAGACCCCTTGTTTGAGTAATCAGACGAGACAACATCCCATAAAGTTACCGCCCACTATGTTATGAAAATATAGTGGAAACCATAATAGAGCTTCTGATGGAATATAGCTGAGCCACCAACGGGACATTGGGGAGTATATCATTGTATGAGTAAAAGTGAATTTTTAGAGATAGTGTATTTTATGAAATTGGATAATTTCATAGATATGACATGTGACTTCGAGATATAATTTTTTCTGATGAGCCAAAGAAGAGTGATTTGAGACAATTCTAATATCTTTAAAAATAATCTATGACCTCAAATTCAAATAATAGTAAAGGGGTTGAGGTCAGGGAGGCCTCATATTTGATCTATTTGAAGAAGTATTTACTAATCCTGAACTTCCCATTTTGGGACCAATAATAGTGAGATGATAAATAAAGGAGGTTGAACACTTAAAGGCTCTGTGTGTATAGTGCGATATAAATTGTGTAGGTAAGAATATGCAAACTTTTATAGTGTTCCAGTATTAAATTTGAGTGCTAAAAGTCCTGATTTATTGTAATCTGTCGAAAGATATGATTATATCAATACTAATGTACCATGAATCATTAGACATTTGAAGTTAAACGTGCTTGGGTTAGAGAAATCCTAGTATGGGTAACCCCTGGGAAGTACCCATGAAAGTTGAAATAAAGTGATTTAAGGCTGTTTAAAAAAATGAAAGTATGATCTATATGCAAAATGATATAAGTATAGGAGGTTTAATTATAGATCATACGAGAATGATATATGTGAATGTATATTATTTAGGTTGAAAGAATATGAGACTTTCTCAATAAACCATGCTTATATGTGCAAAATAAAAATTTTCTTCTATTTCATGTCATATAAATGGGAAGTATTGAGATGTATACATTTGCTTGGTGTCTCATGATGTAGACTTAAAGAGAAGAATTGAATATGTTCAATACACCTACTATCTCAAGGGTGGACATACTTATGAGCAATGTCGAAAGAGACTTAGAGCATGTTATTAATGTGGGAAAATGGTTCATACTTTAGCCAGTTGTCCATATACTAAGAAGCAAGAAGATGCTCCCTCTGTTCAAGAGGAATTTAAATCAAGAAAGTCACAGGGAAACAAAGGACCCATCAGAATTCATGTAGAGTAAAGAGAGAGCAGATGGTAGAAGAAACCAGAAATAAATGTTTGATGGAATTAAGGCAAATATAAATCTTGAGGACGGAATTTTTTGAAGGAGGGGAGAGTGTAACAATCCCAACTTTTGTACTTTAATCGGTTACTACTATGTATAGAATAAAAATTTATATAAGTGACCAGAACAAGATATGATCAGTATAATGAGATGAACATTTTGGTATGATAAACATATTTAAGGGCAATATTGGAAGTTTTAAATTATCGGGACCTGAATAGAATTTTTGAATTTGTTTTTCCCATATCCAAAATCTTCATATTGCAATTACTTCTAGTAGAATGAGAATTTAAGCGTACATTAAGAATAAAAATTGATAAATGTGATAAGACGAGTATTTTGGTATAAATTGAGCTAATGGAGGTATCAATGGCATTTTTGTACTTTTGATCGTGATTGGGATTTTGACCAAAAATTTTACAGGATGGAGAAAGAATTGAACATTTTGAATGTTATCATTGAATTCAATGGAATTTATAGAATTTATTGGTGGAATAAAATATTTTTTTTCAATACGGACCCGAATTTTTGTTATTTCTGAGAAAAATTTTAAAATGCGGTCGAAATTGAAACAAGTGGCTCAATATGATTGGTGGATGGAAACATGTGTCAATTCACCATTAGAGGAGTGAAATATTTGTGGGATTATGTAATTAGAAAAGCTTATTAAATAAGCTTAAGAAATAATAAGGAAAATGGTAGAAAATTAAGAAAATGACGTGTAAAGTTAGCCACAATGTGTGACCAATATGGTCACAATTTTGACCAAAAAATGGCAGCAGAAATGCTATGAAAACAGCCAGATTTCGTGCAGCTATAAGGGAGGAAAGAAAGAGAGAAGAAAAGGAGAGAAAATAAGAGAGAAGTTGAGAAAAATCAAGGAAAATAAAAAGAGAGAGAGAGAAGTGTGTTCTTTGTGTTCTTGGTGATTCTTGGAGCAAAATCAAGCTAGAAGATCTCATACACAAGGTAAAAAGTTATACTTCATGAATTAAAGTTGTAAATTTCGTTGCAAGGATTATTAAGGTATGAATATTGTTGGGAAAATATGAAAGTTGTGAATTTGTCTAACATGATTCTATGCTTGGTGAAGATTGGTGTGTGTATATGTGTGCTGGTTTGTTTGAGGGTTTATATAATATGTTTTATAAGGTATATGAAGGTGTTCTAATGGTGGTTTGTGCGGTTGTTCATGGCTGTAAAGATGTAAGAAATGGAAAGGAAAGATGGAATAAATTGTTGAAGAAAATGAATTGTTAATGTTGTTGTTTGCACTTGTTGAACTTGATGTTGGAAAATATAATTTTGCTGGGCTAAGTATCTCTGAAAATCAGAGAACTGAAGGCCATTATGATGGTTTAATTGTTATATAGTTGTTAGGATTAAAGTAGAATAGATGGTGTGAAGAAAAGAAACAAAAACAGAAATTCTGTTTTGAAGAAATCCCGAGCAGCCTTCAAGAACAAATAAACTGTACAACTTTGCTTGTTCATTTGGAACCCCATGACCTAAAACTTTAAGCTGAATGTCTTAGGAACATTTGGGGACTAATTTTACATAATTTGGAGTTGTGAGTAAAACATTATGATGAAAATATCACAAGCTGCCAAAGCAGTAACGAGATTGAGAAGCTGAGATGTTGTAAGCAAAACTGAGTGAATTAAAAGGAAAATCAGTGGTTTATGAATTGGAAATTGACATTTTGGAACAAGTTTGACATCAATTGGACTTATGAATTAAAAGTTATGATATATACAAACAAGTGTGACAAGAATGAAGAAATGCAGAATTTGGTTTAGCAAGAAATAAACTCAAGTATTGTTCTATTGGTGTTAATGGATTAAAGAGAGATCACAAAAATATATAGAAACCTTGGATATTTGTCTGAACAAAGAGATGGGAAATAAATTAATGAGCCTTTGATCATTCCAAGTACTTATCTCATTTTGGTTGAAAGAAGTGAGAAAGAAGAAAACAGAATTTTTTTCTATTTACATAATAGTTTTGTATTAGTCGTACCTTGGAATGATAAGTGAGGTTTCGAATGACTCTCGATATAGGTCATTTATCTTCAAAGCTTCATAAGGGACTAAGAGTATTATATACATCATCACATTGAGCTAGGACATGAGGTGAGTCCCACTGCTTTTAAATCTTGTTTTTGCAAACTGTTTTCCTAAAATGATCACGTGTTTTCCTTGTATAGTTAATGCTTTCTTGATATATTATTCGATGAATGTTATACTTGAGTTTGAAAGCATTATCAAGCATTCAATTTGCTGAATATCCTAGATATAAAATATCTTATGTGATCTTTTCAAATTCCATATCCCGATTTTGGTAAAGTGTTTTCCTGATATGGAAAATGTTTTCCTGATGTGCTCAAGTGAGAGCTTTCAATAGAGTTTTGGAAGTATTATGAACAATATGAATCTTGAATTCTTGATTTCCTAAACTTGTCAACCCTTGAATCCAATACATGACTAACTTAAATTTTTGGCATATGCACTAACTTGAATACTTGGCGTAAGCACTAGATTGAATATTTGGCGTAACCACAAACATTAATACTTGGAGTATGCACTAGCTTGAATACTTGGCGTAGGTGCTAACTTGACTACTAGGAGTAAGTACTTACTATACTTGAATACTTGAATCAGAATATCTTATACTAGAGTTCTTGAATACTTGAATCATCATGTTTTTACTCAAAATCCTTGAATACTTGTTTCGAGAATGTTTTCACACGAGAATTTCTGAATTAGCTTGTTCATGTTAAGATTACTCCTCATGAGATCCTTTCAATTGAAAACACTTGCATGCATGGGACTCACGGAGCTTTACACGTACACATGTGTTATCTCTTTTGAAAAATTTAGGATGAGAGATGTAGTGAAAGTGCGGTGATTCCTAGAGGCTCATGTTATATCTTGGACCTGTTGTACCAGTGAGTGTATGTATCAAAAGCCAAATTCTTGTACTTTTCTATTTTAGAAAATTTTCTACCGCCTATTGAGTGATGTTTGTTATAAAGACCCCTTATCTGAAAAATCAGACGGGGCGACATCCCACAAAGTTACTGCCTACTACATTATGGAAATATGGGGTATTACAATTAATCAATTTTGAAATAAAACAAGAAATCAAATATCTGAGGAAAAAATTAATTGATCCAAGAAATTAATTAACTCAAAATCATAAATTTAGGAATAATATTTAAATACAATTAAAGAATTAAACTCATCATTGTTCAAGAAAAAAAAAACAAAGATGATAAATACTCATTGACAAGCCTTTCAATTTCCAATGAAAGCTCTTTCAAAATTTAATTCTCCTTGAGTAATTTCTATAGAGAAAATATTATATTGGTGCACTCTAAAAAATATGTCTAAGTTTCCACATTAAGCACACATCTTTTTCCTATATAAATAGCCTTTATTTATAGGCTTACAAGTTTCCTAAAAATCTAAAAGAAAGAAGAAGTAGTTTCCTAATAGAATGCTAAATAAAAATAAAGAAGTGCATCGACTTAAATTGTGAAAGAATTGGCAAGTCTGTTTTATTGTCGTTTTGCACTGAAGAAATACTCTTGTGGAAGCTAACTTGTTCTTTGTCAAACCACTGAAGAACAAGCCATTTCCTTTTCCTTTTTACCTAAAGGTGAGTGAATTGGATGCCGGGCCGTTGCCTTTTTCTTCTTCTTCCTACCAAGCCAACTAGCTGACTTGCCCGAGCCATAGCTAACCAAAATTCGTCTTTCTTTTGCTAGTGGCTCACACGAGTTGATGAGAACCGAGCCCACTGAACTACCCAAGCTGAAACTTACATTCTTTTTGAATTGGCTCACCTGAGCCGAATCTTCGAGCCGCCAGCTTTCCTTTTTCTTCTGCCGAGCCACCGAGGCTACCGAAGCCATCTCCTTTCTTGTGTCTTCTCCTTACGCGCAGCTTAACCGAGTTGCCAAGATTTCCTTCTTGTTGCACCCTCCCTAGGATACAACACATCCTCCTCATGATGCATTTGCTACTTCTCCTTTTTAGCTTTTTGTTTGTTTGCTTCTCCAGTAACCCACAAGCCTTATTTCTTTTGCTGCTTTTGTCTTTTGGTGAGCCGTGAGCCACGGCTTCCATGGAAGCACTTGCTATTTTTTTTCTTCCTTCCTTTCCAATCCCAATTTTGGCACCTCTGTTTTGCTCCTCTATTTTTTTTCCCCCTATTTTGTTTCAGACTTGGCTCAGGGCCAGGTACACCTTCTTGGCCTAATGCTGGGTCTATACTGTAAAATTATCTAATTTTCCTCCAAATTCACCTATTTTTGCATAAAATCATAGAAAAAATATTTGTATAAGTGAAATATCAAATAGGAAGGAATATAGATAGTCATTGTATCAAAAGTGTCTCAAATTAGCCTCAAATAACTAGAAAATAGAGATGATTTTAGCCCCTATCAATTCCCCCACACTTGAAACTTTGCTTGTCCCTAAGCAAAGTACACAAAAAAGCACTCAAAATAATTTATTTCTTCTCACATTCATCCATAACAAAGTCACAATTTTTTCCCAATCTTAGATAAAAAATTGTCATTCATTCATCTTTTAAAAATCTGTTTAAACTCATGCATTAAATCAAACATATCAAAACTCTCAAAATTAAGTTAAACAAGTTTATACTTTTGTCTAAGAAAATTCTTTCACTCTTCAAGCCAAGACATAGATAACATGAATTATACAGTTTAGTTGTTTAATCACTTCAAAACTCATAAAATCAAATTTGCAAAACTCTAAGTAGCAAAATAAGGAGACGCTCATTTTTTTTCATCATTTTTTTTTCTATCACTCTTTTTTTTTTTTAAGCCTCAAGTGCATGAATATTTCCTTCACACATCGTATTGGTACCTAACTTTTTTTTCTTTGCTTTTCGGGAATTATCCACAAGAAAGTATGATTCTTCTCTTTCACTAACCGTATTGGCCCCCTTAAGCAATTTCCTAATGAGATAAGAATTTTATTTCCAAATAAAATAAATAAATATATTTTTTCACTCATTTTTTTTCTTTTTTTCATTCTTACTAAAAGAAAAATGCACTCTTTTTTTTTTCTTCCAAATCCTCACAATCCTTATGCACAACCCAAAGTTAAATAAATTTTAAAAATTATGAATCAAGAATTAATCAACCACTTTACCCATATTTCATCATATCATCCATATCCAGACAAGAAAAGTAAAATAAAATTCAAATACTAAAGCATAACCAAGATTAACTTAAATTGCCAAGACATAACATATTCAAGTTAATGCATAATTTTACTCAATAAAATCCAACCAATTTGAAAGACAAAATCATATCTAAAGTGAAAAAGAAAATTACATCATTATCATAGGCAAAAACAATTTCATACCAATTTTCAAAAATTTCATCATAGTCATTGACAATCCATTGAAGCTAAAAAAGATGCAGTTGAGAAAATATTAATTCGCTTCCCATACTTAAATTGGACATTGTACTCAATGGCCTAAAATATCACAATAAATAATAACCAAGGGACTAAAAATGTAAAGAGGGAAAAGAAAATAATACTCTTCAAGGCAGATTAGCTCTATGAAAAGAGAAGTTCTTCTTCAAGAAGTCGAAAGAAGTAGTGTCATCAACATCAGAGTTAAGAAACCTACAAAAAAGAAAAACAAACACACAAGTAAAATCTGAAAAAGGAATTGAAAGAAAACAAGATAAAATCACAATAAAAATTAAAGGAAAAGTAAAATAGAAAGTAAAAGCCTTTAAGAACCCCTTGAAGTAGAGCCTCCAAACGGGCCTCCAAATAGTCCAAAAGAACCACTAAATGGAGCACCACGACCTCCAAATGGATCATGAGGTCCTCATCATCTCTCTTAATATTGTCACCAATAATCCCTTTGAATGTCTTGATTGAGCCTTAGATTATGCAAAATTTTTTCCGCGACATTGTTGTGTATGCTCAATCTGATCAAACCTTTGATCTTGCCTCACCCTCATATCTGCTATGTCGACCCTCAATCTAGCCATTTTGTTCCTCAAATGCTCTAGAAATGTATGAATATTGGCTACAATATTATCATTGACATTTGATGGTCGCCCAGAATACCTTTGTTGTTAGGAAGGCTCCTCTTCGTGCTCAACTAGAAGATTAGGAATGCTAGTTTGGGGAACCTCCCTTGGCCTTAACCATGTAGATGTTGTGGTATTAAACTTATAACCACAATGAGTCAAGACTTGTTCAGTGACTGCATTACGTGAGGTAGTAGGTTCCACAAGTTCATTATCCATAGAAATATCAAAAGCATGCAAAACTTGTGAAATAACCAAAGGAAGAACAAATGCTTTGGTGGTAAGGCCATAAGCCGCCACCTCTAGCATAAAAGTTAGTAACAAAAAGGGCAAGAGGAATTGGTTCTCCACGAAGCATTTTATAGAGTGTATAAATATCAATGATTTGAACTTTATGCAAACTATTCAATTGAGGGCAAACATTGAAGCACAAGATATACAAAATAACCCTCCATTGAGGAGAAAGATAATTGCTGGGGAGATAAGAAAAATCTTGTGTAGAAGTTTTTGGCTCCAAACCCAATTGTCAAAAAGCGACATTAAAATTCCAAATTGGTTTAGAAGAGATCATTTTATTGTGGTGGTCAAGTTCTATCCAAGGGCCATTATCATCCACTCTTAAAATGGCAGCTAGTTGAGCCCAAGTCAAAATGATGGAGATGCCTTTTACAGATGTTTTCTTTTGTTGCAAATGTCCTTACCTTTTGTTTTTCATGTTGGCATAAAATTCCTTTACCAGGGCAGGACAAAAGTCACCTCTCAAACCTAAAATAGGACCCCAACCAATCCTTCCAAACATCTCAATTATATTCAAAGATCAATCAAGAGAAGGTTTAATCATTTTTCAACGATGATCCTATTCGAGGCCCTAGCATCATACCACTGCTCACATTTTTTATCATTGAAATTCTTTGGATGAAAAAAGGGTAGCTTTGAAGAGGAATTAAAAGTTAAGGACAGTTTAGTGCATTTGTGAGGTTTGAAAAGTTGTTTTATCTTAGGCATTTTAACTTAACCAAACACACTTTACAATTGGTTCTCTTTTCAGTGAAAATCTTTTTCAAAACTTTTGATTTTCAAGAAAAACAATTCTTTAAAATTATAGTGTCCAACTCAAATAGCAAAAGCACAATGTCAAACTACAATTCCACCACTTCAATCAACCCAACAAAATATCACAAGTATGCCTAGCATTTATCCCCAACTACCATATGTGCAAAAATTTCAGAAAAATACCTAGAGAACTATAGAAGCAATCACCAGACTAACAATCTATTCTATGCATTTTTCTACCACCAAATAAACTCAACAAATATATTTCCATGTTCAGTAAATTTTTCCTCAAAAAAAAAAAGTATAAAAAATGCCAAGGAATTCAAGAGGATAAAATCTACCTTAATATGAAGAGAGTTTTGCACCAATGTATTCCCTAACTTGTGAGCTTTAAAAAATTTGAATGCGTGGGGGATAATTTGTAGAAGAAGGAAAGCATTCACCAAAGAAGAAAGATGAAGAAATGAAATGGTGAAGAACGGAAGAAGTATTCTGGAGGAATAGGGAAAGGAAAGTCAAAGAAGAAAAAGAAATAGAAGAAACAAGACAAAAGAAGAAAAAAAAACAAAGAAAACAAATAAAAAAGAGAGGGTAGTGTTGGTTGCTTCATGGGACAAACAAGAAGAAAAAGAAGAAAACCAAAAAAAAAAAAAAAAGGACAAAATAAGAAAAGGACAAAACAAGAGGAATTTGGGTAGAGTAAGAGGGGAAAAAAATAGAAAAGGAAAAAGTAAAAGAAAGAAAAAAACTATTTTTCTTTTTCTATTTTTTTTTTCATTTTCTTCTCTCTCTCTCTTTTTTTTTTTATGGAAATAAACAAAAACTATCCTAAATGAATGCATGAACACGATATGCTTAAAATAAGAATGCATAAATTAAATATTAGACTAAAATTAAAAATAAAAAATAAATTAGTTCACCCCAAAAGATCGTGTTGGTGTAACATAAGTAAAAGTTGAAACCTAAAAATAAAAAGAGTTATTATTGACTCAAAATTATTGATGTAAAAATAATCAAATAGTCAAATACAATTAATACACTTATTTCACCTTAACATGGGGTTAGTAAAATTAAATAGCTAAATATACAATATAGACAAATATACAAAAACAAGTTAGTAGTTATTAACAATATCTACCTATTTATATATTTACAACATATAGTGAAGTTAAAGTACAATTATACAAACAACAAAATATGGCACCAATTCATACAAAGAACATATATACATACTCACATATTTACATATAGACATATAAACATATAAACATGCTTAAATCAATGAAATCCAAACTTTCATAATATTGTTCCCCGACAACGGTGTCAAAAACTTGATGCATAAATTTTGAGTGTATAAAAATTATTAAATTTAAATCCATCCCTTAGTCAATTTTTAATTAAAACATTAATCCCAAAATACACATATGAGCAAGTATACTCATCGCAAGCATAGTATAAGGAATTAAGGAGTGTCGATCCTCAAAGGAACAAGTATACACTAATTACTTTTAATTCATTGTTTAACCTATCAACTGGATTCATAAAGAAATAAAATAAAAATAAAAACAAAATATTTATATATACAACTCATGGAGAGAAAAACATGTAATTAAATAATTATTCTCAAAAACATGACATGAATCATCTAGCAAATATCACAATCAATTATTATCTTAGTCTCATAAAGGACTAAATTTGAAATACTTCATTTGCAATCCATGATTCCCTATCTTAGAAGTAACTTAATGAATATATTCTATCTCACCAGTCTTACTTAAAAGATGCATTAAAATTAATCCTCAAATAAACCCCTACATTCTAGGTGATTTAAAATATGAAATTAGTCAATAAATCCATATTTTAGCAATCATCAACCAACCACTGATTACCCAACTTCTTAACAATTAACCCCCTTTTCAAGCAAGTTAAGAGATAACAAATATGAAATTAAAGTCATTATCAACCCATTTTTCAAGTATGTTAATTACAAGAATCAATTAATCAATTTCGAAATAAAACAAGTAATAAAATACCAAGAAAAATAATTAATTGATCAAAGAACTAAATTAACTCAAAATCATATATTCAAGAATAATATCTAAATACAATTAAAGAATTAAATTTATTATTGTTTTAGAAAAAGAAAACAAATGAAAGAGATAAATACTCATAGACAAGCCTTTCAATTTCTAATGAAAACTCTTTCAAAATTAATGCTCCTTGAGTAATTTCTCTAGAGAAAATATTATATTGGTGCACTCTAAAAAATATGTCTAAGTCTCCACATTGAGCACACACATTTTTCCTACGTAAATAGCCTTTATTTATAGGCTTACAAGTTTCCTAAAAATCTAAAAGAAAGAAAAAGTAATTCCCTAATAGAATGCTAAATAAAAATAAGAAGTGCACCAACTTAAATTGTGAAAGAATTGGCAAGTCTATTTCATTATCGTTTTACACTGAAGAAATACTCTTGCTGAAGCTAAACCGTTCTTTGTCAAACCACTGAAAAACAAGTCATTTCCTTTTTTTTTTTTTTTTTTTGCCTAAAGCCGAGTGAATTGGATACCAAGCCACAACCTTTTTCTTCTTCTTCTTCCTACTAAGCTAACTAGCCGACTAGCCCAAGCCATAGCTGATCGAAATTCATCTTGAAAGATCAAACCGGAAAACATCAAAGAAAGCGCAATGGAAAAAATTTAGTTTTTCGAGCTACATCTAGGAGAGAGTACTTACTTTCCTGATTGGCCACGAATGAACTAACTTAGGGACGGGTGGCACTAGTGCTTCTTACGTTGGAAGAAGAGAAGAAGGTGCCTACGGTTCGACCGGTATTCCCACCTCCTATGAAACAAGCGTCTCTAAGTTTTCTCTTTTTGTCTTTTAGAGTATAACTCTACCTTACTATTGGGTTAACTTAGTGAAATCTTTTTCTTTGGATAATCAAGATACTCTCCAAGAGAGAAAGAAGAGAAGAACGTGGAATAGATAGGGAGAGAGAGAGAAGAGACGGCACACCAGAGAGTGAAAGGAAAAATTAACGTCATCTTTTTTTCCCCTCTTAATTTTGGCCAGTGTTAGGGCTTGGTGTTGTGCTCATAAATCAGTCCAAGACTGGCACAATCCACTTAATTAATTAATTATCTATTCTGGGTTTCATTAGATACCCAAGATTAATTAATTAATTCTAATTGGACTCTTAATATATGTTAACATATATCAACCTGTTAGCCCTAAGGGCTTTCTTCTATGTTTTGACTTATGACAAACATTGATATGGACTAACTTGTTCATCTATTGTGATAGGACATGTTTGACCTCTATTCTTCTAAGGCATTTAGCTTTGATTATTTGGCAACACTTTTGTGATTGAATTCAAGTATGGAAGATCAAAAGAGAAGATTGAAGTATATAAAGTTGCATATCAAGAAGTCCTTATTAGAAGAATATTAGACTAGGAAGTATTATTAAGGTATTTCTATTAATTCCTATGTCTCTTTATCTCTTAATTCATTTGACTTTACCTTGAAGCACCAAAGGAGAAGATTTCAAAGTTTTTGAAAATCTCAGAATTTTGGTTGGAATAGTTTGAATCCAAAAGATTCATCTAAAATCTTATAAACTGTGTTGAAATATTTCTATCTGAAAAAGTGCCATTTTGGACTTACCTTTTAGATGCATCGTCGTCCAAAATACGGATAAGTTTAAACAGAAAAAATATAGCCGTTTCTTTATGACCATTGGCAATTCACTTTTTGGCTCTATAAATAGCCTCTAAAGCAAGATTAGAGATAAGATTTTTGAAACATTCCTCTTAGAAACACTATTGCTCAACATTTTCAAAAATCTCCTTTTATCAAAATCTTCAAAGTGAATTCATTTTGTGTTAAAAGTAAAAGTATTTGTTCTTTGTATCTGAGTGAACATCTGCTTAAATAAGTGAGCTCTTTATTGTTCTATTAATACTCAATCTCCATTGTAGTGTAAGGTTGTGGTGTAAAACCCAATTGGGGTGAGCCTTTCTTGGTGAATGTATCAAGGTTATTGTGTAAAACCTAGTTGGGGTGATCCTTGATGTGATTTCTTGATTGAGAGGTTTTGGAAAACCTAGTGTGGTGATCCTCTCTTGTATGTGGTACTATTTGATTTCATTAAGTAAAGTAAATGAAATCTGGTTGAAAATCCCTAAGTGTGAGCTTAAGATAATAGACGTAGATATTGGTAGATCGAACAACTATATATTCCTTATCTAATTTCTTTTCGTTTTTCATTTACTACTTTGAGTTTCTCTCTCTATCTGAATTTGGATATATATCTAAGAGTTCTTGGATAACTTTTTTTGTTACCATAAAGTTTGTCCAAGCAACTTGGTGATCATCATTATTTTGTATTTCAACAAGTCGAAAAATTTTTGTTTGCCAAAAACCTTATTCACGCCTCTCTAAGGTTTTTCATCTAGTATCAGAGCTTGGTCTACATACTTTTGGTTTAACAACCTCGTAGAAAAGATCTTAATGGTAAGCTTATCCTCTCTTCCATATGTTGAAGGGTCTTCAACGAATTGTCCTCCTTTATTCAATGGAAGTAATTATACTTTCTGGAAAAATATAATGAAAATTTATGAGTATTCTATTAACTTCGAGTTATGGAGTTTGATAGAAAATGGTCCTTTTATTCCATTAAAGATGATTTGTGAAACCCCAGTTAAAACCAACATTAGAGTAAAGAGGCTGGGATGCATATCATACTTTATTGCATGTTAAATATATTTTTATATGATTTTGTGTGCATTGAATTTGTGTTTTATGGTCTAGAGGGCTTGATTATGATTATTGAGTGAGAAGGGCAAAATGGTAATTTTTGCTTGAGGTGGAAAAGAGAGATAGCTTGAGGATTGAATAGGAAAATATTTTTAGAGGGAAAAATAAGAATAAGAGTTGTTGTGGTTTAGTGGTTAGAGCCTTGGAATTAATTCTTAAGGTCATGGGTTCAAATTCCATCATAGGAGCTTTAGCTTGATTAAATTTTATTTTTGCTTGGGAAGTGTTAATTTCGGCCTTATGTGCTTTGGAGTAGGGTAGAGATGTTGTCCTAAGAGAGTCATGATAGGAGTATCCTAATCCTATTCTTTTGCTCTACACAAAATTCCTAAGGGGAATTCGTTTCCTCTTTATCCTTAACTTTTCCTATTTCTCAATTCACTAGTTTGTTCAATTTGTTCAAGCCAATTTTATTCTAGGAAAATTCCAGAAATATGCTGTGGCTTTGAAGGTTCAAAATGTCTTAGTGAAAGACATCTTATGGACCGAAACCATGGAAGAGATGGGGAAGGATTCCAAGTGAATTAATTTCCCTAGTGAACTTTCTAAAAATTTCACTCTAGCTAGGTTCATTTTCCTTCATGTCATGAATTGAATTTTTTCCAACTTCTTGTGCCTTCAAGGTGTCAAAATTCTTAGACATTATTCCCTCCCAAATGTTGCCAGAAAATGGCCCTTTTGATCAGCTTGAAACCTGAATTTTTCTGGCCATTTTTGGATTGCACAAAAGCTGTGCAAATCCAAAAAAATCCCTAGGCAAAATCGCAGCTTTAGAGGTCCGAAACCAAGCTGTTTTCTTTCAGTTTTTGTTTAGTATCTTAGCCAAGTTTTTCCTCCATAAAGAAGGATAGAAACTAGCCTTGAAAGACCTCTGAAATCCCCTTCAAACTTCCTGCAAGCTGATTGGAAAATGACAGCCGAAAACTGCCCAGGAAAATTCCAGCCTTGCGAAATTCTGTGCAGTAATTTTTCCAGCCTTGTTTCCCTATTCAGCCCTAGCCGAAACTCCTCCAATTTTCTGTACAATCTTCTCTTAAACATTCATTATCAGAGCTCCATTGTATTCCCTAAGATCCTGCACGAAATTCAGACATGGCTGCCCAAAAATCTCTCCAACAAATCTCTGCAATCATGCCTTGATTTGGATACCAAAATTCCAGCCACCATAATTTAGCAACCTTCTATAAAATATCCCTCAAACAACCAGACTTTTCCTTCACCATTATACTCCTTATTTTTAGCCACCCTTAGCCTCCTTCAATCAGCTTTCATCCAGCAGAAACACTGCATAGAAATTCGACCATGGCAGCTTCCCAAAAGCTCTCCAACAATCAAAGATGTTCTTGTAGCATTTAGTTTCCAAATTTGCTTCCCAAAAATATTCTTCAAGGATTTCAACAACTAGCCTTTCCTTTTCCCTTCCAAATAAAAAAATCATCTTCCAAAACCCTACAAACAAATCGGCAGCCCTAATCCCTTCAGAAATTCGTCCAGCCTTGAACAAAACCTATCTACTCTCTTCAACCTTCAAGAACACATAGCACACCAAGAACACCTACTCCTTCCCTTTGTCTAATACCTCTCCAAATCACTCCAAACTTCTTCTAAAAATTCTAGATTGCATCTATTCACTGCTATGAATCCATCCACACCATTTTTAACATCAAACTCCTAAATCCAACTTGCTCTTTTGGATAAAAAACCAGAAGTTTTGTGAAGGCTCAAGAACACCTTAAAGGTAGGGTTGTTCTAACAACTTCATCTTTTCTAATCTTGATCTCTAATGAATATATATATGAATAAACATACTAATGGTCTCTCTCTCCCTCTCTCTCTCCCCCTCTCTCTCTCTCTTAGCTGAACCTCTCTCTCTCTTAGCCGAATGGCTTCTTCTCCAATGGCCATGCTTTCTCCATCTTCCTTGGACGGATCTAGTCATCTAGGAGTTGAGATTCATTCAAAACTCCTTCAAGGTTTTCATCAATCAAGTAAGTCTTTTTAACCCTTCTTTTAAATTCTAGATTCATGTCTCTAGGATGATGTTGATAGAAGATGAATCATGAATGGGGTTTGAGTATATATTGTTGTGATGAGTTGAGAATGAAGCATGAATATATGTATAAGTATGATGGATTTGGGATTTATGCATGAAGGGATTATCTTGGTTGATTGTTTGATGTTTTGAGGTTTAATGCATATCTTCATGATCAAGTATGCTAGAGATTATGTCATCTATGATGAATAGGATTTATATTCTTGTGTGATTATTAAAGCCATGATTATATTTATGCTAGTAAAAGTTAGATCATGCCTTAGTAAGTCTAGATCTATGCTTATATGCATGATTTGGATGAGTTGATGAATTGAAGGATTGTATATGTTCATGATTGTAGTTAGCCATAGAAATATGATTATGACCTAGATGTCCCTAAGCTAATTTTTATTTCATTAATAAAATATTTTATAATATGATTTTGCTAGTAATTTTGAAAAAACCCTAGGAGGGGTAGATTTTGATTATTATATATAATAAGGATATTTTAGTCAAATAAATAATAGCTTTTGCTAGAAAAATAATATATATATACATACATATATATAGATATGTGTGTGTGTGTGTGTGTAGATATTATATAAAATAATGAAATCAACTAAAGCCTTTTATGGAAATAATCATAATTAGTAAAATATTTATTACTAAAAATTTAATTATTATCTTTTAATCAAAACCCATTAAAATTTTATTTATTATTTTTCAAGCAAGACTCATTAAATTTATTTTCAACTAATTTTAGTTATCAATTATTTTCTAACAACTAAATTATTAATAAATCATTATTTTACCTAATACCACCTAGGAATAAACTCTAAATTTTCCTTAGCAAGATTTAAACCTTCAACTTAATAGTACTTATTTCCCCCAAACCGTAATTATTTTAAATGTCAAATTAGGCTTAGCTTATAAACCTATTTATTTATTGTTTGGCCTTAAAGCTTGGGACACTAAGATCATGGTAGTAGTGAGTTGAGTTGTTTTAAATTTAGAAAGTGGATTTTGGCTTGAGTTTGATTGTGGTTTGTATTTGCCCATGCGGGGTTAGGTCAGCTGTTGGAGACCTTTTATTGTGAGCAAGAATCAGGTAAGCTCCTGCATAAAACCTGATTGATGTAAAATATTTATTATGGCAAGCCAAATGTAGAGTGCATGGACACTCATTTCCGTAAGGCAATTGAGGATTGACTTGTTTTTTATTTCAGTCAAACAAATTATTTGAAAATTCATAAGCAGATTTACTCAAACTCAAAACTCTTTCCAAAACTAATTTTGACAAAGACTTTAGAGACCCTCAATTGCCATTTTCATGTGGAACTATGGTTTGTTCATTTTCCCAAGTAGGTTACGTTACGTTGAGTATTCAATAAGGGTGGACTGCTAGAACTAGTTTTTGAAGGGTTAGGGTGAGTCTCTCAGTAGGTGGCTACCTCTGAAGGGTGAGTCCTTCTCGGATAAGATGTCAGTCCAGTAGGTCGTGCTAGTCCGAGCTAGCAGTTGTTTATTTTTAAGTCAAGTGACTGTGTTTTTTCGGAATGGACACCCGGTTGTTGTTTGGGTATAGAGAATGAGGAGTACCTTGCCCAAAGTATAGAGAATGAGGAGTACCCGGTGGGCCGATCACCTACCTTTTTTGTCAGTTTGCACAAAGTGTCGGCATTCTGACCGGTTATGGGACCTAACGTGTGATAACCTATGATCATTTCTTTTGAGTGGTTGATTTTATTGATTATGTATGGTTGAAAAAGTCAAAACACCACTCTTACTTTTGACTAATGTTTATTGTTTGCCAATATTTCTCTTATAAAGGTCTTATACTTTGCATTCACGAACTATTTCTACTGAACACTCAAAGCACACACGGACTTACTGAGATTTCTGTCTCATCACCTTTTTAACATGATTTCAGGTCAATCCTGCTGTGGGGATGAGTAGCTAGTGTTATCTACCTTGGAAGAGAATGTTGTCATTTATTTTTATGTGTTGCCTTGGGGAGTTGAGAGTGGATAATTTTACTTATGGATTTGTTTTGGGAATTGATGGATTTATTCTTAGGATGTAATAAATTTTAAGTTAAAGTATTATTTTTATTCCTCTATTTTATTTGTATAACCTAGTTATAAAGACCTCTTGTCCTTTGGACGGGGCGACATCCCCGGCCCTGGCGGACCTAGGTAGCGGGGTATTACATGATTGATGGCATAAAAATACCTATACAAAATGATGAGTTTAGTATGGAAGACAATGTGAAGATGAATTTAAATTTTCAAGCTATGAACATTTTATGTTGTGCACTAGATGTGACTGAATACAACTGTGTTAGTGGTTGTGATTCAGCCCATGAAATGTGGAGATTACTTGAAGTCACTCATGAGGGGACAAACAAAGTCAAAGAATCAAAACTAGGGCTTCTAATTCATGAGTATAAATTATTCACTATGAAGCCAAATGAAAGCATCACAGATATGTTCACAAGATTTATTCATATCTCAAATGGTCTTAAAGGTTATGGGAAGGTTTATTCACTTGGAGAACAAAACCCAAAAATTTTAGATGCTTTACCAAAAAGCTGGCAACCTAAAACTCTTGCTGTAAAAGAATCCAAGGATTTAAAATCCTTACCTACTGAAGAATTGATCGGATCTCTTCTAGCTCATAAGATGAAGCTTAGAAGATTTCATGAATTTGATGATCATGATAGAGGCAAAAAAGGGATAGCATTGAAGGCTGAAAATGAAGATGAAGAAACAAGCCTATCAGAAAGTAGTGAGGGCATAGAAATGGACATTGATGATTTGGTGATTATAGCAAAAAAATTCAAAAGAATGTTCAACAAAGGAAACTACAAAAGAGGAAGGAAGTTTATGACAAAAAAAAAAGGACAAACTTCAGGATTCAAACCTCAATGTTATGAATGTAAGAGCGCTGATCACTTCATTGCCGACTGTCCTATTGCAAAAGGTAAGGAAGGAAGAACGTTTATAAAGAAGAAATATCTTAAGGCAAAGAAAGGTAAAGGATTAATGGGATCTTGGGACTTAAATGAAACTGAGTCCGAAGATGGAGATTCTGAAGAAGAAAATGCCAACATATGCTTCATGGCTTTGGAAAATGAGGTAAACTCTTCTATATCTAATTACATGCCTAATTCGCTTATATCTATGACTGAAAAGCATGTTGATCCAAATGAGTTGTTAAGTGATATGTTTCATGAATTAAAAAAACTGTCCCAAAAAAAAAAAAAAAGAAATGAAGATGAAGATTAAATGTTTGATGGAAGAATTTGAGTATTGATAATTGATAACAAAATATCTCTTAAGTCACATATGCGTGCTATTATTGAGAAAAATGTGATCATGATGCTTTAAAATATGCATTTCTGGAAAATAAAAATTTGTATGATAAAATTCAAACTCTTGAAGGTATGGTTAGCACTTTTGATGATATGAAAATTAGAGTTAATGATCTTACCAATTGCATTGAAAAATTCACAAATAGTAAAAGCAATCTGGAAAAGTTACTCGGAACTCAACATCAAATTGGTAACCGGAATGGCTTAGGATATAGACATGAGCATAAAGATAAAATTTACAAGCCCAGATTTGTTTATGCTAAAAATCGAAGTGGCTTAGGATATGACCATGAGAATAAGAACAAAAAGAACAAGTCTCAATATGTTAAACTTGCTCTATCTTACAGTATACACAAAGCTTGCACCTATTGTGAAAAACCAGGACATATAGTTTCAAGATGTCTTATTAAAAGAAAAGTGGAATCCGATGGAGTTACATTTTGGAAAATCAAAGGAAATGTTACTAACCTTCATGGACCTAAGAAAGTGTAGGTACCAAAAATCATTCCTCCTTCTCATGTATAGGCACAATCTTTCAGCTTCCCTAAGTGGTTCTTGGACAACGGTTGTTCAAGACACATGACTAGAAATGCAGCTTTGTTAGAAGATATTCAGACCGCAAATGAAGGATTTGTTATATTTGGAGATAAGAAGAAAGGAAAGATTCTCAGTATTGGTAATATTGGTAAAGGTTCCTTGACAATTATAAAACAAGTTTTACTTATTGATGATTTGAAAAATAACTTGCTTAGTATTAGCCAACTTTGTGACAATGGTTGCAAAGTCATTTTTGAAAATGATTCTTGTTCTATACTTGACAATGCAAATCTCGAAACAATCTTTACTGCTAAACGTATGGGAAATGTATATGTGTTTTATCTTAATGACCTTGTAGCTAATGGAATTAGATGCCTATCCGTACATGACAATGATGGTTACCTTTGGCATAGAAGATTAGGTCATGTATCTTTTGATTTGCTAAATAAATTGTCTTCAAAAGAACTAGTTAGGGGACTGGCAAAAATGAAATTTGATAAACACAAAATTTATGATGCATGTCAATTTGGGAAATAAATCAAAACCTCTTTTACACCAAAGAAAATGATTTCTACCTCAAAACCACTCGAATTAATCCATATGGATTTGTTTGGACCTATGAGGACTGCTAGTCTTGGAGGTAAGAAATATGCATATGTCCTTGTTGATGATTTTTCTGGATTTACTTGGACTTTATTTCTTGGACAAAAGGATGAAGCCTTTTCTGAATTTTCAAAACTAATTAAATGCGTCCAAAACTTGATTGGATGCAAACTAATTTCTATTGGAAGTGATAATGGCAAAGAATTCTGCAACAGTGAATTTACTCACTTTTGTGATGAAAATAGAGTCTTTCACAATTTTCAGCAACAAAAACCCCTCAATAAAATGGTGTTGTTGAAAGGAAAAATCGCACTTTGCAAGAAATAGCTAGATCAATGCTTTGTGAAAATGTCCTTCTCAAATATTTTTGGGTGGAAGCTGTTATCACAGCGTGTTCTATAATAAATCGAGTTATGCAAAGACCATTTTTGAGAAAAACTCCGTTTGAACTTATGTTTGATAAAACTCAATCTATCTCTTATTTTAAAGTATTTGGATGTAAATGTTTTATCCTAAATACACGAGATAATTTTGGAAAATTTGGCAGCAAGTCTGATGAGGTAATATTTCTTAGTTACTCTTCCAACAAAAAAGCATATAGAGTATATAACAAAAGAACTCTTTGTGTGGAAAAATTCGTACATATTGTGTTTGATGAATATAACATTTATACTTCAAAAAGAGATGACGATGATGTTGGAAGTTCAAAGAAAGTCAAGTTAGATCAACTGAAAGCTTCACCTCTAGATACTCATGCAAAAGAAGAAGAGATTGAAGAACTACAAGCTAAACAAGGAAAAGAACAAACTGAAGATTCTACAAATCAACAATTGCCAAAAGGCTGGAAATACAAAATAGGTCATCCCAAAGAACAAATTATTGGGGATCCAAACTATGAAGTTAAAACTAGACGGTATTTCATTGACAACTTTGCTTTTCTTTCAAATATTGAACCTAGCTGCATTGATATCGCATTGCATGATGAATTTTGGATTATTGCCATGCAAGAAGAGTTAAATCAATTCAAAGGAAATCAAGTTTGGAAACTTGTTCCTAAACCTCTTGATCATCCTGTTATTAGTACAATATGTGTATTTAGAAATAAACTTGATAAAAATGGGGTTGTGATTAGAAATAAAGCTAGATTAGTCACCCAAGGATTTAATCAAGAAGAATGTATTGATTATGATGAGATATTCACTCCTGTTGCTAGACTAGAATCCATACGAATGTTGCTTGCTTTTGCATCCTTTAAAAATTTCATGCTCTATCAAATGGATGTCAAAAGTGCCTTTCTAAATAGCTTTATTGAGAAGGAAGTATATGTTGAACAACCTCTTGATTTTATTCATGAGCACTTTCCAAATCACATTTTCAAACTTTCTAAAGCTCTTTGTGGATTAAAGTAAGCTCCAAGAGCTTGGTATGAAAGGCTTAGTGGATTCTTGATCTCAAAAGGATTTTCTAGAGGCTTAATTGTTAATACCTTGTTCATCAAATCTGATAATTCTGGTGATTTACTGATTGTTCAAATCTATATTGATGATATCATTTTTGGTGCTACTAATGACTCTTTGTGCAAGATGTTTGCTAAGACTATGCAGCAAGAATTTGAAATAAGTATGATGGGAGAACTAAACTTCTTCCTCGGACTACAAATTAAGCAAACTAAGGATAGAATCTTCATAAATCAAGCTAAGTATGCTAAGGAGTTGCTCATAAGGTTTAGAATGAATGAAGCAAAAGAAATCAGCACACCTATGAGTACATCCAAAAAACTTGATCAAGATGAAAAGGGTAAGAAAGTAGATGAACATATGTATAGAGGTGTGATTAGTAGTCTACTTTATCTTACTGCTAGCCAACCAGACATTATGTTCTCAGTATGTCTTTGTGCTCGTTTTCAATCCTATCTAAAGGAATCACATCTATCTGCAGTTAAATGTATACTCCGATATTGGCACATATGATTATGGATTATGGTATCATCACACTAACACATTTGATCTTATATGATACACTGATGCAGATTATGCAAGTTGTAAAGTTGAAGGAAAAAGCACTAGTGGCCATTGTCAATTTCTTGGACACTCTCTTATGTCATGGCATAGTAAAAAGTAGGCGTGTGTATCCTTGTCCACCACTGAAGCTGAATACATTGCAGCCGAGAGTTGTTGTGTTCAAATCTTATGGATGAAGAATACGTTGCTAGATTTTAATCTTATTTTTAATTGCGTACCTATATTATGTGGTAATAAAAGTGTTATCAATCTGATAAAAAATCCTGTTCAACATTTAGGACAAAGCATATAGAAGTTAAACATCATTTCATCTGAGATCATGTGCTCAAATGCGATATGTGTGTTGAATATATTTCAACGGATGAACAACTTGCAAATATATTTCACTAAACGTCTAGCTGAGGATAGATTCAACAATCTGAGAAGAAGTTTGGGAATTACAAAAATCTAATAACTAACCATATGACATAAGTCTTCTTTATGCAGGATGTGTGAAGAAAGAGTTTTCAAAAATAGTGTTTTGCATCTAAAACACATCGACTTCTGATTTGGATGCAGTATTTGAATCCAAATCCTTCATCCAAAATGTATTTCAGGAAAACACTCTTTTGGATGATATTTTTGGATTGGGTCAAGTTCCAAAACGCATCATTAATATTCTATTTTCCTTATTCCAAATTTTGAATTTAAAAAAATTGGTTTGCGCGTCCTTCTAAAAGTTCTATGAAAAACTTATATTTCCAAAGCACTTTATTTCACATTACTAAAAAACATTGAAAGTGCCCTGATTTTTCTCTCAAAACCCTTGTAACCGTCTCTTCCAAAAATTCATCTCTGTTCTTCTTCTTAAAAAACCAACAGCCCAAGAAAAGCCCTAATCTTATTGATGGAAAAGACAAAATCTTCGGTTCTAAAACCAAAGAAGGGTCACAAAACATCTCCAAAGATGAAGAAAAAGGTTTTGGGTTCAAGCAAAGCAAAAGAAAAAAGCATTTCTCATCAACCAGATTTCTCCGCATCTCACTATGATTCCTCTGAGTCATCTCCAGAACAAATGAGTTCTAAAAATCAGGTACCTTGCTTCATTGACTCTAAATGTGAGGCTGAGTATAATGATTGGGTGTCAAGAAACCGAATGGTTATCTCTAGTTATCGTGATAATCATTCTGCCTTTCTGAATCTATCAAATATTCTAGACATGTTTGATCAAATAGGATGGGGTAGTTTACTAACTATTGATGAGAAATTATACACTCCTCTTGTCTAGGAATTTTATGCTAACTTAAAGAAAAGGAGACTTGAAGAAACTAAGGGTGGATTTATGATTCACTGGTATGTGTCGAGAGTGAAAGGCAAAGACATTGAGTTTAATCATAAACTGTTCAATAGGATATGTGATGTAAGAGATGCTAGGTTTCAATACTTTGAGTTAAATAAATTTTCTGAAGGAAATGATATTTTTGTTCTGAAAAATTTTGAGAAATATTTCACTGGTGGGAAGAACTTTGGAAATTCTGGAAACAGAAGCTCAAAATATCTGAATGGGGTTGGTCGATTTCTGCACCATATGGTATCAACCATGGTATTACCTAGCTATGGACATAAAACATCCATAAGCATTCTGCATATAGTGATTATGTTGGCTCTAGCTGAAGGTAGGCAGATTAACTTCGGGGTTTTAGCCACAAAATTGATGTTGCAGATAAGGAACACTGCAAGTAAAGCTCTACCATTTGGAAATTTGCTGACCAAAGTATTTAGTTATTTTGAAGTTGATTTAAATTCTACTCCTTGTGATCCATCTAAGACAAATGTTTACAACTTTGATTCTTTTGAAAGAATGGGTTATGTGAGGGAAAATAATGAATGGAAATTACTGAGAGATACTATAGGAAAGGAAAGGGAAAATTTGTTGAAGATCAAGGATGAAGGAAAGTCTATTCCTAGTGCAGGAACAAAAAGGAAAATTGATGATGTTCTTCAGGTAGAATCATCTGCTAAAGGAAAAGATCAAGATGCAGGCTTGTCAGAGAGTATACTTGGTGCGATTAATTCATTAGCTGTGAAATTAGACCTTCTCAGCTCTGAAATTCATAGTCTTGGAAATAGAGTATATGCAGTTGAAATTTCTACTAAAACTCCTGCAATAGTAGCTTCCTAAATAGTATCTGATCAAGGAAAGGACGAACCTGTCTTAGAGGAAAAGTCTGATCTGCCTACTGTAGAAAAAGCTCATACTCCTAAACCAGTTTGGAAACCATCTCCTATCAAGGAAACAGTAGCACTTCTGCTTCTCCTAAACCAAAATTTTCTAGAAAGCGACAGAAGTATGTGATGGTTAAAAGAAAATCAAACAGAATTCCCGGTCAACACTCCAAGAAGGGAGCCGGTTTGAAAACTGACACGATTAATATCTCTTAAGCACATCTACTGGGCAGAATACTCCTTTGATAATCTCTCAAAACAATTTACTTTCTGCAAATTTGAGCAATTTACTTTTTCTATTTCTACATTATGCTTTGGGATAATTGTTGCTGGATACCTGTTTATTTTCAGTCTCTTTTTTATATTATGCATATTTCCTATCTGGTTATGTTCTACTCTCTTTCTGATATTCTTGTTTTTGATTGATGATAAAGGGGGAGAAAAAGATGGACTATATGAAATCTGATATGATGAACTGTTTTAGGGGAGAAAAAGATGAACTGATATGAATTGATATGATGAACTATTTTGGGGGAGAAAAAGATGAACTGTTATGAGAAACTGATATGATGAACTGTTATGAGAAATTGATATGAACCAATATGAACTGATACGAATTGTTATGACTGATAACTTCATGAACTATTAAACTGATATATTTAGCATGAATAACTGATTGATTTACTGAATATTATTATTGACAAATGATTGAAATCTTCTACCTGGATAGTTGGAATAATTTCTGACTAAACTTCTGTTTATGACATTCAGTTTATGATTACTCAATTCTTTTTCTATATGTTAAAGGTATCTTTGAGACTAGATTCTGTGATAAAGTTAAAATTTAATCAGATAGATTATTTAAAACATTTCTTAAAAAATCAGAAAATCCATTATCTCATGCATTGAGTCAGGGGGAATTTTGGACTCAAATATTTTTTATCCTAACAAATATTCTTGTAAGAAGTCATATTGAATTGAAAATATACCTTTTGGACATCCAAAATTGGTATCCAAAATGGATTTCTAAAAAAGACTTGTTTTATACATACTTCCAAAATTAGTTTGGACGCATATTTTGGACGTACAAATCTTGGTTTTTGCTTTTCCCTCTTATGTTAAAACGTTCATATAAGCAAATATTTAGGGGGAGTATCTTATCGTATGACTTGTCTGCTATCTCTTTTATATAAAATCATTTTGAATATTTATATAGAGATATGAAAGGCTTTAGACTCATTGAGATATGTTTACAAGCTAATGTTCATAAGCGCTCTTTAAGACCTGTACTGTGAGATTACATTTTTTTATGTTTATTTGCATCTTTTTCATTCAACATGTTCACTCATTACATAGCATTTGTTTTACGTTTGTCATCACTCAAAAAGGGGAAGATTATTAGCCCTAAGGACTTTCTTCTATGTTTTGACTTATGACAAACATTGATATGGACTGACTTGTTAATCTATTGTGATAGAACATGTTTGACCTCTATTCTTCTAAGGCATTCAGATTTGATTATTTAGCAACACTTTCATGATTGAATTCAAGTATGGAAGATCAAAAGAGAAGATAGAAGTAGATGAAGTTGCATATCAAGAAGTCCTTATTAGAAGAATATTAGACTAGGAAGTATTATTAAGGTATTTCTATTAATTCCTATGTCTCTTTATCTCTTGATTCATTTGACTTTACCTTGAAGCACCAAAGGAGAAGATTTCAAAGTTTTTGAAAATCTTAGAATTTTGGATTGAATAGTTTGAATCCAAAAGATTCATCCAAAATTCTATAAACTGTGTTGAAATATTCCTATCTGAAAAAGTGCCATTTTGGACTTACCTTTTAGATGCATCGTCGTCCAAAATACGGATAAGTTTAAACAGAAAAAATATAGCCGTTTCTTTATGACCGTTGGCACTTTACTTTTTTACTCTATAAATAGCCTCTAAAGCAATATTAGAGATAAGATTTTTTTAACATTCCTCTTAGAAACACTATTGTTTAACATTTTCAAAAATCTCTTTTTATCAAAAGCTTCAAAGTGAATTCATTTTGTGTCAAAGGTAAAAGTATTTGTGCTTTGTATCTGAGTGAACATTTGCACAAATAAGTGAGCTCTTTATTGTTCTATTGATATTCAATGTCCATTGTAGTGTAAGGTTGTGGTGTAAAACCCAATTCGGGTGAGCCTTGCTTGGTAAATGTATCAAGGTTATTGTGTAAAGCCTAGTAAGGGTGATCTTTGATGTGATTGCTTGATTGAGAGGTTTTGAAAAACATAGTATGGTGATCCTTTCTTGTATGTGGTACAGTTTGATTTCATTAAGTGGAGTAAATGAAATTTGGTTAAAAATCCTTAAGTATGAGCTTAAGGTAGTGGACGTAGATTTTGGTAGATGAACCACTATATATTCCTTATCTCATTTCTTTTCGTTATTCATTTACTGCTTTGAGTTTCTCTCTTTGTCTGAATCTGGATATATATCTAAGAGTTCTTGGATAACTTTCTTTGTTACCATAAAGTTTGTCCAAGCAACTTGGTGATCATCATTATTTTGTATTTCAGACAAGTCAAGAAATTTTAGCTTGCCAAAAACCTTAGTCACCCCTCTCTAAGGTTTTTCACAATCCAATTAATTAATTTATTCCAGTCCAATTCTCTTAATTAATTAATTATCTTTTTTGGGCCTTATAAAAATCTAAGACTAATTAATTAATTCTAATTAGACTCTTAGAATAAATTTTATTCTCTTCCATATAATTATCTATTAAGTCTAGATTGTGTCTAAACAATACCAAGGTAACTTGTGCTACTCTGGGGACCAAGAGACATATTATTCATGGCTATTAAAATGACCAAAATGCCTTTACTATTAAATAACTGCATTTTACGATTTCAAATATTTCCATTTATCACCATATGAAAATATTGACCCCAAGAATAATATTGGTAAAGTAATGTCTCCGATCTACAGGTGAAATGATAGAAATACCCTTCTATGTAATACCCATCAATGAGACAGGATAAATGTACTAACACCCATCTAAAAGACATCTACCATCCTTAGATCTCTAGTCCGATAATCTATGACACACTCAAATGTACTTACTTATCATTGGAAGCTACCCAAAAGCACACATTCTAGAGTTACATTCCCAAGGTACTAGATCATTAGATTATCCAAGACAATCACAAGGTGGTGATTTAACTTCACCAAGTGAAGTATAGAAACTCTGTTGCATGAGTCCGTCTTAATAAACTAGAGTAATACACCCAACATACAAGGATTTTGATCTCACAAAAGAAATTTCTCCCAACATACATCAAAGTATAAAACCCTAGTTTCGCCAAATCACCAACTCATACTCAAGTATGAAGGTATCCGTCCATGTTGTAGCAGTAGTAGTTTGGTCTCTATAATTATAGTACTTTAAGAGAGACCACTACTACAAGTCCAGTTCTATGTATTCGAAATATGCTTACGCAAATGATGTGAGTGAACTACTCACTGAATCAAGGTAAACCATTCCTCATTTAGAAATCATGGCATAATAGTCTTACCTTAATGAAATGCTCAGTTCTATCAAACGACTAAGAACTCAATTTTACTTGTATGACAAGTACACATGGTCTGCACCTTACTGTGAAGAACGACCCAAAACATAGACCATTACTTGTCATACATAGACTTTAAATGTGTAATAATATAAGAAACAAACTAAATTGAATGCATAAATATTTTTATTGCAATATGTTTACACAGAATATATAGTCTTTGAGGACATACTTTTCAACAATCTCCCACTTGCACTTCAAAGACTAAGAAAGTCCACAAGTGCCTACCTCTATGACATCTAAGTGTCTACGAAACACCTTTTCTATTAAAGGCTTAGTAAAAGAATCCACCAAATTGTTAACAGAGAAAATCTGATCGACTACAATCTCCCATTTCTGGATGAACTCCCGAATGAGGTGATACTTTCTCTCTATGTGCTTGCCCTTCTTATGGTTTCGTGATTCCTTGCATTGTGATGCCACTCCAATGTTGTCATAATAAATCATGATAGGCCTATCCATTTACGGTACTACTCCAAGTTCTGTGAGGAACTTCCAAAGTCACACAGCTTCTTTAGAAACTTCTGAAGTAGCAACGTACTCAGCTTCCATGGTAGAATCAATAATACAGGACTATTTGATACTTCTTTATGAAATATCTCCTTCAGATAAAGTGAAGACAAATTCACTAGTGAGTTTTCTTTTTATCTTTATCTGGCTGGATATCTGAGTCTGTGTAATCAGTAGGAATCAAATCATCAGCACGATATACAACTGTATAATCTCTCATTTCCTCGAGATATTAGAGTATATGCTTTACGGCTTGCCAGTGAGGTTCCCATGGATTTGACTGATATCTACTAATCATGCCTACTACAAAAGTAGATATCTAGCCTAGTACAAAGCATTGCATACATGAGACTTCCTACAGTTGAAGCATAAGGGATCATGCTCATTTTCTAATTGTCTTCCTGTGTTTGAGAACACTGCCTAGAAGATAAGAATAATTCATGTCTAAAGGGTATGATAGCCACTTCACATTGATCCATTCTGTACTTGACCAATCTCTTGTCAAAATAAGCAGATTGGGATAAGCTTAACATTCTCTACTTCCTATCTCTAAGAAGCTTAATACCTAGAATACAGGTAGCTTCTCCCATGTCTTTTATGCTAAATTAACTAGATAGCCAAACCTTAATGGATGACAATGTTCCTATATTATTTCCAATGAGCAGAATATCATCGACATAAAGTACCAAGAAAATCACTTTGCCACTATCTAATTTCCTACACACACATGGTTCATCCATGTTTTGAATAAACCATAAGCTTCCATAGATTCATCAAAATGTATGTTCCATGCTCGTTGTAACACCCCACTACCTAGGCCCACCAGGGCCGGGGATGTCGTCCCATTCAAAGGATAAGGGGTCTTTATAACTAGGACATACAATCAAAATAGAGAAATAAAAGCAATACTTTAACTTAAAATTTATTACAACCTGAGAATAAATCTAAGAATAAATCTAAGAATTCCAAAATCAAATCCATAATAAAAATTATCTACTCTCAACTCCCCTAAGCATTACGCAAATTAAGCATCAGAAAAACCTTCCAAGGCAGGCAATATCTAGCTACTCATCCCCACAGTAGGATGGACCTGAAATCATGGTAAAAAGGGTGATGAGATAAAAATTTCAGTAAGTCCGTGTGTGTTTTGAGTGTTTAGTGGAAACAATTTATGAATGCAAAGTATAAAACCTTTCTAATACAAATACTGGCAAGCAATAAACATTAGTTAAAATCAAGAGTGGTGTTTTAGTTTTTCCAACCATACAGAATCAATAAAATCAACCACTCAAAAAAAATGATCATGGGTTACCACACGTTGGGCCCTATAACCGGTCAGAATACCGACACTTTGTGCAAACTGACAAAAGGTAGGTGATCAGCCTACCGGGCAAGATACTCCTATTTCTCTATACCCAAACAACAAACGGGTGTCCATTCCAACAAAACACAGTCACTTGACTGAAACAAATAACTGCTAGCTCGGACCGGCACGACCTACTAGACTGACATCCTATCCGGGAAGGACTTACCCCTCAGAGGTGGCCACCTACCGAGAGATTTACCATAACCCTTCAAAGACTAGTCCCAGTAGTCCACCCTTATTGAGTACTCAACGTAACTTATCCTACTTGGAAAAAAATGAACAAAACATAGTTCCAATAGGAAATGGCAATTAAGGGTTTCCAAAATCTTTGTCAAAATCAATTTTAGAAAAAGTTTTGAGTTTGAGTAAATCTTCTTATTGATTTTCAAATAATTGTTTGACTAAAATAAGGAAGAAGTCAATCCTCAATCGCCTTTGCGGAAATGAGTGTCCATGCACTCTATATTTGGCTTGCCATTATAAATATTTCGCATCAAACAGGTTTTATGCAGGGGCTTACCTGATCCTTAGCTCGAGATAAAATAAAGATCTTCAACTGCTGACCCAACCCCGCCTGGGGTAAATATAAACCACAATCAAACTCAAGCCAAAATCCACTTTCACAAATAAGACTAGCTCAACTCACTACTACCATGATCCTAGTGTCCCAATCTTTAAGGCCAAATAATAAATAAAAATGTTTATAAGATAAGTCTAATTTGATATTTAAAATAATTAGTGTTTTGGGATAAGGTTGATTTCAACTGGGGTTTCACATCCTCCCATCATTAGAAGAATTTCGTTCCGAAATTCAAGCATACCTCTATTTCAGATCAGGATACTTCTGCTTAACCCACTCTTCTGATTCCCATGTGGCATCCTGCGTGCCATGGTACTCCCACTGAACCTTGACCATCAGTATCTACTTGTTCCAAAGACTTTTGATACTGCGGTCCAATATTTTCACGGGCTTCTCCACATAGCTCAGATCGGGTTGCAACACCAACGGCTCGTTATTCAAAACATGGCCGGGATCAGCATTGTACTTCTTCAATTGTGACACACTAAACACATCGTGAATTCCCGTCAATCTATCTGGTAGGTCTAATCGGTAAGCTACTTGTCCAATCCTTTCCTTAATCGGGAACGGCCCTAAATACCTCGAATTCAGTTTTCTACCATTCGGATGCTTCAAGATTCCCCTGTTTGGCATCAATCTTAGAAATACGCTGTCCCTAACTTGAAACTCCAATTCTCTCCGCCGGTTGTCTACATAGCTCTTCTATCGGCTATGAGCCGCCTTCAACCTTTCCCTGATCAATTTCACCTTATCCAACATCTCTTAGATACAGACTTCTCTGGTTCTGCTCATGTGACCATCTTCTGACCAACTCCAATACAATGGTACTTGACACTTGCGTCCATACAAAGCCTTATACGGTGCCATCCCAATTAAAGCTTGATAGCTGTTGTTTTATGACAGTTCCGCGTACGGTACATACTCTATCCATTTGTCCCCAAAATCTAGAACACACGCTCTCAGCATATCTTCCAATATCTGTATAACCCTTTCTGATTGCCCATCGGTCTGCGGATGCACCGTCGTATTGAATTTCAGACTCGACCGCATTGCTTCCTGAAACTTTCTCAAAAAACGAGACGTAAATCTCGGGTATCGGTCAGACACAATACTCGAAAGCACTCCATGCAGTCGGACTATTTCTCGAACATAAGTCTGAGCCAGCTTCTCCACAGAGTCTCTTACATTTACCAGTATGAAATGAGTCAACTTGGTCAGTCGATCCACCACTACCCATATGGCGTCCTTTTGCATCTTTGACATAGGGAGTTTGGTGACAAAATTCATAGTCACCTCCTCCCACTTCCACTCCGATACTGGCAATGGCTACAATAGTCCTGCTGACTTCTTGTGCTCCGCTTTGACTTTCTGGCAAGTGAGACAGGTCGAGACATACTTGACCACATCCCGCTTCAATCCGAGCCACCAATAGGCTCTCTTCAGGTCCTGGTACATCTTGACTTTCCCCGGATGAATGGCGTACTTGCTCATGTGTGCCTCTTCCAAAATTATGTCCTTTAATTGCTGCTCTCCAGGTACACACAACCGATCCCTGAAATGCAAAATTCCCACCTCGTCTTGACGGAATTCACTGCCTGGCCACTCGAGCTCCTTGTCCTTGAAAAGCTAAAACTCGGCGTTACTTTGCTGAGCTTCCACGATTTCTTGCTTCAAATCCGGTACCAATTTCAAATTGCTGACGACAATTCTTTCGCCTTGCACTTCCACCCTTCTGTCCAACACATCTTGAACCACTTAAATTTCTTACACTCTAAGTCTGGCCATTCCAATTTTTCTACTCAGGGCGTCTGCCACGACGTTGGCCTTCCCTGGATGGTAGTTGATCAGACAACGATATTCTTCCAAGAATTCCATCCACCTCCGCTGCCTTAAATTCAGATCCTTCTGGGTAAAGATATACATCAGACTCTTATGGTCGGTAAACAGCTCATATTATATGGCGAACACAATAGCTGCCAGCTCCAGATCATGAGTAGGATAGTTGACTTCATGAGGTCTCAGCTTCCGAGAAGCGTAAGCGATCACCTTCCGATCTTGCATCAACACTGCTCCCAATCCTTCCTTCGAGGCGTCGGTATATAGCGCGTAAGGCTCCTCTTCCTCTGGCAGACTCAATACTGGTGCCGTCATCAGTCTTTGCTTTAGCTCTTGAAAGCTTTTCTCACATTTTTCGTTCGACACAAATGGAACATCCTTCCTTAACAGTCGGGTCATTGGCGATGCGAGTGTCGAGAACCCTTTGATGAACCTCCGGTAGTAACCAGCTAGTCCCAAGAAACTTCGGATCTCGGTGATATTCTCCAGCTGCTTCTAGTCTGACACCGCTTCGACCTTTGTCGGGTCTACCTTGATTCCCTCTTTGGTCACCACATGGCTAAGGAATGCCACAGTGTCCAACCAGAATTCACACTTGCTAAACTTGGCGTACAATTTGTGCTCCCGAAGCTTCTCTAATATGAGCTTCAGATGCTCCGCATGCTCCTCCGGACTCTTAGAGTAAATCAAAATGTCGTCAATGAAGACCATCACCAACTTGTCCAGATAAGGTCGGAACACTCGGTGCATCAGGTCCATAAATACTGCTGGAGCATTAGTCACCCCGAACGGCATTACTACGAACTTGTAATGCCCATATCCGGTGTTGAAAGCAGTCTTGGGGATATCTTCCTCTTTTATCCGCACTTGGTAGTACCCTTGCCTCAGATCCAACTTGGAGTAGCAACTGGATCCTTACAACTGATCGAACAGCTCGTCAATCAATGGTAAGGGATACTTGTTCCTGATCGTCAAGTTGTTCAAACCCCGATAGTCGATGCATAGCCTTATAGTCTCGTCCTTCTTCTTCACAAATAGCACAAGCGCTTCCCAAGGCGACGTGCTAGGTCTGATGTAGCCTTGACTCACTAACTCCTCTAATTGTTCCTTCAACTTTTTCAGCTCTACCAGTGCCATCTGGTATGGGGTCCGCGATACTGGTTCCGCTCCTGGAACTAAGTCAATGGTGAATTCCACCTCTCGATTGGGAGGTAAAGAATCAAGTTCTGCTGGGAACACATCAGGAAAATCCTTCACTACTTCGGTATCCTCCAGAGTGCACTGGTCCTTCGGCTTGTTTATCATGTAAGCCAGGTACCCTTGACATCCTTACTTCAGCAATTTCTGGGCCTTAGCCCCCGCTATCAAATACTTTAGCTCCTTTATCTTCTTGCCATTGAACTCCAATACATCACAACCCGATCTAACGAACTGGACCGACTTATTCTTACAATCTACCATAGCCCCATGCTTGGCTAACCAATCCATCATAGTCTTCAATGTCCAATACTATCAGGTCTCCCTCCAGACTTTCTCTCCCCGCATCAATTTTACAGATCTTCACATACCGATCTGCTTGCACCATTTTTCCCAAAGGTGTGCTTACCACTAAAGTATATGGTAGCTCTACTCCATCCCAACCCAAATGACATGAACAAATCTTGTTTAAATAGGAATGAGTAGAGCCAGGATCAATTAATGCATTAAGATGATGTCCTTGGATAGTAAACATACTTTCCACAACTGCTACATCGGTCCCAACTTCCTCTCTGTTGAGAGAGAATACCTTGGCCTTCACTTGCGGCTTCGGTGCTCCACTCCCAGATGCTCCCATGTGTTGCTTCTATTGGGCCCCAGATTCTACGCCAGATTTCATTGCCCGGCTCGATGCAACTTGGGGCAGGTGTTCCTCACGTAGTTCGGGTCACCACAGTGATAACATTTCCTCTCACCACCCTTGGACCAACAGTTCTTCTCTGTGTGGCCCCTTTTTCCACACTGTCGGCATGTCGGGAGGTTTTGGGCAGAACCCACTGGTGCTGTCAGGCTTGCTTTCCCCAGTTCTACCACTGCTGATTGGCGAAGCGCTTATGAGATTGCTACCCTTGAAAGTGCCCTTCTGACTGTCTTGGCGGCTGGAAATGCCTTGCCGCCATCCTGCTGCGGTCCTCATTTTTCGTCCGGGTAGCCACATCCACTGCCCCCAAATAGGTCATTGGCGGAGAAGGTGCCAACGCACTCCTCAATTCTGGCCTCAGTCCCTTGACGAACTGCCTTGTCCTATTTTTCTCGGTATCCACAAATCTCTAGTAGTATTTTGACAGCTGAGTGAATCGTGTCGCGTACTGAGCTACTGACATGCTCCCCTGCTTCAAATTTCGAAATTCATCCTCCCGCTTCTCCACGATCCATTGAGGGATATACTGAGCTCAGAAGACCTCAACAAAGTTGGACCACGTCCATTCCTGCTCGCCCATTTCCCAGTCGTCTTGAACTTACTGCCACCATGTCCGAGCTGGTCCTCTCAACCGGAAGGCCACAAACTTAACCATCTGCTCCTCGGTGTACTGAAGCATTGTAAATATATCCTCCATCTGCTCAACCCACCATTCTGCCTTCTGGTCTTGTTCTGCTTCGCCCAAAAAGATGGGCGGTTGAAACTTCAGAAACTGCTCTAACGCCTCATCTTCACCTTTAGGGTTCCTTCGCTCGGTCAAAGTCTGCAGTCTCTCTGCCATCTTACTGAATGCCTGGCCTATTATCACATCAATCGGAATTTCAGACCTCACTCCCATATCCGAACCACTCCCATCACCCCAGTTGGGAGATTGCATCTGAGCTGTCTCGACTTCCGGAACCCTTCTGCCTGTTGAAGCTACACGGCACTTGGGTGCCATTCTAAACCACACCCCAAATGATAAGTGTATGCATTCAAGAATCAAATTATTTTAGGTGTGCATGCATTCATAGACAGATATAAGTAGAAAGAATTCAAATGCAAATTTTGTCCAAATAATTACTAATAAGTTCTCCTTCAAATATTGATTTGCAAAAATCTAAAATTTTGACAAAATCCAGAATTAAAAATTCTTGACATAAAAGATCTAAAAAAACAACAAATAAGTAAACATCCAATTCAAAACAACTCCTAGTCCTCTAGTCCTCATCAGAATCCTCATCATCAGCCTTATACAACCAACCCCCAGAATTCTTGGAAAAATCTACCGCAACCCCACTGGCAAACCCTTCCATTGGCTCCTTCCCGGGGTGCCTAGAACTCTCCACATGCTCAACTCAGTTGAAAGAAGGGATGAAAGAAGGCCTAGGTGGAGACTCGTAGTCTATCTCCTCCGGGTCATCGCTATCTGCTGCTAAGTCCACTACGGGACTAGGAGGGTGGGTACAAGCTCCACTACTATCACTTTATCATCACTATCAGAACTTATGCCTATCACTGGAATTGGGGGTGGCTCATGGATCTGGACCTCATCATCATTGCTATCCTCTATAGAGATAACTAGTTGAGGGGCAGGCCGGGGTACTGGAAGGTCCTCCGGGTATATAGGGATAGGCGGGTGCCACTGCTGCCCTTTCCTCACAGTCTTAAGCATCCTAACCATCCTACAGCATTAACAAGATATATTAGATAAAGATTTAAAATTAAATAAATAGCATATATACTATTAATATTTCCCTATAACCTAGGCTCTGATACCACTTGTAACACCCCACTACCTAGGCCCGCCAGGGCCACGGATGTCGCCCCGTCCAAAGGACAAGGGGTCTTTATAACTAGGACACACAATCAAAATAGCGGAATAAAAGTAATACTTTAACTTAAAATTTATTACGACCTGAGAATAAATCCAAGAATTCCAAAATCAAATCCATAATAAAAATTATCCACTCTCAACTCCCCAAAACATTACACAAATTAAGCATAAAAAAAATCTTCCAAGGTAGGGAATATCTAGCTACTCATCCCCACAGTAGGATCGACCTGAAATCATGGTAAAAAGGGTGATGACATAAAAATCTCAATAAGTCCGTGTGTGCTTTGAGTGTCTAGTGGAAAAAATTCGTGAATGCAAAGTATAAAACCTTTATAAGAGAAATACTGGCAAGCAATAAACATTAGTTAAAATCTGGCAAGCAATAAACATTAGTTAAAATCAAGAGTGGTGTTTTGGTTTTTCCAACCATACATAATCAATAAAATCAACTACTCAAAAGAAATGACCATGCCGACACTTTGTGCAGACTGACAAAAGGCAGGCGATCGGCCAACTGGGCAAGATACTCCTCCTTCTATATACCCAAACAACAACCGAGTGTCCATTCCAGCAAAACACAATCACTTAACTAAAACAAATAACTGCTAGCTCGGGCCGGCATGACCTACTGGACTGACATCCTAGCCGGGAAGGACTTACCACTCAGAAGTGGCCACCTACCGAGAGACTTACCCTAACCCTTCAAAGACTAGTCCCAGCAGTCCACCCTTATTGAGTACTCAACGTAACTTATCCCCCTTGGGAAAAATGAACAAAACACAGTTCCACTTGGAAATGGCAATTAAGGGTTTCCAAAGTCTTTGTCAAAATCAGCTTTAGAAAGAGTTTTGAGTTTGAGTAAATCTCCTTATTGAATTTCAAATAATTGTTTGACTGAAATAAGGAAAAAGTCAATCCTCAATCGCCTTTGTGGAAATAAGTGTGCATGCACTCTACATTTGGCTTGCCATCATAAACATTTCGCATCAAACAGGTTTTATGCAGGGGCTTACCTGATCCTTAGCTCGAGATAAAACAAAGATCTTCAACAGCGGACCCAACCCTGCCTGGGGTAAATATAAACCACAATCAAACTCAAGCCAAAATTCACTTTCACAAATAAGACTAGCTCAACTCACTACTACCATGACCCTAGTGTCCCAATCTTTAAGGCCAAATAATAAATAAAAAGGTTTATAAGCTAAGTCTAATTTGATATTTAAAATAATTAGTGTTTTGGGAAATATGTACTAATAAGTTGAAGGTTTAAATTCTTGCTAAGAATAATTTAGAGTTTATTTGGTGAAGAGTCCTAGGTGGTATTAGATAAAATAATGATTTATTAATAACTAATTGTTAGAAAATATTTGATAACTAAAATTAGTTGAGAATAAATTTCAATGGTCTTGATTGAATGAAAATAAATAAATTTTAATAGGTTTTGCTTAAAAGATAACAAATAAATTTTAATAGGTTTTGTGAGTATAAGACTTACAAAAATTAACGTTCTACTTATTATAATTATTCATATAAAAGGTTTTTATGTGATATTATTATTTTATATAATATCTATATATTTTATAAAAGCTTTCATTCATTTGACCAAAATATCCTTATTTCATATATGATATTCCAAATCTACCCTTCCTAGGGTTTTTCGAAATTTATTGGCAAAATTTAATATTAACCATTTTATTGTTGAAATAAAATTAGCTTAGGGACAACTAGATTATGATCATAATTCCACTTGCTAACCATAATCATAAACATACACTCCACTTCAATTCATCAAATCATCCAAATCATGAACAAAACATAGATCTAAATTTACCAAGGCATGATCTAACCTCTTCTAGCATAAACATAATCATGGCTCTATCAAACATACATGAATATAAATCTTATTCACCAAAAGTGGCATAATCTCTAACATGCTTGATCACAAACATCACTCACAACATGGAGACATGCATTAAACCCTAAAACATCATAATATCATCCAAGATAAATCATCACATGCATCAACCCCAATTCCATCATATACACACATTCAATCATGCTTCAATCTCAACTCATCACAACAATATATGCTTAGACCACAATCATAGCCCATCTCTTTCCAATATCATCCTAGAGACATGAATCTAAAGTCTAAAAAGAGGGTTGAAAGGACTTACTTGATTGATGAGTACCTTGAAGGAGTTTTGAATGGATTTCAACTCCTAGATGACTAGATTCGTCCAAGGGAGATGAAGAAAGCATGGCCATTGTTGAAGAATTCATTCGGCCAAGAAGGAAAGGGTGTTCGACCAAGAGAGAGAGAGAGAGAGAGAGAGAGAGAGAGAGAGAGAGAGAGAGAGAAAGAGAGAGAAAAGAGAAGAAGAGAGTCCATTAGCACGCTTTTACACATGTATATTCATTAGAGATCAAAGATTAGTGAAGATGAAGTTGATTGAACAAACTTACCTTACAGGTTTTCTTGAGCCTTCACAAAAATATTGATTTTTTATCCAAAAAAGAGAGTTGAATTTTGGAGTTTGATGTTAAAAATGGTATGGATGGAATCACGACAGTGAGTAGATGAATTCAGGAATTTTTTTGAAGAAGTTTGAACTGGTTTGGAGAGGTATTAGGCGAGAGAAGTGAGTAGGTGTTCTTGGTGTACTAAGTGTGCTTGAAGGTTGAAGAGAATGGAGGGATTTTGGTTTGAAGCTGCCGATATTCTGTGTGTGTGCAGTGGCCAAATTGTTTGTGTAGTTTACGTAGATGATTTTTCTAGTTGGAAAGGAAAAGTAAAGGTTGGTTGTTGAAATCCTAAAAGAATATTTTTGGGAATCAAATTTGGAAACAAGATATAGCAAGAATATCTTTGATCAATGGAGAGCTTTTTGGAGCTGCTATGGCCGACTGATATTCAGTGTTTCGGCTAGATGAAAGCTGGTTGAAGAAGGTTAATGGTGGCCGAAAAGAAGGAGTGTAATGGTGAAGGAAAGGTCTGGTTGTTTAAGGGACATTTTATGGAAGGTTACTAAATTAGGATTGTTGGAATTTTGGTCTCCAATTGAGGCATGATTGTAGTAATTTGTTAGAGATATTTTAGGGCAGCCATAACTGATTTTCTTGTAGAAGGTTGGGGAAGACAATGGAGTTCTATTCATGGCTGTTTAAGGGAGGTTTGTGCAGAAAAAGGATGAGGTTTTGGCCAGGGCTAGAATAGGAAACAAAGCTGAAAAATTCTTGCACAGAATTTCGCCATTGCTGGAATTTTTTGGGCAGCTTTTGCTGCCATTTTCCAGCCAAATTGCAGAGAGTTTGAAGGGACATTCAGAGGTCTTTCAAGGCTGGTTTCCAGCCTTCTTCGTGGAAGAAAAACGTGGCTAAGGAGCTGGGAGAAAATTGGAAGGGAATGGCTTGGTTTAAGACCACCTAAGCTGCGATTTTGCCCAGAAATTTTTCTGCTTTTGCACAGCATTTGTGCAGTCCGAAAATGGCCAGAAAATTTCAGATTTCAAGCTGATCAAAAGGGCCATTTTCTGGCAGCATTTGGGAGGGAATAATGGCTGAGAATTTCGACACTTTGCATGCACAAGATGCTAGAAAAAATTCAGATCATTACATGAAGGAAAATGAACCTAGCTAGAGTGAAGTTTTGAAGGTTCACTAGGGAAATTAATTCTCTTGGAACCTTCCCCATCTCTTCCACATTTTCAGTCCATAAGATGTCTTTCACTAAGACATTTTGAACCTTCAAGGCCATAGCACTTCACTGAAATTTCTGGAATGAAATTAGCTAGAACAAATTTGACCAACCTAATGAATTAAGAAGTAGGAAAAATTAATGATCAAGAATGGATGAATTCCCTTAGAAATTTTTTTGTAGGGTACAAGAATAGAATTGGGATACTCCTATCATGTTTCCCCTAAGACAACACCTCTACTCTACTCTAAAGCACCTAAGGCCAAAAATACAATCTTCCCAAGTAAAAATAAAATTTAATCATGCTAAAGCTCTAATGATGGAATTTGAACACAAGATCTCAATGATTAATTCTAAAGCTCTAACCACTAAATCATAACAACTCTTGTTCTTATTTTCTCTCGAAAATATTTTCCTATTTAATCCTCAAGCTATCTCCCTATTTTCTCCTCAAGCAAAAATTACCATTTTGCCCTTCTTACTCAATAAACATGATCAAGCCCTCGACACTACAACACATAAATCCAAGGTACATAAAATTATATAAAAATATATTTAAACATGTAATAAAATATGATATGCATCCCAACCTCCTTACTCTAAGGTTGGTTTCAACTGGGGTTTCACACTCGTGACGCTTACTTAAGTCTATAGATGGACTTCTTAAGCTTATAGACCATTTATTCATGACCTCTAGCAATAAAACCTTTTGGCTGGTACATATAGATGTCTTTGCTAAGATAGCCATTTAAGAAGGCCTTCTTGACATCTATTTTCTATATCTCGTAGTCATAATGACTTGCGATGGCTAAGAGAATTTAGATAGACTTAAGTATGGCTACTGGTGAAAAGGTTTCTTCATAATCGATCCTTTTTTTCTAAGTATAACTTTTGACAAGCAACTTTACTTTATAGGTTTCAACCTTTCTATCCGCACCTCTCTTCCTCTTATATACCCATTTACACCCAATGGATTATATCCCATCAGGCACAGTGACAAGATCCCAAACTTGATTGAGGTACATGGACTCAATCTCAGTATTCATGGCTAGTTGCCATTTGTCTGCATCAGCATCAATGATAGCTTCCTAGTATTTAGTGGGACCTTGTTCCTAATGATCAGAGACTATATCATAGATCTCTCTAGTCTATCTTTTTGGAACTCTTGTGATCTTTCCACTATGACAAAGTTCAGATTGTATAGGAACATTTGGTGGTGTTTCTCTTGGTTCCTTGATTGGGGTGTTAGAAGTACTTGAAGTTGAATCAATGACCAACTTCACTTCTAACTTTATTCTACTTGAACCCATGGTGGAGGTAACTTGTTCATACTCTAAGAGTCTAGCATTAGTACTAACAAGTACTTTATGCTCTTGAGGATGATAGAAATATCAACCTCTTGTTCTTTTTAGGTATCTAACGAAATAGCATAACTCTGACTTGGTTCTAGCTTACTTCCTTTTGTTAGCAAATAAGTTGGACAATCCCATATCTTAAGATGATTCAAACTCGGCTTTCGTCTAGTGTACATTTCATATGGTGTCCTAGGTATTGATTTGGAAGGTACCAAGTTTAAAAAATATGCTGATGTTTCTAAGGCATACCCTAAAAAAAAAAAAAAAGAAGAAGAGACGCATGACTCATCATGCTTCTAACCATTTTCATCAAAGTTCTATTTCTTCTCTTAGCTACTCCATTCTGTTGGGGAGTCCCAACGCAATTAACTAGGATACTATGCATGCCGTGATGTACCGAGGAATCCTTAAACTCACTGAGAAAGTACTCTCCACCACAATCTGATCTTAAAGTTTTAATTAATTTACCTATTTGACACTCCACTTCAGTCTTAAACTCCTTGAATTTATCAAATCATTCAAACTTGTGCCTTATCAGATAAATATAATCAAAACGAGTGTGATAATTAGTGAAAGTGAAAAAGTACTCATAGCTTCCCCTAACTAGTGTAGTCATTGGACCACAAACATCTATATGAACTAGTGCTAGTATTTCTAAGGCTCTATCCGTCTTTTTGGCAAAGGACCTTTTTGGTTATTTTACCTTTAAGGCAAGATTCACACTGAGGCCATTCTTCCAATCTTAATAAACCTAAAGGCCCATCATAGACTAGCCTTTGAATCCGATTGGGATTTATATGTCCCAATCTTAGATGCCACAAATACGAGTCATTTGATATGGTCTTTCTCTTTTTATTATCATGTTCAGTTTGAATATTATTCACTTGATTTCGAATAGGATGTATATAAAAAAGACTTCCATACATGTTTCCTATACAAATTAAATTACTATCTCTGTTGATGAAAACACCAGAATGGAAAGAAACAAAATATCATTGATTCATCAATTTGAAAATTGAAATCAAATTTTGTTTAAAATAAGAAGCATATAAAATATCTTTTAAAATTAACTTCCTATTACAATAAAAAATAAGCTCAAGATCTCCTAATGCTTCAGCCTATATTCTTACTCCGTTGACTATTTGAAGTCTATACTCACCCTTGCTGAGTCTCCTTGTCCTTTTGAACCCTTGCGAAGAGTTACAAACATGGTCAGTGGCTCCAGAATCAACTATCTAGGAAAATATTGATCCAACCATCGAAATAGACTATAGAGATAGAGCAAAAGCTGAAGTAGACTTGGCTAAGAAGTCCGAACAATCTTTATTCCAATGCCCCTTCTTGCCAATGTAATACCCCACATTTTTATCTTCGATTAGCTATTCTTTGTAATAGGATGAGAATTTATATTAATGGCTAGAACAAAAGTTGATTAGTATAATAAGATGAATATTTTGGTATAATAAAATTTTATCGTAACCTGGATGTAATTATTGGATTTGTTCTACTCATACCCTAACTCTTCAAAAGGATACTATTGTTAATAAAAAAAGAATTTGAGGGTACACTGAGAAGAGAAATTGATCAGTATGATAAAACACACGTTTGGTGTAAATTATGCTATACAGGTCATCGAGAGCATTTTTGTCCTTTTAACCGCGCCTACGACTTTGATCGTAAATTTAACCAAACTGAGAAGGAATTGAAGAAATTAAGCATTACAAATGGATTCAGTGAAATTTTTGGAGTAAAATGGTGAAATAAATTATTTTTCTATTGCGGACCTAATTTTGGTCATTTTTGAGAAAAATAGAAAATCGTGGTTAAAAACAGCGCGTGTGGCATTTTGTGATTGGTACCCCGTCAACATGTGTCAATTTAAGGTATGTTGTATGAAGAGTTTACGCAAGACACATGGAATTAAAGGATTTCAAAATAAATAAAGAATGACGTGTAAATTTTGTGATTAGAACACATCATTTGTGGGCCCTTTAATTAAGGTCTTGTGAAATGTGATTAGCCAATGCTTGGATGATGAGAAGGTGGATGAATGGCTAGAAAATGGCCAAGAAACTGACAGCCATACAAGAAGAAATGAAGGAAAATTTTTGAGGAGGAAAAGTTGGTGGTTGGTGTGTAAAAATTTCATTTGAACACACCTAAGCATAACCACCATACAAGTAATTAAATTAATCCTTTATTAGCCAAATATCTTATGCGAATGGTGGTGGAAAGGCTGAGAAAATTTGGGCAGCCTCAAGGGGAGAGAAATAAAGGAAAACAAATCAGGAGAAAATATCAAAAAGATGTTCATGTGAAGTAAAAAGGTAGCTAGTGTGTGTTTTTGATGTTCTATATGAAGTTTTGAGAAGTTCTTGGAGAAAAATCACATCAAATATCCTCAAATACAAGGTAAAAGCTCACTTTTCTAGGATTAAAGTTGTTGTTGGGTGAAGGATGATTATGTTGACATGAATTTTAACATGAAAACATGATTTTCATGTCTTGATTTTGGATCAAAGCTAGGGTTTGTGACCTTTTGTGTATGAACCCTGTATATGCTTATATGTGTGCCGGCTGCCTAAGGGTTTTTGAATGATGTTTTGTGTGAGGAAGAACTAAATATTTATGGTAGCTTAAAGGGTTGCTTTCAATTGAGAAGATGATGACAAAAAGTAGAGTAAAAATGGAATTTGCTTGGTCGGGAAAATGGATTATACTAGCTTGTGATTAGAAAAGATGAATTTGTGTTGAATAAGTTTGACTATTGTGAGCTATTGGAATCTGAAAATCACAAAATTAAAGATGATTTGAAGGAAAATTGAATGAATTAATGGTTCCAATGTGCTAAAGGCTAAAGGAAAACAAAGGAAAGCATGATTAGTAGAATTGAGGCAAAATTACTGAGGTTGTTTTGGCCCTGTAGTATGTCACAGGAGCTAGGACTCTAAAAAAGGCTAATTTAGAATTAAAATTAATAATCTTATAGTCGTTTTGGTATATCATAGAGCTAAATTAGAGTTGTGGATTGAAAGTTATGTTCAAAACAAAATTATGTGTTAAGCAGTGAAATCCAGAAAAATAAGTTCGAAAATAGATAGATTTAAGGATGATTAATTGTGTAATTTTGGATGAAATAAAGGGGAAATATGAAGTGAATCCTTTGTCTATGAAAGGAGAAAGGATTTCAAAAAAGGAAAACAAAAGAATTGAACAAATAACGAAAAACAACGTGAACGAAAGTTGAACATTTTCCTTAACTGTCAACTAACTGTCGGCTAAATATCTATTAGACGTCGGCTAACCGTCGGGCACGTCAGCTAGACATTGGCTACCCATCAAGCAGGTCAGCTAACCGTTGGCTATTTTTGGGCCGAACATGATTCAGCCTAAAAACGATGTTTGGTGTAGGTTTATTGGTAAATAGCCAATGGAACATTGAAAACGGTGGAAACGGTAGTTGAATAGCCGTAAACAGAAAGAGTTTAGTTAGGACACAAGGTGAGTCCCTTGGATTTCTAAAACTTTTTGAAAGCTAGTGTGCTTTGTTTTTCCATGAAATGCTATGTTTTATACTGTTTTGGAAATCCTTGAATATGTTTAAGATTTATCTGAACAATATTTGTTTTTATACCATTTTTGGCTTAAATGAACTTCATAATTGGCTTGGCAACCTTAATGGATGATTAAAGTTTGTGAATTTAGTTCTTTTTTGGATTAAATATTTGAAATTTTCAGAAAATGGCAATTTTTGGAATTGTGTATTCATAAATTGACTAGAATGTCCTTATTAGAGCATTTTTTGGAATTATGTTTGGAAACTTTGAACTTAATTCTCTTTTGGAATTAGAATTTTGGATTTCTTGACATGAGTTCCTTTTGGAATCAGGTATTTGAAAAATGATCCAAATGTCTTTATTGGAATGTTTTATGAAAATCATTGGAATCGAATATTCGGTAAATGACCGACATATCCTTATCGGAACTCTAGTGAACACTTTTCAAATCGGGTAAAGGTAAAATGACCCGAATATCCTTGGAAATGACTTTTGTGATCGAGTACGGAAAAATGACCCGAATACTCTTGGAAACTTGTTTTGATGTGGGAAAAGAACTTTTTACCCTATTTTGACACAGTTTTGAAAAATGATCACTTGTGATGAGATTAACTTTTGGAAAATGAATTTTAATCCCGAAAATTATTTTATTGGCCTAATGTGTCTATGGAATGAATTTATTGGCCCTGTGGAGCTTATGTGAATTGTGGACTGACTTGTGAGTCAATGGGATCAAATTTTGGAAAGTGTTATTTTTCCCTAAAAATGTTTTGATTTGAAAATCCTACAGGATCAGATAACCCTCTGGCCTGATCAGTCAAAAGGGGTAGGTATTGGTAACGTTGAGTACTTTGTAGGGACTTTGATCTTTGTACTAGCCTGCGTTAGAATTAGACAACTCTAGTAACTTGGCCTAGTTCTAGGGATTGTCTTACTCCGAAAGAGGTGACAGGACATTGAGATAAGTCATCCTAGCTAGCCATCTAGTGATTGGCAGTTGTCGTGCCATGTGTGCACTTTGTGTTTTGGGTTGTTCACGGGCTAGGCTGGACACCTGGTGTTGTTCAAATCTCTTGCTACCTCGATGGTGATTGACGTTAGGATTGGGACCCCTGGCTTACGGTAGCAAGTAAAAGATTATGTGCTACGTGGACTTGTTGATTGTAGTACGTTACGATGTACTTATTTTTTTGGCGATGCACCAATTGAGTACTGCAGGCGGCAGTCTTAGTATAATAATACGTGGTGCTGAAAACAAGGACTATAGGACTTGCATACAAGCCGACCTTTTGTTGGAGAAGTGCCTATGATTTGAAAATTGGGATAATACTTTGAAAGTAAAATACAGTTTTTCAAAAATGATTGAGTTCTGGATAAACTTTTCTTTAGAGAGTTTTGGAATTATTTCCAGTAAATAATTGATATGCCATTCCACAAAAGTTTATGTATTTTGTTCTTTCATAAAGCACTAGCACACACGGGATTCACTGAGTGATTCATCACTCACGCGTGTCTTTTATCTTACCTTTTGTGTGATCTAGAGCTAAATGGACCTATGGATAGAAGGACCATACCACGGTGTCAGTAGTATAGGTCTGGACGGCTTCTCTTTTGATCATGTACTTTATTCTATTGTAAATAGAGATGACATGTATGAGATCCCCTGATATATGTATATGTGTGGCAATTAGTATGGGATATTGTTGAGTATGGACCTTATATATATATATATATATATATATATATATATATATATATATATATATATATTTACTATGTTATTTTCGTTATAAAGACCACTTATCTGGTAAACTGGACAGGGCAACACCCGACGCTAAAATGCTTCTGTTGTGAAACCCCAGTTAAAACCAACCTTAGAGTGAGGGTTGGGATGCATATCATAATTTATTGCATGTTTAAATATATTTTTAAATGATTTTCTATGCTTTGGATTTGAGTTTCATTGTCCCGAAGGCTTAGTTGTGAGTATTGCTTGAGAAGGGCAAAATAGTAATTTTTGCTTGAGGTGGAAAAAGGGAGACAACTTGAGGATTGAATAAGAAAATATTTTTTTTTTGAGGGAAAATAAGAATAAGAGTTGTTATGGTTTAGTGGTTAGAGCCTTAGAATTAATTCTTGAGGTCTCGGGTTCAAATTCTATCATAGGAGCTTTAGCTTGTTTTTTTTTTTTTTTTTTTTTTTTTGCTTGGGAAGTATCATTTTCGGCCTTAGTGGTGTTTGGAGTAGGGTAGAGATGTTTTCCTATGAGAGGCATGATAGGAGTCTTCAAATCCTACTCATTTGTTCTACACAAAATTCCTAAGAGGAATTCATTTCCTCTTGATCCTTAATTTTCATATTTCTCAATTCATTAATTTGTTCAAATTGTTCTAGCCAATTTCTTTCCAGAAATTCCAGTGAAGTGTTGTGGCTTTGTAGAATCAAAATGTCTTAGTGGAAGACATTTTATGGTCTGAAAATGTGGAGGAGATGTGAAAGATTCCAAAGGGATAAATCCCTTTAGTGAACTTTCTAAAAATTCATTCTAGCTAGGTTCATCTTCCTTCTTGGAATGAACTGAAATTTTTCAGCTTCTTGTGCCTTCAAGTTGTCAAAACTCTTAGCTAATATTCCCTCCTAAATGCTGCCAGAAAAATGGCCTTTTGGATCAGCTTGCATCCTGAGTTTCTCTGACCATTTTCGGACAGCACAAAGTTGGTACAAAACTAGAAAAATCCCTGGGCAAATCGCAGCTTTGGAGGTCCGAAACCAAGCTGTTTTCTTCTAGTTTTTGTTCAGCACCTTAGCCATGTTTTTCTTCCATGAAGAAGGCTGGAAACCAGCCTTGAAAACCCCTGAAACTCCTCTTCAAAACCTTTGCAAATCAGCTGGAAAGATGGCAGCTAAAACTGCCCAGAAAAAAAATTCCAGCCTTGCAAAAAATACTGTGCAGTAGTTTTTCCAGCTTTGTTTCCTAATTCTCTCCTAGCCGAAACTCCATCCTTTTTCTACACAAACCACCCTTAAACCTCCATTAACTGAACTCCATTATCCTACCTAAGTTCTGCACGAAAAATCCAGTCATGGCTGCCAGAAAATCTCTCCAACAAATCTCTGTAATCATGCTTGATTAGTTACCAAAATTATAGTGTTACCAAAATTCCAGCCACCATAATTTAGCAACCTTCCATAAAATGTTCCTCAAACAACCAGACTTATTCCTCACCATTTCACTCCATCTTTTCGGCCACCATTACCCCTCTTCAATCAGCTTTCATCCAGCAGAAACACTGCACAGAAATTCGGCCATGGTAGACTTCCAAAAGCTCTCCAAGAATCGAAGATATTCTTGAATATTTAGTTTCCAAATTTGCTTCTCAAAAATATTCTTCAAAGATTCCAACAAAAAGCCTTTCCTTTTCTCTTCCAAATCAGAGTATCACCTTCCTAAACCCTACAAAAATTTCGGCCAGCCCTAATCTCTTCAGAATTTCGGCAGCCTCCATCCAAAAACTCTCTATTTCCTTTAACCTTCAAGAACACACAACACACCAAGAACACCTACTTTTTCCTTTCACCTAATACCTATCCAAATCACTTCAAACTACTTCTAAAAACTCCATAATTCATCTACTCACTGCCGTGAGTCCATCAACACCATTCTTAACATCAAACTCCAAAATCCAACTTGCTAGTTTGGATAAAAACCAGAAATTTTGTGAAGGCTCAAGAATAGCATCAAGGTAGGTTTGTTCTAACAACTCCATCTTCTCTAATCGTGATCTATAATGAATATATATATGAATAAACCCACTAATGGTCTCTCTCTCTCTCTCTCTCTCTCTCTCTCTCTCTCTTTGGCCGGATGGTTTCTTCCCCAATGGTCATGCTTCCTTCACCTTCTTTGGTCGGATTTAGACATCTAGGAGTTGAGACTTATTCAAAACTCCTTCAAGGGAATTCATCAAGCAAGTAAGCTTTCTTTTAACCCTTCTTTTAATTCTAGATTCATGTCTCTAGGACGATGTTGATAGAAGGTGGATTGTGGATAGGATTTGAGTATGTATTATTGATATTGAAGCATGAATATATATATGAATATGAAGGAGATGGGATTTATGCATGGATGAATTATCTTAGTTGATCGTATGAGTATTTGAGGTTTAATGCATGCCTCCATGATTAAGTATGCTAGAGATTATGCCACCTTTGGTGAATAGGATTTATATTCATGTTGGATTGTTGAAGCCATGATCATATTTATGCTAGTAGGGGTTAGATCATGTCTTGATAAATTGATATCTATGCTTGTATGCATAATTTGGATGATTTGATGAATTGAAGGATTGTATATGTTCATGATTGTGAATAGCCATGGAAATATGATCATGATCTAGTTATTCCTAAGCTAATTTTTATTTCATGAATAAAATATTTAATAATATGATTTTGCTAGTAATTTCGAAAAAACCCTAGGAAGGGTGGATTTGGATTATTATATATATAAAGGATATTTTAGTCAAATAAATAATAGTTTTGATAGAAAAATAAAATATATCGATATTATATAAAAATAATAAAATCAACTAAAGCATTTTTTTTGTGGAAATAATCATAATTAGTAAAATGCTTGTTATTAAAATTTAATTATTATCTTTTAATCAAAACCTATTAAAACTTATTTATTATTTTTCAAGCAAGGCTAATTAAAATTCATTTTCAACTAACTTTAGTTATCAATTATTTTCTAACAGCTAAATTATTAATAAATCATTATTTTTCCTAAAAACCACCTAAGACTCTTCATCAAATAAACTCTAAATTTTCTTAGCAATATTTAAACATTTAACTTATTAGTACTTATTTCCTAAAACATTAATTATTTTAAATATCAAATTATCCTTAGCTTATAAACCTATTTATTTATTGTTTGGCCTTAAAGCTTGGGACACTAGAATCATGATAGTAGTAAGTTGAGTTGTTTAAATTGAGAAAGTGAATTTTGGCTTGACTTTGATTGTGGTTTGTATTTGCCCATGCGAGGTTAGGTCAGCAGTTGGAGACCTTTTTCTTGTGAGCAAAAATCAGGTAAGCTCCTGCATAAAACCTAATTAATGAAAAGTGTTTAATTATGGCAAGCCAAATGTAGAGTGCATGGACACTCATCTTTGTAAAGGCAATTGAGGATTGTCTCCTGTCTTATTTCCGTCAAACAAATTATTTGAAAATCAATAAGCAGATTTATTCAAACTCAAAACTCTTTCTAAAACTGATTTTGACAAAGATTTTGGAAACCCTTAATTGACATGTTCAAGTGGAACTATGTTTTGTTCATTTTTTTTCCCAAGTGGGATATGTTACGTTGAGTACTCAATAAGGGTGGACTACTGGGCTAGTCTTTGAGGGGTTAAGGTAAGTCTCTCAGTAGGTGGCCACCTCTGAGCGGTGAGACTTTCCCGGATAAGACGACAGTCCAATAAGTCGTGCCGGTCCGAGCTAGCAGTGTTCTTTTTCAGTCAAGTGACTGTGTTTTTTCCGGAATGGACACTCGGTTGTTGTTTGGGTATAGAAAATGAGGAATATCTTGTCCAGTAGGCCGATCACCTACTTTGTCAGTCTGCACAAAGTGTGGCATTCTAACCGGTGGTATACACAAAGTGTGGCATGCTGACCATCCGGTTATGGGGCCCAACGTGTGGTAACCCGTAATCCTTTCTTTTGAGTGGTTGATTTTATAAATTATGTATGACTGGAAATTCCAAAACACCACTTTTGTTTTTTACTGATGTTTATTGCTTGCCAGTGATCTCTTATAAAGAATTTTATACTTTGCATTCACAAACTGTTTTCACTAAACACCCAAAACACACACGGACTTACTAAGATTTCTGTCTTAACACCATTTTACTATGATTTCAAGTCGATCCTACTGTGGGGATGAGTAGCTAGATTATACCTGCTTTGGAAGATTTTCTGATGATTTATTTTTGTGTAATGTTTTGGGGAGATGAGAGTGGATAAATTTTATTACGGATTTGTTTTTGGTATTTTGGGATTTATTCTTGGATTGATATTTATTTTAGGATGTAATAAATTTTAAGTTCAAGTATCATGTATATTCCGCTATTTCATTTGTGTGACCTAGTTATAAAGACCCCTTATCCTTTGGACGGGGCGACATCCCCGGCCCTGGCGGGCCTAGGTAGCGGGGTGTTACATCTGCTGTTGTCTTAGTAGGGGTGTTACAATTGGTATCAGAGTGTAGTTTTATAAAACTGTGGTATCGTCATAGAAATTGATAAAACTCTTTTATTATGTAGGTATGGCAGATAAGAGTGATAAGGGCAAGCGCCCAATGGACGAGTGCAGTGGTGAAGGGAAGAAAGAGACAGGTGAGAGCTCGGGTGTGAAGAAATCTGGAAAGATTCAAATGATCTACCGAGCAGGTATGCTAGGATATTTTCTTGTGACAGGACCTGGTCCTGGCCACCGTCATGCACCCCATCTCGCCGGGAGCTTGTTCGATCCAGCGGTAGTCGTTATTACTCCATTTGCGCGAGACCTTGGTGTGGAGAGGATACCTATCCCCGAGTGGATACTGTTGCCACATGAGGGGATAGGTGGCGACTTTGATGAGATTGAGGGTGATGTTGAGTCACACCATCAAGATGGTGATAATGATGAGGATAGTATCCCCGATGGTGCAATATTGTCTGAGGATGATAATGAGGCATTTGGTGGGGACGTATTGGGTGTACTTGAGGAGGAGATGACGAGTTTGGAGGTTGTTGATGCGGGAGATGATCAGGAGGTACCTAAGGTGGAGCTACCTATGGTTGTGGAGCCCGAGGAGGAGTTAGAGATAGACCCAGAGCTATTAGCTTAGTTATACTCAGATGCAGATAGAGATGAGGATGTTGATGCAGTGGAGTCTTACACAGTTTCTTCTGATTCAAGACCTCCCGTCTCAGATAGTGATGATGACGAGTAGGACGATAAGATATAGATATAGATAGTAGGATATGTACAGTTTGACTGGTGTATATGACTGTGCGCTCGGCACATAAATTTTGTATTGACTTTGTAATAAATGAGAATGAATATATGATATGTTTTTCTATGTGCACCGTGCCCATTTTTATGATTTCTTTTGAGCTATTACATTATTATATTGGTAAAATCTTATAAACTGTATAGATGCCTCCTAAGCGAACTACTCGAAATAACCCTAAACCGATGGTGGACGAGCCGCAAATGAAAGGTCCCCGCCTTGTAAATTTGGACCACCCTATGTTCCAGACCTTCCAAAATATGACTGATACTATCCAACAGTTGTCTAAGACTATTACTAAAGTCAATGAGAATATAAGCAGGAAAGATCGAAATGGATTTTGGGGTATGAGTCAGAAAATGCCTGGAGTGCCCCAATGGTAGAAAAAAGGGAAGATGCAAATAAGGGGAGGCCCGACTAGAGGATAACTCCTCTTTAAATGCTTTAATTATGGAGAGGTAGGGCACAAAAGTTTCTACTGCCCTCACCATCGAAGAATAGGAGGATGTAGTCGACGGGGAAGAAATAATCAAGGATAGAAGTCAGGACTAGGAAAAAGGAACTCAGAACAGGCTTTTATCTCTAGAGCTGGACCCATCAAAACCCCAAATGAATGCTCAGGTAGTGGCATTAGAGAAGATGGACAAATAGGCTGCAATGATGGAAGGACGCTCTTTATTTTTTATCATAATGCTAAAGTATTGGTAGATCCCAGTTCTATGCATTCTTTTGTTGCCAATTCATTCCTTGATTCTATGGGAATAAAAGAGGAAGAAACTTCATATGAAATGATTGTCAGTACCCTATTGGGAAAGTAAATGAATAGTGAAAAAATACATAGGAATTGTAAGATCTTGGCAGGAGATGAAATATTAGAAAGAGATTTGATATATTTTCCCACAAAGGATTATGATGCTATCTGGGGCATGGATTGGCTATCTCAGCATCATGCCCAAGCTGACTGTAGACATAAAGTAGTACATTTTCGTCGGCCTGGAAGACCTATATTGGAATTTGTACGTAAGGCTAGTAAGAAAAGTAATGCTTTTATATTGAGACTCAAGGCCCGAAAGATGATTAGGAAAGAGTGCACATAATACTTGGTTTATGTAATTAATAAGCCAGGAGAGGTTAAGAAGTCTGAAGATGTTCCTATTGTGAATGAATATTTAGATATTTTTTTCAGCAGAATTGAAGGAATTGCCACCAGAGAGAGAAGTAGAGTTTTTCATTGATCTAGTGCCATCGGCAGGGCCAATTTCAAGGAGTCCTTATAGAATAGCACCCACAAAATTATAGGAGCTTAAGAAATAACTACAGGAATTAATGGAGCAAGGGTTCATTTGGCTAAGTGCTTCACCATGGGGAACCACCTATATTGTTTGTTAAGAATAAAGATAGGTTATTGCGGATGTGTATAGATTATCAAGGGTTGAATGCACTGATGGCAAAGAATAAATATCCATTGCCCACGATTGATGAATTATTTGATCAATTACGGAGAGCAAGATGATTATCAAAGTTAGACATGAGGCAAGGATATTACTAGGTTCGAATTCAGAAAAGAGATATACCGAAAACTGCATTCAAAACTTGATATGGGCATTTTGAGTTTGTGGTGATGCCCTTTGGTGTTACTAATGCCCCTGCTGTTTGTGGACTTGATACACCAAATATTCCAACCATTCTTAGATAATTTTATGGTTATATTCATAGATGGCATTCTGGAATACTCCAAAGATCTCCAAGAACATGAACAGCGCCTTCAGAAAGTCTTGGAAAAGTTAAGAGAGGCTAAATTGTATGCAAAATTTAGTAAATGTGAGTTTTGGCTACAGGAAGTAGCATTCTCGGAACATGTAATATCCAAAGCCGGAATTATAGTAAACCCTGCAAAAGTTAAAGTAATGACAAATTGGAAATGTCCCGAGACTCTAACTAAAATAAGAAGTTTCTTGAGATTAGCAAGATATTATCAGAGGTTTATTGAGGGATTTTCTAATATAGCGTCACCTTTCACTCAACTCACCCAAAAGAAAGTTCCTTATTTTTGGACCGAGAAGTGTGAGAAAAGTTCTTAGGGACTAAAGAAGAGGTTAAGCTCTACTCTTATCATAACATTGCCAATGATGGACAAACCTTTTGAGGAGTACATGGATGTGTCAAATGAAGGATTGAGAGGAGTATTAATGCAGGAGAGAAATATGATAGCATATATATTTAGGAAATGTAAACCACATAAGGAAAATCACCTTACATATGATTTGGAGTTAGTTGCTACTGTATTTGCCTTTAAGGAGTGGAGACATTATTTGTGTGGGGCTGAGTTAGAAATCTTCACCAACCACAAAAGTTTGAAGTATATTTTTACTCAAAATGATTTGAACATGAGGCAAAGTCGATGGATGGAATTTTTGGAAGAATTTCAATGTCCAGTTAAATATCATCCTGGAAAAGCAAACATAATAGAAGACGCCCTTAGTAGGAAGGTGAACTTATCGGCTCTTCAGATGTTACGAATCCTAGAACTAGAATCGTTGCAGTAGATGGAGTAATAAGGCTGAGTAATATTTCTAATCAACCTACTTTCCTATAACAGTTAAAGGAAAAACAAGATAAAGATGAAGAGTTGTAAAAGTTGGTGCAAAAAGGGGGCAAAGAAAGAAGGAGATGAGTTTCGAAAGGATAATTATGGAATTATTTATTACTGAGATCGGTGTTATATCCTGAAACAATCTATGATAAGACAACATGTTTTAACGGAGGCACCTTGGAGTAAGTATACCATCCCTCCAGGAGCCGTAAAGATGTATCAAAACCTAAAACGACATTGTTGGTGTAATGGTATGAAGAAGGACAATTCAGACTTTGTAGCTCAATGCTTAATTTGTCAATAAGTGAAAGCTTATCAACAACGGCCTAGAAGGTTATTGCAGCCGTTACCTACTCTATCGTGGAAATGGGATGAAATTACTATAAATTTTATTATAAGATTGCCCATGGTAGTTGGATAGTGAGATACTATATGGGTGATAGTGGATCGACCGACTAAGTCAGCTCATTTCATTCCAATCAACCAACGGGATTCTTTAGAAAAGTTAAGCTAAATCTATATGGAGGAAATAATCAGACTTCATGGAGTACCCTCTAGTATTATGTCAGATCGAGATCCTAGATTTACTTTGAAGTTTTGGACTAAATTATAGGAGAAATACGGGACGACATTAAAATTCAATACACCAACGCACCCACAAACAGATGGACAGACTGACGAGTGATTAGGATTTTGGAAGATATGTTGCGGGCTTGCTCTTTAGATTTTGGAACTAAGTGGATTGATAATTTAGTGTATGCAGAATTTGCATACAACAATAGTTATCAATCAACTATCGGAATGGCTCCATTTAAAGCTTTATATAGAAGGAAATATCAGTCCCCGTTGTATTGGGAATGTTTAGGACGGAGAACAGGTGAATAGGAAGCTTTTGATCTCGAAAGGGTTCGACAGGCTGTGGAAATGATCAAAACCAAGTTGGAGGTAGTGCAAAGTAGATAGAAAAGTTATGCAGATTGACGTAGGAGAGATTTGGAATTTATTGAAGGAGATCATATACTCTTGAAATTGACTCCACATCGACAATTAGGAACCTAGATGTAATTATTGAATTTGTTCTACCCATACCCTAAATCTTCATAAGGCTACTATTATTAATAAAATAAGAATTTGAGGGTACGCTTTGAAGTGAAATTGATCAGTGCGATGAAAAACATGTTTTGGTGTGAATTATGCTATCCGGGTCACCAAGGGCATTTTTAGCATTTTGACCACGCCTGCAACTTTAACCCCAAATTTGATCAAATTGAGAATGAATAGAAGAATTTAAGTATTACCAATAGATTTAGTGAAAATTTTGGAGTAGAATGGTGAAATAAAAAAAAAAAAAATCATTTCGGACCCGATTTTAGTCATTTCTGAGAAAAATAGAAAATCGTGTTTAAAAATAGTGCGTGTGGCATTTTGTAATTGGTAGCCCATGAACATGTGTCATCTTAAGATAGGTTGCAAGAAGATTTCATGCAAGACACATGGAATTAAAGGATTTCAAAATAAATGAAGAATGATGTGTAAATTTTGTGATTGGAACACATCATTTGTGGGCCCTTTAATTACGGTCTTGTGAAATGTGATTGGCCAATACTTGGATGATGAGAAGGTGGATGAATGGCTACAAAATGGCCAAGAAACTAATAGCCATGCCAGAAGAAATGAAGGGAAATTTTTGAGGAGGAAAAATTGGTGGTTGGTATGTAATTATTTTATTGGAACACACCTAAGCATAACCACCATACAAGTACTTAAACAAATTTTTACTTAGCCAGATATTTGATGAGAATGGCTGTGGAAAGGCTGTTATATAGCCAAAAAATTTCGACAGCCTTAAGAGGAGAGAAATAAACGAAAACAAATCATGAGAAAATAGCAAAAAGAACGAAAAATGTAGCTAGTGTGTGTTCTTGGTGTTCCATATGAAGTTTTGAGAGGTTCTTGGAGAAAAATCACTTCAAATAGCCTCAAATACAAGGTAAAAACCTTGTTAGGGTTAAAGTTGTTGTTGGGTGAATGATGATTATGTTTATATGAATTTTAACATGAAAACATGATTTTCATGTCTTGATTTTGGATCAAAGCTAGGGTTTGTGAACTTTTGTGTATGAACCTTGTATATGCTTGTATATGTGTCGGATACCTAAGGGTTTTTGAATGATGTTTTATGTGAGGAAGAACTGAATATTTATGGAAGCTTGAAGGGTTACATTCGGTTGAGGAGATGATGACCAAAGTAGACTAAAAATGGAATTTACTTGGTTGGAAAAATGGATTATACTAGCTTGTGATTAGAAAAGATGAATTTGTGTTGAATAAGTGTGATTCTTGTGAGCTATTGGAATTTTAAAATCATATAATTAAAGATGATTTGAAGGAAAATTGAATAAATTAATGGTTCCAATGTGTTAAAGGATAAAGAAAAACAAAATAAAGCATGAATAGTGGAATTGAGGCAAAACTACTGAGGCTATTTTTGCCCTATAGTGTGTCATAGGAGCCAAGACTCTAAAAATGGCCAATGCAGAATTAAAGTTTAGAATCTTATGGTCGTTTTTGTATATCATAGAGCTAAATCGGAGTTATGGATTGAAAGTTATGTGCAAAACAAAATCATGTGTTAAGGAGTGAAATTCCAGAAAAATAAGTTCGAAAATAATTTTTGGGATAAAAAGTCGTTTTCCAAAAGTCAATCTCATTACAAGAGATCATTTTCCAAAATCGTGTCAAAACAGGGTAAAGAGTACTTTTCAGACATCGAAACAAGTTTCCAAGAGTATTTGGGTCATTTTCCCCTTACTTGATCACAAAAGTCATTTTCAATGGTATTCGGGCATTTTACACTTACCTAATTTGAAAAGTATTCACAAGAGTTTCGGTAAAGATATGTTGGTCATTTACTGAATATTCGATTCTAAAGGTTTTCATAAAATATTCCAATAAAGGCATTTGGATCATTTTTCAAATACCGATTCCAAAAGGAACTCATTTCAAAAAATCCAGAATTCTAATTCCAAAAGAGGATTAAATTTAAAGTTTCCAAACAAAATTCCATAAAATACTCTAATAAGGGCATTATAGTTAATTTATGAATACCTGATTCCAAAAATTACTATTTTTCAAAAATTCCAAGTATTTAATCCAAAAAAGGATTAAATTCACAAATTCATACTTTAATCATCCGTTAATGTTTCTAAGCCAATTATGAAGTTCATTCAAGCCTAAAAGGCATAAAAACAAATCTTTCTCAGATAAACCTTAAACATATTCAGGGATTTTCAAAATGGTATAAAACATAGCATTCCATGGAAAAACAAAGCATACTAACTTTCAAAAGGTTTTAGAATCCAAGGGACTCACCTCGTGTCCTAACTAAACTCTTTCCATTTACGACTGTTCAACCACCGTTTTCAACGTTTTATTGGTCGTTAACTAATAAACCCATTCCAAACATCATTTTTAGGTCAAATCATGTTCGGCCAAAAAATAGCTGACGATTAACCGACATCTAGGCGACGTGTCCGAAGGTTAGCTAACATCCAACCGACGTTTTGCTGATGGGGTCAACAGTAAGCCGACGGTTAAGGAAAACCTTCAACTTTCGTTCACGCCATTTTTTCATCGTTTGTTCAATTCTTTCGTTTTTATTTTTCCAAATACTTTCTCCTTTCATATACAAGGGATTCACTTAATATTTCCCTTTTATTTCATCCAAAATCACACAATTAATCATCCTTAAGTCCATGTACCTATGCAATGAATTGATTAGCCCTGCAAAACCTATGTGAATTGTGGACTGACTTGTGAGTCAAGGGGATCAAATTCTAAAAAGTGTTATTTTACCCTAAAAATATTTTGATTTGGAAATTCTACGGGATCAGATAACCCTCTTGCCTGATCATTCAGAAGGGGTTGGTATTGGTAATGTTGAGTACTCAATAAGAACTTTAATCTTTGTACTAGCCTGCATTAGAATTAGACGACCCTAGTAACCTGGCTTAGTTCTGGGGATTATCTTACTACGAACGGGATGACAAGATATTGAGATAAGTCGTCCTGGCTAGCCATCTAATGCCTGGCAATTACCGTGCTGTGTGTACACTTTGTGATTTGGGTTGTTCACAAGCTGGGTTGGACACCCTTTGCTACCTCGATGGTGATTGATGTCAAGATTGGGACCCTTGCCTGTAGCAAGTAAAAGAATGTGTGCTGCGTGCACTTGTTGATTGTAGTACACTGCGGTGTACTTATTTTTTCGGCAATGCATGGATTGAATATTGGAGGCAGCGGTCTTAGTGTAATGATATGTGGCGCCGAAGGCAATGACTATGGGACTTGCATACAGGCCAACCTTCTGTTGGAGAAGTGCCTGTGATTTTGAAATTGAGATAATGCTTTGAAAGTAAAATACAGTTTTCCAAAAATGATTGACTTATGGATAAACTCTTCTTTATAGATTTTTGGAATTATTTTCAATAGACAAATGATATACTGTTCCATAAAAGTTTTATGTACTTTATTTTTTCATAAAGCACTAGCACATACGGGACTAACTGAGTGATTCGTCACTCACACATGTCTTTTATCTTACCTTTTGTAGGATCCAGAGCTAAGCGGACCTACAGATAGAAGGACGATACCACAATGTCAGCAATATAGGTCTGGATGGTTTCCCTTTTGATCATGTACTTTATTCTGTTGTAGATAGAGATGACATGCATGAGATTCCTTGATATATGTATATGTGTGGCCATCGGTATGGGATATTGTTGAGTTTGGACCTTATATATATATTTACTCTGTTGTTTTCATTATAACGATCCCTTTTCCAGGAAATGGGACGGGGCGACACCCGGCGTTAATATACTTCCATTGTTGTCTTTAGTAAAGGTGTTACAACCATACTTAAAGTAATTACCTTTGGGCTGCCTATTGGGCTTGGCCTGACCAGATGCTTTGGGTTGGGCCCCTATGTTGTTTTGGACCTTTCTCATCTTGAATTTCTTAAGCTTTGCCTTAATTCCAAAAGAAGAAGTAGAACGAGAAACTGAAACCTTTGACACAGGCTTCATGATCATCTCTACCACATGGAGCTCTTTCATAAGCTCCATGAGATTCATATCCAACTTGTTCATGTTGTAGTTCAACTTGAACTGAGAATATGAATCAGACAAAGTTTCAAGAACCATGTCAATTTAGCTCTCATGATTTATCATTGCACCTAGGACCTCGCCCTCCTCAAAGTACATAATAATCTTGAGTAGATATTCTCGAACCAATGCCTGCTTACCATCCTAGTATTCATGATTGCCCTAAGAGCTTCCTGCCTTGCGAGCCGGCTCCTATCAACAAACATGGTATGCAATGACTAATTCATGTCGTATGCAGTGGCTATGTACTTATGTTTAGATTGGAGCACACTAGACATAGAAGCCAACATATAGCATTTAGCCATCTCATCGACTTTTTTCCATGCCTTTTCAACCTCTCGCTCCTGATCAGTGGATTCTTCCCAATATCAGGACAGGGATCCATAAAAACATACTTGTACTCCTCGGTAGTGAATACTATGTTCAGGTTTCTCTTCCTGTCCACATAATTTGGGTCTGTCAACTTATTCTCCTTGAAAATGATTAACAATGGACTGAAGCCAAATATTTCTGAAATATTATGAAAAAAACATTCATTTAGTTTGTAAGAAATAAAAATGCATATTTCTTTATATTATTTCTTTGATAATAGATAACTCTTAAAACTATTATCAATAATATAAATAGTTTGGCTCTTAGAAAAACTAATAGAGCTTCGTAGGAAAATTAATAACATTCTAAGTTAAGTGTATAACTATCATGAATCAAAACTTTCTAAATAGGTAATGGTCTAGAAAAAGTTGCACCGATAGGATGGCCATTAATTCACACCAACTACACGCAATCTAATACTAAAAACCTTCAACGTAGGTTGGTCAATCCTAGCAAATACCCTAGGCTTTTAATTTTTACTCTTCCATTAGTTCTAGATACTTTTGGAAATCCATCCTATAGGGGTTCATGCTCAAAATGACACGAGAAAATCCACTATCTCTAATAAGAGTTGTGATGGAAGCCATGGGATCGTTGGAATCCCTCTCCCACTTAATCTTTATTGAAAATGGAGTTTTAGGCCCAAAAACATTTTCTATAATCTTATGATTTTATTAACTTTAGTAAAAAATGAAAATGCAATATTATTCTCTATGTCAAAGATTAAATCCTCTGAGAGAATAAACTATGAATTTATTTTGCTATTCTAAGTTAATAACCAAGTAAAACTTTATTAAATAACCTTAAGTTCAATATTTTTCTCTATGTCAAGGATTAAACCCTCTAAGAGAATAAACCATGAGCTCCTTTATTTTTAAAGTTTCTTAGATTAAAACATTTTATAAAAAAAACCTTTCTATCTAGTGAAACTTTGGTCTCACGAGAACTTGTGCATTTGATCACAAAAACAAAATAAGCATGATAACAAAAGTAAAATTTTTCATGCTTAAACTATTTATTTATTCCTAAGTGACCAAACAATGGATTAAACATCATCAATTAAAAATTAATGATCTTGTTTAATCCTAAGGTGGTTTTATCCTTTACTACTCATTTTCATACAAATTATTTATCTATAACTATTGCAAAAAATTAACATCATAAAATGGTTTCAAAACATGATTACATCAAGGAAAAATTAAGGTACAGAACTTCAACAGTGCTTTCCCTTTTCTTGGACAAAATTGCGCACATCCGCCTCTAGGAAGAATGCACCTGGTGCCTGGTCCATTTGGCCCACTTAGCGGCGGGTCTGCTTTGTTTCTCCAAAAACTCCGGCAGAGCAGAGTAGACTTGGCGCCTAGTCAGATCGGCCCTCTTGGTGCCAAGTCCGTTCTGGAGTTCACCGATTTCTAGAAAAATCCTACTCTTCAGCCATTTTTCACCCCTCAACAATTCTAGCAATCATGTTCTTTAGTCTCCAAAATTTACAAGTTAAAAGAAGTGCAAAACCAAACATAAAAACATGCATGTACAAGTACCTATGCCTCTAACCACAAGGCGTAGATCGCATCTATTGAAAATTAGAAAAACAATGGGAAAACCATTAGAATACATAATCATATACCTCTAACCGCGAGGCGTACATGAACTCTAGAAACCAATGTATGAAGGATCATATGAAATCACAAAAGGTTCATTTTTAATACTAAAGGAACCACCTTTTCTAGTTTTTTAACCTTAGTACATGCTTCTTGATGAAAACCGTAGCACTGATACCACTTGAAGGATCAAAACAGAAAACATCAAAGAAAACACAGAGGAAAATTTTCAGTTTTCCGAGCCATATCTAGGAGAGAGTACTTACTTTTCTTGATTGGTCGTGGATGAACCAACATAGGGATGGGTTGAACTAGTACTTCTTACGTTGGAAGGGGAGAATAAGATGCCTGCAGTTTGACCGGTATTCTAGTCAATATTCTACTCCTACGCATCAAGCGTTTCCAAACGTTCTTTTTTTGTCTTTCGGAGTATAACTCTACCTTACTCTTGGGTTAACTTGGTGAAAGCTCTTTCTTTGTACAATCAAGATACTTTCCAAGAGAGAAAAAATAGAAGAACGTGGAACAGAGAGAGAGAGAGAGAGAGAGAGAGAGAGAGAGAAAAGACGGCACACCAGAGAGTGAAAGGAAAAATTAACGTCATCTTCTTCTTTTTTTTTTCTTCCTATTTTCCTCTTAATTTCGGCCAGCCTTAGGGCTTCCTCAAGCCCTAATGGCTAAAATCATCAAGCCCTAATAGGCTTAGTGCTATGCTCATAAATCAGTCCAAGGCTGGCCCAATCTACTTAATTAATTAATTATCTATTCTGGGCTTCATTAGATACCCAAGACTAATTACTTAATTCTAATGGACTATTAATATATGTTAACATATATCAACCCAATTAATTAATTTATTCCAACTCAATTCTCTTAATTAATTAATTATCCTTTTTAGGCCTTATAAAAATCCAAGACCAATTAATTAATTCTAATTAGACTCTTAGAATAAATTTTATTCTCTTTTATATAATTATCCATTAAGCTTAGATTATATCTAAATAATACCAAGGTAACTTGAACTATTCCAGGGACCAAGAAACATATTATTTATGGCTACAAAATGACCAAAATGCCCTTACTATTAAATAGCTGCATTTTACCATTTCAAATATTCTCATTTATCACTGTATGAAAATATTGACCCTAAGAATAATATTGCTAAAGTAATGTCTCCAACCTATAGGTGAAATGATGGAAATACCCCTATATATAATATCCATCAATGAAACAGGATAAATGTACTAACAACCATCTAAAAGACATCTACCATCCTTAGATCTCTCCTCCGATAATCCATGACTCACTCGAATGTACTTACTTATCATTAGAAGCTACCCAAAAGCACATATTCTAGAGTCACATTCCCAGGGAACTAGATCATTAGATTATCCCGAACAATTATAAGGGGGTAATTTAACTTTACTAAGTGAAGCATAGAAACTTTGTTGCATGAGTCCATCTTAACTAACTAGAGTAATATATCTAACATACAAGGATATTGATATCACAAAAGAAATCTCACCCAACATACATCAAAGTATAAAATCCTAGCTTCGCCAAACCACTAACTCATACTTAAGTATGAATGTATTCATCTACACTGTAGTAGTAATAGTCTAGTTTTTATAATTATAGTACTTTAAGAGAGACCACTACTACAAGTCCAGTTCTACGTATTCGAAATACGCCTATGCCAATGATGTGAGTGAGCTGCTCACTGAATTAAGGTAAGCCGTTCCTTATTTGAAATCATGGCATAATAGTCTTACCTTGATGAAATGTCTAGATCCATCAAATGACTAAGAACTAAATTTTACTTGTATGACAAGTACCTATGGTCTATACCTTATTACGACGAACAACCCAACACATAGACCATTACTTGTCATACTTGGATAGACCATTACTTGTCACACTTGGATCTAAAATGTGCAATAACATAAGAAACAAACTAAATTGAATGAATAAATATTTTATTATAATATGTTTACGCAATACATAGGCTTTGAGGGTATATTTTCCAACACCACCCCCTTTTTTTCTTGAAAGGCATACTTACTGCCTGAACGTATGGTAATTTCATCCTAAACTAACTCATATACGATGCATATACTTCATTGATACTAGAGCGTAGGGAACTATGATCTATTATAATACTCACAAGGTCATCTCAAGTAGGAAGTGTACCTTTCACTACAGTTGTGTTTGCATTGACCCCCTCCTGGTTCAATGCAAAGACTTTGGCCTTCACCTGGGGCTTCTGTCTCCTACTCCTTGTTGCTTTACTACTATATTCTTTATCAGCCATTAGTTGAGTAGAGTTTCCTGGGCTGATCCTCGAAGGCTTGGAGTAGTTGTTGCTCAGGTGATTTGAGTCCCCACAGTTGTATCACTCTCTCGATGAGTTCTTAGACTAGCAATTTTCCTCCACATGACCCTGCTTACCGCATAAATGACATATAGGCTGGTTAGAGAAAGCGTTCGTATGGGGTAGTTTGAGCCTATTTTCCTGTATCACTCCATTCTGACACTACAAAAAAAATTAGGCTATTTGTGGTGGCCTTAAAATTTCCACAACTAAGCCGCCATATATTTCATAAACAACCGTCCTATAATGATTTTTGATCCATCACAAATATTGATGTCGTTTATAATTTACAACGGCCCAACAACCATCGTATATTTTATTTATGATGGTCTACACGACGGATTTCTTTTTGCCGCCATAAAAACAACAAAAGACCATTGTGTATAGTCCATTCAAATAAGACAGAATAAACGGTGGTTTTGAAGCCGTCGTTTAAAATGTGACTAACGATGACGGTTCAACAACTGTCGTTTATATATCGAGATTCTTATCCTATGGTTTATGGGCCACCGTATACACTGTTATATAGGCCTAATAAAAATAATAGTCATCCAAGTCTCATTTCTATTTTATATAAGATGTTTTAGTATGGCCAATATATACGACAATCTCAATGTATCGTATATAAATTTAATTTTGTAAAATAATTTCTTGTGTGTAGTAAATAATTTGAATATATACAACAGTTCTTGGTGCATCATTTCTTTACTGTCATATATGTGAGCATCGCAAAAATGAATGTCATATTTAATATTTTCCGTAATGGTTAGATGAGCATCATATTTATTTTTTTTCAATAACACAAGGTAAGTGTCGTAGATAAATATTTTTTTGAATTAAAAAATAATATATTAGTGATGTAAAATTTTTATATAAAAAGTTGTGAAAATTGACATCTATAAATAATATTCCACTAAATGTACCATATCCCATTACATAGTCATTAATATGTACAAATTTTAAATAAAACATAAGTATTATTCATCATAAAATATAATAGTCCATACCAAAAATTTCATAACCAAAATGTGTTTTGGTAAAATTAAATCATAAACTTCCTTGACATCAAGCATCCCCTTAGAAATAGCTTTAATTTTTGCATGCCTACACAAACAAGAATGAAAAAACCAAGTAAATGTTCTGCACTACAATCAATTAAGGATAGGCACTCAATTGTGGAGATAAAAGTAGAAATGCACTAGCAATTTTTTCCCGTGTTTTCATATTCAAATTGTTGCAAGATAGACCTAATGATTCACAAGAAATCATGTCCTTCATTCCTTTCATAATTCCTTTTTAGTATCTTGGATTCAATGTAGTAACAAGTTTCTAAGTTACAAGTACAAGATAAACATTTTACATTATTGCAGTAATAATTTTCCACAGGAATAGCTGGTACTCACTTTCAAATTCAAAGGCAACAATTTGTAATGGATAACTACACAACCCAGTTATATTTTAAACCATACAAAGATTACAATTATAAAATATTTATCAAATATAAGACCCATAGCATATTCCACCTTCCAACCTACAGCATATTAAATATTTGCTACATATTCCAACTGGTAGCATGCATAAGACAACACGTATTCCAAACCTCCTGAAGCATGCATAGGACAACATATATTCTAGCCCAAAATTTTTCAATATACTTAGATGATATCCCAATTGCCTTAATGCACTAACAATTTTCCACAAGAATAGCTAGGACTAACTCTCAAATTCTTAGGCATCGGCTATAATGGATACATAAGTAATCCCATTTCTATTTTTCAAGCATAAAAAAACCAAATATTTCAATCACTTTTCTGCATAAGACAACACAATTTCCAACTTGAAACTTTACAGCATTACTAAACCTATATCCCAGTTGAAACACATTAAAGACTTAGAAGTTGCCAATGGCTTTTACCTAGGATGGGGATGGAATAGCACGATCAGGAGTCTCTAAATTCCCAAGTTCTCTAACAGGATTAATCCTTGATGACCCAATGCTAGGGGAAGTGTTTGAACTAGTCGAGGGTGGAATAAGAGAAACAACGAAGCGTTCAGCATCACTTGGATTGAGCTTTGACAAAAATGCATCTAGTTGCTACTAGAAAATAGCTTGCATTTCGACTTTCTCCTGTTGAAACTTTCCTCATTGTATGCGCTCATCAATCCGATCTTCCATCTCATCCTGAACTTGTTGAACCTGAGCAACAATATTCAATATTGCATACTCTGTTATGGATGTCCTTGTTGGGCATCTTCCAATGCACCTCAAGTGCCCCTTTTTATTAGACCCTATTGTCTTGGTGAATATCTTTTGTTTTGCTTCCAAATTTCGCTCTTCTTTCGCCAATGATGCTAACTCATTCTCCATTTTACCCTAAAATACAAATGCAAATTATCATCAATAATTATGTGCCATAGCTCTAAGGCCTGCAAAAAAACTATCGAAAAAGTAAGCATGATGTTCCATTGAAGTTACAAAAATACAAGTGAGTGAGAACACATTGATTAGTTACAAATGAAAAAATGTTGGTTAGAGTAAATAGAATTGTCATGATATGTCCAGTTCATACCTGAGCTTAGCTCTGGTCTAGAATTTTCTTGTTGACTTATTGGGACTACAGGCGTCACAGTAGCTACTAGCTCCTTCATAATTGCATCTAGATTCTTCATAGCAGTTGTAGACTGTGAATGAGTGTTTGTTGATGTTACTTTGGGTAGCTTGGTATCAGACCCCGCTTTCAACTTTTATTGGGAACTTACAATGAGCTGCAATGGAGATACCCATTGTTATATAGCAGAAGTCAGTGAATGTTACTGGTCAGTAAACAGTTCATTTTCCTTGATATGCTGGAAATAATTTCTGAGAACATTTAGGTAGTTTATCAAATAAATATGTTGTTTACCTCTTTAGTGTCTAAATTCGTGTTAAGTAACTTTTTTAGAATGCACTCAATATCCCTTGCTTTTGTTAGGTGCTCTGCTAGCAGTTGGTCATTGGATTTCAACTCTATGTCTTCAGGCCTCAGTTTTGCATCATCAAGCTATCCTTGATTCACATTATTATTGTTATCTAGATTAAGTAATGAGCGGCGGAATGCATGGAGATCATTCACTAAGAACAAATCCAGGCGCATCTACAAGACAACCAAACATGGTAAGAATAGCATGTCAGTGACCAAATTCAAATAATAAAGAGATGGATATAACATGTAGAGTTAAAAGGTTCTTGGAGCATGAGCTGTACATATAAAGTATGGGTAACCAAAGGAAATAGTAAACCTTTCAAGAGCACTTAGCATAAAAAGTTTGCCAAAATAGAGGGCATAATGTATGTCATCCATGAACCTATCCAGTTCAAACATTTCAATCACATACAGGATACAAGGTAAGTGAAGAAGGGCTTCAATTGAACAAATTGCAGCAGAGCAGAACCACCTACTTTCTCACAACTTTTTCGAGTTCGGATTGATTTGATGACTGCAAAGAGTCTAGTAGAGTCATACATTTATTTAGGTATTCTGCATCCTCGAATCCTCACAGGATTAAGAGATACCAGTTTGACTTACATGGAAGGGGTAAACATCATGCATAACATTTTACTATAATTTTTCATAATAGCAAGATGTATTTTTATAGTCTCACAACATAGTACTTTGCTGTCAAGACTTAAATCTTAGTTCTTACCATAATATAATTGGTACTAAGGCATATCTTTTGTTGAAGATATCCTTCCTCTTAATCTAGTGAAGCATAACTTTTTTAGGTCCCTTTTCATTAGTGTAAACCAAATATCATCCAAAGCTATAAATGAGCTTTGTTTCTCCTCTGGAATACATTTTTAGGTTTTCCTACAATCAGTTGTTGAAGTAAATAATCAAACACAGAAGTTTAAGGTAACTTAGATACATACTAACAAAATTTCACTGAGAACCACCATAGTTGTCAAGAAGTTATATCACACAACATTATTTTTTTTCTTGTATTTCAAGTATAACTCTCAAAGGCATACTTACTCAAAAAGGTATTTATCTTACATGTTCATTTTTACGTATTTATCTTACATTAAAACTAATAAAAGTTCCAAATAGCAGAAGTACTTACTCAAAAAGGTACTCATACAGGCTAGAATTTAACCAACCCATGTCATTGTTGGAGTTGTGAGTCATCTTCCCATATCTTGTGGTCTTCCAATTAGGACTCTTATTTTCTTCCCTCTTGGACAATTCTTTCCCATTATGCTTTGTTATTGCCATCTCGGCATTCTGAACTTTCTTTATGCCTTCTTGGTTGTATAACGCTTACAATAAAAACTGCTTCCTTGAACTAACGGGAATCTTGGAAGACGATAATGAATGAACGCTATATGTTAAACTATAGCATACAAGTTATTAATCCATATGACATTGAAAAACCATATAAAGCTAGAAATACCACAAAAAATATTAAAATAATATGATAGCTAGATTATATATAACATGTAAGAGCACCTTAGTTTACACAAACTAAGAACACATTGCACTCTTTAACATGTAAGATGGTTGATTTTAGCTGGCTGGTTGCATTCGATTGCCACTTAGATCAACCTTCTCTCCTTAAATCCTATTTTTTATGCATGAGCTATCTATTTCCTGCAGAATAGGTTTAACATCTATCTCTTGAGATGAAAATGTCTCTATTTCATGATCCCTAGAATAAACATTAAAGTTATCCCTCCTAATCATAGGATTAGCCATATGCAAATCACCTTCAATGGGACAACGGGAATACCAAACTTGTTCAACTTGGTTAGCTAAGATGAAGGGCTCATCGAACTCTTTATTATCACGATACATTAGACGGTTGAAATTAACTGATGTGAAGTTAAACTCATCTATCTTCTTTCCATGCTCTAAATCCACCCAATCACACTTAAACAATAAGAATTGTTGAGCATTACTATAGCACATTTTAATGATATTAGCAAGCACTCTAAAGTACGACATTGGGAAATCTATGGGATTCTTATCTTTAACACTAGAATAGCTGGTTGTATGAACCCTACAAAAACTCTATTATTTTGTGTTAACCTATTTCCCTCATGAGATTTGGTGCGAAATCAGAAGCCATTCACATTATTAGCATTAAAGTGCCATCCTTAAGTGTTAGGACCACTTGTAAGGTACTTCACCTCTCTAGATATTTCATGAGTTTCCATGTTTTCCTTAACCTCAATGAACGACTTATTGAGGCTTAAGTTCATGCCCAAAGGAAAATACAGTTGCAGTAATTAGATTTACACATGTGCTGAATTTTTTAACCAACATATTATTAGAAAATATGCCCTCAAAGACTATGTATTTTGTGTAAACATATTACAATAAATTATTTATTCATTCAATTTAGTTTGTTACTTATATTATTACACATTTAAAGGTCCAAGTATGATAAGTAATAATCTATGTGTTGGGTCGTTCTTCACAGTAAGGTATAGACCATGGGTACTTGTCACATAAGTAAAATTGAGTTCTTAGTCGTTTATGGAACTGGGAATTTCATCAAGGTATGACTATTGTGCTATAATTTCGAATGAGGAAAAGTTTATCATGAATCAGTGAGTAGTTCATTCACATCATAGGCATAAGCATATTTTGAATACGTAGAACTGGACCTGTAGTAGTAGTCTCTCTTAAAGTATTATAATTATAGAGACCAGACTATTACTGCTACAGTATGAACGGATACCTTCATACTTGAGTATGAGTTGGTGGTCTGGCGAAGCTAGAGTTTTATACTTTAATGTATGTTGCGTGAGATTTCTTTTGTGAGATCAATATCCTTGTATATTGGATGTATTACTCTAGTTAGTTAAGACAAACTCATGCTACAGAGTTTCTATGCTTCGCTTAGTGAGGTTGAATCACCCCCTTGTGATAGTCTAGAATAATCTAATGATCCAGGGCTCTAGGAATATGACTTTAGAATGTGTGCTTTTGGGTAGCTTTCAATGATAAGCAAGCATATTCAACTGAGTCATGGATTATTGAACTAGAGATCTAAGGATGGTAGATGTCTTTGAGGTGGGCATTAGTACATTTATCATATCTCATTAATGGGTATTACATAGAGGGGTATTTTCATCATTTCACCTGTAGGTCAGAGACATTGCTTTAAGTAATGTTATTCTTAGGGTCAATATTTTCATATAGTAATAAATAGAGATATTTAAAATGATAAAATGTGGCTATTTAATAGTAAGGCCATTTTGGTCATTTTAGTAGCCATGAATAATTTCTCTTGATTCCCAGAGTAGCTCAAGTTTCCTTGGTGTTGTTTAGACACAATTTGAGCTTAATGAATAATTATTTGGAAGAGAAATAAAATTTATTCTAAGAGTCCAATTAGAATTAATTAATTAGTCTTAGGTATTTAATGAGGCCCAGAAAAGATAGTTATTAATTAAGAAAATTTAACTGAAATAAATTAATTAATTGGGCTGATATATGTAGACATATATTAAGAGTCTAATTAAAATTAATTAATTAGTCTTAGATATTTAATGACATCCAAAAAAGATAATTAATTAATTAAGAGGATGGAGCACAACACCAAGCCCATTAGGGCTTGATGATTTTCGGCCATTAGGGCTTAAGAAAGCCCTAAGGCTAGCCAAAAATGAGAGGGGAAGAAGAAGAAGAAAAAAGGAACGTGGTTTTTAGTTTTTTCTTCTGTAATGTGCCGTTCATCCAGGCTCTCTCTTTCTCTGGTTTTTGTTCTTCTCTTCTTTCTCTCTTAGAGAGCATTTTGATTATCCAAAGAAGGAGCTTTCACCAAACTAACCCAAAAATAAGGTAGAGCCATACTTCGGAAGACTAAGAGAAAAAGCTTGATGCGTAGGAGTAGAAGATTGGTGGGAATTCCAGTTGAATAGCAGGCACTTCCTTCCCTCTTCAAACGCAAGAAGTTCCAGTGCAACCCGTCCCCACATTGGTTCATCCGTGATCAACAAGGAAAAGTAAGTACTCTCTCCTAGATGTAGCTCAAAAAAATTAAAAAAAAAAATTCCGTTGCACTTTTCTCTGATTTTTTCCCGTGATCTTTCACATATCATTGCAACCAAGTGTGAAATATCACTGAATGAATATTTTGTCTCTCATTCAATCTAGCCCTAGGGTTTTGTCTTGAGATTTCACTGATATGAAGCCTTGGTACATAGGACAACGACATTTGTTAAAACAACTTAAAATTAATAGATTGGGTTATTAAAAAAGAATGGAAGCACTTAGCATAACTAATAGATAAACTTACTCTCGATTTGGTTTCAGCTTTTCACAGTTTGCAAGCACCAACTGATGTGCTTGATCAAGGTTACATGGTCAAGTACTACACTGCTTTATTCCCAATTGACTTGCCTATTTCCCAACCATCATTACTATACCTTGCAGTCCTATTTTCTTTACTCCCAACCTCATTCAAGTACTAGAGATGAATGCCATGAACTCTTTCGTAAATACCCACTTGTAATAGAACCTTCCAAATGAGCATGATTACGTACATAAAAAAAAATTAAAAATTTTGGGATATTCCTTAAGTAATAAAATAAACAATGTATAATAGTGTATCAAGGTAGATTACAATACTACATTTCAATGGGAAACATCCATCTACACTATACTAGCTCGGCAAGAAGAACATCTTCATCCAAGTGTATTAGAAGATGTTCCATGATATCGAAAAAGCCTGGTACAAATGTCTTTTCTAGAAGAGACAAAGTTACTGTAAAGCAGTTTTGGAGCATATCAAGACTGTATTCCATTTTAATCTTTGAACATAGAAATTTAAAACATGTAGTGATTTCAATCAAAACTTGGACAACATTTTTTGGTAGTGTCGTCTGTATTGCCAAAGGCATAAGTTGCTTAAGCAAAATGCAGCAATCATGGGATTTCAAACCCCTAATATCCTCCATTTCAAGTTCACTTGGAGTGTAATGTTTGAACTATAACCATCCAACACTCTTAATTCCTTTAACACTTTCAAAAACCTATCAATCTCAATCTCGCTCATTATATAAGAAGCTGGGAGCAAGGAGTAACTAGATTCGGAAGGCTTTAATATAGGATGAGAGGAGGTTTTAGTATTTATAACCTCTAAGTCCTAGTGTGCTTTCAGGGTATATTTTGTTCTATTACTGTCTCATAGGATTGTATATAGCAAATTGTCACAAAAATATTTTCTATGTGCATTACATCAAGATTGTGCCAAACCAAATTTGAATCCCAGTATGACAACTCCCAAAAAGTACTTCTCTTCTTCCAATTGAATCTATTTATCCCAGATTTTTTTCCAAAATTAGCCCTGCTCCAATTTTTTGACATCTTCCCTCCTATATTCAGTGAGACACCATCAAGCTGCTATAAAATTTGTGCCCCGTCAAATCTTGTTGGTGTGGCACGAATTTCTGCACCACTATAAAAGGAAACCATATCATTACACAATTAGTGGTAGGCTACAAGAAGCGTCGATTGTACAAAAAGTAAAATTTTCCACTGAGACAAATGATAGCTCAAACATTTCACTTTACAAACTGGACAAACTTTATCATTATGGACACTATACCCAAATAAATTACCATATGTAGGAAAATCATTTATAGTCCACATGAGTGCCACATGCAAATGAAACATTTCTTTTGCCACTAAATCAAACACCATTATACCCCCATGCTATAATTTGGTCAACTCCTCAATCAGTGGTTGCAAATAAATATAAATTCTGTTACTGGGAGACTTAGGACCATCTATGAGTGTTGATAGCATAAAAAATGGTTATTTCATGCAAAGCTATGGTGCTAAGTTGGAATTCACAAGAACAACAGGCCAAGTGCAATGAGGAATATGCATATTTGAGAAAGGACTAAAACCATTTCCTAATAAACCACGTCTGACATTTCTACAATCACCAAAAAATTGAGGATTCAACTGTCAAACTTTTTCCAAGCACGTGAATCAGCTGGGAGTCTATATACACCATCTTTCACCCATTCCTTCCTATGCCACCTAAGTAGTGAGACTATTTTGGACGACATGAACAAATACTTTAATCGAGGCTTTAATGGAAAGTACCTAACCATTTTCCATGGTATTTTCCTACCAGGTTTTGTGTACCTAGGAGCCTTACACACATCACACTCACTTAGCCCTACATTATCCCCTTTATACAACAAGTAATTGTTTTGATAAGCATCCCAAGTTATGTATTCCATTCCCAACATATTAGTTATCTTGGTTGCCTCATAATAGTTTTTAGGTATTTTCACACCAACATCAAGAAAAGTCTCATTTAATAGCTCAAGCAACATATCACAAGATTTATTAGACCACCTATATAGAACTTTTATGTATAACAAACACATGAGGAATAAAAGGGGGGAAAATTTACAATTGGGATACAAATCAACATTGGAAGCTTCTAATATCCTAAGAATCTTTGTTTACATCTTCTAATGTCTCACTAGAATTATTTGTCTTATTAAATCCTGTTGCATCATTGACCATGCCAACTATGTCATCTATATTCAAAACCTCTACATGAGAAGGAATGTGTGTATCTTTATGTATTGAAACATATTCTTCCCCATGACAATCCCAGTTCTTATACTGCTTGAGGAAGCCCCACATCCTACAATGTTACTTTGTTTCTATCAGGTTCACATAATATCGGTTTTGGTACCGATTACAAGGACAATGTATTTTTATTTCACTAGGTTTATCTTTACATGCAAACTTAAGAAATATTTTCAATCTATAATCATATTCCTTATATATATATATAGATAATCAAATAAATTGATCCATGACCCCTGATTGAAGTAATACACATAGAAAAAAAATGCCACTTATTACTATAAAACAGACACATTAAAGAAGTATACTAGTCACGCATAATCAATTATATTAAAAACTCATATGCTTCATCTAAAATGTGTGTTATCTACATTAAAGAAGAATGTTGAACTAGTAATAAAAATCCCTAAAAAACCCAGTATAAAAAAAAGAGCATGACAGGGTATCAAATAGCTTTGTCCATATCCAATTTAATTGATATGGCTAGTGAGAAAATCACATGAACAGTTTCTATATGGTTGATAATATAATGTTGACCATCCTACATCATTACATTATTAGAGGATTATGGAAAGGAACAATTCATGCACATAGTAGTATCACATTTTATGAATATGCAGTGACAAAATTTAAAGTTAGCAATAGGTCAAAAAATCACAGTGATGGGGCCTAAATTCACCTATATTTTCCTAGTTATTTAAGGATATTTTGTGATACTTTTGATGTAATAACTAGCCATATTCCTTCCTATTTGATATTTTATCTTTGGAAGGGATTTTTGATGATTTTATGTAGAATTGGACGAAAAATGAAGTAAAACCATCGGCTGCACAGAACACAGCCGGCACCCACCGTGCAGAGCACAACCGGCGCCGGCCCTTCACTGGGAAAACGGAGCTAGCACAGAGGTCCAGCTGGCGCCGATCATGCACTGACTTAAGGTGATGCGTTTTCTTTTCCAAGAAGATTTTGGCAATTCCAATTGGATTCTTTTGGGAACTCTTTCAACCATGGAAAATGAATCTTGTAGATAGTTTTTGGCAATTAGAACTTCTATAAATACAAGAGAATAACATTGTACAAAGTAGTTTTTAATTCTTCAATGTAATATCTTTATACAACTCCTAGAGAAACACCAAGATTTAGGAGGATCAAGAAGAATTCTTGGAGAAAAAGAGGACGTTACTCAAGAAGCTTTCAAGGAAGAAGAAAAATGCTTACTTATCTATGAGTGGTTTCATTTTCTCTTCTTTGTAATTTATTGAAAATTTAAAATTAATATTTTAATTATCTTTAGAGGATATTTTTTTGGATTCATTATTTTGAATTTATTTTAGTTCTTTAATCAATTGATTATTGTTCTTAGTATTTGATTACTTGTTTTTATTAAGGAATTGATTAATTGATTCATCTTGTCAACTTGCTTGCAAAAGAGGTTGATAGTGGTTTTAATTTAATTAATTTCATATTTATTATCTCTTAACTTACTTGCAAAATAGGTTAATTGTTAAGAACTTGGGTAATCAAAGATTAGTTTATGATTACTAGAATATAGATTCATGGTTAGTTTCATGCTTTAAATCATCTAGAACATAAGGATTTATATAATGATTGATTTTAAAGCATCTTTTGGGAAAATTGGTTGAGACATAATATGTTCATTGATTTAACTAGAAGATAGTGATTTCATGAATTGTAAATGAAGTAGGTTTATTTTAATCTTTCATGATGCCAAGATAATAATTAATTGAGAGAATAGCTAGTCAATCATGATTGTGTATTCAAGGATTTTTATCTATTTACATGTCTTTTCTCCTTATTCTCACTCCTTGATTATCTTGTGACTTTTCTTGTGTGACTTGACCTTTACTTTAGTATATGAGTTTAGTAGGTTATTTACCTATATTTCTCTATTATTTTGCTTAAACAATAAAGATTTGGGTAAAGTAAAGTGGGAGCCTAAATTCTTGTGGATTCGATAGTTGCTATTCCCTGTACTATATGATGGGTATACTTGCCCGTATGTATGATTTTAGTGGTTAGCATTTTAATTACAGCTTGATTGATTATGGACTTTATTGGTAATATTTTTTACATTAAAAAACACGCATAACACAATATGTAAATCAATAGAACAGATATTCAATAAAGTGAATGTGACAGAAACGCATCAATTCCACAAAAATTGACTTCTATATTTCCCCAAAATATATGTTCTCAGGTGATCAGCATTCAACTCTTAGTACACCATAGTAAGGAAAAAAATTATCCAAATTCCAACAGTAGATTAGATGCTCATTGAAATTAAGAAAGCTACTAATACAAAGTACAATTTATTAAGTAGAAATAATATTTTATTTCATTCCAAATTCTCAGCTTATGTTTCTGTCTAGATTTAATAAAGAAGAGAGGGAAAAAGAATGAAAATCCAAATGAAGACATCAGAAAAATCCCCAAATTAATTGGAACCATAAGCACTTTGTAGTATGACAGACATACTATTTCGAGGCTAGTATATACCTAAATTTTTATTATTTGCCACACTACGAGGTTAGAACTCATTTATTTTGTTATAGAGAATGCCTCTCTTCCATAGATGGGGATTTCTAGCCCTAACGAGAATTTTCGTACGAGGAAAAAACCTCATTTAATTACTATGTAAAGTAGTTCTTTTAATCTCGTAGGCAAGAGAATAAAAACAAGACTGAACAACCCTTGCCAAAAGTTTGAAGCTTAGATAAATTACATGAAGTTTGAAGCTTTTGACCACCTGACTCTTGTTCACTGTTGCCAGCTCGTTCCCTTCACTTGATTATCACCAGATTTTCTGTGCTGCATTGGGAAAGGGGGGATATTTCTTTGTAGCAAATTAAAGAAAGACAAAATTGAGGATTTGTGGTGGTAGGGTTCCAATGTAGGTGGTGGAAGGTCAAGTTGTAAACAAGAGAAAGGTACCGATGAAAGTGAAGATTTTGGTTGCAGAAGAGACATTCGGAGTGGGTACTATTGAAGGGAGACTATCAACCAGAGTGCATAAATGTAAAGATTACACTTTTTTTCCTCCTAAGTTGATTTTTCCCTCTCAATTCTTTTTTTTTTTTTTTTGGTGCTCAAATTTCCCTACCAAAACCGTCTGCATAAGTGTAAATTTTTTTTATTTACTTTCTAGATCTATTATATTATCTTCCAAGTAAATATTAATTAATTATTTTTAGGTACATGTGCTTATATAAATATATAAAACTTACTCTCTAAATCTATTAGATTTATTCCGACTAAATATTATTAATCATTTTTAGGTATATATATTAATATGAATATAGTATGTTATATTTATTCATTGCTAATTAATTAAAAATAAAAAAATCAAATATATATATATATATATATATATATATATATATATACCTTATATGGCAAGTAGAAGGCAAAAAAAAAACTAATATGACAGTCTTCATATTCTATACATATTATTATAAATATATTCATTCATATATATAAAGTATATTCATAGCTAACTACATTGTGCGTTATATATGAAGCATATATTCTAGATAACATATTAATGATCTAACTATTCGATCTAATAAAGACAAAAAATATATACATGAAAACCAAATATGAAGGCAATCAGATGTAGTTCGATTGCTTATCATATAACTTTTACACTATTATTATTCTTATAACTATAAGAACTAAAAACCTAATCAATGTTTATAATTCTGACTCACAAATTCAAAATCCAACAGTTAGATTTAACAAATAAGTTGAATACGCTATGTATACCAATATGTGGGCAAAAAATAGAAATAAATTAGAATGTTAAGGTGGAATAAATTTACTATGAACCTTAATTATAATATCAAATTAACTACCAAACCTAATACTTATATGCATATATGTACAACAAAATATTTTGTCTTTGGCGAGAAATTTTTCCTAGTCAAAGAGTATTTAAAATTTTTAAAAAATAAAATTGAAATATTTTCTTTCTAATGCCAAAGAATTTTGTTGCCGTTGACCATTTTTGGCAATAAAATATATTTGCATTGACGAGGAAAAAATTCCTTTCCAAAGAGCATCAATGGCGATGAAAATATTTTTGTGTTGGAAACAAAAATAATTTTCACCATGGAATTTAATTTATTACATAAAATTATAGTTTTGGTGATGAAATTTTAGCAACAAAACTTTTTGTCGCAAATAATCATCATTGGCGACAAAATTACTTGGTTTTAGCGAGAATGTATTTCCTCACTAAAACTAATGGATTTAGTGGGGAAACAATATTCTTCGCTAAAATGGACCTTTTGGTGACAAAACTCAAAGTTTCGTCACTCAGAAGCAGGGCACTTCAGTGAGAAAGCCTTGGGGAAGATTTTTCCTCACTAAAAGGCCTTTAGCTAGGAAACTTTGGCCTTTAGCGAGGAAATTATTTTGTTACTAAACACCCTTTTTGTTATAGTATGTTCGACGCATAAAAGCCTCTGCAAATAAAAGAGAAAAAATAACATTTCCCAAATACGACAGTTCCTAGACCGTCGTATATAAGCTGTTCTTTTGTTGCAGCTACAAAACTACCATAATTGAACCATTCATATATATTGAATATTTACAACGGTTCAAAACTGCCGTAAATATCTAAACAATCGTCGCATACATCACACTTTATACGATGGTCTTTAAACTACCGTATATAATATCTAAAACGACATTTTTCTGGGATCTATCATGTATAGTGTTTTTTTATGACAAACTACCTTATTTAACTGGTTATAAATGATGGCCTGTCACAAATATTACACTAATTATGATGGTCTTGTTTAGCATTGTATTTAGTTGTTAAATGCGACGGCTTGTTGTTTATAATAGGTATTAGCAATGGCTATCGCACCACCGCAAAAAAAAAAAAAAAGTGTCGTATATAGAGGCTTTTTTTTGTAGTGTGACTCACAAGTCATTTGTGATTGTTCTACTCTTGTCCTTGTTTTTTGTCCTTGTGGTAACGTCGACCGTGACGGCATAGGTAGTGGCAGGAAATGGTGCTAGGGCTATCTGCAGCTCCTGTCTGAGCCCTTTGACAAACTGTCAAGTCCTATTGTGCTTTGTGTCCCCTAGTCATTTGTAATATTTTGAAAGCATATTGAGCAACTAACTCATTTTTGCATTTCTCTACAATCCACTACGAAATGTACACTACCCAAAATACCTCAACAAATCTTCTCCAAGTCCAGTCTTGACCTGTTCTCTCCTAGTCTTCCTGAATTCATTACCACCAATCATGTGCAGGCCCCACAATCTAAAGGCCACAAACCTCAGCATTCTTTGTTCCGTATACTGAACGGTGAAGAAGATATCCTCTATTTGTTCTATCCGTTGTTCTGCCTTCTAATCATGTTCTACTTCTCCAAGGAATGGGTGCTTGGAATTTCAAGAACCGCTCCAATGCCTCATCTTCTCCAAGAGATGTCCTTCGTTTTGACAGTATGTGTAAAAACTCCGTTATTTTGTTGAATGTTTGTCCTATCGAGACTTCTTCCGGTCCTTCAGACCTTGTTCCCTGCCATTAGTTTCCTTCTACTTCTTTTTTGGGCACAGGAGGTAGTGTAGCTTCGTATACAGATACAGTCGGCCCTGCCGCGTGCTTTCCCTTTCCATGGTTCATTATTCCACGTTTCGGCACCGTTAGCTCTACTGTACGTGCTCTTCTACCGTAAGTTGTCACTCCACATCTTGGTGCCATCTTCACGTTAGAGGCACAAAGGACTTATCAGAAGAGTTATATAAAGTCTAGGTAGGTATCTTACCCCAGGCAATGGAATGTTAAAGTAAATGCATGAGATATTAACCAATATGCAGTAAGAGATACAGTAAGCATATTTAATCATGCATGAGCTCATACATAGCATGCTTTTGCCAAGAAAGAATTGAATTTTTAAGTTGTACTTATTGAAATAAATTATACTAAGGTAATCAAATAAAGAAATTAAGATAGTTCATATGCTGGACTTATTGAAATGTAATTAAAGGAGGACTGCTATGGGTCCTTGCTGTCCTAGCACTCCGGGTGATCTCCTTTAGGTCACTGATTATCCGACTCCTCATCATGAGGTTCATACAGCCAACCCCCAGTGTTTTTCGAGAGGTCCATACCCTTCCCATCTACAAATCTCAAAAACTCACCCTCCTACTAGGTCTATCGGGAATTTCCCTACTCACATCAAAACATTTCGAACTCTCCCCTACTATGTGTTTCTTTTTGAGGTCAGGCTATCTGGCCCACTCAATGCGTCTAGCCATGTACTCCTCCTAGTCGCTCTTGGTTTGCTCATAATCTAGCTTTCCCTGGTTGTCACTATCAGCTGTCAAGTCAACCTCCTACTCATGTTGGGCTGGTACATGCTCTATTACTTCTACCTCCTAATTATCACTCTTCGGCTCGGGTATGTCTGGGTCAGACTTCGACTCAAAAGGAGGAGAGGGATTGCGTAGAGGTGGTGGTGCATAAAGTGCACACATAAGAGGCCATGATCTCGCTACTGGCACGTATCTTCTAACCATTCTCTGCACAACTGTCAGTACCAGATCAAAAAAGCTTAAAATAATAAATCCTTATAGACGAAAGGTGAAGTCTAAACCTAAGCTCTGATACCACTTGTAACACCCCACTACTATGTGACCCAAAGAGGGTTGCAGATGTTGTCCTGTCCTTAGGACCAAAGGTCTTTATAACTAGGTGAAAGAGTTAAAAAGAATCAAAACTTAAAAATTCATTACAACCCAACAATACTTATACATAGTCTAGGGATCAAAACCAACAAAAGAAATTTACAAATTCCCAAAGGACGTTCATATATCTTAAACATATAATCCTTGCCTTGGATCCTAATAAATTTCCTCCTTGTTGAGACTAGTACCTCCTGAAATATGACAAAGAAACGTGCACTACAAGAAGAGTGACCTTTAGTGACAACATAACATTGTCACAAAATACAGAAATGTTGTCACTAAAGACATTTAGTGACAAAAAAATTATCGTCACTTTAATGTCACTAAATTTATGTCTCTAAAGGTATAGAGTGACAACAACTTATTCTTGTCACTAAATGTTGACTTTTAGTGACAATATTCCAGTTGTTACAATGTAATCAACTATTAGTGACAACATTTCTCGTCACTAATTTGTTTCAAAGATCATCACTTTTACCAATATATTGTCACTAATTGGTCACTCATTAGTGACAACAAACGGCTTGTCACTAATTGGCCATTTATTAGTGACAATATACGCCTTGTCACTACAGGAAAAAACCTCATTAGTGATAACAAAAAGTTGTCAATAAATATCAAATTGTTATCACTAATCCCATTTAGTGAAAACAATAATGTTGTCACAATATTGCCACTAAATCACTATAGCTAAAGAGGGTGGGTGACAACAACTGAATCTTGTCACTAAAGGCGAGTTTTCAATGACAAGAAATTGTTGTCACTAATGCCTCTAGATAATAGTGACAACAAAAGTTATCACTATTTTGCTATGGCTATTGTCACTATTTCTCTTGGCTTGTCACTAACATGGCATAATAAGTGACAATTTTCTCCAAATTCTAGTGACAACTTTATTTGTTGTCACTACTATTCAAAAATAGTAACGACTTTTGTTGTCCAAGTTCATTTAGTGACAACTTTTATTTGTCATCACTGTTAAACTCTAAATAGCGACAACTTTTGTTGTCATAATTTATTTTAATATAGTGACAACTTTAATTTGTTGTCACAATTGTATTATAAATAGTGACAACTTTTATTATCATGACTAAAACTAATTTAATAACAACTTTAGTTTGTTGTCACATTGCTATATACATAATGACAATTATCATCATTAATCAAATCATTTTTAGTGACAACTTCATTTCCTTGCCCATGTTGTGTTATATATAATCACCTTGGTAGGCATACAATAAGCTAGTAAAAAAGCCTGAAATAAATTAGAACTCACAATTTACCAAATATCCAAACTAACATAATCCTTTATAATACATAGGTTAATACAACTATTTATGAATACATCCATAATGTGATCAATCCAAAAACTATTTACAAATGGCGCAATTCATTTAGTATACTAACAATGATTACTTCCAAAATATAACTCCCTAATTGTGCAAAATGCTAGCTTGAATTTTCAACCTTGTTGAGGAGCTTATCAAAAACTCTGCATTATTAACAATTCAAAAGAAACATTTGAACATGATTAGTGTGAAAGAACAAGCATCAATGGCAACAAAATAGAAGCAGAGGAAAAACAATACTAACTATAAGTACATTAACTTGCCGTTACCATGTTTCATGTTTCCTTCTTGTCTTCGATTGCATTATAGCCTCATGCTACCTTGTTCAATTCCTCAATCAAGTGATAGGTATTGATTTTTATATCAACTCTTAATGTTTGGATTAAATTAGTTCCATTTTCTCATGTACCTTAGATAATTGTTCCATTTAATACTCCAATAGGCTAGTTTCAATACTTCTTGTTATTTTCAATTCCTTAGTACCACATATACTACGAAAATGATTAACTTATTTACCTATAAACTACTCTTAGCATTTTTTCTTGGAGAATCTCTCAAATACTTCATCAATAAATTATCTAATTCTTTGATCAAATTTTGAAAGAAGAAGCTTCCAATTTCACAACATTGCCACAAGCTTTGCAAAGCTACAATCCAGTTTTCACACACAATTTTCCATAAGAAACTGATCAAGCACTTCACAAAAAAAAAAAAACTATCCTATAATTATTTGTTGTTTAGAACTCAGAGATTTTAAGCCTTTGTGTTCATTATTTTAAAACTGTCAAGCACGCATCAAATTGTGTCAACCAATTTTCGAAATAATTATCTCCTAGAATGCAAACTTTATTTCAACAAGAATTAGGTCCAATCATATCTACTCAATTCGGACTATGTATTTGTATTGAATTTGATCAAGACAACATATATTATGGTTGAAAATTTATGAATATCAATTATCATTTTGTCATTTGATAGTGTGTCGAGCAATCATAATTCATTAGCATTTCACTCAATTCTTCAGTTCAATCAACAAGAGCTCATCAAAACCCATCATAGATGCCTTCAACATATTTTTTACTAGTATTTCCAACCACTATTTATCAACATATACAAATCATATAAACTTACAAAGCATAAATGGACGAACTACTCAATTTTCTACCAACTGAAGAATAATGAGTTATAACTTCATTTTTTCATATCAAAACTCATTCAAAACAAGTGTGAATCACTTCTAAAATGTATTTCTAAGGAGAACAAAACTTCTTTGTACAGGATAAACATGATTCATTCAAGAAACTCACAAAACAAAGTTATGAAAATGGAATTTCACATGGTAAAACACACCAGCAACTGTAAATTAATTGTAGAATGCTCAATGCATAAAGTTCCAAGAAATTCTATTAAGGAATAAAAACATACTCTTGTACACTTCATGCCAAAATAGTGATATGCTCCGTCTTTGTTCCAATTATCTAAAAATAGAAAAAGAAAAAACAAAGTAAGAAATATTAACTAGTAATTCAATAAATTTTGCAAAATGTACTTCAATTTTTAAAAAAGTGTAATGGGAAACCTTCAACTTACATTAAAATGATGCTAAACTACTCTTTAGTTCTTCTCATCTGTGCTAATATAGTTTTCAAAAGATCATTTGTCTTTTGTTGCTCTTCTTGCAAAAGTTTGATCTCTTTCTTCATTTCAGCAACTTGTTGCTCTACTTCTGCTCTCTTATGCTTATCCTCTTCTATCTTTGAAATATGTTGGTCCTCATAGAATGATCTTAGCAACTTCTTACTTGCTCCTCTACCATATATGTACCCTGGTAAGTGGCCAATAGTTTCCTCGCAAAATTTCAACCGAGCTCATTCAAGTTGTGAGGTGCTCTTTTTCTTTTCTCCTAAACAATAAGATTACCGAATTGTTAAATAAAGTTATAGATCCTAAATAGTAATATTATTAGACATTCTCCATATCTTTTGCTTTCTTATTCACAAAGGCTTTCTTTTTCTTGGAGAACTGAGCGAGCTCATAGATCTCAATATCATCAAGATCATTTCCCTCCTTCCTTTGCTAAAAAATCAGAAGATAAATAATTATTTTCCTCTTCTTTGGATAGTGATTTATGGTATATAAATGCTGAATAAAGTTAGTTTTCACCTTTTCATCGTGCAAAGGTGCAATAGACCTTGTCCCAATTGTATGTGGTATAACTAACTTAACACAATTTTCAGCGTTTCTCTTGCTAATTTTCTATTACAAAATAGAAAAATGCATGAAGGTAGCGCATTCAATAACTATATTGAATATTTATCTATCTACTAATCTAAGAATATACCTGGAACTCTTCAAAAACCACTGTGACTACTTAAGCTTTATATGAGATGGGATACACTAGGGCTTAGACCAAGCAAATGTCCCGAAATAGAAATGCATCAAGGGTATAGTGGAATGCTTTTGATGATGCAAATATTCAAGTGGCATATTCTTAATCAATCAAATAAATACACCACAAAATAATTTTCACCGCACATACCTAAAGAGAGGTTTGAGAGTATGAAGTATTTCATATTCCTTTTAGGCATAAAACCATACAATGTGAACTCCAACTTCCTCTTGTCAAATCATCAATGGTTTTTGTGCACAATAAGTGAATTTCAATATGCTTATGTTACTAAAACAGTTAAAAAGGAAACAAAACACTCAACATGCTGAAATTATCATTCTAAACATCTCTTTGGAGTCTCTACAACAAGAAGAAATATTATGCATCAATATTTTGAGCAGGAATTGTAAAGGATTTGGTATGCCTCTACAACTCTTTCTTTTGCTTTTATATTTTTCCATTTTTAGTATGAGATTTTGTAGGCAGAAGATATTGTCAACTAAGAGAATGCTTCATAAAAATTAAACTTTTAATAAATGTATTTAATCATCAAACCAAGTTTAATCTACAAATAAACATGAAAAAAGTACTGGTTATTGAGATCACAAAATTGATATCATCTCTCATATTTATCAATTTTTCATCCCACATGCGCAACATAACTCTTAAGGTCTTCTGATGATTGTGGAATATTCTCCAATAAATCCATGACCATGTCAACCCGAAAGTATACAATTTCTGAAAAGATATATCCAACTTTGAATTAGAAAAAAGAGTGTCAAGCAGCTTAGATCACAATTGACCAAATATAGTTTAGCCTTTCACTATGTATTTAGTATTATTTTCCTATATCTGAGAGAAACCTTCTTGATAAAATCACAACTTGCGTGTGCCCATTATCAAAAGGCTAAACAGATAGACATCAATGGATAAAAATGACAACAGATAGACATCAAAGAAGATCCTTTGGTAGAAAATTCTTTGCCTCGATTTGTACAAGGTAATCACCAACCCCTAAACCTTGGATGAAGTAGACAAACAAGAATACAAAAACAAGGCTGATAGAGCACATATAGATTAGGCTGAAATATGGAAGATGTTCATTATTAGATCTCCAGATGGTATGTAATATTAACTGGGCAGTGAAGATCACCTTTAACTAGGAGATCAATGAGTACATGAAATTTGCAAGTCTTGCATGGATACAAGTTGTAACTCAGACAAAAATTCTTAAGCTCTTTCTTTGGAAACTTGTAATATAAATTGCCAGCCTTTCAAGTATTCATCCCTATTCACCCGAAGAATGATCATCTTAGAACAACTGTGTATAAAGAAAATCTAATACAATATTTCTCCTAAAATGTAAGCAGTAAACAAAAATTTTATTTTACCTATAACTTTCAAAAGCCCCAATTTTCTAATTGAAACAAACTACAATTGGTTTGTAGCCACTTCAAATTCCACCAAAATTTCACTCCATTATCATCAAGGTGTTTTCTATCGTCTACTATGTGCCTTCTACAACCTCCTTCTTCCTTGTAATCTACTATCAAACTTTAAAGATGTGGGTCTTACCAGTTTTAGGGTTTAACAACCGAAACAATGGTAAAAGAAATGTCAAAGTGCTAAACACAATTAAGCTTTTGCTAAAGGATAATAAGCTAAGACCAAACTTTGCAGCCAAAAAGTATCCACGTGGAAATAATTCATGGGTTAGAGATTGCTTCAATATGCCTCTTCTTGTTTTGGTAGAGAGCCTCGTTTGTTGGCAAAAGACAGAGAGAGAGAGAGAGAGAGAGAGAGAGAGAGAGAGAGAGAGAGATAACTTTCCACAAATTTACGAAGTCTTGAAGCTTTCCTTTTTAAATAAGAGGGAACTGAATGCAACTAAGAATTTCAAAAAGTTTTTGACACTTTTCTTGCAGCCATTGATTTTCCCTCTTGTCCAAAAAATTTCAGTGAATCTTGCCTACTCTTTTCCCTCAGCTTTTGGCCTTGTTTTCCCGATAAGTACTACCACTGTTCACGTCTTGCTCTGTTATTTTTTTTTTTTTTTTTTTTGGTTTTCTCCTCTTTTTTTATCAATGAAATAGATTAAATTTTAAAAAGTCTTATAGTATAAAATTCACCATATTACTATTATATATTTATGTAAATTAGTTTTTTTTTTTGGGGGGGGGGGGGGGATTAGGTATAAACCCCTATACATATAACCTTAATAAATGGGTCTCGAGCCCTCTGCTCCAACCACAAATCTCTTGAAAATTTCCTTTCAGATCATGTTATAAAAAAATGGAGTTGAGTCATAAATTTTAAGTATTCTAACTCACTCTTAACATTATTTTAATTATATATTTATGACTATTTTTCTAATCTTTGTATTAAACTTGAAATCTATTGTATACACACATGATAATGGAAATAAATATACATATAATTGAGTTGAGATCAATGATACGGAGATAGGCCTTGACTATGAGTTCCAGTTCGTTTAAAGCCATAATTTAAGGCAAATTGATTTACTACAAAATTTGAACCTTGAACTTGGTTAGAAATTTGATTATTATAATGAGTTCGAATGCTTAAATTCAAGCCTAAACTCAAACATCAAAGGGCTCAAATGCAAGTTCAAGTTTATAAATAAGCACACAATATATACAAATATGGTTTTTTTTATTTACTCTATTCCTAACTTTTGAAATAATAACAAATTAAAGAATACAATATTAAATATAAAATTTTATGTTAAAGTATATGATTGTACCTAAATAACAACAAGGTTTTTTGAACGAAAATACTATATATTTTTTTGAACATATTTTATTCATGAAATGAAATTGAAAAATTTTATATACTATATATACACTTACACATATTGTACAGGTAGCATATACACGACCAAAGTTTTGAACACACACACACACACACACATATATATATACCAAAGGTGCTAAAAGGTAGTTTATTACTAAAAATATAATTTTTTATAACTTATTATATTAGATTAAATTACTTTCAAATGGAAACCAAAAAAAAAAAAAATCATCTCTTTAAATATATTCTATTTATGAAATAAAATTCAACAAATTTATATACCATATATATATATACATGTATACTAGATACATGTTTTTTGTTTCCTATATATGTATATATTCTATATGCAATATATATAGTAATTTTATATACTATATATACACTTAAACATATTTTTGTTTTTTGTGTATATATATAAATGATATATATGTACATATATACTAGTATATGTATCACATTTGTTATATATATACTAATATACTATGTAAGCATATTTACACATAGATATAGAATATTTATACACAACACACATAGACGTGTATATATATATTATTTACTTATTTATTTATTTATTTATGTACCTCCATTTTCTATATAACTATATCTATATTTATCAATACATATCTTTTAAAACCCTACTACCTACGAACCTTATTAGGGCTGGAATGTCACTCCATCCACAGGACAATGGGTCTTTATAATTAGGACTCACAAAAGCAATGAAAAAAATAGCTCAAAATTAAACTTATTACAACTCAAGCATAGGTCTTTGTAAATGCCTTAGGTTTTCGATCCTTTTGTAGACATTTGTTGGATTGCATGCCAAAATATAACTGATTATCTTCAAATTTGGTCATAACACTTTTTCTTGCAATTTAAAACAAATCTAACGGTCAAATCATTAATTTAAACTGTTTGTCTTTGTAAATGCCTTAGGTTTTCGGTCTTTTTTGTAGACATTTGTTGGATTACATGCCAAAATATATCCGATTATTTTTAAATTTGGTCATAACACTTTTCATTGCAATTTAAACAAATCTAACGGTCGGATTATTAATTGAAAGTGCATATCTTTGTAAATACATTAGGTTTTCGGTATTTTTGTAGATATTTTGCAGGACTACATGTAAAAGTATACCCGATTATCTTTAAATTTTGTCATAACACTTTCTCTAGCAATTTAAAGAAATCTAACGGTCGGATCATTAATTTAAACTGCCTGTCTTTGTAAATGCCTTAGGTTTTCGATTTTTTGTAGACATTTGTTAGATTGCATGCCAAAATATAACCAATTATCTTCAAATTTGGTCATAACACTTTTTCTTGCAATTTAAACAAATCTAATGGTCAGATCATTAATTTAAACTGCCTGTATTTGTAAATGCTTTAGGTTTTCGATTTTTTTTATAGACATTTGTTGGATTGCATGACAAAATATATCCGATTATCTTCAAATTTGATCATAACACTTTTCTTAGCAATTTCAACAAATCTAGTGGTCGGATCATTAATTTGAAGTGCCTATCTTTGTAAATGCCTTAAATTTTCAGATTTTTGTAGAGATTTAACTGGATTGCGTACCAAAATATATAAAATTATCTTTAAATATGGTTATAACAATTTTCTTAATAGTTTCAACAAATCTAACGGTTGGATCATTAATTTGCAGTGCCTATCTTTGTATATACTTAAGTTTTTGGTATTTTTTATAGATATTTTGTAGGACTACGTGTAAAAATATACCCAATTATCTTTAAATTTTGTTACAACACTTTTCTTAATAGTTTCAACAAATCTAACGGTTGGATCATTAATTTGCAGTGCCTATCTTTGTATATACTTAAGTTTTTGGTTTTTTTTGTAGATATTTTGTAGGACTACGTGTAAAAATATACCCAATTATCTTTAAATTTTGTTACAACACATTTTATAGAAATTTAAACAAATCTAACGGTTAGATCATTAATTGAAATTGCCTATCTTTGAAAATGCCTTAGATTTTTGGTTTTTTTTAGACATTTGTTAGATTGCATGCCAAAATAAATCCGATTATCTTCAAATTTGGTCATAACACTTTTCTTAGAAATTTAAAGAAATCTAACAGTTGGATCATTAATTTTCAGTGCCTATCTTTGTAAATGCCTTAGGTTTTCGGTATTTTTGTAGATATTTTGTAGGACTACGTGTAAAAGTATACCCGATTATTTTTAAATTTTGTCATAACATTTTTTCTAGTAATTTAAACAAATCTAACGGTCGGATCATTAATTTAAAGTGCCTATCTTTGTAAATGCCTTAGGTTTTCAGATTTTTTGGTAGACATTTGTTGGACTGCATGCCAAAATATATCCGATTATCTTCAAATTTGGTTATAACACTTTTTCTTGTAATTTAAACAAATCTAACGGTCAGATCATTAATTTAAACTACCTGCCTTTGTAAATGCCTTAGATTTTAGGTTTTTTTATAGATATTTGTTGGATTGCATGTCAAAATATATCCGATTATCTTCAAATTTGGTCATAACACTTTTCTTAGTAATTTCAACAAATCTAGGGATTGGATCATTAATTTGAAGTGCCTATCTTTTTAAATGCCTTAGATTTTCATATTTTTGTAGAGATTTAACTGGATTGCGTGCCAAAATATATCAAATTACCTTTAAATTTGGTTATAACACTTTTCTTAATAATTTTAACAAATCTAACGGTCGGATGGTTAACTTACAGTGCCTATCTTTGTAAATACCTTAAGTTTTTGGTATTTTTTTAGATTTTTTGTAGGAATATGTGTAAAAGTATACCCGATTATATTTAAATTTATCATAACACTTTTTCTAGGAATTTGAACAAATCTAACGGTCGATCATTAATTTGCAGTGCCTATCTTTGTAAATGCTTTAGGTTTTCGGTCTTTTTGTAGACATTTGTTGGATTGCAAGCCAAAATATATCCAATTATCTTCAAATTTGGTCATAACACTTTTCTTAGCAATTTTAACAAATTTAACGGTTGGATCATTAATTTGAAGTGCTTATCTTTGTTAATGCTTTAGGTTTTCAGATTTTTGTAGAGATTTAACCGGATTGCGTACCAAAATATATCTGATTACCTTTAAATTTGTTTATAATATTTTTCTTAACAATTTTAAAAAATCTAACAGTTAGATCATTAATTTTCAATGCCTATCTTTGTAAATACCTTAGGTTTTCAGTATTTTTGTAGATATTTTTTGTAGGATACATGCAAAAGTATACCCGATTATCTTTAAATTTTATCATAACACTTTTAATATCAATTTAAACAAATCTAACAGTTGGATCATTAATTGAAAATGCCTATCTTTGTAATGTCTTAGGTTTTCGGTCTTTTTGTAGACATTTGTTAAATTGCATGCCAAAATATATCCGATTATTTTCAAATTTGTTCATAACACTTTTTTTTTTAGCAATTTCAACAAATCTAACGGTTGGATCATTAATTTGAAGTGCCTATCGTTGTAAATGCCTTATTTTTTTTTTATTTTTGTAGATAATTTAACTAGATTGCGTGTCAAAATATATCTGATTACCTTTAAATTTATTTATAACATTTTTTTTTAACAATTTCAACAAATCTAATGGTTGGATCTTTAATTTGCAGTGCCTATGTTTGTAAATGCCTTTAGTTTTTTGTATTTTTGTGATATTTTGAAGGATTACGTGCAAAAGTATCTTCGATTATCTTCAAATTTGATCATAACACTTTTTCTTACAATTTAACAAATCTAACGATCAGATTATTAATTTAAAGTGCCTATCTTTATAAATATCTTTATAAAAATTAGTGTTGTCACTAATGAGATTTTCCGTGACAAAGTTTTCCATTCACACTAAAAGTTATCATTTAGTGACAATCATTTTTGTTGTCATTAAAGGTTCGTCTCAACAACATAAAATGCTGTCTCCAATTCTGTTATTTAGTGACATGCATTTTGTTGTCACTAATATTTATTGTCACTAAAGCCCATTTCTCCAACGCTTTTCGTCACTAAATGCACATAAATAGTGACAAGAAAAATGTTGTCACTATAAGTGTACTATTTAGTGAGAAGACATTTTTTTGTCACTATAAGTGCATTATTTAGTGACAACAGTTTCATTTTAGTGATAACAATTTTTTAGTTGTCACTAAATAGATTTTTTGTTTTCAAATGAGATTAGCGGAAAAACCTTTAGTGACAAAATATATGACTACATTTTCTACTGTCACTAAACATTATCATTTAGTGACAAGAGTTTATATTGTCACTAAAAGTTTGACCTTTACTGACAATTTAATGGTTTGTCACTAATTCTGTTATTTAGTGACAAGCATTTTGGTGTAACTAATATTTATTGTCACTAAAGTCCATTTCTCCTGTAGTGGTGTGACAAGAAATTCGCATTGAGTCCTGTATATACTTCATGTGAGTTGAAAATACTTTCATGATACAAGTTGAAAAAATTACAGAAAATATTGCAAGTCACTACATAGTAGTTTAAAAGATCATAGAGTGGTTGCTTTTGTATTTTGCTCAACACAATAAAGAAAATTCAGTAGAGAAGCTTAAATAACCCTGTTTCATGTATAAAAGAAACTACTCATTATTAAATTTTGCAAAGCGGGTGGATTATGAAACCATTCATCATAGTCTCTTACTCATAAATAGGGTGGAATTAGATAAAACAATTCCATGCACAAAATAACCACTCATACATTTTCTTTATAAGATGGTAGACTATGAAGCCTTGCATTATACTCCTTTGCCATGAAACCTTACATCATGGCAATGCACTGCGAAACCTTACATCACAGTACTGTGGGTGATCAACCTATTGGGTGAGATGCTCATTTATCTCTTACCCAAACTTACTGATTATCCAACTCTAGATCACAATCCCACTTGGGACTGGTTGCTAGCTCAGACTAGCTTGACCTACTAGCACTGTCGCACCTTCTGGAGAGAGATCATACTCTGGAGGTGGCCACCTACCAAAGTATTCACCCCAACCCTCAACAGCTAGTACCAGTAGCCTGCCTTTATTGATTACTCAATGTATATCCTGCTTAAGTCATTCTCAAAACAAATAGTTTCAACAAACTTTTGTATGTATACATGGTGAGATGTAGAAACAAAAACTTTATGCAAGAAAACTTTTTTTTTTATTTTTTAAAGCTTTTGTTTGATTAAAACATCGAGCAAGAGAAAAGTTTATCCATGTTTGCATATCAAGAGGTCAATTTCCTTGACAAAGTATTCAAACAACAAATGACTTGCATAAACAGAGCATTATTTATGAAAAACCACGCAATGACTTACCTATCAAGTTTATTCAAACACCTGAGCTAGTGAATTGCTCCTACTCTCAGGTCCCACTCCCGTCTAAACAAGAAAATTATAAATTCTCAATCAAACACTACCCTGTTAGGCATAATAACGCATTTGAAATTCAACTTCTTCATTTTCACTTAAGCATGAACGGTATTTGATTCTACTCTCAACATTCCTTTTTTGACCCATACTACATTGTTTGAGATCCCAATAAAGCAAATGTACAAGAACTAGATATTCAAACATTTGTACTAAATAATTAATATGTACTAAAATGATAAATAAATAATATTATAGATAATAAATACTGTCAACAATAATATGTACTTAATTATATAAGAACGGCTACAATTTAATACCTAGGAATGGGATAAAATAATAATAACATCGTCTATTAAAATAATAGTTTATGAAAAGAATAATATGGTAATAATATTATATTAACTAAACATAATTGCAGTAGCTAATAACAAGAAAAACCAATAAATATATGAATAAATTAACTACAATACAAAATGGCTTTACTATAATATATTATATTAATGTGATAACAACATATTATTATAGTACAAGTTGTTATAAAACAACATGTTGCTAATATTACTATGATAATAATTATAATAATAATTAATAAATAACGATGTCGATGATGATAGTAAGACAAATGTTAACAATAACAAATAATACTGTAATATTGTTACTAAAATAATAATACATAGCAAACAATACTAATAACCCTAATATCTAATAATCATAATAACAATAGATAATAACTACAATAATTATAATTTCAAATAATAGCGACCAAAATGATATTAATACTAAGTAATATCTACAATAGTAGATAATAATTAATAGTTTAAGCAGTAAAAATAATTGAACAACAAATAATAATAAAGCAATCATAACCCAATCGTTAACAATAAAACTTGTAAATACATCATAGTAATAATATTAGCTATAATAAGGTTATTCCACAATTTAAAATGCTACCCATCATATAGATGCCCAAATTAATATTCTAACTTGCAAGTAGCCTATATTCATAGGCAATAACCATAGATCTAGCATAACAAGACAGTCGTTCCCGGATATAGGTTAACTCAAGAGAGATGAAAATTCATAATTGTTCCCAATCTTATGCACTCATATTCTTTAGAACAAAACGTAGGCATACAAGCAAATAACTTTAACTTGAACATCCCAAGGGTTTAGCTACACAAGACCAAGCAAGTATCAATTTCAACTCATCATGGATAAAATAACTATACAAGCATGTCAACAACCCCTGATCCCTCTTTTGCCCAAACTCAACATAAGGTTCGCTAATTCCAGGCATCTTACATCATATGGGAACCATAACCTAGCAACAAGGTGTTGTCGAGATTTATTTAAACGACGGAGTGACTTCGGCTGTCCTTTGAAAAACTTCAGCGTTGTCTTAAAGGAGATATTGCATAATTCAACCATAACAAGAAATAGCAATAAGATTAAGACGTAGGAAGAAGAGGGGAGGAGAGGATCGAGACCACGTGTTCCTTGGCTGGTTTAGTAGAGGAGATGAATTGAAGAGATTTGAGAGTTAGGATAGCAAACCTGTCGTGCTTGGATAGAGGAAGAACCTGTGAGCAGGTGGTGGCATGGAGAGGTGATATTTGTGAGAGAAGAGGAGAAAGATTTTAGTTTGTGAGCAGAAAGAAAAGGAGAGAAATTCATTTTGTTGTACATTGAGATTTCTTTGGTTTTACCTCAAGAAGGAGCGGCCAAAAGGCTTTAGGGTTTGGGGGGGTGTGCATGTGTTGTTGCTCTAAGAGAATGACCAAGGGATGGCCCTATAGGTTGACAGGATTTTTGCTAGAGGGGAAGACCGGGAAATCTCTTTTGCTTGTGGAGGGTCTCGGTTGTGGGAAGGATTGCAGCAATCTTTTGAATTTGATTAAAGGAAAATAAGGGATATTACCATATTTAAAAAAAGAAGGTGCTCTAATTAACACTGCTTGCCCTTAATGAATTTGGCAGTTTTCCTTTCCACCAAGATATTCTCTTATCTCAGTTGAATTAAGAAAGGAACGTGTAGGTGTATGATGTCTGAAATAAAGGGAAATCAACCATATCCTTGGCTGGAATTTTGGTGTTCAGTTAAAGGAGAAAACCTCAGTTATGGAAAATAATTATCCTAGACGTTATTTAAATTGATTGCTAGGATTTTTAGGAAGGTTGCGACTGCCAGAAAACGGAATAAATTTCCAGCAATCTCTGCTGCTTAAATTACTGCCCAATCGCGACACGCAAGATATGACTGAGATCGGCCATCAGAGGAAAAAAGGAGAGGAAGAAATCAAATAGGTATTGCAGAAGGAAATGAAAATATACGGAGTAGGAGTTTTAGGAATTTAAAATTTAACCCATGTGAAAAAACAAGGACATAAATTCCTAGGTTAGGCAACGAATATATCTCCCCATCAAATTGATTACCAATCTTGGCATGACATTATGGAAATTGAGGCTTTATTCTGCGGTTGTTCTAATGAAGGTAGGAAATATAGAAATTATAGTATTAAGGAAATAAGCATATCTCAAGCAAGGAAGGAATTAGGTCTAAATCCCTTTAATGGAATATTCTTCCCCTAAAAAAGAAACTGGAAGTTGAGGGGTAAAATCAATAGGAAGGAATATTGTTCAATCCAAGAATATACTATATCACGCAAGAAAATAAATGTAACAACAGCTTGCTTAAAAAAAAAAAAAAATTGTAAGATACGGAAATTTGGGTGAATGGAGAAATAGAATTACTTAATTGGTAAGAAAAACTTGGAAGACAATCTTCTCAAATAAATTGTTCCCTAGATCATGGGATTTTATTTCCCAAATATGGGAATGGTGGCCAGGCTATGGATGTGCCAACCAAGATAATAGAGAAAGGGAAAAAAACAAAATAAAGAATGTCCAAGTAAGAATTAGTCATCAATCCCCCAACCTATCACTAAAAATCCATCACCCTTACTAATAGACCACTACTACTATTATGCCTTAAGTGAACTATGAAATCTTGAAGTACTAGAGTTCGTCTCCTCTATTCTTTCCTTAGCAAACTTATAAAACAAGGTAAATTATTTAGCACTCAATAATGCATGTGGGCATAATGTAACAAGTTGGTAGAATTTGTACGTAATTAACTTATGCTCAAGACATGTAAGATTTGTCAGACAAAGAGTAGTCATGTTTGCATACAAATGATGCAATGCATTTTCCCGTGCATATTAATGTGGAGTTTTACACGGCCAATTCTAAAAACTTCACATCTCCGTCAGGTGCTTTGGGCATTTCCAATTTATTATTGCTTCAACTTTCACAAGTTCTACTATAATTCCCTCTTTTAATATCACATGTCCCAGAAATGCTATTTTAATCAACCAAAATTCACATTTACTGAATTTGACACACAACTTCACCTCTCGTAATTTTTCATGCCCCTTTTGGAGGCATACTTCATGTTTTTGAGGGTCTGGTGAATACATCAAGATATCGATAATAAAGACATTGACAAAGTTATTCATATATGGTTGGAACACCCTGCACATCAGACCCATAAACGTAGCAGGCATATTTGTAACTTCGAATGGTATCCCAACAAACATGTACTATCCATATTGTGTATTAAATACATTTTTTGGAATATTCTCCTCTTAGATCTTAACTTGGTCATACTACTGTCTACACCTTACTCCTTGCAATTGGTCAACCAATGGACACTGTGTATTTATTTTGCATGGTCACCGCATTCAGGTTGTGATAATTTAGACACATTCCTAAAGCTCCATCCTCTTTCTTAACAAAATAAGGGCTTCCCAAAAAGAGATCTGCTAGGCCGAATAAATCGTTGCTTTAGCAATTTCCACAATTGTTTATTAAGTTCTTTGAACTCTGTCGGTGCTATTCTATAAGGTGTTTTAAGAATTGGCTCGGCCGTTGATATCAAATCAATGGTGAATTTCAGTTTCTCTCTTTAGAGGTAATTCCTTTAATTTCATGAGTAAACTTCTAAATATGTATAAACAACCAGAATACCGTCAGGCTTTTTTGTCTCACTTGGTTTGTTCATAAGATAAGCCAGATTCCCAACATATCCTTTTCGGATTAATTTCCACGCATTGACTCCTAATATCAGGAAATTACTTTTCTTTCCCTTTGATTCTTGAGGCAATTTCTAATGTGGCACCGTAAGTTGATAGGGGCCTTCCTCCCACACAACCGGCCTCATGCACTCTGCTTTCTCCTCTATCAACCTTCCCCCTCTGGTTTTCATCTTTGTGCTCTTTACTTGGCTCTTTTTGGCCAGATTTGAGCTCCGGTCTCTGCCGAAGCTCGGATCTTGGCCAAAGATCCATTCTTTCTCTTTATTTATGTTGATTTTTCTCCTCTTTTGGCGTCAAACCTAAAAAATTTTCTTCTTTAGCTTTCTTACTCCAGCTCTACTTCTCTTCGGCCTGTGTTCTTTGTATTCCTACTTGTGCTTGTTCTTCTCATTATGTTTGTTGTTCTTCATTTACCTAACAATTGGTTTGGGCCATTCCCCCACTTCTCACCTATGTCTCAGGCAATTTTTAAGACCGTTGATAAGCTCAGAGTCTTCTACATTGCTGTTCACGGATCTAGGTGGATTTAGTTTGCTTAGGTTGTTGATGTTTGTGGATGCTGATAAAGTAGTCAAGAAGATATTTTTTGTGTGTTTAGCTTTCTTACTCCAGCTCTACTTCTCTTCGGCCTGTGTTCTTTGTATTCCTACTTGTGCTTGTTCTTCTCATTATGTTTGTTGTTCTTCATTTACCTAACAATTGGTTTGGGCCATTCCCCCACTTCTCACCTATGTCTCAGGCAATTTTTAAGACCGTTGATAAGCCCAGAGTCTTCTACATTGCTGTTCACGGATCTAGGTGGATTTAGTTTGCTTAGGTTGTTGATGTTTGTGGATGCTGATAAAGTAGTCAAGAAGATATTTTTTGTGTGTTTATTTTATTTTATGTATTGTATTGTTTCCTCCAGGGTGAGATTGTTTTTCTGTTACCAGGATCTTGGTATTCACATGTGTAACATGTTCTTTCTTTATGAATAAAATAATATTAACTATAAAAAAAAAAACTGTAAGTTGATGGGGTCATATTTAATAGCATTCTCTTGATCTCAAGACATAGGTCCTTTTTCAAAACATTCCGTCCTATTGGCCTTAGCTTGCATCAATAAGGGCCAATACATAGAAGGTCGATTGAATTTTGCTATGTATTGGCCCACCATCTTGCCTTCTTGCCTAAAATTCTGGGACTCATCTTCTCTCCGCCCTATAATCTAACGAGGAATAAATTCCCTCTTAAAACTTACTTTAATGTCTATCCATTCCTCATATCTCTCTAACCGTTTTCACGAGTCCATCAATCTCTGGCAAATCCTTGAAGCTAAGTAGAAAAAAACCATTTTTTTTTTCTCCAAGTAGTTCAGGGTGGAGAAAATATTCCCTATTTACTTAATCCACAATTCCACCTCTTGCTCTTGATCAGTTTTGCCATGAAATTGAGGTGGGTGAAATTTTAAGAATGGTTCCAATACCTGATCGACAGCAGTTTCACCCTCTCCGTTCTTCCTGATTATTGATCTCTATCACCCATGGTAATACTTCTACCATCCTTTGGAAGATTTACATCATTGTATTATCACAATGCATGGATTGTGTCCTCTCCGCTGAGGGTCCCTTGACCAGTGGTTCTGGGTGACTTGGTGTAGTATGCTTGGATGGCATTTACAAATTTTGCATAATTTTTAATATAACATCCATCACAAATCTCAATCGAGGTACTAAGGACAGTATAGAATAATAGAGTAATAATCATTGCATGGTCAATAAAACATAGAACATGAACTTGTATTTCACTTAAACGTAGGTTTGCTAGTACAAAATTGTGTGCAAAGGCATATCTAATCCTCCCGCTACACACCTATTATACATACATCATACTATATACATAGTTTCCATATTTTTTGTAATACCTTACATGTTTTAATTTCGGATGGTTACTATTTTTTGATAAAATAGGAATTTGTACCGATAGCCAAAATAAGAAATAGTCAATATAATGAGATGAACATCTTGGTGCAATAAAAATATTCAGGGGCATTAGTGGAATTTTAAAATTTATAGGGACCTAGATGAAAATTTGTTCTACGCGTACCCTAAATATTCAGATTGTGACTATGTTTAGTAGAGTGAGAGTTTGAGGGTATGCTCAGAACAAAAATTGAACAGAGTGATGAGATGGATGTTTTGGTATAACCCGAGCTATCAGGGGTATTGTTGTAATTTTGACCGCAATCGGGGTTTTGACTGTGAATTGGAAAGAATTGAGAAAAAATTGAGAATTTTGAGCTCTATCATTGAGTTCAGTGAAATTTATAGATTCTATTGGTGGAATAAAATACTTTTCTGATACAGACTGGAATTATAACTGTTTTCTAAAAAAAAAAAAAAATTGGAAGATTCGAACACATGGCATTGTGTGAATGGTGGATGGTGACAAGTGTCAAGTTATGAGAGGTTGTATAAGATTTCCACACAAGATAAGCTTATCAAGTAATTTTTATAAAATAAAAAAGGAAACGATGAAAATTTGAGATAATGACATGTGTAAAGGATAGTCCACAATTCATCAATTATTGGTTGACCTTGTGAACATTTTTGGTCACAAGATGAGATGGTGGAAGGCTATTTTTTATCAAGAAAAATGGCAGCAAGAAGAACATAAGAAGAGAAAAAGAAAACAGGGAAGAAAAGGTTGAGAAAATTTGAGGAAAACTAGAAAATAGAGAGAGAAAAGTGTTCTTGGTGTTCTTGAGACAAAATCAAGCTAGAGGATCTCACAACCAAGGTAAAAGGCTATACCCCATTAATTAAAGTTGTAGATTTCATTGCGGTGATCGTTTTGATATGAATTTTAACATGAAATCATGAAGATTATGATTTTGTGTAGAAATAATTTGGTACTATGCAAAGAATTGTGTGTGTGAGTATGTGCCGGTTGCTTGGAGGGTTCATGTGCAATAATTTGTGTGATGGATAGGCGTGTTTTGATGGTGATTTGAAGGATTGATCATGGTTGTAAAGGATGATAGTGGAATTGGAAAGAAAACAGGAGTTAAATGCTTAAAAGAACGAATTATGATCATTCTTGGTTGTGTGTTGTTTAATTTGAACTTGGTAACTTGCTTAAATCTGAGAAATTGAAGAATTAAGGGTTCTTTGAAGAGAAATAAAGTGGATTAAGTGTGCAATAGATGTTACAAAGCAAGTAGAATAAGTAGGTGAAGTTGTTTGTGGAAAATGGGTAAAATTCAAAGAAATTCTGAGAAATTTTTGTCTGAGTAGGTTCTGGATGAAACTGAAGTTGAGGGAATGGACTCCATAGAAATGTAGCTGAAGGTCTAATGAACATTTTGATATAAAATGGAGACCAATCGGAGTTGTGGATCAAAAGTTATGCACAAAACAAAATGGTGTATCAAAGAGGTAAAATGCAGAATTTTATTTTAAAGGAAATGAACTCAAAGGAGTTTTATTTGTATGAAAAGAGGAATGAAAAGAATGAGAATCATGAAGAGATATGATTCTTATGAAGAGAAAGGAAATGTAGAAATAAAAAATGAATGATTCAGATATATGATGTGTGTGTGTGTGTGTGTGTGTGTGTGTGTGTGTAAGAGAATGAAGAAATAGGAAATGAGTGATTTCCTTACATTGGTACTAGTTAAATATTGAGCTAAGCTTCGGTATATCAGACTAAACGTGAAATGATGCTTAATATAGGTTGTTCATGTTAAGCACTTGGTGACCAGCTAGATACAATATCCAGCTATAATGTACGACACAGGGTAAGTCCCCCTAGTTTTATAAATCCCGTTTTGTGCTAGTGAACTTACGTTTTATTGAAGAAATGTTCTATGAATTCTTTCGGTTTCTCTAAATATAAATGGTTTCTCTGAGGAAGAAATGGTATCATGCCATGATTGGATTTAAATGGAAAATATGGATTTTCATACATAGAATTAGTCATAATTAGTGACTAATTTTCCTAAAACCTCTTTATGATAATGTTAATGGACCATTGTGTTTTCTTGAGAAAAATATAGTTTCTCTGAACGAGAAATTATTGAGGTTTTTATGAAATGGTATTTTCTATAAAGAATTTTAGATCCTTTGAATTATGAATAATTCCTAGGTATAAATATATACCTGAAAGTTTTTCTTCTCATTAATTGTGAGACAAAATAATGTTTTATTCTGGGAAAACATTAATATTTCTTATTATGGAAAGGATTTTTAGGAAAATATGAGTCACTAATATTATGGAATTATAATTTGAATTTCTTGAATTAAATTCTCCCTTTTGGATTAGAATTTTGGAACTCCAAAATAATACTTTTTTTTTAAAATCGAGTACTTTTCAAATGATAAAAATAACCTTGTAAACTTATTTTATCATATGAAAAGGATTTTTTTAGCATTTTCGCTATGGTTTTGGAGAACAATCTCTCAGTATGAGATTAGCTTTTGGAAAACGGTATTTTAACTCCGAAAATTATTTTAATGATATTCTTTTGGGAATAAGACAATTAATTGGCCTTGTGAGCTGATGGGATTAATTAACTGATTTTGTGAGCCAGTAGGATCAATTTCTGAAAAATGATATTTTGGCCCTAGAAAATGTTTTATATGGAATTCCCTCAGAAACGAGGTGTTGGTACTGGTCTTATGAACCATTGAAGATGTTGAATACTCAACAAGGTCTTTTATCTTTGTACTAACTTTCATTAGAGGTAAACGACCCCAAGTAACCTAGCTAATTCTAGGAATTCTCTTAATCCAAATGAGGTGATAGGACATTGATATTAGCCGTCTTGGCTAGCCGTTTAGTGCTTGAAAATTGTCATGCCTTGTGTGCACTTTGATTTGGGTTGTTCATAGAGCTAGGCGAGGACACCTAGTGTGTTTAATCCCTTACTGTCTCGATAGTGATTGATGTCAGGATTAGGACCCCTAGACCTACGGTAGTAAGTAAAATATTCTTTTGCTCTAGTATTATGTTGATATGCACTATCCATTCCAACAATACATAGTTGAGTGTTGTAGGCCCGTGACCTTAGTACAATAAGACTGTGATGTTGAAGGCGAAGCCTTATAAACTTTGCACATAGCCTGACCTTTCATTGAGAGAAGTGCCTGCTTTTTCTTAAAACGGGTAGCGATATTAAATAATACTCAGTTTTCCAAAAATGATTGAATTTTAAATTAACTACCTCTTAGTAAGTTGTAGAACTATTTTCAATGGAAAATACAACGCTTTCCTCCGATAGTTTTAACAAACAAAAGTTGATAATACTTTTCTCTATTTAATTTATAAAGGACTAGCACAAATGGGACTCATTCAGTAATTTTCACTCACACGCGTAATATTTCTCTTTGAAAATTTTAGAAATCAGAGGCACAACGAAAGAGCAATAGACTCCCAGAGGCTCATGTAGTATCTCGAATTTATCGTGCTTTAAATATGGTATAAAAAAACAGACTCTATGTATCTTCTTGTATTTAAATAAATACATTTTTAAGCAACATTTCTATTGTGTTCTAAGTTGAGTTCGTTATAAAGACCCTTTGTCTGGGCAACTAGACGAGGCGACATCCTACAAAAGTAAAACCTACTATGCTATAAAAAAGTGGGGGGGGGGGGGGGTTACATTTTCCCCTTTCTTACTCATCATTGCTGCTGTCCGACACTGGTGGTGCAGAATTTGATGACACAAAATAATACTCGGGGTGTCAGACCCAGGGCTGTATATATCTCCCTGCTTAGCATCTTCATCAATTACAACATCTTTAAGGTCTACCTTATTCCTTTCATCCTCAACAATTTCTACCTCGTCTACTACCTTGACCTCAACCTTTTCTTTAATTTCAATGTCCTCACCTACCTCAATCACAGCCTCTTTCTCGATCTTAATACCCTTATTTGAAAGTAGCCACGTAGGTTTTCAACAAACTTTAGCTATTATGGCTTCTTCTAGTCCTCGAAAAAGGGCAATCATTTTGTCCATACTACGCATATGAAAATCATTATTAGACTCATCAGAATTACTTGAATCACTAGGCTTCTCCTGAGGGGATACACCTCATGGTGGTGATAATAGAGGACCAGATTAAGTAACATCGGGTTGTGGATGTCGCCTAGAACCCAGTCCTTTAGTGTCAATATGGAAGTGAGTATATCTAGGTCCGGTCTGGGTCTACTTTGGTTTCTTTGGTTGGGAGCTCTCACATTTCTCCCATTTCTTTCCCTAATTCTTATCCTAATCTTCAATAGGTCATTTTCCTTGTCATTTCCACTAGCCATATCTGCAAAATTGGGAAATTCTATTAATCGATACATATGTATACTACACTATTCTGCAACTTTGGCTCTGATAGCAATTATAACACCCTTAGCACAAATATCATTATACACTGGCTTATCTCATATCGAAAGCATATAATAGGTTAGGTGTCGCCCCTTTTGAACTCCCAAACAATGGGTCTTTCTAATATTCAAGAGCCAAAAGAAAACTAAATAATAATAATAACTGATTGTACAAAGTAAATTTGGAAGGGGTCTAGTCACTTTGTCCATATATTATTATCAAACAATAATAATAATAATAATGTCACTTTGATTATACAATCAGTTGCGATATTAAAGAGACAATGGATCTTTATAACATTAGAGTTGCAAGTTGTAGTATATGTATCAAAATGACACAACTGATTGCACTATAGACATATATCACCTACGAACTGTTCTGGAAATGTACATAGAGTTATCCGGTATACCAACCTAAGGTATAGAACTCGCTTTGATAGGGCCTAAATTCATTTATATTTTCCTAGTTATTTGAGGATATTTTATAATACTTTTGATGTAATAACTAGTCATATTCTTTTCTATTTTATATTTTACCTTTAGAAAGATATTTTGACAATTTTATGCAGAATATGGTGAAAAATGAAACAAAACTGTCGGGCGCACAGAGTATGATCAGCACACAACCAACGTCTGTCCTTCACTAGGAAAATGGTGCTAGCATAATGGCTAGACGTGTGCCAACTTAAGGCGGCAAGTTTCTTTTCCTAAGAAGATTTTGGCAATTTTAGATGGATTCTTTTGCGAACTCTTTCAACCATAGAAAAGGACTCTTGTGGGCACTTTTTGGCAACTAAAACTCCTATAAATACAAGAGAATAACATTGTACAAGAGAGTTCTAGTTCTCGAGTTTTTATTGTAATATTTTGGAGAACTCCTAGAGAAATACCAAGAACAAGGAGGATCAAGGAAATCTTGGAGAAGAAGAGGAGTTTTATCAAGAAGATTGCACAGGAGAAGGGGATTACACTTGTCTATGAGTTTTTCTTCTTTCTTTTTCTGTAATTCTATTTTATTAAAGTTGGATTTATATGTTTCAATTATAGTTGAGGATATTTTTACTTTATGATTTTATGTTGAATTAATTCTACACTTGTTGAATTTTAATTCTAAGTATTTGATTAGTTGATTTTATGAGTTGAATTAATTATTTCGGACTAATTAATTCACTATTTTGTGATCTCTTAATGGACTTGGGAAATGATGTTAAAGGAAGGACTTGGTAATAAAAAAGAGATTGATATCACCTAGAGTATAGAGGTATTATTTCTTCCAAAAGACGTTATTATTGCCTAAAGTATATGGACATTAATTATTTAATTAAGTTGTTTTTAATGCTTCTTAGTTTTAATTAGGGAGGTAGAGTATACCCTTTAATTAGACTAAGAATAGGAATTTTATGACTTGGGAAATGATTGAAATTTGCTTTTGAAACTTATATTAGTATTTTTGGATTGGGAATCAATTGGTTTGAAGATATTTTCTTCACTTGTCATAGAATTGAGATATTTCTTTATTACATGTATTTTCTTCTTATTCGTACTCTTTGATTATCCTTGTGACTTTTCTTGTGTGGACTTGACTTATTCTCTAGCATATTAGGTTAGTTGGCAATTTATTCTATCTTCTTATTTTGTTGGCTAAACAATAAAGATTTGGATAAAGTAAGGTGGGAGCCTAAGTTCTTGTAGATTTGATACTTGTTATTCCCTATACTATATGATGGGTATACTTACCCGCATGCGTGGTTTTAGTGATTAGTATTTTAACTAAAGCCTGATTGATTATGGACTATGTTTTTAATATTTTCTACACTAAAAAACATGTATCATGCTTCAAGGGTGTTGACCTCCAGTCCCAAGCCCTAAAGAAATAGTATAAAAACAGGTGTCAATGATTTACACTCAGTGAATCTCGTGTGCACAGTATTTTCTTGTAGAAAAATAAGTGTAGAAGTTCAACAAGTTATTCTTTGGAGAGTAAGGAAAGGACTTTCATCTCATTTTCTAAACGGGGTCATGCCAGAGTGGTAAGTGACACAAGCACATCACCTAGCACTTAGGAAACTTTTACTTGCCACCGTAAGCCCAAGGTTCCTAATGCTAACATCAATCATTATCGAGGTGGGAAGGGATTGAACATATCATGTGTGCTCATCTGGCATCATGTGAACAATCCTAATCATATATGCACTTAGGCATAAGGCAATTACCAAGTAATAAACGGCTAGCCCGAAACGGTAATCCCAATATCCTAATGTCCCGTTTGGAGTGAGATTAATCCTAGAACCCATCAGGTTACCTGGGACCATCTATCTCTAACATAAGCTAGTACAGTGATCAAAGCCCTTGATGAGTACACAACGACTTCACTGGTTCACAAGACTAGTCCAATATTACAATCCCCGAAGAGGGATTATATTTCACGAGAGAATATAAAGAAAATAATTTTTGGCGCCAAAACATCGTTTTCTAAAAGTTTACCATTTCCCAAGTAACCATTTTCGAAACCCATAAAACATAAAAGACTCAAGCCTTTCAATTATCACATAACATGCTTTGGATACATTCATGCATTGTTGAATTAATGTTTTCGAAATGTTAATTTCAAATGGAGAAATTTTTTTCCAAATTTCTTATGTAGAAGGATAAAAAGTCCATCTCATTCCCTAAGGATAGTTTCGTAAATTATGTATACCCGAGTCCAAAAGGAATTGTATTCAACAAGTCCAGAATTCTAAATCCGAAAAAGAAAATAAATTCAAAGATTTCATATATTTTTTGTGCCTGAGTGCTTTAAAAGTGATCCATGGCTCCAAAAAAGCAATGAGATTATAAAAATGTATGCTTTATCATTAATATGGAACGAGGGGTGTGTTCGGATTCGTGGACTCATAAACACGGAAAACATCCACGAATCCCTTTTGAGGACCCAAGTAAATAATTAAGAAGATCTAAAGTTTGCAGAATTACTTCTGTTTGGTGTAATCGAGATCCTTCGATTCTGATTGCGCTGTTGTATGTGCAACCCGAATGATCACCAGACGCTGCAGTGCACAAACGTCCTCTATCGGATACACACCGTGAAATAACTCGTTACTCAGGGAGTGCTAGCGCCTAGGGTTTGAGAGGGGAGTTTTTTTTTTCTAGTGAATGGAGGCACAAATATTCTCAACCGAATTGGGCCACTTAAGAAGACGGCTAGGGTTTTCTTAAAAACCCACTCCGAACCTCTTAGAGTCCAACCCTAATAATATTTTATCATATTTTAATTTAAATTGAAATTAAATTAAAACTAATATGATAAGATTCTACCATTATCTCGGTAATTTAACTAATTAATTTACCGACTCAGATTCTTATAATCTGGATATCATCCAGATACATCGAACGTAGACATATTTTCAGATTTATTGTATCTGATTGATTTTCTAAGTTTGATTAACTTAGACATGTTTCCAAATTCATTGAATCTGGTTACTAGAAAAATAACCTAACAAGTTCGCTTATTATGTGACCCTATAGGTTCATTTAACATTGGCAGTGTGCCCAAATCATACTTAAATGGCCCACAAGTTATAAGCTGTTTCTAGCAAAACATTATAACTATCCAGGTTAAATGAAGATCGGTAATCTCTTTGAACCAAACCATAATTTTAAATTTAGTCCTTTTGTCCACGATATCCAGATTAAGCATAAGGCACGGAGCATGTCATCCTTATTAAGCTTAATCAATTATTTCTTGATTTCATAGTAGACTGTTCAAACAAATGATATCAATATCTTAGATTGATATATTTGAGTACGACCATGCATTTTAACAGTCTAACTTATCAAAGAGCCCATGGATATCTCTCTCATAATTGAGAGGGACAAATTCCTTCACTATCAATCGTATTCCTCTCATTGATTTATTCTATATCCAATAGTAATCTAATTTATTATATGGTTAAAGACAACTTTAGATAACGTCAAAATATAGAATTTATCAAGTAGGAAACTATGATGAATTTAGGTCGAATGACTTTTAATATTATTATGGCTAGAAAGTACTTATGACATGTTCCATAAAGTACTCTCACAGTGGGTCATGTCCAATAAAATGTTCTCTAACATTTATTTATGTTTTGACTCGATATCACAAATATCCATGACCAGTAAAACATAGTCATTAAGTCACAAACATACTAATCTTAATTTATTATTGTTCTAATAATAATAATCGATCAGGTACAATTTTTAGAATAATTTTTGTATTCATTTTTGGGTTTTACTATCAAGTCACGTATTTAATGACCACAAAACAAAATGCACTATTTATGAAAAGAAAAACCTCATATTATTATATAAAACACAACGACAATAGTATAAGTACAAATTGACTCTAGGGCATATCCCTAACAGGGTGTGTGTGTGTTTGTGCAAGTAAAATATTCCTTTGATCATGTAACATGTGAGAAGAATACTTGCCTTCATATTTAATTTATGAATTCGTGGTCATGCATTTAGGATGGTTTTTAGTTATAAAAAAAAGTAAAAAAACAAAAATCAAGCTGCGACAAGCGCCACCTGAGGCCTAGAACCGGTGCTGGCTAGCTCCTGTCTGGGAAACTATCATAAAAAAATAATAATAATAAAAACAAATATTTCTCTTTTTCTTTTGGTCCTTTTTCATTTGTTCCCTTATGCCTTTTTCTTTTCTTCCCAAATTTTTATTATTTTGTCTTTTTCTTCTTGTTTTCTTTTTCTTTGATTTTCTTGTTTGTTTCTCTTATTTGTCTTGTTCTTCTATTTTTCTTTCTTCTTTTATTTTTTTTCCTATTCCCCTAGAATGATACTTTTTTTCACTTCTTCCATTTGTCTTCACCTTCTCCTTCTTCATATTGATCTTATTCTACTATGAATTATCCCCCATGAATTACAAATTTTAAAAAGCTCACACATTGGGGAATATATTTGTGGAAAAACGCTTTTCGTGTTAAAATAAATTTTATCCTCTTGAATTTCTTGGTATTATGTGTATGTGTTTTTGAGGAAAAATTTACCAGACATGGACAAATCATTGTTGAGTTTATTTAGTGGGACAAAAATGCATAGAATGGATTGTAAGTTTTGTGATTGCTTCTAAAGGTGAGCTATGTATTTTTTCTGAATTTTTACCAATCTAGATATCTTGGACAATAGGACCTCGTTGTGATACTTTCTTGTGATGATTGAAGATTGGTTAACATTGTACTTTTGCTATCAATGTTGGATATTCTTCTTGTTTTTCTTTAGCATCAAAAGTCTGGAAAAATCCTTCACTAAAAAGAGAACCAATTGCAAAGTGGGTTTGGTTGAGACAAAGAGGACCTCGTGATCTATTTGGAGGTCATGGTGGTCTATTTGGTGGTGCTCTTGGACAATTTGTAGACAATGAGGACTTTACTTCGAGGGGGACATAAAGGCTTTGACTTTCTATTTTTCTTCTCCCTTGATTTTTATTTTGTTTCAATTACTCTTTATACTTTTACTTGTGTGTTCATTTTTCTATTTGTAGATTGAATTTTGCTGGCAATAATTCTTCCAACTTCTTGAAGAATGAACTTTTCACATCTTGGAGCTAATCTACACTTGGGGAGTATTGCTTAAACTTTATACCCCTTTTCAATTTTAGTCCCATTCGAGATGCTTTATTGTGTTTATTTTTTTCCATTGAGGACAATGTCCAATTTAAGTGTGGGGGAGTGGTTTGGTGATATTCTTGGTCCAAGTTTTTAGCAATTATCTTGATGTTTTCTTGTTGTTGAATTACTTTGGAATTTGAAATTTGGACAACCATTTTGCCATCTTGGAAAAAATCATCTTGGAGAAAATTTAATTTCTTTGAAAATTTGAAAATTTGAAATTTTGGAGTTAAATTGAGTTTATAATGAAGATATGATTTCCTTTTTAACTTTGGATATGGATTTGTCATTCAGTATGGTAGGATTTTATTAAAAAGGTAAGCTTGTGTATTAAGTTGGATTTTGCTAAGTCTTGAGAATTTAAGTTAACCTTGGTTATGTTTGGTATTTGAGTTTTATTTTATTCTTTGAATTTGAATATGAATGATATGATGAAATATAGGAAGAGTTGTTGATTAATTCTTGTATTATGGATTTAGAATTTTCTTAACTTTGAATTTTGAATTAGGAATGCGAGAAAAAAAATTTTAGTTGAAAAAAAATATATATGAGAAAAAAATTGAGTTGAAAAAAAATATGAGATGAAAAGAATTGAGTTGAAAAAAAATTTAAAAAAAAATGCTCTTTTTTTTTTTTTTTTTTATCCTTGAAGACTTTTTGCTGAAAAGGGGTCAATATGGGGAGAAGTAGCAAGTGTATTCGGTGCACTCTCTTGAGGCTATCCCAAAGGCAAAAAAGCAAAGAAAAAAATGTTGAAAAATTACTAGAGAAAAAATGATGAGTGATGACTGTAAAGGGGGTACTGTGTGTAAAGAGAAATCCATACGCTTGAGGCTATCAATTCCCAAAGTCATAGAGAGAAAAAAAAAAAAGAAAGAAAAAGAGAGTGGAGTGTTTTCCTTATTTCACTAACTCAAGTTTTGTAAATTTGAGTTTATAATGCTTGAATTGGTTAAATGACTTGACTTGTATAATTTATGTTATCTATGTTTTTGCTTGAGAAGTGGAATAATTTTCATGTACTAGATATAAGCTTGTTTAACGTAATTTTAATGGATTTGGGATTATTTGATTTAATGTATGAGTTTACAAAGGTTTTTAAAGGGTTGAATGAATGAAAATTTTGTATCTAAGGTTGGAAAAAAATTATGCCTTTTTTATGGATGAATATGAAAAGAAATAAATTGTTTTAAATGCTTGGTTTAAGTATTTACTTGAGGACAAGTAAAGATTCAAGTGTGGGGGTATGCGATAGGGGTTAAAATCATCATTATTTTCCTAGTTATTTGAGGTTAAATTGAGACACTTTTGATATAATAATTAGTCATATTCCTTCCTATTTGATATTTCCCTTATAAAAATACTTTTCTGTAATTTTATGCAAAAATAGGTGAAATATAGAGTTAATTATATGTTTTGCAGTACAGATCAGCACCAGCTTAAGAGAGTGACTTGGCGCTGATCTTGTACTGGCATAACAGAGAAAAGCACAAAGGAACAGAGGAAGCAAATTGCAATTGGAATTGGAAAGGAACAAGAAACAAAAGGCATGACTCATGGCTCAATTACACAGCAAAAGCAACAAAGACATACGGACAAAACGGAAAAGAAGAACAAAGAACAGAAGAAGGAAAAAGGAAGCAAACAAATATAGGTGGATCTTGGACAAAGGAAAAGTCAACAAAAGGAGGCTTCGATTTTGGTTGGTTCAATTAAAGAAAACAACTTGGTTGTGGCTCAATTGAGCCGTGTAAGGAAGATAGTAATCAGTGGCTCGGTGGTGGCTCAATTGAGCTGATGCAAGATAAAAAGAGAGGATTTCATTGGATGGACGATTTCGGTGGTATGGCTCAATTTCAGCTGAATTCAACAAGGCTTGGTCTTCAGTAAATAAGACAAGAGCAAAATCGAATTGATTTCCAATTTCACAATTCAAAAGGACGGTGGACTCCTTAGTGCTTTATTTAAGTTTTTATTTTAGAATTTTATTATTCCTTTTTGGTTTTGAATTTTTAGGTAATTACTTTTTCTTTACTTAGGATTCTTTTAGGAATTTTGTAAGCTTATAAATAAATGCCAATTTACCTTAGAAAAGAGGGTGCACAATGTAGAGACTTAGATATATTTTTGAGTGCATCACCAATATTTTCTCGAGAGAAATAAATCGAGGATTGTACAAGAAGGTCTACAAGGAAAGAAGAAGGAGGCTTGTCTATGAGTGCTTTCTTTTACTTTGTTTTCTTTTTCTTGAACAATGATGTATTAATTGTTTTATTGTAATTTGACATTATTTTTTGTATTCATGATTTTTATAGTTACTTTGATCTTTTGATTAATTAATTATTTTTCTTAGTATTTAATTACTTAAGCTGATTATGAGATTAACTGGTTGTTTCCTTCCATTAACTTACTAGACCAAAGGGGTTGATGGTAATTTCAATTGATTGATTTTGTATTTGTTGTCTATTAACTTGCTTTACCATAGGGGTTAATTGCTAAGAATTGGGTAATTAAAGGTCAATTGATGTCTACTAGACCGAGGATTCATTGGTTAGCTTCATGTTTTAAGTTTGCTGAGACCACGTAAATTTAACCAAGGATTGTGTTTAATGCGTCTTTTGGGTGAATTAGTTGAGACAAATCCAATGATGCTAATTTATCTAGAAGATAGTGATTTCATGGATTGACCAAAGAAGTGAATTTATCTTAATCTTTCATGATGCCAAGAACACAATTAGTTATGTTAATGATCGGGTACTTTAAGATCATGTTTGTCAAAATAATGGTTTGAATTACATAATTCTCCATCCTTGACATGTCTATATTCTTTTCTTTTGTTTATTTTCCTTTTTAGTCTTTTTCAATTTATTAAGTCGGTTAAACAATGAAAGAAAAGTGATTAATGCATACTTGTTCCTTGAGGATCGACATTCGTTTGAACCTATTCTATGCTTAATGATGAGTACGCTTACTCATATGTGTAATTTGGGGTTAACATTTTAATTTAAACTTGATTGGGAATGAGCTTATTTTTATATGAATTTTATACCCAAATCTATACACATCAGATTAATTTAGTTATGTGAACAATTGTCTATCATTCTTGGTATTTGATTATTTGTTATTATTGGTTAGTGATGTATTTTCTTCTAATTGATGTAGGAAATGATGTTAGAAGTTCATTGCATTGATTTTATGTTTGTTAAATCTTAATGGACTTAGGAAATGAAGTTAAGATTAATGGACTGAAGTGATCAAAGATTGGTTAATTTTGCCTAGAGTATAGGGTCATTAGTTAATTTCATGTTTATTATGAGGAATTGAGTTTACTGCATCTTCTGGTTATGTTGGTTTGATTGGGAAACTGCTAATTTAATCAAAAGATAGTGATTCCATGGATTGGGAAAGAAGTGGAGACTATATAAGTGGGTTCATGACTTGGAAAATGATTGAATTTTACTTTATATTCCTTAATGATGCCAAGATGATAATTAATTGAGATAGTTGCTAAATGGTTCATTATTATGTTTTCTAGGATAGTTGTCTAAATTGCATATTCCTACATCCTTAAATTGTATATATTTCTTTTTTTTCTTTCTCTTATTATTTCATTTTCTTAGGTCGGTTATACAATGAATGAAAAATGATTAGTGTGTACTTGTTCTTTTGAGAATCGATACTCGTGAATTCCCTATACTATGCTCGCGATGAATATACTTGCTCGTATATGTATTTTGAGATTAATGTTTTAATTAAAACTTGACTAAGTGACGGATTTAAATTTATTGATTTTTATACACCCAAAACTTACGCATCAAGTTTTGGCGTTGTTGCTAGGGAACCATATCATGAAAGCTTGGATTTCATTAATTTAACTGTGTTTATATATTTATATGTCCATATGTCTATATGTAAATATTTATATATGTTCTTTGCATAAATATGTGCTATATCTTGTTGTTTGTAACATTATGTGACTTAATTAACTAACTTAGTTCATGTTATATTTGCAAATGCCACTAACTTTTGTATTTAGGTAGTTTGTGAATATATCTAATGTGTGTGTTTTTCTTTTCTTGATTTTTCTGTTATTTGTTTTTCCCTTTTGTTTTTTTCTTTTCTTTGTTTTTCTATTCTTTTTGTTTGTTTCTATTTCTATTTTTTATTTGCTTTTTGTTTTTGTTTGAATATGAGGTTAAAATCATCATCATGGACAATCAACTATGGGGATATATGTGGCCATGGGCACAATGTCAAAAGAGTTATAATGATGAGAATTTTGCAATTTTGCAAACTCGGATTAACATTTTTTAGGGAGATGTCACTTAAAGCTTCAATCAAATCCTTTGTTTCCAACACAAACATGTCCACTATGTGGCATGAAGAAGCATCCCAACGAATGAGCTCTACAAGAACACAACTAGCCAAGTTGGTTGAAAATGCCATAAAGGCCCATATGCTTGAACAAGAGAATCCCCAAGAAAAGGAGAGAGGATATGGGGAACAATTGCGCAATGTGGAAAGCGAGACATTTGATTCTCCCCTATATGCTAATAATTCTAATATCTCTTTATCACATGATTTCTTAGGTTCCTCTCTATTCTTGGAGGGCAAAGATCCAAATGATGATGTGTAGAATTTAATATGTCTCAAGGAGCTAGATTTATCCATGATTCATCATAAGAAGTCCTTGGAGGATGTTGACAAATTCTACCCTTCACCCCATTTAAAGGGAAGTAACTTAGTTTTTGTAGACCGTAATTTTAAAAGCAAGAATTTCTTGATTCCATCTTTGAAATCTATACTACTAAGTCTAAAGGAGAATTTTAATTGTAACAAATATTTTGAAGGGATAAGTGGTGATCCTAATGTTTATACCAATGCATAACCATCCCAATTCCATTGCCAACCAATGCATAACTATCACAATCCCATCTGCCATATTTCTCCCCTTTTTGCTATCAATCAAAACGTAGAATAAGGAGAGCAATTAGTGAATAGAGAAGATTGTATAGATTAAGTAGTTATAAGCTAAGCAATGATAGTAGCTAAAAAATAGAAGGTAAAATGTTTAAAATGTAGCTAAAAATTGGTCAATGAAAAGCAGTAAGGAGTTTTTGGTAGAGGGAGGCTGGAAATCAATCTACTGAATCGATCACTCAAGAAATATGAACAGTCTCGATCGTAGACCCGGCACCCTTCCTAGAATGTTATCCAGCAATCCTACTCGACTTCCGCTTAACTACCACATGCTTCTGCCTCTTTCCAGATGAAACAGGAATTTTAGTAGGGTTAGGAGGTGATACTTCTTCCTGATGTGGGGATGTTGGCATTCTTTGTTTAGTGGATGCCATTTCCTTATCCTGGTGCTCTTTTGCAGCTTCTTCTTCGGTCTTGGGAACAGGTTGTTCTTCAGTTACTTTTTCTGGGGATGGTGCTGATGGAGCAAGCAGTGTTTCATCCTATTTAGTCATTTCTTCCACTGTAGTCAGCATGTTTCCAAGAATCTGAATTTTTGAACTGAGGCTATCCACCTTAATAGCCAGTAAATTAATTACATCCAGAATGCTTTCACTGATGCCTTTATCCTAAGTCCTCTGTTTGCCCTTGGTAGAGGATTCTTCCTGAGGTTCTACCTCAACCTCTCTCTTTACTCTGGCAGATAGGGCACACTTGCCTTCAGTTTTTACTCTTAGTGGCTTTTCTTTTTCATCATCGGCTACATCTCGAAGAAACTTCCATTCATTATCTAATCTTACATATCTCATTCGTTCAAATGACTTAAAGTTGTACATATTCATTTTTTAAGGCGCATGGTTGACAGAATTCAGATCAACACCAAAATGCCTAAACACCTTAGTCAATAGGTTTCTATAAGGTAAGACCTTATTGGAGGTATTCCTGGTTTGCTTCATCAACTTAGCAGCAAGATATCCAAAACTTATTGGCCTATTTTCAATGAGCGCTACCACAATCACCATTTGCATAATGTTGATCGAAGTTTTATGTCCAAAGCTTGGAACAACCATGGTTGAAACCATGTGGTGCAGGATCCTACGTTGTCCATTCAGCCACTTAGTATTTTTGTCACTCGAGTTCTTAAAACTCTTCATGCCAATAAACACACTATCAAACTTCCCCAAATTAAACAGATTAGTCCCTTCTGGGAACTTGTTCAGTTCAAAATACTGAATCCTGCCATCTCTAACCCCACACATTCTGTTCAATAGGGGGTGATCAAATTCAAGGTTTTTACCCCCCAACTCTAGAGGTGTACCACCAAACCATGAACCCTCCTCCTATTTTCTCTAATATGCCTTTTCTCAAGTTAGCATAAAATTTCCAAATGAGTCAAATAAATAGTTTCTCATCAACAGATAACAGGGCTCCCCACCTAAAAGTCTTAAACATATTTAGCATATTTGAAAATTTTAGAAAAGATACTAGATTTACATGATAGCCAACAATCACCGTTCGATTTCTTGATATCCATTCATTAAAATTAGATTCACTTTTAGAATCTAAAAAGTGAGGTACCTGGGCCTCGAAACTTTCCTATTTCAGAAATGATTTAGAAGAGCCATTTTAAGAAGCCAAGAGTTCTAGAACGACTTCTTTTCCTTTTTCTATTGTTGTTGATTTTATCTTTATCATCGGAGAGATTTTTAGGACTTTTTTTTTTTAGTTAGGTTTGGTTGATTTTTGTGATTTTGCCATTGTAATCAGAGGGTGATGGTTTGGACTTTCGGTTGTTCAGAGAGAAGCTCAGAAGATTTTGAGGAAAGAAAGATGAAGTATGGTTGGTTTCAGAATTTGGGAGAGAGAGGGGAGAGAGAAAACCTTTTGAGAGTTCCTAGGAAGTTGTGATAGTAAGTACATTTAAGTACATTGGAAAATCCTTTTCAATAGAGATTTCAAAAGATGTATTGAGAAAAGCACTGATATTTTGAAATTCAAAAAGAATAATCTCGAAGCAATTATTTTTTGAAGGATATACGAAACATCATAGGTGATTCTATTTTAGATTCAGAGTTGATCTGAAATGTTCATCCAAAAAGGAATTCCTTCAAGAGAAAGTTTTGGAAGTGAGTTTTGGATTTGTTCTCCAAAATGCTATGTCCAAAAGAATCGTCCAAAAGTTATGTCTTCTGTGGTTCTACAAATAAGAACAACAATTCTTTGGCAAATATGTCAGCCACATGATCTTTGTAATTCCTAAACCTCTTCTCAGATTATTGAACCTTTCTTTGGCCAGAGGTTTTGTAAAAATATCAACAAGTTGTTCATCAGTTGAAATATATTCAACACATACATCTCCTTTGAGCACATGATCCCTAATAAAATGTTGTTTAACCTCAATATGCTTGGTTGTAGAATGTTGAACATGATTCTTAGTTAGATTGATTGCACTTGTATTATCACATAATATTGGTACGTAATCAAAATTAAGACCAAAATCAAGCAATGAATTTTTCATCCATAAAATTTGTGTATAGCAACTCCCAACTGCAATGTATTTAGCCTCGGTTGTGGATAAGGATACACAAACTTACTTTTTTCTATGCCATGATACTAGAAAGTGTCCAAGAAATTGGCAGTGTTCGCTAGTTCTTTTTTTTTCAACTTTATAGACAGCATAGTCTGCATGGGTATAGCCTATAAGATCAAATGTGTTAGTATGAGGATACCATAAACCATAATCATATGTTCTAACCAAATATCTAAGGATGTGTTTCGTTGCACATAAGTGAGATTCCCATGGCCATGATTGAAATCGGGCACAAAGACAGACTGAAAACATGATATCTGGTTGGCTAGTAGTAAAATAGAGTAAACTTCCAATCATACCTCTGTATTTAGATTCGCCTACCTTGTTACCCTTTTCATCCTTGTCAATTTTTAGAGAAGTGCTCATAGGTATGCTAATTTCTTTGGCTTCGTTCATACCAAACCTTTTGAGCAGTTCCTTAGCGTACTTAGCTTGATTTAGAAAAATTTCATCCTTAGTTTGTTTTATTTGTAGCCTAAGGAAGAAGTTGAGTTCTCCCATCATGCTCATTTCGAATTCTTACTGCATTGTCTTAGCAAACATCTTGCACAATGTGCCATTAGTAGCACCAAAAATGATATCATCAACATATATTTGAACAATAAGAAGATCCACAGAATGTTCTGATTTAATAAATAGTGTGGTATCAATCAAGCCTCTTGAGAAACCTTTTGAGAGCAAGAATCCCCTAAGTCTTTCATGCTAAGCTCGTGGGGCTTGTTTTAAACCATAAAGAGCCTTTGAGAGTTTGAAAAAGTGATTTAAAAAATGCCCATGAATAAAACCCGGAGGCTGTCCTACATATACCTCATCCTCAATAAAACCATTTAAGAATGCACTTTTAACTTTTATTTGATAAAGAATTTTTTTTTTTAAAGATGCAGAGACAAGAAGTATTCTTATGAACTCTAATCTAGCAATAGGAGCAAATGCTTAATCATAATCATGCCCTCTTCTTGATTAAATCCTTAGGTAACAAGTCTGGCTTTATTTCTGATCACTACTCCATTTTCATCAAGTTTGTTTTTAAATACCTACTTAGTACCAATAGCCGGATAATCAAAGGGTCTAGGGACGAGTTTCCAAACTTGATTTCTCTCAAATTGGTTTAGCTCTTCTTGCATAGCTAATATCTAGAAATTATCATGCAAGGCCACATCAATATAGTTAGGTTCAATACTAGAAAGTAGAGTAAGATTGTCTACAAAATACCATCTAGTTTTAACTCCACAGCTCGGATCACCAATAATTTGCTCTTTTGGATAACCGATTTTGTACTTCCAATCTCTTGGTAATCTTTGATCCGTGAGCTCTTTAGTTTCTTACTTGCCTTGTTCAGCTTATTAATTTTCAAATTCCTCTTCTTTGGCATGAGTGTCCAATGGTAGTGCTTTGTGCTGTTCTTTCCCTCTTTCTTTGAAACTTCCTACATCATCATTATCTTTCCTTGAAGTATAAAAGTTAGATTCATCAAAGACGACATGTACAAATTCTTCCACGCATAGAGTTCTCTTATTGTACACTTTATATACTTTTTTATTGGAAGAACATACAATAAATATAGCCTCATTGGATTTGCTGTCAAATTTTTCAAGATTGCCTCAAGTATTAAGAACAAAACCTTTGCAGCCAAATACTTTAAAATAGGAAATTGATGGAGTTTTATCAAATATAAGCTCAAATGGTGTTTTTCTTAGGAAATGTCTTAACATTACTTGATTTATAATATAGCAAGTTGTACTTACAGCTTCAGCCCAAAAGTATTTTGGAAGAGAGTTTGCACAAATCATAGATCTAGCCATTTCTTGTAAAGTTCAAATTTTCCTCTCAACAACACCATTCTGTTGAGGGGTTTTAGCAGCTGAAAAGTTGTGAAAAACTCCATTTTCATCACAAAAGTGTGTAAACTCATTGTTGTAAAATTCTCTCCCATTATCACTCTTGATGGAAATCATTTTGCATTTAATAGAGTTTTGGACGCGCTTGAATAATTTTAAGAATTTAGAAAATGCTTCATCTTTTTGTGCAAGAAATAAGGTCCATGTAAATCTTGAGAAATCATCTACTAAAATATAAGCATACCTCTTACCACCAAGACTAGTGGTCCTCATTGGTCTAAACAAATCCATATGAATTAATTCAAGAGGTTTTGAGATAGAAATCATTTTCTTGGGTTTGAAAGAAGTTTTGATTTATTTTCCAAATTGGAATGCATAACATATTTTGCTTTTATCAAACTTCATTTTGAGCAGTCCCTCGACAAGCTCTTTTGAGGATAATTTATTTAGCAAATCAAATTATACATGGCCTAGTCTTCTATGCCATAGATAGCCATCATTATCAGGCATGGAAAGACATATAATGTTATGAGTTATAAGATCATCAAGATAGAATACATAAACATTCCCACCACAGTTAGCAATAAAGATTGTTTCATTGCTTGAGTTGTCTATAATAGAGCAAAAATCTTTCTCAAAAATGACTTTACAACCATTGTCACACAATTAACTAAAGCTAAGCAAGTTCTATTTCAGTTCATCAATCAATAAAACTTGTTTGATAATGGTTGAAGATCTTTTACTAATGTTACCTATACAAAGAATTTTTCCTTTCTTCTTGTCTCCAAAGGTAACGAATCCATCATTTGTTGCTTGCACATCTTCTAATAGAGCTACATTTCCGATCATGTGTCTTGAGCATCCACTATCCTAGAACCACTTTGTGAAACTCGTTTTCTCCAATGAGTGAACCTATACATGAGAAGGGAGAATGATTTTTGACACTCACATTTTCTTAAGTCCACGAGGGTTAGTAATGGTTCCTCTAATTTTCTAAACAGGTTTTGTAGGATTTCTATCATGCATAATCAGATTAAGCGCAGCGGAAAACAACAAGAAATCCAAGCCATGGATCATGGGTTTGCAATAGAAACGGGAAAAATGAGAAGATTGCATCTATTACCTCGTGAAGCCGGAATTCAAAAATTTCAGAAACAAGAACGCAGGCGCAATCCAGATTATCCAAAACCGTTCACTGTAGCTCAACTGAAGTCTAAGAAAGAACTCCCTCTAATGATAATCCACACAAGGTTGAATGCTCACAATCTCACAATTCTATGCAAGTAGAATTCGGGAGGCTAGGGTTTTGATCAAGAAGAGAGATAACTAGGGTTTGATCAAGAGAGAGGCAGAGAAACAGTCTCTCTGTTATTGTGTGAATAGTCTGTCTCGAACCCTAAGGAAACTGTTTCCTTATATTTATAGATTTATAATTACCATAAATTGCAACTTAGTCCTTCAACGTCCAATTGTCAACAAATTGGTCCTTGAAGTTTACTTGATTACAATTAGGTCCCATGAATTATAACAAACTTATAATTCACCTATATATATATATATATATATATATATATATATATTTCATTCTCTTAATTAACCCCACAATATTATCAAATAATATATTTGAGTATTCAAACCTTTAATGTGTGTGACCCATTAGGTTTCCTGGTCTTATTGGTAGCATAATATGAATTAATTCTAACAATATTAGAATTAATAATCCTTAATAAAATAAAGGATTAAATTTATTAATTCTCTAATTAATAAATTCATATTTAGCATATCAAGAGCGACATCTAGCAATGACTCTCGATCACCCAAAAGTCCAGAAAGTCAAGTGGCTTGACATGAACCTTTCAATAGCAAATTATCAGTGCAATAAACTCCTTTCAACATACAATATCTTATTCAGTCTAGATCCAGAATATTATTAATTCTGGCCCAAATATTTTAGTACTTGTTCAAGAAATCTATTACTCGATATGTGTATCAATTGGAACCATTTCCATCACATAGTCGCCTTGGCCAAGGACTTTATGAGTAATGATTTCTACAAGTGGCCTTGAGATATACTCTCCTACTATTAGGAGTGGTGAATCCTTTATTGACCATCTCAACTACTTTCGTTTACTTTACGTTGTACCCAATATCCATCCCATAGGCGGTCCTAGATAAGACTTCAAATATTAGAATCAAAGTACAACGCTCGATAAACAAAGTACCTTGGAGATCTCAAGTCTAAGGATACTTGCACACTTGCTATAATGAGATTCTATCACTGGCACTAAATAGTTTTCCAAGTGATTATCTCGTAGCTAGGTCATCCAATGAACTTGTTTCAAAACAAGCATCCACACGTTAATCCTGAGTATCCCAATACCCACGGATATGAGAACCACCGCTTGATCCAATCAAGAGATATAACATGTGCCAGTCTTGGCGTATTAATAATGTCCCATCTTATTAATACTATGACTGGGGATTATTTAAGTACAAACACTACATAGTGTAGTAGGAATCTCACATCATGATCTCTATCATGATTTCCTTAACACTGTGTTGTACTAGGGACTTTATCTAACGGTTTGTACACATATTTAGATATAAAAATTAAACTGAAAGATAAAGAATGCCTCTTATTAATTTACTATGCAATATACATGGTACAAGTGATTGCCTCTAGGGCACAACACTAACAGGTTTTGCACCGGATTCAAATTTATTCTTAACATGACACTTAGATGCTTTGTGTCTAGATTTATGACTATGTGCGACACTTGTGTGTCATATGCGATGAGGCAGCCTTTACAAAATGAGATTGGTAATTCTTAGCTTTAATCTTATGTCTATAACCTATGACATTTCGATTTCAAGCTATATCTTGTGCACCAAGAAATTTTTCCAAGTTGTTGTTACCATTTGTAAACTTTTCAACGCTGTAGTGAGATCATTGATTCTATTTTTCATATCATCAAAATTTCTAACTATAATTTCAAGAGAACGAATTTTATCACATAAGCATTCATTTTCTAGAGACACATGATGCAAGGCAGTGATGATAACATCTTTTTCTTTAATTACACATATATGTGACTCAAGAGAGACTTTATTCTCATTCAATAGCTTTGCATTCTCATCTAATAAGCAATCAATTTTCAACTTCATTTCTTTATTTCTTCTAGACAGCTTTTTCAGTTCATGAAACATGTCAACCAGCAACTCATTAGGATCATCATGCTTTTCATGATCAAAATTATGTAAATCAGATATGGAATTGGTGGTAGTGGGATTTACCTCAATTTCCATTGCCATGAAGCATATATTAGCAGTTTTATTTTCAGAGTCTCCATCTTCCTCAGTCTCGGACTGATTTTGGTCCCAAGTTCCCATTAGTCCTTTGCCTTTCTTTGCTTTCAGAACCTTCTTCTTCTTTTTAAGCATTCTGCCTTCTTTTTCGTTAGCTATTGGGTAGTCAGCAATGTGATGTTTCATACTCTTGCATTTATAACATTGAGACTTAAATGATGAGGTCTATCCCTTTCTTTTTACAAATCTCTTTCCTCTTTTAAAATTTCTTTTGTTGAACATTCTTCTGAATTTCTTTGCAATCATGGCCAATTCTTTGGTGTCTACTTCAGTCTCATCACTAAATTCTGATTGACTGCTTTCAGCTTCCTCATTTACAGCTTTCAGTGCTATTTCCCTTTTTTTTTCCCCTTTATCATCAGATTCTTAAAATCTCTTGAGTTTCATTTCATACGTTAGCATAGAGCTAATCAGCTCTTCAGTTAATAAGAATTTCAGATCCTTAGATTCTTCCACAGCTAGAGCTTTCGGTTGCCAGCTCGTAGGTAATATATCTAGAATTTTTCTGTTTTGCTCACCAAGGGAATAGACTTTTCGATAGGCTTTGAGTCTATTTGTAATGTTTATAAATCTGGTAAACATATCAGTAATACTTTCATTTGGCTTTATCGTAGACAATTCATAATCATGAATTAAAAGTCCCAACTTAGATTCCTTTACTTGAGTTGTCCTCTCATGATTGACTTCAAGTAATCTCCACACATCATGGGCTGAATCATAGTCAGTAACTTGATTATATTCTATGCCATCAAGGGCACTACACAAAATATTCATATCTTGAAAATTTAGTGTCATTTTGACATTGTCTTCATTATCAAATTCGTCACTCTATTTAGGCACTTTTCTGCCATCAACAAATTTTGATGGGAAAAATAGACCATTCTCAATTAGATTCCATAGCTTAAAGTCGATTGAACAAATATAAATCTTTATTCTATTTTTCTATAATGTATAATTATTTCTATTGAACAAGGGAGGTCGATTTGTTAAGGATCCTTCAACATATGAAAGGGTAGATAAGTTTGCCATAGGGATCTTTTTCTACATGGTTGTTAGACCGAAACTAGAGTAGACCAAAGCCCTGATACTAAATGAAAAACCTTAGAGGCGGTGAATAAAGTTTTTGGCAAATTTAAAATACCCTTTACCCAAAACTGTTTTGAGACACTCTTTTGAATTTCAAATCTTAGAATATTGCAGCAATGAGAAGCTTTCGAAATGACTTAAAGATGAACTATCTGAATAAGACAAGACACACAATGCAATTAATACTAGAGTAAAAATGAGTTGGTGAGAATCCTAAAGAATTCTTTTGAGAGATTAAAAAAAATTTTGTGCAAGGAAGATTGCTGTTGACCGAAATTAAATGTAGAGAAAGATAACATAAGTTTATAGTGGTTCGATCTACCAAGATCTACATCCACTACCTTAAGCTCATACTTAAAGATTTTCAGCCAAATTTCATTCACCCAACTCAGTGGCATCAATCTACACCAAATACATGAGAGGATCACCACTTTTAGTTTAGCCAAAACCTCTCAATCAAGTAAAAAATCAAGGTTCATCCCAAATGAATTTTACACCACAACATTGATACATAAAGATAATTGAAGTAATAGAATGAAAATGGCTCACTCTTTTGAGCAGATATGCCAAACAAATGAGCTCAAACAACCTTTACCTTTTTGAAATAATTTGATTTCAATGTGAAGCACTATGAAAATGAGATTTTTGTATTCTAGGGAGCAAAAAAGTTTCTTTGAAGGATAAGACAAAAATCTACTTTTGAATCGAGTTTCAATTCATTCAAAAGGTCGGCTTTAATCATTGTTTGGTGCACCCAAATACCTTTACTATAGTAATCAATGATATAAAGAAAATAATGTGCACCAAACAAAGAAATAATCTTATGATCACCCCAAATGTCACAATGAATTAACTTAAATCATGTCATGGTTGTTGTTCCACAATTAGAAAATGGTAATATAGTTTGCATAGTTCTTAAATATGAATCATAATACATCATACTTTTTGAATGAATTTTATTTAGGAGAGATAAATACTGAAGCTTTCCAAGAGAAGCATGATTGAGTCTCCTATGATAAAGAGTTGAGATTGTGTCCTTTTTCGCTGCCATTGCCAACTTTTTAGGGTAGGACAACTTTAGCAAGTATAGTCTTTCATGGTGCTTATCTACTCTAATTAGTTTCCACGAAAGTAAGTCCCATAATATACAAAAAACTGGAAAGAAGGTCATCATACACTTGTTGTCCTTTTTCAATTTTGCAATTAAAATTAAATTACATTTGAAATTAAGAATATTTTTGGGACATATCATTTACTATAATGCTAGTTTTGAATTTCACTTTTCTGAATCCCTTAATTGAAATGCTATCACTATTTGGTAGTTTTACTACTAGAAAATAGTGAACCATGACACTTATGATTTTGTGCACTTGTTGCTTTATTTATTTCTATTTTTCTTTTCTTTTATTTTGTTTTCTTTATTTTTATTTTATGTTTTTATTTGGAGTGTTTTTATTTTGTAGTTTTGAATCATCTCATTCTAGATCTGCTTCTTTCTTCTCAATAATCGAAGTTTCAAGTGGAAGATAATGCCTACTTTTAGAAGATAATGCCTTGGGGAATATTGTTTCCTTTTTCCTCCTATCTTTTTTTATATCCTATGGCTGCACTTATTTATTTTATTACTTTAACAATCAAGGACAATATCAAATATAAGTATGGGGGAGGGATTTATTTTGCTCTTGCCAATTGTTTTACAGTTATGATCTGGTGATATTATTGTGTGACCACTTCTTGGCTATTTTTGGCCTTTTTTTTTTTTTTTTACACTTCACTTATGTTGACATAGTGGAGTCATTATTATTCTTGATGCTTTACACTTTGTCTTGGTTCTTATTTGGTGAAGTCTATTCTATTTTGCTTGTATTTTAAATGGGATATGTCTAAATTTTGAGAATTGAATTTACTCTTGTATATGCTCTAGTGGATGATTGAATTTTTGTTCTTTAAATTTTGTTATGGATGGTATGATGAAGTATAAGTAAAGATTATTGACCATTCTTGTTTAGTGGCAATATCTAAACTTGTCCTAACTTTAAAGTGGGTAGATAGAAGTAGAGAGATTAGCGGTACAAAATAGCAAAAATGATGTATGTGCCTGATGGGAGTGTTACATGCATATAAAATCTCAATCAATTGAGACCACATATGCAAAAGTTTTAATAATTGAAATGCCAATTAAAATTACACAATACACACACATTTAGGCAAGTGCATCTATCGTGTAGTCTAGTATTGTTGGCAAGAATCGAAGAACCTTAGGGAATGGGGGCTACTACCCTTACTTCCTTCTTTTCTCATTGTTAAGTTAAATCTAAATGTAAGGTATGACACTAACTATAATAGAAGAGATGTCATATTCTTGCACACAATAGAGAGTCACAATTTTCATAAAGAATAAGAAAAAGAATAGCCCATACAACAAAAAGAATTCCCCAAATCAAGACCTAAGAAATGAGTGTCCCTTAAACCTATAATTCTAGGCACAAGAATGAGTCACCTATCAATCTCACTCTCTCTTGAGCTATGAGATTTCTACCCTCAAGTTTGATTAATCGATATCTCTACCTAACTAACCAAACCTAAGATTGCATTAATTATCACTCACTATCCCAAATCATTCGGAAGCCACAAAATTCCTACCTCTAGGCAATTACATGAACCCATTGGTTATTAGCCCTAATTCCCGGCCTCCCTCTCAGGTTAATTGAAAATGTCAAATGTTAACCTAGTCAAGTAGGTGTCCTTTCCTCAACCCCATCTCTCAAAATCATTAAAAAAGAACATTTAATTGAAATAAATCCATCAAACCCAACTCAATCGAAATGACCAAAATAAGCTCAAATAACTAAATACCAAACTACAGAAATCATAGATTTAAAGAAAATACATCATTCTCAAGAACAAAAATAAGGTACAAACCTTCATTACAATTAAAAATAAAATATTAGCATAAGAATATAAGTAAAATTACAAAAGGAATGGAAAGGCAAACTCATAGACAAGCTGGCTTCTTCTTCCTCTTGAAATCTCCAAGTAAGCTTTCTTCTTTCTTCTTGGGTCTCTTGGTCCTTCTCTCTATTTAGTGCTCAAACTTACAAGAACTAGGGTTCTTGAGAGAAACCCTATCCTTTCCCAAACTCTCCTCCCCTCATTTTGTGTGTAAAAATTGATTATATACAGGTTTTTTTGTGTAAAATCTAAAATCTCACTCAAAATAGTGCCTTCTATACTAGTAGGTAGCCTAGGGAACTTGAACTTCCCTAGGACACCATGTTTTTCCAAAACCAAAATAGCCCAGGGAAAATACTGGGCCGCCAACTTCTAGACAAAGTGTATACTTAAAACCTACCAAGCAACTTAGAGAAGCTAGGCTTCCCTAGGCCACCAACATTCTGGAATTATGTACAAATGCACAAAACCTGGCTACCTAGGGAATTTAGAGTTCCATGGGCCGCCTATTCTCTGGACAAAATACAAACATTTCTTGTTCCTTAGGCGGCCTACTCCCTTGGCTACTTTCTTCCTGGATAACGTGCGCAATTTCTTCTATTTTCTCCCTTCTTCTTCCTTTTATCTTTACTCAATCTTTTCTATTTCCTAGCAAAAATAATAGAAAAAGGATGTGGTGAGTATGAATTGTGTAAGAATTTATATCCATTATTGAACAAAAATAAGAAAGAATGTATATACGATGAAGCCTCACTAGTGCCATTCTTGTTGTGTATGAGTGAAAAAAAATATAGAAAGGAATGTATGTACCCATGCTGGCAAAAATAATGCAATGATAAAAGTATTATATATAGGAAAAGTGAGTATGAAAAAACAAGAGTGTAAGTAAGAGAGTGAAGAGGTAAATATCTCACGGCCACTTATAGGAATTACTACTTGGAAAGTCCTTAGCCAAGGCGATTGTGTATTGAAAATAGTTCCAATTGATACACATCTAGAGTAGTGGGTTCCGGGTATAAGTACTATTGTATTCAGGCCAGAATTAATTCTGGAGGGAGTTGGCACTAATTCTGTACTCCAAACTGAATGAGATATTGTATGGTGAAAGGAGTTAATTGCACTGAAATTTGTTATTAAAGGGTTCATGTCAAGCCACTTGACTTCCTGAACTCTTGGTGCTCATGATGTGTTGCTAGATACTACTCATGATCTGAGAATATGGATTTATTAATTGATGAATTAATAAACTGATCCTAATTAGAATTAATAGGTTAATTCTAATTAATTATGGATTATTAATCTCAAAAATGTTTGGATTAATTCATGTTCACTACCAATTGATTGAGAAACCTAATAGGTTACACATAATAGAGAATTATATACTCACTATGTTATTTGATAGCATAGTGGGATTAATTGAGAGAAAGAGAAGTTATTGTGGACAAATTATAATTAGTAATAATTTATGGTCCAAGTTGTAATTGTGAGAACATGATGTTTTCAATTACAATTAGAGAATTCTAATAGGATTTGAATTCTCAGTTTTGGGAAAGGAAATTTCGTGTGACATATTAACAAGACATATGTAACCCTAGCTGAAAAGTGACACATGAAAAACCAGCAACACTCGACCTTCTCTTCTTTCTATCTCTCTTGATTGTCTTGAGAAATAACCCTAGCCGCTATCTTATTTCTGCTAGCACAGGAAAGTTTGGTGCTTGAGTATTCCTCTGTGTGGATCACTGTTAGAGATATCACACACTGTGATTATAGTGGTTAGACGTTCAACACACGTGGAGGTTGACCACGAGGATTGTTGGATTGCGCCTTGACTTGAAAAAGAAATTTTGTTCTTCAGACGATCAACAAAGGTAAAAAGCTGCTACCTTTATTATCTTTATGTTTTATTTTCCACACATAGGCGGGTCCTGGGATGGTATCTCGTTTATTTTCCGCTGCGTCGTATAGGATACGAGCCTGAGATACCCAACAGTGGTATCAGAGATATGCTATTTGTGGTCTACGAATATTGTTTTGGCATGAAAACTGTTTTCATGTATTCATGCTTGTCTTTGTTCGCTGTGAAAATCATTTTCACTCGAGTTGAAATCGTTTCGAGCTTTGTAGGTTGGGTCTGTAGCACAATATGATTGTGTAAAAGTTATAGCATATTTCAAAAGGTGCTTTCTTTATGCGTTGAAAATTTTCTGCAGAAAAACGTTTTCTTAAACATGGTAGTTGCCCTCCGTTTCATCTTGTGAATTTGATTTTCTGTTTAGTTTGTCTAAACCTAACAAATTGGTTGTTGTTTTGAGCTTCAAAATAGAAAATTCTGTTGAGAATTTTCTCACTAAAATTCTGTAGAAGATTAGGACACCAGAAATTGTTTCTGGAAGATTAGGATCAACCGTCTAACCCCACATCTATTGATAGAATAGATGAACTTTCTAATACACAAGAGCCTCGTAAATCTATTAGGATACGTGTGGCACCTAAGAGATATGGATTTCTCTTTAGTGACCACAATGACGTATTGCTCATAGATGAAGATAAGCCTACTACCTATAAGGATGTTCTGAATAGTTCAGAATCTGGCAAATGGCTTGAGGTCATGAAGTCAGAGATGAATTCCATGTACGACAACCAAGTATGGACTTTGGTTGATCCACCCAAAGGAATTAAACCTATTGGGTGCAAGTGGATTTTCAAGAAGAAAATAGACATGGATGACAACTTAGTTACCTATAAAACATGACTAGTGGCAAAGGGTTATCGTCAACAACATGGTATTGACTATGATGAAACCTTCTCGCCAGTAGCCATGTTGAAATCCATCAGGATACTCCTAGCCATTGCTGCTCATCATGATTATGAGATTTGGCAAATAGATGTAAAAATAGCTTTCCTAAATAGAAATTTGACTGAGGAAGTATATATGACACAACCTGAGGGTTTTACATCCAATGATAGCATAAAGGTGTGCAAGCTGCAAAGGCCCACTTATAGACTTAAGCAGGCTTCTAGGAGTTGGAACATCTATTTCAATGAAACAATCAAAGAATTTGGTTTCATTCAAAAATGGATGAGCCTTGTGTATACAAGAAGGTTAGTGGGAGTGCAATCGTTTTCTTATTACTTTATGTAGATAACATATTGCTAATAGGAAACGATATACCTATCTTGCAAACGGTTAAAATTTGGTTGTCCAAACAATTCTCCATGAAAGACCTTGGAAAAGCAACTTATATTCTTGGAATAAGGATCTATAGAGATAGATCCAAAAGGTTGTTTGGTCTTTCACAGCCTACATACATAGATAAAGTGCTAAAGAGGTTTAACATAGAATAATCTAAAAAGGGATTCTTAACCATGTCACATGGTGAAAGCCTTTCAAAGTCAATGTCTCCTAAGACACAAATTGAAAGGGATCACATGAGTAAGATTCCATATGCCTCGGCAGTTGGATCTATCATGTATGCTATGATATGTACTAGGCCCGATGTATCTTGTGCTCTTAGTTTGACGAGCAGATACCAATCTGACCCTGGTGAGGGTCATTGGGTGGCTGTAAAGAACATTCTTAAGTACTTATGAAGGACTAAAGATATGTTCTTAGTGTATGGAGAAGGTGATTTGAAAATAAATGGGTATACTGATGCCAGCTTTCAATCTAACAAATATGATTTCAAATCAGAATCTGGCTACGTGTTTACATTGTGTGGAGGGGCAATAAGTTGAAAAAGTTCCAAACAAGAGACTATTGCCAACTCTACGACAAAAGCTGAGTACATAGCCGTTTCTAAAGCTGCTAAGGAAATAAAGATAGAGAGAATTCCCACGGATGAGAACATAGCTGACCCGTTTACAAAAGCACTATCCCAAAAGAAACATGATTGTCATGTTGAGTCATTCGGTATTAGATACATGAATGATTAGCTCTAGTGTAAGTGGGAGTTTGTTAGTGTTGTGCCCGAGAGGCAATCACTTGTACATTTTATATGACATATTTTATTTTAATAAAAGGCATTATTTATCTTACAGTTTTTTTTTTTGTTTACTTTAAGTAATATAACTGTTCGATAAAGTCTATAGTACAACACTGTGTTAAGGAGATCATGATATGAGAAACCTACTACACTAGACAGTATTAGTACTTAAATAGTCCTTAGTTATAGTATTAATGAGATAGGACATCATTAATGCGTTAAGACTAGCATGTGTTAGACTTTCTGATTTGATCATGCGTTGGTTCTCATAACCGTGAGTATTGAAATACTCAAAGTTAACACATGGATGCTTGTTAATGGAATAAGTTTATTGGATTACCTAGCTTTGAGATAATCACATAAATAACTATTTAGTGCCAGTGATATAATCGCAATATAGCAAACGTGCAAGTATCCTTAAACATGAGATCTCCAAGGTACTTTGTTTGCTGAGCTTTGTACTTTGATTCCAATTTTCGAAGCTCGATTGAGGGCTGCCTATAAGATGGATATTGGGTACATTGTGAGGTAAACAAAAGTAGTTGATGTGAAACCCCAGCCAAAACCAACCTTAGAGTAAGGGGGTTGGGATGCATATCATATTTTATTGCATGTTTAAATATATTTTTATATGATTTTATGTGCATTGAATTTGTGTTTTATAGTCTAGAGGGCTTTATTATGATTATTAAGTGAGAAGGGCAAAATAGTAATTTTTGCCTGAGGTGAAAATATGGAGATAGCTTGGGAATTAAATAGGAAAAGAATTTTTGAGTGGAAATAAGAACAAGAGTTGTTGGGGTGTAGTGGTCAGAGCTTTGGAATTAATTCTTGAGGTCTTAGGTTCAAATTCCATCATAGGAGCTTTAGCTTGGTTAAATTTTATTTTTGCTTGGGAAGTATCATTTTCGGCCTTAATGGTGTTTGGAGTAGGGTAGAGATGTTGTCCTATGAGAGACATGATAGGAGTCTTTAAATTCTACTCTTTTGCTCTACACAAAATTCCTAAGGTGAATTCATTTCCTCTTGATCCTTAATTTTTTCTATTTCTCAATTCATTAGTTTGTTCATTTTGTTCAAGCCAACTTTATTCTAGAAAAATTCTGGCAATGTGCGGTGGCTTTGAAGGTTTGAAATGTCTTAGTAAAAGACATCATATAGATCGAAACAATGGAAGAGGGTGAAAGATTTCAAGTGAATTAAATTCCTTAGTGACCTTTCTAAAAATTCACTCTAGCTAGGTTCATTTCCCTTCATGCTTAGAACTGAAATTTTTTCAGCTTTGTGTGCCTTCAAGGTGACGAAATTCTAAACCATTAATCCCTCCCAAATGCTGCTAGAAAATGGCCCTTTTGATCAGCTTGAAATCTGAATTTTCCTGGCCATTTTCGAACTGCACAAATACTGTGCAAAACCATAAAATTTTCTGGGCAGATTCGCAGCTTTGGAGGTCCAAAACCAAGCTGTTTTCTTCCAATTTTTGTTCAGTGGCTTAGCCATGTTTTTCCTCCATGAAGTAGGCTGAAAACCAGCCTTCAAAGCCCCAGAAATTCCCCTTCAAAGCCTCTGCAAATCGCTTGGAAAACGGCAGCGGAAAACTGCCCAGAAAATTCCAGCCTTGCGAAAATCTGTGCAGTGGATTTTTCCAGCTTTGTTTCCTAATTCTCTCCTAGCCGAAACTCCATCCCTTTTCTGCAAAAACCACCCTTAAACCTCCATTAACCGAACTCCATTGTCCTCCCAAAGTTCTGCACGAAAATGCAGCCATGGATGCCTAAAAGATTTCAAAAAAATTTCTGCAATCATACCTTGATTTGGATACCAAAATTCCAGCCACCATGATTTAACAACTTTCCATAAAATATACCTCAAACGACCAGACCTTCTCTTCACCATTATACTCTATAATTTCAGCCACCCTAAGCCTCCTTCAACCAGCTTTCATTCAGCCAAAACACTGCCCAGAAATTCGTCCTTGGCAGACTTCCAAAAGCTCTTCCATAATCAAAGAGATTCTTGCGATATCTAGTTTCCAAATTTGCTTCCCAAAAATATTCTTCAAAGATTGTAACAACTAGCCTTTCCTTTTCCCTTCCAAATCAGAGAATCAACCTCCTAAATCCTATAGAAATTCGGCCAGCCCTAGTTCTCACAGAATTTCGGTAGCTGCAAATCAAATTCTCTCAAATTCCTTCAACCTTCAAGAAAACACACACTACACCAAGAACACCTACTTCTTCCTTTCACCTAATACCTCTCCAAATCACTTCAAACTACCTCTAAAAATTCCAGATTTCATCTATTCATTGCTGTGAGTCCATCCGTACCATTTTTAACATCAAACTCCAAAATCCAACTTGCACTTTTGGATAAAAAACCAGAAATTTTGTGAAGGCTCAAGAACACCTTCAAGGTAGGTTTGTTCTAACAACTTCATCTTCTCCAATCTTGATCTCTAGTGAAAATATATATGAATAAACATGCTAATGCTCTCTTTCTCTCTCTCTCTCTCTCTTGGCCGAACCACTCACTTACTTGGCCGAATGGTTTCTTCTCCATGGCCATGCTTCCTTCATCTCATTTGGACGGATTTAGGCATCTAGGGGTTGAGATTCATTCGAAAATCCTTCAAGGTATTCATCAATCAAGTAAGCCTTGTTAACCCTTCTTTTAAATTCTAGATTCATGTCTCTATGGTGATGTTGATAGAAAATGGATTGTGGATAAGGTTTGAATATATATTATTGAGGTTGAAGCTTGAACGTATGTATGAATATGAAGGAGATTGGATTTATGCATGGATGGATTATCTTGGTTGATTGTATGATGATTTGAGGTTTAATACATGTCTCCATGTCATAGGTAGTATTTGTGATGAAGTATGCTAGAGATTATGTCACCTTTGGTGAATAAGATTTATATTCATGTTGCATTGTTGAAGCCATGATCATATTTATGCTAGTAGGGGTTAGATCATGTCTTGATAAATTTAGATCTATGGTTATATGCATGATTTGGATGATTTGATGAATTGAAGGATTGTATATGTCCTTGATTGTGGTTAGCCATAGAAGTATGATCATGATCTAATTGTCCCTAAGCTAAATTTTATTTCATGAATAAAATATTTCATAATGGGATTTTGCTAGTAATTTCCAAAAAAACCCTAGGAGGGGTAAATTTGGTTTATTATATATAATTAAGATATTTTAGTCAAATAAATAATAGCTTTTGCTAGAAAAATAAAATATGTAGATATTATATATAAAATGATAATATCAAATAAAGCCTTTTATGGAAATAATCATAATTAGTAAAATATTTATTACTAAAAATTTAATCATTATCTTTTAATCAAAACCCATTAAAAATTTATTTATTATCTTTCAAGCAAGATTCATTAAATTTATTTTTAACTAATTTTAGTTATCAATTATTTTCTAACAACTAAATTATTAATAAATCATTATTTTACCTAATTCCACCTAGGACTTTTCATCAAATAAACTCTAAATTATTTTAGCAAGATTTAAACCTTCAACTTATTAGTACCTATTTCCCAAACTCTAATTATTTTAATATCAAACTAGATTTATTTTATAAACCCTTTTATTTATTTTCGAGCCTTAAAGCTTGGGACACTAGGAACATGATTGTAGTAAGTTGAGTTAGTTTTATTTGTGAAAGTGAATCTTTGGCTTGAGCTTGATTGTGGTTTGTATTTACCCCATGCGGGGTTAGGTCAGCTGTTGGAGGCCTTTGTTGTCAGCAAGGATCAAGTAAGCTCTTGCATAAAACCAGTTTGATGAAAAATGATTTTTTTTTTTTTATATGGCAAGCGAAATGTAGAGTGCATGGTCACTCATTTCTGTAAAGGCAATTGAGGATTATTTTCATTCTCATTTTAGACAAATAAATTATTTGTAAATCATTTGGTGGTTTTACTCAAAACCTTAAATTCTTTCTAAAACCAGTTTTGCTCCAAACTTTGGAAAACCTTAATTGCCATTTCCAAGTGGAACTATGTTTTGTTCATTTTTCCCAAGTGGGATACGTTACGTTGAGTACTTAATAAGGGTAGGCTAGTAGTACTAGTTTTGAAAAGCAAGAGTGAGTCTTCTGGCAGAAGGCCACCTCTAGAAGATAAGCTCAACTTAGAGAAATGTCAGTACTACTTAGTCATGCCGGTCCAAGCTAACAGTGTTCTTTTCAGTCAAGTGACTGTGTTTTGCCAGAATGGACACCCGGTTGTTGTTTGGGTATAGAGAATGGGGAGTATCTTGCCCGGTAGGCCAATCACCTACATTTTGTCAGTTTGCACAAAGTGTGGCATTCTGACCGGCAGTATGCATAAAGTGTGGCATACTGACCATATGGACATGGGGCCCAACTTGTGGTAACCCATGACCACCCTTTTTGAGTGGTTGATTTATTGTACCTATATGGTTTGAAAGCCAAAACGCCACTCTTGTTTTTGAACATCATTCATTGCTTGCCAGTATTTTTTTTATCAGTTTGCACAAAGTGTGGCATTCTGACAGTTGTATAGTTATGGGGCCCAACATGTGGTAACCCATGACCACCTTTATGAGTGGTTGATTTTATTTTGTACTTGTATGGTTTCAAAAGGAGGAAAACACCACTCTTACTTTTTACTAATGTTTACTGCTTGCTAATATTTCTCTTATAAAGATTTCACACTGTGCATCCACGAACTGTTTTCACTGAACACCCAAAGCACACACGGACTTACTGAGATTTCTGTCTCATCACCTTTTTACCATGATTTCAGGTCGATCCTGCTGTGAGGTTGAGTAGCTAGTTTTATCTACCTTGGAAGAGAATGTTGTATTTTATTTTTATGTATTGCTTTGAGGAGTTGAGAGTGGATGATTTTATTTATGGATTTATTTTTCTTTTGGGAATTCTTGGATTCATTTTGGATTTTAATAAATTTTAAGTTAAAGTATTATTTTTATTTCGTTATTTTATTTGTGTGACCTAGTTATAAAGACCCATTATCCTTTGGACGGGGCGACATCCTCGGCCCTGGCGGGCCTAGGTAGCGGGGTGTTACAAGTGGTATCAGAGCCTAAGTTTAGGCAATCAGTTGATTTTCTGGATTTTTATTTCCTTAAGTATTTTGATCTGGTGCTAATGCTTGTGTTTTGGTTATAGGATGGTCAAGAGAGTTACATCGGCTGTCAGAGATTGGCCCGCTGGTTGCGGGAACCCACCTGCCCCATTACCTCTAGCAGATCCTCCCTTGTCTGACTCAGAGACAAAGCTTGAGGGAGGTTGGTTTTTGAGTGAGGACAAGATGGAGCATGAGTCGCCTATGCTAGGTGACCCGATTGTTGAGGCAGAGATGGAGGTTGATGGGGGCGTAGGTGAGTACGATGGGGATGATGAGGGTGAGGTAGATGAGCTTGGTAGTGAGGGTGAGGGAGATGAGGAGATGGCTGAGCTGAGTGAAGGGGTGGTGATGAGTTTGGGGATGAGAGTGATGATGAGAGTGAGGAAGAGATGGATGGGATAGAGGAGGAGGATGAGGATGCGATGGAGGCTCCTCGGACCCCAAAGATAGGTGAGTTTGTTAGTGCTTTTACTTACTATAACCTCAAGGAGTCCAGTGATGAGGGTTATAGGCTGAGGAATGGAGTTACCCCAGCATTAAGGGAGCTTAGGCAACCTGCTTTAGGAATGGAAGATAAAGGGAAAGGGAAGCTAGAAGAGAGACCTAAGAGGAGCGGACTGGGTGTAGATGCTAAGTTAAGGAGAAAGAGATTGTTTGACCTGTATGACTCGGAAGACGAGAGGCCTGCACCTAAGGGTGCGATTAGATTAGCTTTGGATGAGTTTTATGAGGCAGCTATGAGAGCTAAGAGGGGCAATAAGGGTGATTTAGGTCAGCTAAGTGAGAATGCAGGTTTTACGAGGGATTATGTGGGGAAACCTGATAGCTCCGTGGGGTGACTCGTGGAACCAGCCTCTGACGATCCAGATGCCTCTGCTGACTCTAGCGACGAGTAGAGCATAGAAGATTAGCAGCATTTGCTTTCTCTCTCTCTCTCTCTCTCTCTCTCTCTCTCTCTCTTTTGGGATTTGCATTCTTTTGTTCATTTATTCTTTTCAAAGAAGCATGCTGCTTGTAGGGTTCGATTATTTTGCTGAGTAAAAGGGTATCGCATGTGATGACCCCTTCTTTATGAAAGCATGAGTTTTATTTATTACTTGGTTTTCCCCTAACTAACATCATCAAATTTTCTTTTAAAATGAGTAGATATCATTATTATCTGATCATGTACAAAAACTTGCATCTGATTCTCTTTTACTAAAATCTGAATGTGAATGCATGCTCAAAATGTTTTAAACTTGAATGCATACACTCATTATCTGGGCATGGTTGAGAATGGCACCCAAGCGCCATGTAGCTACATTAACAGAAGAGTTCCGGAAGCAGAGCCTGTAGCACTGGAGTTTGAGATGACTCGGATACCGTCACCTAATCGGGGGGGATGAGAATGAGCCAGATTCGGAATTAGGGTCTGAAGCACCGATTGACGTGTCGATGGGACAGGCATTCAGTAAGATGGTGGAGGTTCTACAAACCCTGACGGAGTGGAGGGTCCCTAAGGGAGAAGATAAGGCATTAGAGTGGTTTTTGAAGTTTCAGTCGCAGTCTTCTTGGGCGAAGCCGAGCAAGAACAGAAGGTAGAGCAATAGATTGAGCAGATGGAGAATATATTTGCAACGCTCCAATACACCGAGGAGTGGATGGTTAAATTTGTGGCATTCCGTTTGAGAGGCCAGCTCGGGCATGGTGGCAGCAGATTTAAGATGACGGGGAAATGGTCGAGCAGGAATGGACGTGGTCCAGTTTCGTCGAAGCCTTCAGAGCTGAGTACATCCCTCAGTGGATAGTGGAAAAACAAGAGGACGAATTTCAGAATTAGAAGCAGGGAGGCATGTCAGTGGCCTAGTACGCAGCACGGTTCACCCAGCTGTCGAAGTACTACAAGAGATTAGTGGACACCGAGCAGAATAGGACAAGGCAGTTTGTTAAAGGATTGAGGCTGGAATTGAGGAAGGCGTTAGCACCTTCTCCTCCAACGACCTATTCAGGGCCCGTAGACGCAACTACCCAGATAGAAAATGAGGACCGCAGCAGAATGGCAACGAGGCCTTTCTAGCCGCCAAGGCAACCGCAAGGACCTTTTCAGAGGCAGCAATCCAACAAGTGCCCTACTAACCAGGAGTAGAAGACCCGGGAAGGCTAACATTGTTGCTGATGCACTGAGCAGAAAAGTCGGTATGGCCAGACTAAGAGTGTAGGAGATTCAACTGGTTTAGGATGTGTTGGACAGAAGTGTGGAACGTTGAATTCGAGGTATTTGAGGCTGTTCCCAATAAAGGAAAGGATAGGACCGGTAGCATACTGACTCGATTTGCCAGATGGGTTGACGAGAATTCATGATGTGTTTCATGTGTCACAATTGAAGAAGTACAATGCCGATCTCGGTCATGTTCTAAATAATGAGCCGTTGGTGTTACAACCTAATCTGAGCAATGTGGAGAAGCCCGTGCGAATATTAGACCGTAGTATCAAGAATCTCCGGAACAAGCAGATACCGATGCTAAAGGTTCAGTGGGAGCATCAGGGCATGTGAGATGCCACATGGGAATTAGAAGAGTGGGTTAAGCGGAAGTATCCCGATCTGAAATAGAAGTACGCCTGAATTTTGGGACGAAATTCTTCTAAGGAGGGGAGGATGTGAAACCCCAGCCAAAACCAACCTTAGAGTAAGGGGGTTGGGATGCATATCATATTTTATTTCATGTTTAAATATATTTTTATATGATTTTATGTGCATTGAATTTATGTTTTATAGTCTAGAGGGCTTGATTATGATTATTGAGTGAGAAGGGCAAAATGGTAATTTTTGCCTGGGGTGAAAATATGGAGATAGTTTGGGAATTAAATAGGAAAAGAATTTTAGAGAGGAAATAAGAACAAGAGTTTTTGGGGTTTAGTGGTCAGAGCTTTGGAATTAATTCTTGAGGTCTTGGGTTCAAATTCCATCATAGGAGCTTTAGCTTGGTTAAATTTTATTTTTGCTTGGGAAGTATCATTTTCGGCCTTAGTGGTGTTTGGAGTAGGGTAGAGATGTTGTCCTATGAGAGACATGATAGGAGTCTTCAAATCCTACTATTTTGCTCTACACAAAATTCCTAAGGGGAATTCATTTCCTCTTGATCCTTACTTTTTCATATTTCTCAATTCATTAGTTTGTTCATTTTGTTCAAGCCAATTTTATTCTAAAAAAATTCTAGCAATGTGCGGTGGCTTTGAAGGTTCGAAATTTCTTAATAAAAGACATCATATGGACCGAAACAATGGAAGAGGGGGAAAGATTTCAAGTGAATTAAATTCCTTAGTGACTTTTCTAAAAATTCACTCTAGCTAGGTTCATTTCCCTTCATGCTTAGAACTGAAATTTTTCCAGCTGTGTGTGCCTTCAAGGTGACGAAATTCTAAACCATTATTCCCTCCCAAATGCTGCTAGAAAATGGCCCTTTTGATCAGCTTGAAATCTGAATTTTCCTGGCCATTTTCGGACTGCACAAATACTGTGTAAAATCATAAAATTTTCTGGGCAGATTCGCAGCTTTGGAGGTCCGAAACCAAGCAGTTTACTTCCAATTTTTGTTCAGCGCCTTAGCCATGTTTTTCCTCCATGAAGTAGGCTGAAAACCAGCCTTCAAGGCCTCAGAAATTCCCCTTCAAAGCCTCTGCAAATCGCCTGGAAAAAGGCAGCCAAAAACTGCCCAGAAAATTCCAGCCTTGCAAAAATCTGTGCAGTGGTTTTTTCCAGCTTTGTTTCCTAATTCTCTCCTAGCCGAAACTCCATCCTTTTTCTGCAAAAACCACCCTTAAACCTCCATTAACTGAAATCCATTGTCCTCCCAAAGTTCTGCACGAAAATGCAGCCATGGATGCCTAAAAGATTTCCAAAAAATTTCTGCAATCATACATTGATTTGGATACCAAAATTCCAGCCACCATGATTTAACAACTTTCCATAAAATATACCTCAAACGACCAGACCTTCTCTTCACCATTTTACTCCATAATTTCAGCCACCCTAAGCCTCCTTCAACCAGCTTTCATTTAGCCAAAACACTGCCCAGAAATTCGTCCTTGGCAGACTTCCAAAAGCTCTTCCATAATCAAAGAGATTCTTGCGATATCTAGTTTCCAAATTTGCTTCCCAAAAATATTCTTCAATAATTGTAAAAACTAGCCTTTCCTTTTCCCTTCCAAATCAGAGAATCAACCTCCTAAACCCTACAGAAATTCGGCCAGCCCTTGTTCTCACAGAATTTCGGCAGCTGCAAATCAAATTCTCTCAAATTCCTTCAACCTTCAAGAAAACACACACTACACCAAGAACACCTACTTCTTCCTTTCACCTAATACCTCTCCAAATCACTTCAAACTACCTCTAAAAATTCCAGATTTCATCTATTCATTGCTGTGAGTCCATCCGTACCATTTTTAACATCAAACTCCAAAATCCAACTTGCACTTTTGGATAAAAAACCAGAAATTTTGTGAAGGCTCAAGAACACCTTCAAGGTAGGTTTGTTCTAACAACTTCATCTTCTCCAATCTTGATCTCTAGTGAAAATATATATGAATAAACATGCTAATGCTCTCTTTCTCTCTCTCTCTCTCTCTCTTGGCCGAACCACTCACTTACTTGGCCGAATGGTTTCTTCTCCATGGCCATGCTTCCTTCATCTCATTTGGACGGATTTAGGCATCTAGGGGTTGAGATTCATTCGAAAATCCTTCAAGGTATTCATCAATCAAGTAAGCCTTGTTAACCCTTCTTTTAAATTCTGGATTCATGTCTCTATGGTGATGTTGATAGAAAATAGATTGCGGATAAGGTTTGAGTATATATTGTTGAGGTTGAAGCATGAATGTATGTATGAATATGAAGGAGATTGGATTTATGCATGGATGGATTATCTTGGTTGATTGTATGATGATTTGAGGTTTAATGCATGTCTCCATGTCATAGGTAGTATTTGTGATGAAGTATGCTATAGATTATGTCACCTTTGGTGAATAGGATTTATATTCATATTGGATTGTTGAAGCCATGATCATATTTATGCTAGTAGGGGTTAGATCATGTCTTGATAAATTTAGATCTATGGTTATATGCATGATTTGGATGATTTGATGAATTGAAGGATTGTATATGTCCTTGATTGTGGTTAGCTATAGAAGTATGATCATGATCTTGTTGTCCCTAAGCTAAATTTTCTTTCATGAATAAAATATTTCATAATGGGATTTTGCTAGTAATTTCCAAAATAACCCTAGGAGGGGTAAATTTGGTTTATTATATATAATAAAGATATTTTAGTCAAATAAATAATAGCTTTTGCTAGAAAAATAAAATATATAGATATTATATATAAAATGATAATATCAAATAAAGCCTTTTATGGAAATAATCATAATTAGTAAAATATTTATTACTAAAAATTTAATCATTATCTTTTAATCAAAACCCATTAAAAATTTATTTATTATCTTTCAAGCAAGATTCATTAAATTTATTTTCAACTAATTTTAGTTATCAATTATTTTCTAACAACTAAATTATTAATAAATCATTATTTTACCTAATTCCACCTAGGACTTTTCATCAAATAAACTCTAAATTATTTTAGCAAGATTTAAACCTTCAACTTATTAGTACCTATTTCCCAAACTCTAATTATTTTAATATCAAACTAGATTTATTTTATAAACCCTTTTATTTATTTTCGAGTCTTAAAGCTTGGGACACTAGGGACATGATTGTAGTAAGTTGAGTTAGTTTTATTTGTGAAAGTGAATCTTTGGCTTGAATTTGATTGTGGTTTGTATTTACCCCATGCGGGGTTAGGTCAGCTGTTGGAGACCTTTGTTGTGAGCAAGGATCAGGTAAGCTCCTACATAAAACTAGTTTGATGAAAAATGATTTTTTTTTATGGCAAGCCAAATGTAGAGTGCATGGTCACTCATTTCTGTAAAGGCAATTGAGGATTATTTCCATTCTCATTTCGGACAAATAAATTATTTGTAAATCAAGGGGTGGTTTTACTCAAAACCTTAAATTCTTTCTAAAACCAGTTTTGCCCCAAACTTTGGAAAACCTTAATTGCCATTTTCAAGTGGAACTATGTTTTATTCATTTTTCCCAAGTGGGATACGTTACATTGAATACTCAATAAGGGTAGGCTAGTAGTACAAGTTTTGTAGAGCAAGAGTGAGTCTTCTGGCAGGAGGCCACCTCAGAAGATAAGCTCAACTTAGAGAAACGTCAGTACTACTTAGTCATGCCGGTCCAAGCTAACAGTGTTCTTTTCAGTCAAGTGACTGTGTTTTGCCAGAATGGACACCCGGTTGTTGTTTGGGTATAGAGAATGAGGAGTATCTTGCCCGGTAGGCCGATCACCTACCTTTTGTTAGTCTGCACAAAGTGTGGCATTCTAACCGGCAGTATACACAAAGTGTGGCATACTGACCATATGGACATGGGGCCCAACGTGTGGTAACCCATGACCATCTTTTTTGAGTGATTGATTTTATTGTACCTGTATGGTTTGAAAGCCAAAACGCCACTCTTGTTTTTGAACATCATTCATTGCTTGCCAGTATTTTCTTTGTCAGTTTGCACAAAGTGTGGCATTCTGACCGTTGTATAGTTATAGGGCACAACGTGTGATAACCCATTGCCACCTTTATGAGTGGTTGATTTTATTTTGTACTTGTATGGTTTCAAAAGGAGGAAAACACCACTCTTACTTTTTACTAATGTTTACTGCTTGCCAATATTTCTCTTATAAAGATTTCATACTGTGCATCCACGAACTGTTTTCACTGAACACCCAAAGCACACACGGACTTACTGAGATTTCTGTCTCATCACCTTTTTACCATGATTTCAGGTCGATCCTGCTGTGGGGTTGAGTAGCTAATGTTATCTGCCTTGGAAGAGAATGCTGTCTTTTATTTTTATGTATTGCTTTCAGGAGTTGAGAGTGAATGATTTTATTTATGGATTTGTTTTTCTTTTGGAAATTCTTGGATTCATTCTTGGTTTTAATAAATTTTAAGTTAAAGTATTATTTTTATTTCGCTATTTTATTTGTGTGACCTAGTTATAAAGACCCATTATCCTTTGGACGGGGCGACATCCCCGACCCTGGCAGGCCTAGGTAGCGGGGTGTTACAGTTGAGAGGGTCAATAAAGGATTCACCACTCTTAATAGTAGGGGTGAATATCCCATGGCCACTTATAGGAATTACTACTTAGAAAGTCCTTGGCCAAGGCCATTGTGTATTGAAAACAGTTCCTATTGATACGCATCTAGAGTAGTAGGTTTCTGGTATAACTACTATTGTATTTGGGCCAGAATTAATTTTGGAGGGAGTTGGCAAATTCCATACTCCAAACTAAATGAGATATTGTATGGTGAAAGGAGTTAATTGCACTGACGTTTGTTATTGAAGGGTTCATGTCAAGCCACTTGATTTCCTGGACTCTTGGGTGGTCATGATGTGTTGCTAGATACCGCTCATGATCTGAGAATATGGGTTTATTAATTGATAAATTAATAAACCGATCGTAAATAGAATTAATAGGATTAATTTTAATTAATTATGGATTATTAATCTCAAAGATGTTTGGATTAATTCATGTTCACTACCAATTGATTGGGAAACCTAATAGGTCATACACAATAGAGAATTATATACTCAAGATGTTATTTGATAACACAGTGGGGTTAATTGAGAGAAAGAGAAGTTATTTCGGAAAAATTATAATTAGTTATAATTTATGGTCCAAGTTATAATTGTGAGAACATGATATTTTCAATTACAATTAGGGAATTCTAATAGGATTTGAATTCTCAGTTTTGGGAAGGGAAATTTCGTGTGACATATTAACAAGACACACGTAACCCTAGCTGAAAAGTGACACATGAAAAACCAGCAACACTCAACCTTCTCTTCTCTCTATCTCTCTCGATTGTCTTGAGAAACAACCCTACCCGCCATCTTGTTTCTACTAGCACAAGAAAGTTTAGTGTTTGAGTATTCCTCTGTGTGGATTACTGTTAGAGATAATCACACACTGTGATTATAGTGGTTAGACATTCAACTCACATGGAGGTTGATCACGAGGATTGCTGGATTACGCCTCGACTTGAAGAAGAAATTTTGTTCTTCGGACGATCAAATAAAGGTAAAAAGCTACGACATTTATTATCTTTATGTCTTGTTTTCCACACATAGGCGGGTCCTGGGATAGTATCTCGTTTATTTTTCACTGCACCGTATAGGATACGAGCCTGAGATACCCAACATCATCTCTCTTGAAAAATAGACATAAAAATTCAAGAAAAACACCAACTACCTAATGACAAAAAAAAAAAAAAGAAAGAAAAAAACCTAATGACATAAACCTAAGAAAACTCAAACATGTGATAAAATCACTTATTTAGGACACAAAAACAACCTAATGACCAAGAAATAAGAAAAACTCACACATATGAGCAAACCACTTATTGAAGACATTAAAGACAAAAGGAAAGACAAACTCCCTTGGTTAGCCATTACTCTATGTGTATGTCCAATTTGCACATCGTGTGGGGGCACCAACTGTAGAAAATGAAAATTTGGTTGAAGTATCTCTCGCGTAATGAGCTACATCTTTCCAAATCATTATCTCCATAGGATTGAATTTGGACACATGATATGTTAGCTATTGTCACCTTTGTCTTACCACTTACAGAATTCATACACCACAGTGGAGTACCTCCAAGACAAACAAAAACAAAACACAAGAAAACATTAAAAAGAAAAAAACACAACACCAAAAGAATTCACCAAGAAAAATTATTAAAATAATCATTCTAAGATTAAGAAAAAAAATATAGAGTCCTTGGCAACAGAGTCATTTTTGTTGTAGGAGAATCATGATATTCAAAATATAGTCATTTAAATGTAGCCACCATGTAATTAACAATAAGAAATTTAAAAATCCTTCTCTCTAATATATAATATAATATAGTAGCAAGTAGGGTGTCGAACCCACATGGAACACAAGAGAAGTATACTCTTATATTTACACCTTATCTTAATCTCATGAACAAATCTTGTTAATAATTACCTTGAATGAATCTTATGATGTCTTTAACATAAAGTAAATGGGGGAAAATAATATAGCAAACTAAGTAAAACTAACCTAAATGAAAACATAAATGAAATAAGGCACTAACAAAACAAGAAGAAACATTCAAGCCAACTAGGAAACTACTTGTTTTAGGAATATGTTTTGAGATCAAATTAGGAAATTCATCAAAGATGTGATTACATTGAGTAGTTGATTTTAGAATTCATGCTAAAAAGTCTAGAATTCCTATCCTTGCAAAAGTGGATTAATCTTCATCAAATGCTCCAATTAACCCCTAACATCATACACAATCTAGTCCAAATTAATTAACCATTTCTTAAAGATATTAATACTTCAATTAATCAATTTTCACGGACCAATCACAAGATCGATAAGTGTATCAAGGCATCACCAATTTTAAGTTAGAATATATTCTAAAAAATGAAAATATATACAACTTGAACTATGTGACTCCCTATCAATCCTAACCAAGTCCAAAAAGATACAACTTAATCAAGATTAATAGATGCTACTTAGAAAATTAACCTAAAGATAAATCATGACAAATAAATCAATGATCAACATTCCTAGCAATTTAATTATGCCCTCTCAACTATGTTGGCCAAACGTAAGAGAAATTAACACAATTGATAAAGATAAATACGAAATCACACAAGTGCTTAAGAGGCAATCTTTAGGACATCAAAGATAAAATATTTAATGCATAAATCTCAAAGTACCAAAATCAGTACTAAAAACATAACCTAAAAATAAGAATGAATCTTAATTTGTCATGAACAGAAAAATATAAAACAAAGTACAATCGGAAACAAGAAATAAATTTTGAATGATAAAACTTGGTAAGCTCCTAATCCCAAGCTCTTCTTGCCTCCGGACTCCTTTTCCCCTTCTTGAAGCCTTCTTTTCCCTAAAAGTTGAAAGAATTATGTGTTTGTGATGAATAAGATTGATTCTTAATGAATTAGATTGTCCAAAAACTATTTATAAAGTCTCTAAAGCATCCTTAAATGAATTAGGGAAGTTTGCAATGCCATTAGACTAATTTAGGACTTTCTAAAACCTTCAAGAATGTTGTATGGCATGTCGGCATACTGATACGGGCTAAAATCACCATTATTTTTCTAATTATTTGAGGTTATTTGAAATACATTTGTTATAATAGCTAGGCATATTCCTTCATATTTGACATTTTCTTGTAAAAAGTGTTTTTGAAAAATTTGAGTTGAATTCGAGTAAAATTAGAGCAATTCCAGAATGCACCTGGCGCCAGGCCCAACTAAGGCACCAGGCACCGAGTCCATTCTGGTCAAGTAGAAGAAACAGAGCAAATTTCAGTGGAAGAACAAAATAGACCTGGTGCCAGGTGGGTCGACTAGTCCTGGTGCCAGGTCCACTCTAGAAGGCGAAAATCTTGTACACGAATTTAGAAATTTTCCAATGATTTTGGTTTTTTTTTTTTTTTAATCCTACTCGGCCAAGACTTCCCAAACTATGATTTTAGCATCTAAGAGGCCTATAAAAGTAAGAGAAAACATAAGGAATAAAGGGTGGATCCAAGAGCTAAAATTCTAATCATTCATTGAAGGAGGAATTCACTAAATCAAGGAGGGTTGTTTAAGAGAGTCTTCAAGGAAGAAGAGAGAGGTTTGTCTATGAATGCTTTCTTTTATCTTTATCTTCTTGATCTTAAACAAAGGTATATTCAATGTTTTTATTGTAATTTAACATTATTTTAGATTCTTGATTTTGTGTTAATTCAGTTATTTGATTAGTTCTTTATCATCTTTGATGTTTGATTACTTGTTGTCATTGGTTATTGATGTGAGTTCTTCTAATTAACTTGGAAAAACAATGTTATGAGATTATTGCATTGATTTCGGACTTGTTAAATCTTAATAGGCTTGGACGACGAAGTTAGGATTTTAGGAATAAAGTAATTAAAGATTAGTTTATTTTACCTCGGACAAAGGGTTATTAGCTTATTTCATATTTCTAAGGAATTGAGCTTAATGCATGTTTTGGTAATGTTAGCTTGATTGGAAAATCTGTTAATATTAATCAAAAGATACTAATTCCATAGATTGGAAAATGAAGTGGAATTTTTCTAAGTACATTCATGACTTGGAAAATGATTGAATTTTACTTTATATTCCTTCATAATGCCAAGATAATAATTAGTTAAGAGAATTGCTAGTTGTTTCATTTTCATGTTTTCTAGGATAATTGTCTAAATTGCATATTCCTACATCCTTGAGTTGTATATATTTCTTTATTTTTTTTCTTTTATTATTTTCTCACTTTATTTGGGTGAGTTAAACAATAAATGAAAAGTGATTAGTGTGTACTTGTTCCTTTGAGGATCAATACTCGCTAATTCGCTATGCTATGATTGCAATGAGTATACTTGCCCATATGTGTATTTTAGGATTAATGTTTTAATTAAAACTTGAATAAGTGATGGATTTAAATTTGCTGATTTTTATACATCCAAAATTTATGCATCAAATTTTTGGCACCGTTGCCGAGGAACAATATCATGAAAGCTTGGATTTTGTTGATTTAACCATATTTATATGTTTATATATCTATATGTCTCTATGAAAATATGTATATATGTTCTTTGTGTAAATAGGCGCTATATCTTGTTGTTTGTAACATTGTATAACTTAATTGACTAGCTTAGTTCATGTTGTACTTGGAAATACCACTAACTTTTAGGTTTAGGTAGTTTGTGAATATTTCTAATCTGTGTATCTTTCTTTTCTTTGTTTTTTTGTTATTTTTTTGTATTTATTTTTATTTTTTATGTGATTTTTTTTTTTTAGCATGAGATTGACATCATCATGGACAATTACTTTTGGGCATAAGTTAAAATGAGCTACAATGATATAATTTGGAAATTTTGCAAGCTCGGCTTAACACTTTTTGTGAGACATCACTTGAAGCCTCAATGCATTCTTTTGTCGCCAATATAAATTTATCTGTTAAGTTGCATGAAAAAGCATAGAATATAACTAGTTAAGTTGGTTGAAGATGCCATAAAGGCTCATACACTTGCACAAAAGGACCCCCAAGAAGAGGAGAAAAGCTATGAAGAACAATTACCTAATGTGATGGGGAAATTTTTTTATTCTAATCTACGCTCTCATATTTCTAATTTTTCTTTGTCATATGAATTTATAGGTCCCTCTCGACTCGTAGAGCCTAATGATGACATTGATGATGTGTTGAATTTAACATGCCTTGAGGAGTTCGATCTTTCAATGTTACATCATACGATGTCCTTAAGGGTTGTTGATAAATTCTACCCTTTACCCCATCCAAAAAGAGATAACTTAGTTTTTGTAGATTATGTATGAAAACATAAGGAGTTCTTGATCCCATCTTTAAGAACTCAAATACTAAGTTTAAAGGATAATTTTAATTGTGAAAATTCTTTTGAAGGGTTAATTGGTGAATACATCCGTTAGATACCATGTGCACTCATATGTTGAAAAAGATATTTGTGGGTCTTAAGGAATGTTAGAGAATGAGGTTTATGTGTTTTGCTTTGCTGAGAAAAACCGTTTTCATAAACATAACCTTTTTCAAAAACCTCCCTTTTTTCTACATTCATCTTGCCTATTTTTTACTTTGGGCTTAAACTTCATCGACAAGGGTTTGTAGAGAAAGAATGATGAGTGAAAAGAGTGTTTTTTTTTATGTGTTTTAGGTTTATTTTGAATTTAGGTTTCTTTAGGTCTTTAGGTCAATATTTTGTTTTATCTAAATTCCATTTTTAGTTGCTAAGTGTTTTGTTATTCTCCCAAATAAGGAAAATATTTTCCAATTTAAGTGTGGGAGAGTGAGTTGTGTCTTTATTTATTTTCTTAGGATTTTTATTAGTCTTTTGCCTAATTTGTGTTTTCTTTTATTTTTGGTGTGTTTTGCTATTATTTTATTTGTGCTCTTATGTGTGTTTTATTTTCCAAGTTTAAATAAATTCTTCTTGAATAAACTCTTTTGTTCTCTGTCCCAGTTTTAACATTTATTGGAGCTTATTGCACTTGGAGAGTATTACTTAATTTTCCTCCTCCTTTATCATTTTTTGGTCCTTTTGGAGATGCTTTAATGTGTTAATTTTTTGTTAACGGAGACATTATCCAGTTTAAGTGTAAGGGGAGAGTTTAGGTATTGAAGATATTTTCCTTATCATTTTTTATGTGAAATTTTTCAATTTTTTTGTGGTTTTCATTGTTTAGCAAGATTATAATTCTTTTTCTTTCTTTGATATGAGTTTTGTTCTACCCGTGCATTCATCTTTTGCATTCTGTAGAGAGTTTTCTTTGACATTGGCATGGCTTGATGCATGCCCGTGTGCCATCCCTTGGAAAAATACTGATCATCACATCTTGTTCTGCTTGGCATGGTTTGGTGCATGGCCGTGCATTATCCCATGCACATGCATCATAAAGTTTCCAAAACTCTTTAAGACACCTTCTAAATCATTCCAAAACTCTTAGCAATCATTATTGTTTCCAAAATCAATATTAAAACACCATTTTTTTACTCTTTTTTTTTTTTAATCTAAAGTACCTAGAAACACAAAATGAGTAAAAACCATCCAAAATCACACAAAAGCAAAGTAAAAGGACTATAAAAATATAACAACTTTGTGCCTAATAAATACCTCCATATTTAGCTTTTTGCACGTTCTCGAGCAAAACAATTTTTCAAAATGATTTAAGACATTGAATTCCAATTCTTAAGGTTTATGGTGAATATGACATCTTTGCCTTTCACAGAGAAAAACAACTTGACACTTATTTAATCAAGAAGACTTAAGACAAACTCAAATATTAGACCAAATATATTTTCGGCCATTAAAGTTAGTTTAAACAAGTTTATATCCATTCAATGCATTTCACTCCCTTCTTTGATAAAAACATATGAGCAATGCAAATCATATAAGTGAGAAAAATATAACTAATTCAAGTTTTACTTTAGGCAAGTAACCAAAGTTTGTTCTTATGGCGTATGTATGGTTGGCTCTAGAGGGAAGAGTAAGGTTGTTTCAGCTTTGTTGTTGCTGGAGTTGGCCGAACAGCTTGGTTGTATGTGTGCCCAAGCTGTTTCGATTTTGGTGTATGGTGAAAAGGTGGCTAAGACCCTTAGTTGTATTAGAGACTCAATTTGTATAAGAAAGGAATGGAAAAGAAAGTGGATTGCTAGAATTCTTGGAGTATAAAATATGTATGGTAGTTTCCATGGCTGAAAAAGGAAAGAAGATTATACTGCTTGATAGCCCAAGAAAATTTCCTTTCTTATTCCTTCTCCCAAATTTTGGCAGCTTGTAAATGGAAAGGGAAAAGTTGTACAGCTATGGTTTAGCCAAAATATAAGGTGGCCAAGCAAGATCTTGGCTAGGATTTTTGGTGCCCAGGTAAGGAAAGTAATGTGAAGGTTTTTAATTCAAACCTAAGAAGGAAAAGGAAAAAGAATTATTTAATATTGCACCTTTAGAGAAACTTCCTCTTCCTACCTTCATATCAACCGAACTAATTATGGGTAAAAAAAGGAATTCTTCCAAAAGCTTTCCGGCCGAGCAAGGAGTTATTTAGCTTGTATAATCAATTAATTGATTGATAGCTAAATAGGATAATCTCCCTTTGAGTTTTGAAATTCAAAATCCAAATGAGGTAGAAAATAATTTAGCTAAGGTAAATAGTAGTTCACTAAAATCTTTACTACCATCTTAAAATTAAAGGGTAGATCTCCAATTGGTATGGTCGACCTCTACCACGAAATGACAGCTTGCCTAAAATATATGGAAACAAGAATAATCAAGGGAAAGGAAAGATTAGTTAATATTTAAAAGGAAAGGAGGATAAATATCTCCCCTAGAATTCCCAAATTTCAAAATTTGTGTGAAGGGAAATAAATTCTACCTTGGCAAGGAATACCACCAATCTTATTACTATAACGGAAGAGGAACATAAGGACATTATACTATATTATTTCCGATTGTCATAAGTAAAGAAATACTAATGAAAGCCGGAATTGTAAAAAGGTAAATGTATAATATAGGAGAATATTTTAGGATCTTTTCAATAGAATATTCTTCCCCCTCCAAATATGGAAATGGCAGCTAGAATAGGTGCTATTATCGACTAATGAGGAAGAAAAAGGGAAATGAAAGGATGCCCAAGCAAGAATTAGCATTTAAACCCTCAATTGATCCATTAAAATCCTAACACTCCAACCATTAAATCACATAACACTTGTGTTTTATAACCATGTTAAAATCTCCAAGTGCCAAAATGTCCTACTTAAATTTTTCTTAAGGCAAGATAAATAAATAAGGTAATTGAATACACGCTCAGTTAATGTATGCAAGTTAAATGAAGCAACTTGGCATAATAGCTACTCAATTAAATTACATGCAAGATACATAAAATTATAAAACCAAGTATAATCATGTTTGCATATGATTGATGCAATGCATGCCCTTTATACTACCCAGGGTAACTTAGGCTAGGGTTTTATTGGTAATTTTGCACATGGGATGGTTTTATCTGATTCTTCTTTATTTTATGAGTAAAAGTTTCAAATAGCCACTCTTTGTCTTTAAATACCATTATGCAATGACTTGTGATATTTTCTATCAAGTTTCATCATAAAAATATTTCAAAATCATCATAAGCACACAGGTCTTACTAGTAAATTATTTCTCACATGATTCTCTGTCATGTTTTTCAAGAAGTTCCAGTTTTGGCAAGGTAGGAGGTTGTTAGGATCCAAGACTTGGATTATATGTTTTTGTTTTGTGAACTTTCATTGAGAATTTGTAATTTCTTTTGTTTGCTCTTGCCTTTCATACATTGTATAAGTATTGATGAATTGTAATAAGTTTTTAAATTTTAATTCCTTTTATCATTTTCACCTAGTTATAATGACCCACGATCCTTAGGATTGGGTGACATCCTCGACCTATTTTTAGGTCATATTGTAGTGGGGTGTTACATAGGCAAACCACAATATCATCTCAATACCCCGACTCTATAAGATATCAAGAACAAGAAGGATAAGAGATTGTGGGCATTCAAGTAGCAACAAACGAGAACCATAAAAGAATAAGTAATTAAGACATTTGTTTAGTTAATTAATTAAATTATCCTTAAGTTTAGAGACACTTACACAAAGGTGAACTAAATTTTTTTGCTGGTCTTGGTTTGAGGAAGAATAAGGAGTCTCTACATTGTTACAAGCCTACAAGAAGAAGATATTTTTCATTCATGTTTGAGAATATCATGTCCTATGTTTACAAGAGAAAATATATGATATATATAGGCAAGTATCAGACCCTAAACTATTTAATTACTTAATATTACAAAGTGGACAAAAATATAATAACTCTGGGACATTTCTAGAAAGGGATCAGCGTCACCTAGTGTGGACTAGCTGATGTCTGATGGTTCCTTCTTGGCTCAGTCTCAGTTCAATTAGAACCATCCAGTGCTGGGTGTGCTACATGGGCTGGCGCCAACACTATTCTGGTGGAATAGTGCTCGAGGCTTCAAAGAGAGAGCCGCCTGTAAGATTGAAAAGGTCAGAGCCAGATCTTCATTGCCTAAAAGAACATTCAGCTATTTTTAGTTGTTCAACCTTCATGCCTTATTTTCCTTTGTTTCCCTTTGGCGTCTCTACTTAAATTACCATTATTTTATACTCTTGTGGCCCTCTAAATGTTTTCTACACTCCATCCCATCTTAATAGCGCTTTCATGTAGGCTTAGAGATTGTGTTGGAATTGATTCATCTTTGAATCATCACTCACATCATAAGAAGAAAGATATCTAATATTAAAAGTAGCACTAATATTTTACTCACTTGGAAGATCAATTTTGTAAGTATTGTCTCCATATTTCTCCAATATTTTGAATGGTTCATCTCCTTGTAGTTTGAGTATTAATTTGCATTATGTGGGAAATCTTTTTTTATGCAAATGCACCCAAACCCAGTCACTTTGTTTGAACGTTACCTTTTTTCTTCCTTGGTTATGTTTCTAAGCAACCTCTTCATTGCATTTCTGAATATGCTCTTTAACTTTCTCGTGTAAAAACTTCACTATTTCTACCTTCTTCTTACCATTAAGATTTAAATGTTCATTAACAAGCAAAGGAGAAAAATCCAATGGTGTTACGAACTAAAACTATAAAAAATTTGGAATAGAGAATAAGTAGTAATAGAATAAACAATTACATTATTGGTAAACTCTATGTGTGGGAGACATTCTTCTCAATTTTTTAAGTTCCTTTTGATGATTGCCTATAATAGTTATGCTAAAGTCCTTTTGACAACCTCCATCTATCCATCCATCTGTGGGTGACATGCTATAGAAAATAACAAGTTAGTTCCCAGTTTAGCCTATAATATTATCCAAAAATAACTAAAGAATTTAGAATCCCTGCCTGACACAATACGTTGTCATATGACATGTAGTCTTACCACTTTCTTGAAAAATAAACCAGTAATATGAAATGCATTGTTAGTTTGTTGTAAGGTAGAGAATAAGCCATCTCAGAAAATTTGTCAACAACTACAAAGATAGAATCCTTTCCCTCTTTGGTCCTTGGTAAACCTTGAATGAAATCTATTAAAATGTCTAACTATGGCCTATTAAGGGTAGGCAAAAAGGTGTATAATCCTTGACGTAGGGATTTAGATTTAGCTTTCTTACATGTAATACATAAGCTACAATATCTCTCAACATCCCCTCTTATTTCTTACCAAAAAAAATATTCTTGTTCAATGCCTAAAGTTTTTGCAATTCCAAAATGTTCCATTGAACCACCGCCATGAGTTTCTCTCACTAACAATTCTCTCAATAAGCTTTTGGTTATACAAAGTTTTCCATCTTTAAATAAAATTCCATCATGCCTATAAAACTTGTTGAAACTACATTTTTCACAAGCAATATAGATTTCACCAAACTCTTCATCATTTGCATACAATTTCTTAATTAGCTCAAAAATAAGTAATTTAGCATCTAGTGAATTTAAAAGCACATACCTTCGTGATAAAGAATCCGCTACTACATTCTCCTTACTTTTCTTATATTTGATCACATATGGAAATGCTCAAATGAACCTCATCCATCTTGTAACACCCTACTACCTATGTACCCTATTAGGGCAGGCGATGTCATCCCGTCCTTAGGATAAGGGGTCTTTATAACTAGGACTCACAAAAGAAAGGAAAGAAATGATCCAAATTTAAACTTATTACAACCCAAAATAATACATGAAAAACTCTCAAAATAAATAAATGTCTGCTAGAGTCTCTCAAAATGAAACTCATTCAAAAATAAGTCTTCAAAGAAAGCCAATCTCTAATAAAAAACCTTCACAGCAGGATCAATTTGAAAGCATGGTATAAAAATGTGGTAAGATATAAATCTCAGTAAGCCCATGTGTGCTTAGAGTGTTTTAGGTAAAATAGATCATGTATATAAGTTGAGAAATTTTCACAAAAGAAAGTACTGGTAAGTCTCAAATAAGTTTCACAAATAAAGAGTGGTGTTTTTCTTTCAAACCATATATGTATACAATAAAAGCAACCACTCAAAAGAAGTAGTCATGGCACCACACTTTGTGTACCATAACAAGAGAACGGTTAGGATGCCCCACTTCGTACATCATGACAAGAGAATGATCAAGATGCCACACTTTGTGCATGCTGATACAAGATGGGTGTACAGCCCACCAGGTGAGATACTCCTCCATCTCTACGCCCAAACTTATTGGTTGTCCACTCTTGAAATAAACAGTCCACTTGAACTATAATGCTAGCTCAGATCGGCCTGACCAACAAGAACTATTGTCTTATCTAGGCAGAGCTTGCCCCTTAGACGTGGCCTCCTACTGAGAGACTTACCTAGCTCTTCAAAGACTAGTCCTAGTAGTCTATCCTTATTGAATACTCAACCTTGTATTTGTCCCTTTTGGGAAAAGAAGGATCATTCAATGTGTTTTCTTTGAAATAGCAATTATGGTTTCCAAAATTCTTGTTGAAGTTGGTTTTTAGGAAAAAGTTTAGCTTTTTGTTTAAAATTGCTTGCTCAACTTGAAATCATTTGATAGAATGGAAAAGGAAAAGAAAATTGTCCATAATTGCATCCCAAGTGCATTTTCGCGTATACAACACATTTTGACTTGTCGAAATGATTTTGATCTTCAAACAGCTTTATGCAAGAACTAACTTGATCTCTTACTTTACCAGGGTACAACAACATCTAGTTAGAACAACAATGCCTTAAGCTTTAATACTAGTTGATAAAATATTTTATAGAATAATATTAATTTAATAAGTTATAATAAATAGGTGTTATAAATAATAAATTATAGTATTAACTATTTATTAACAAAGAATAAATAATAAGTAATAAATAAAATTACTAATAAATAATGGGTATTATTAATAATAAATCCCAAATAATATTAGTAATAAGTAATAAATAATATTATTACAAATAATAAGTAATATTAATGATAGATTATAAATCATTTTAATAATAAATAACAAAAAATTAATAATAAATAAATTATTCTAATATAAATAATATTTATGAGTGTAAAGAAAAGTTTTAGTAAGGCTAACTAATAATAATATGAATTAAAAGACATTTGATATTGATTAATTCTAAAATATTATTATTTATATTTAATAAAATATACTTATTTATCTAATAAATTAACAATATTTCAACTAATTATTGATTTTGAAAATAATTGTGTGTTACCGAAATTAGTCAATTAAATAATAATATTAATTATATTAATAATAATAATGATAGCAAGAATTATACAAAAAATAATAAAAGTAGTTCTTACAATAATTTTGTTACTCGAGAAAACCTATATACATATTCATATGCACATGGATCCAATAATTAACATGTCGATTTATCAAAGAATAGATTTTTATTAACATACATTAGAACAAGGTAGAATACATCAAAATATCCAAAATGCTCTTAATCATAATGAACATATAATGATATTAAAGCATAATCCATAAGTCACACATTTTCATTCCAATCTTCATGTCTTAAATTCATTCCTTTCACCCATATACATATCACCAACCCCACATTATTCAGTCAATCTATCAAGTCCATCATCTAAGAGTCTTGAGTTTGAGAATATAAAGAGAATATCAAGAAAAAAATACTTGATTTGATGAATGCTAGATGAAGGTATTGCCTTATTAGAAGAATATTAGACTAGGAAGTATTATTAAGGTATATCTATTAATTCCTATATCTCTTTATCCTTTGATTCATTTGATTTTACCTTGAAGCACCAAAGGAGAAGATTTCAAAGCTTTTTGAAAATCTCAGAATTTTGGATTGAATAGTTTGAATACAAAAGATCCATCCAAAATCCTGAAAACTGTGTTGAAATGTTCTGCCCGAGAAAGTGTCATTTTGGACTTACCTTTTGGATGCATCGTCATCCAAAATCCAAATCCAAAATACGGATAAGTTTAAATAGAAAAAAATATAGCCATTTCTTTATAACCGTTGGCACTTCACGTTTTGGCTCTATAAATAGCCTCTAAAGCAAGATTAGAGATAAGATTTTTGAAACATTCTTCTTAGAAACACTATTTCTCAATATTTTCAAAAATCTCCTTTTATCAATACTTCAAAGTGAATTCATTTTGTGTCAAAGGTAAAAGTATTTATGTTTTGTATCCGAGTGAACGTCTGCTCAAGTAAGTGAGCTCTTTACTATTCTATTGATATTCAATCCTTATTGTAATGCAAGGTTATGGTGTAAAACCCACTTGGGGTAAGCCTTGTTTTGTGATTGTAGTACAAGGTTGTGGAGTAAAACCCATTGGGATGAGCCATGTTAGGTGTATGTATCAAGGTTATGGTGTAAAACCTAGTTGGGGTGATCCTTGATGTGATTGCTTGATTGAGAGGTTTTGGAAAACCTAGTGCGGTGATCCTCTCTTGTATGTGGTACTCTTTGATTTTATTAAGTGAAGTAAATGAAATCTGATTGAAAATCCTTAAGTGTGAGCTTATGGTAGTTGACGTAGATCTTGGTAGATCGAACCACTATACATTCCTTGTCTCACTTCTTTTCATTAATGATTTACTGCCTTGAGTTTCTTTCTTTGTCTAAATCTAGATATACATCTACAAGTTCTTGGATAACTTTCTATGTTACCATAAAGTCCGTCCAAGCAACTTGGTGTTATCATTATTTTGCATTTTTAGACAAGTCGACAAAAATTTTTTAGCTTGCCAAAAACCTTATTCACCCCCTCCCCCCCCCCTTCTAAGGTTTTTCAACTTCGGCCAAGAGAGAAAGAGAGAGAATGAGATTAAAATGATATTGAAATGATGAAGAAGGTCCAAGGTATTTAAATTACCTTCTTGATGTTCTTCTTGTTCTTGACCAACAAGGTGTGTTTGGTCCAAATGGAAGATCCATTTTGGTGTTTGTGGTTTTATGGAGTGACCTATGAGTGATTGTGGACCGAATCCTAGTTGGTTTAAAGGTTCTTGGAGTGATTTGGGATGAATAGAGGTGATTGGAGGTTGAAGAAATATAGTGTGTGTTCTTGGTGTTCTTGAGAGGAAATTGAGAGAGAGTGTTTCATGTGTGTCTTGTGAATGATGGCCAAATAGTCTAGCTAGGGGGAGGGATTTCGATTATCCAAGAAAGAGAGAAAAAGAGTTTCAGCTTTTTCAAATTTTAAATTAAGGGAAATGTGGAGATGTTTGAGGTAGAGGATAAGTTAATAGTGTTTGTTTCTTGAAGATTTCTTGTCCCTCAATGGTGAATGGTTGAACTAGCTATGTCTTGACCATGGAATGAAGAGTTGTTTCAGCTTTGAGCTGGCTGAAAATGGCTGTGAAATAGTAGAGGAATTTTTGGTTTAATCCTTTAGCAAGATAAGTGTTTAATGGAGGAAAATCTGGTTTTTAATTTTGAAGTTTGAATAACTTTGAATAGAATGAAGATAGGAGTGCTTTGAGTTGTGTTAATGAAGTTCTAATAACTACGGTAGATGGAGAAGCTAAGATGTTCTATCCATGACTGCAAATGCCCAAAAATATGAAGAAGTTGGATGAAGAAATCGAACCTTGCATTGGATAAGCAAAGCTAGAAAAAAATTCTAGATAGCTAAAGAACTCTTGTGATTTTGGAAGGATTTTTTGAAGCCCTTTGAACTAAATTTGCAGCTAGAATTTTGAAGTGTTTGAAGTTCCATTAACGGTAGTTATCCAGCCACCATCTTGGAGAAGAAACAGGAAAGTTTTAGGTGTTCTTGAGTACAAATGAATCAAAGCTTGGTTGTTTGCTGGAAAAATTTCTAGTTTGGTGTAGCTTTGTTCAAGCTACGAAATTCCAATGATTTCAGCTTTCATCTTCACACAAAATGATATGTTCTTTGCAACAATTAGGTAGGCAAAGGTTGCTACAAATTTTGAAAATCAACCATGAAGAAAATCTAGAAAATTTTCTAGATTTTAACCAAAACAAAAACAAAAAGGAGATGAAGTTCTTGTGAGAATAACTATGGTGATTTAATTGAAAACTTCTTCATACTTTCTTTCCTCAATTTCAGCCAACCTCTTATCCTAGAAGAGCTGGAATTTTGGAAAGATCACACAAGGAAGTATCCAAGACTTTTATAGATATAAAAATGAATTAAAGAAATAGGAGTAGCTTAATTTCTATGAGGTTAGGACAAGGTACGCAAGAATAATTGAGACAAAAATTCCTTCTAGAATTCCTTTTCGGATAAGATCACATGGTCAAGACATTACCATTATGTCTTCTCTAAGACAACGATCCTAACTTTAAGGAATGTAAGAAAGAAAAAAAAATTCAAACATTGGTTAAGATAATTATCAATAAAACTTACGTGGTGGGTTTTTGAACTCAAGACCTTACAGATGAAATTACAAAGCTCTAACCATTTAACCACATTAACTCTTGTTCTTTTTTTTCTGAATCATATTCTCTTCTTATCTAAGCTTCAAGCCATCTTCCTATTTCGACCTCAAGTAAAATTACCTTTTTATCATTTCTACGCAACAACCACAAATAAATCATAAAACCCAAATACCACAATTCTAAGGCACACAAAATCATTCAAGGAATATATTTTATGCAAAATAATATGATATGCATTTCATCCCTCCTACTCTTAGGTAGGTTTAAGTGGAGTTTTACATTTTCCCCTCCTTAGAAGAATTTCGTCCCGAAATTCAGCACGTATCTTTCTCTCAAGTCGAGATATTTCTCGTTCATCCATTCTTCCACTTCTCACGTGGCATCTTGTGCGCTGGCATGCTGGCCTCAAATAGAACCCATAGATTTTTGAAACTTTGCCCAAAATTGCGATATAGACCTTGAGTCTTGATCAAAGCCGATACTTGATGGTACTTCATACAACTTTACTATTTACTGCACATAAGTCCGAGAAAACCTTTTCATAAAGGCCCATAAACTTATAGGGATAAAGTGCACTGTCTTTGTTAGTTGATTAACCACTACCCAAATGGCATCCTTTTAGGTCTTTGACATGGGCAAGTTGGTAACAAATTCCATCATTGCCACCTCCCATTTCCATTTTAGTTTTAGCAATGGTTGCAATAATCCAGTTGGCTTCTTATGTGTCATGATACTCCTATAACACTTTTACCGTTGGCATCTACTTATTTCGAAGAGTCTTGATGCTTCAATTTAGGATTTTAACCGGCTTCTCAATGTAACCCAAATCAAGTTACAATAGTAAAGGCTCGTCGTTAAAACATATTTATGATTAGGATCGCATATCTTTAGTTGAGACATATGAAACACGTCTCGTAATCTCAATAAAAATCCTGGTAAGTCCAATCTATAGACGATAGTTCCATAATTCTCTTCATATCATTCGTATAGCTCTTCTGCCGACTCCGAGTCATCATCAGTCTTTCTTTTGTTACTTTTGCCTTGTCTACCTTTTCTTCAACATAAACTTCATTGGATATTGATAATCTACCTATCTTCTATTTATCTATATTATAAAGGTACTTAACATGTCTGGCTTTGCATTGCTTCATATAGGGCCATAACAATAGAAGATCGATAATTGTTGTTGCAGGCCTACTCTCATACGATCACATATTCAATCCACTTATCAATAAAGTCCAGCATACATGCCCTAAACATGTCCTTTAGTATCTGAATAAGTCTCTTCGACTGGCTAACAATTTTTGGATATGCTATAGCTCAGAATTCGTAATTGATCCTATTATCTTTAGGAAATTAGTCTAAAATCTTGCAATGAACCTAGGATCCTGCTTGGATACAATACTTGCTGACATCCCATGCAGCCTCTACTTGGGCTAGAGGTAGCTTAAAACTCCCCCTAATTACCATTCTTCTACAAATAGAACTATGCTCGACTAAACTTTTACCCACTAAACTAAATAGAAATTTATGCTACCTCCACTCACTAACTCCAATTTCAAATGTCCCATGTCTTTAATGGCATTCAAAATGCATCAGACATTATCTAAAAAATAACCACAAAATTATCAAAGCTGGATTGGAATCTTATGCATCTACTCCACAAGCATTAGAGCCTTTGTCAATTAGTATGACATCACCACCCGTCCTTAGTACTTATCCCTAATATTAGTCGTAACCTTAGAATATCCCTTTTTTAAATTCACACTTAATGGTATCCATATCTCAAGCCTAACTTAGGAGTAACAACAAATAATCTTGAAGACCAAACTATTCAATATTCTCTGGTCTATACCTAGCTTTTAAATTCCCTCTTTTTCTTATACCATTACTACCCAGTCTCGTAGCTATAACATTAAGCTAGATATTTTTAGTATTCCTTCAACAATAATCCATGAACCTTCGTTCCTAGTATTATGCTCTACACTTCCTTCACCTTACCTCTTTTAAAATTTAATCATACCCATCTAATCCATAAAAATGCATTATTCTATCTCTATAATCAACTTAACCCCTTGCTTCGACAATCAATACTTGTCTAATATGCTACCATAATCCTCAAAAGAAAAATAAGTCAGATTCCCGATAAATTTTACTTCTCCAGCTAAAATTTCATCTCTCAAATCAAACCTATAGATAACTACTTCGTTGCACGATGGGAGATGCTTAAACAATTAATAAGAAAATCTATAACTATACACAGTTGATGGCGACTCTTATGCTCTAGCTTATTACGTCTCAAACGAATAGCATACTACATAATATATATGCTATGTAGAACATAGAACAAATAACATATTTTCTCAAGGGAAGTAAAGAATTAACCTAGCACCACCACTACATCCAATCACATGTCCTCTCTGCTCAACCAACTTATTCATCACCTATGGCTTTAACTTATTTCCTCCAATGACTACATTTCCTTAGCTAGCTAAATTCAGCGGTAGGGTCTTAATCGGGCCTGTCTAACTATCACTTTAGAAGATCCCTCAGGTTCTGTCTCTTGCCTTCTTCGTGCTCTTTTCTCACATCCGGCTGCGAGTGCTCTGTTGGCTCATCTTCGGGTGTTGAAAGTTTTCTGACATGACTGGTTTTGCCTCTTACTGCAATTTTTTTGCCTAGGTGTCATCTTCGATGATCATTACCACAATTATAGGTCAACAAATGCATACATATGAATGCAAACATATAATGCATAAATAACATATAGAACTTTTACTCACTTATTGAACAGATGAGAGTTTTTTTTTTTTTTTTTTTTTTGAAAGAATTGAAATACTCAAAAGTTTTATTCAAAATAAATCCTACTTTAACATAAAGAAGTTGGATACCACAGCTGATACCTCTATAGGAATCAAATACTCATAGATAAAAAGGTAAATAAGGCCATAAACTCAATAAATAGATTCCCTATTCAATAAATTGCATCACAAATCTACTATGTCTTCTCGCTGCTCTAGTCGTCACTCAAGTAGTCGGACAAAGATTCTTCGAACTATCCTTCTCTTCAATTCTTACAGTATAATCCCAATCTAAAGCTAAGCATACAATCATTAGTTCCACTCGTCCTAGGACTTTCCTCTACCTTCCCTTTTCCCTTGTCATTTGCCCCTAAGACTGACTCCCGAAATGCTCTTGTACCCGGGGTAAGTCTATCATTCTGACTAGGTCCCTCATCACCAAACTCCTTAAAGTCAAAGCCAAAAAAGGGTCATTTCAAACTCTCCTATTGGTGGAGTCCGAGGAGGCACAACTACCTCCTTCTCCTTCTCATCAGACTCTTTCACCCCTCCTTCTATTCCACTATCAGAATTATACATCTCTTCTCTTCCCTCATCATCAACATCACTCAATTCCTCACCTCTCTCACCATCATCATCACCCATCTCCTCTTCTCCCTCACCACCTAAGTCAAGATCATGAGCTTCTTCCTCACCCTCACAATCTAAGATTAAATCAACTATTAGTATGGGGGGAGTCTACTATCAGCACATCCTCAACTCCTCTTCCCTGCTCGGGTAACTCTAGTTCAACAACCTCAACTTCCTTCTTCTCTTCCTTACCATTATTTGCAACAATAGGGTTGGAAACCTCAATTTTCATCTCACTGTCCTTGCTCTCTAACTCAAACCAATCTAACCCAAGTTCAAGTTCTTTGCCCGAAGAGGATAGGTCCACTACAGGATTTGAAGCAGGTGTTCTACCACATATAATAGGCCAATCTCAGGTAACGGACATGAATCTCCACACCACCCTGCAAACAGAACACATAGATTAGTACTAGAGATTATAAAACTTAATGTAATAAATTCAAATATTACCAATAGCTGCCTAAACCTAGGCTCTAATACCACTTGTAACACCTTACTACCTATGTAACCGATTAGGGTAGGGGATGCCACCTCGTACTTAGGACAAGAGGTCTTTCTAACTAGGACTCACAAAAGAAAGAAAAGAAACGGTCCAAATTTAAGCTTATTACTACTCAAAATAATACATGAACAATTCTCAAAATAAGCAATATCTGCTGGAGTCTCTCAAAATGAAATACATTCAAAAATAAGTCTTCAAAGAAAGGCAATCTCTAATCAATAATCTTTACAGTAGGATTGAACTAAAAGCATGGTATAAAAAGATGGTGAGATATAAATATCAGAAAGCCCCTGTGCGCTTAGAGTATTTCAGGTAAAATAGATCATGTATGCAAGTTCAGAAATTTTCATTAAAAAAAAAGTATTGGCAAGCCTCAAATAAATTTAATAAATGAAGAGTGGTGTTTTTCATTCAAACCATACATGTATACAATAAAAGCAACCACTCAAAAGAAATACCCATGGCACCACACTTTGTGCACCACGACAAGAGAACGGTCAGGATGTCACACTTTGTGCATCATGACAAGAGAACGATCAGGATGTCACACTTTGTGCATACTAATACAATGTGGGGTACGGCCCACCAGATAAGATACTTCTCCATCTCTATACCCAAACATATTAGTTGTCCACATAAAAAATAAACAGTCCACTTGAACTGTAATACTAGCTCGGACGGTCCTGACTAATAAGAATTGTAGGCAGAGCTTGCTACACAGAGGTGGCCTCCTACTAAGAGACTTACTCAGCCTTTCAAAGACTAGTCTTAGTAGTCTACCCTTATTGAGTACTCAACCATTTATTTGTCCCTTTTGGGAAAAGAATGATCATTCAATATGTTTTCTTTGAAATTACAATTATAGTTTCCAAAATTCTTGTCGAAGTTGGTTTTTAGGAAATGTTTAGCTTTTTATTTAAAATTACTTGCTCAACTTGAAATCATTTGACGGAACAGAAAAGGTAGAGAAAATTGTCCATAATTGCATCCCAAGTGCATTTCCACGTATACAACACATTTTGACTTGCCAAAATGATTTTGATCTTCAAATAGCTTTATGCAAAAACATACCTGATCTCATGCTTTTCCTGGGTACAATTGTCTTCCACTATAATTCAAGGCAACCTAACCCCGCATGGGGTAAATATAGGGTATAAGTCCAACATCCAGACGATACTTACCTTAAATAAATAACTCTTAGGCTCAACTAGCTACAACAACATCTAGCTAGGACAACAATGCCTTAAGCTTTAACACTAGTTGATAAAATATTTTATAGAATAAGATTAATTTAATAAGTTATAATAAATATGTGTTATAAATAATAAATAAATAACAAATTATAATACTAACTATTTATTAACAGATAATAAATAATGAGTAATAAATAAAATTGGTAATAAATAATGAGTACTATTAATAATAAATCCCAAATAATATTGGTAATAAGTAATAAATAATATTATTACAAATAATAAGTAATATTAATGATAGATTATAAAAAAATTTAATAATAAATAATAAATAACAAACAAAATTAATAATAAATAAATTATTCTAATATAAATAATATTTATGAGTGTAAATAAAAATTTTAGCAAGGCTAACTAATAATAATACGAATGTTTAAGACATTTGATATTAATTAATTCTAATATATTATTATATTTAATAAAATATTACTATTTATTTATCTAATAAATTAACAATATTTCAGCTAATTATTGATTTTGAAAATATTTATGTTTACCGAAATTAGTCAATTAAATAAAATAATAATGATAGCAAGAATAATACTAAAAATAATAAAAGTAGTTCTTACAATAATTTTATTACTCGAGAAAACCAATATACATATTCATACACACATGGATCCAACAATTAACATGTCGTTTTATCCAACATACATCACAACAAGGATGATATTCTACTAGCCATAATATTATCTTGGTATTTATATAAAAAAAATAACATCATGAAGGTCTAATAAAAAATGATGGCTTAATGCCTATCATACATCAAAACATTTATAAAGCTCTTAATCATAATGAACATATAATGATCTTAAAGCATAATTCATAAGTAACACCATTCATTCCAATCTCCATGTCTTAAATCCATCCCCTTCACCTACATGCATATCTCCAACCCCACATTATTCAATCAACCAATAAAGTCCATCATCTAAGAATCTTGAGTTTGAGAATTTAAAGAGAAGATCAAGAAAGAAATACTTGATTTGGTAAACGTTAGATGAAGATATCGCCTTGCTTAATGGAGGTTCTTGATTGTTTGAGAGTCTTTCTTTAATTGAAGTTGGTCCAAGAATGGCCACCATTGGTTCGGCCAAGAAAGATAGAAAGAAAGAGTGAGAATGAGATTAGGATGATATTGAAATGGTGATGATGATATGAAGAAGGTCCAAGGTGTTTAAATTACCTTCTTGATGTTTTTCTTGTTCTTGATCGAAAATGTGTGTTTTATCCGAATTGAAAATCAACTTTGGTGTTTTTGGTGTTATGGAGTGGCCTATGAGTTAGTGTGGACCGAATCCTAGTTGGTTTGAAGGTTCTTGGAGTGATTTGGGATGAATGGAGGTGATTGGAGGTTGAAGAAGCTTAGTGTATGTTCTTGGTGTTCTTGGTCTTTTTGAGAGGAAATTGAAATACAGTGTTTCGTGTGTGTTTTGTGAATGATGGCCAAATAGCCAAGCTAGGAGGGGGATTTCGGTTATCCAAGAAGAGAGCGAGAGTTTCAGCTTTTTCAAATTTTAAATTGAGGGAAATGTGGCGATGTTTGAGGTAGAGGATTAGTTAATAGTGTTTGTTTCTCGAAGGTTTCTTGTCCTTCAATGGTGAATGGTTGAACTAGCTATGTCTTGATCATGGAATGAAGAGTTGTTTCAACTTTCAGCTGGCCGAAAATGGCTGTGAAATAGCAGAGGAATTTTAGATTTAATCCTTTAGCAAGATGAGTGTTTAATGGAGAAAATCTGGTTTTAATTTTGAAGTTTGAATAATTTTGAATGAATTGAAGATAAGAGTGTTTTGAGGTATTTTAATGGAGTCCTAATGACTAAGGTAGACGGAGAAGCTAAGGTGTTCTATCTATGGCTGCAAGTGGCCAAAAATATAAAGAAGTTGGCTAAAGAAATCGAACCTTCCATTGGATAGGCAAAGCTGGACAAAAAAAATCTAGATTTTAGCTAAAGAACTCTTATGATTTCGGAAGGATTTTGGCAGATTTTTCAAAGCCTTTTGAACTGAATTTGCAGCTGGAATTTAGGAGTTTTTGAAGGTCCTTTAATGGTGATTTTCCAACCACCATCTTGGAGAAGAAAGTGGAATGTTTTTGGTGTTCTTGAGCACAAATGAATGGCTCAGTGTTCATATTCAAATCTTGGTTGTTTGCTGGAAAATTTTCTGGTTTGGTGTAGCTTTGTTCAAGCTGCGAAATTCCAATGATTTCAGCTTTCATCTTCACCAAAGATGGTGGATTCTTTGCAATAATTAGGTAGGGAAAAGTTGCTTCAAATTTTGAAAACCAACCATGAAGAATATCAAGAAAATTTTCCACATTTTAACCAAAACAAGAACAAAAAGGAGATGAATTTCTTGTGAGAATAACTATTGTGATTTAATTGAAAATATCTTCCTGGTTTCTTTCCTCAATTTCGGTCAACATCCTATCCCACAAAAGTTGGAATTTTTGAAACTTCAAGTAAGGAATTATCCAAGACTATTATAGATATAAAAATGAATTAAAGAAATATGAGTAGTTTAAATTCAAAGAGGTTAGGACAAGGCTTGCAAGAATAATCAAGACAAAAATTCCCTCTAGAATTCCTTTTAGGACAAGATCACGTGGTCAAGATATTTCCATTTTGTCTTCCCAAAGATGACATTCCTAACTTTAAGGAATTTAAGAAAGAAGAAAATTTAAACATTGGTTAAGATAATTATGAATAATATTTAGGCGATAGGATTTGAACTCAAGATCTTAGAGATTAAATCACAAAGCTCTAACCACTTAACCACATTAACTCTTTTTCTTATTTTCCCAACCAAATTCTCTTCTTATCTAACCTCAAGCCATCTTCATATTTTGACCTCAAGTAAAATTATCTTTTTACCTTTTCAACTCAACAAGTACAAATAAATCATATAACCCAAATACCACAATTCTAAGGCATACAAAATCATTCAAGGAATATATTTTATGCAAAATAATATGATTTGCACCCTATCTCTCCGACTCTATTGTAGGTTTAGGTGGGGTTTTACATCATCCCCTCCCTAAAAGAATTTCGTCCCAAAATTCAGCGCGTGTCTTTCTCTCAAGTTAGGATACTTCTCGTTCATCCATTTTTGGAACTTTTCTTGAAACCATGATGTAGACCTCGGGTCTCGGTCAGATGTGATACTTGAGGGTACTTCATGCAACTTTACTCTTTCCTGCACATAGGTCTGAGCTAACCTTTTCATAAAGTCCCTTACACTTATAGGGATAAAGCGCACTGTATTTGTTAGTCGATTAACCACTACCCAAATGGCATCCTTTTGGGTCTTTGACATGGGCAAGTCAGTGACAAATTCTATCACTACCACCTCCCATTTCCATTTTGGTATTGGCAATGGTTGCAAAAATCCAGCTGACTTCTTGTGTATCATGATGCTCCCATAACACTTTCACCTTTAGTATCTATATATTTCGAAGAGTCTTGATGCTTCAATTTAGAATCTTAATCAGCTTCTCTATGTATCCTAAATTATGTTATAATAGAAAAGGCTCGTCATTAAAACATATTTCTGATCAGGATCGCACATCTTTAGCTGAGATATATGAAACACATCTCGTAATGTCAATAAAATGCCTAGTAAGTCCTATCTATAGACGACAGTTCCATCATTCTCTTCCTATCATTCGTATAGATCTTATGCTGACTCCTAGTCATCTTTAGTCTTTCTTTTGTTACTTTTGCCTTGTCTGCCTTTTCTTGAACACGAACTTCACCAATTTTGATAATCTGCCTATCTATCAGATTTATCCCTACTATAATGGTACTAGACATGTCTGGCTTTGCATCGCTTCATAAAGGGCCATAACAATAGAAGATCAGCAATTGTGGTTGTAGGCCTACTCTCATACAATCACACATTCAGTCCACTTATGAATAAAGTCTAGTATACATGCCCTAAATATGTTCTTCAGTACCTAAATAAGTCTCTTCGACTGGCTAACAATTTTTGGATACGCTACAGCTCAGAACTTTCGAATTGATTCTATTATCTCTAGGAACTTAATCTAAAATCCTACAGTGATCCTACTTGGATACTGTTAGCCCTAAGGGTTTTCTTCTATATTTTGACTTATAACAAACATTGATATGGACTGACTTGTGTATTCTATTGTGATAGGACATGGTTGGTATGTACTCTTATAAGGCGTTCAGAAATGATTGTTTAGCAACTTTTTCATAAATGATTACAAGAATAGAAGATCGAAATATATAGAGTTGCATATCAAGAAGTCCTTTATGAAGATCGTTAGACTAGGAAGTATTATTAAGGTATATCTATTAATTCATATGTCTCTTTATCTCTTGATTTATTTGACTTTACTTTGAAACATCAAATGAGAAGATTTCAAAGTTTTTGAAAATCTTAGAATTTTGGATTGAATAGTTTGAATTCAAAAGCTTCATCCAAAATCCTGTAAACTGTGTTGAAAAGTTTATGTCGGATAAGATGCATTTTGGACTTACCTTTTGGATGCATTGTCGTACAAAACCCGAGTCCAAAACACAGATGAATTTAAATAGAAAATTATAGTCATTTTTTTATGACCGTTGACATCTCTCTTATTGGTTCTATAAATAGCCTCTAAAGTAACGTTAGAGATAAGATTTTTGAAATATTCTTCTTAGAAAAACTATTGTTCAATATTTTCAAAAATCTCCTTTTATCAAAGCTTCAAAGTTAATTCATTATGTATTAAAGGTAAAAATATTTGTGCTTTGTATCGAGTGAACATCTGCTCAAATAAGTGAGCTCTTTACTATTCTATTGATATTCAAAATCTCTGTTGTAAGTATAAGATTGTGGTGTAAAATCCATTGGGGTGAGCCTTGTGTTGGTTAAAGTACGAGGTTGTAGTGTAAAACCCATTAGGGTGAGCTTTATGTTGGTTTACGTTCAAGGTTGTGTGGTAAAACCCATTGGGGTGAACCTTGTTTAGTGTTGTATCAAGGTTGTGGTGTAAAACCTAGTTGGGGTGATCCTTGAAGTGTTTGTTTAACTGAGAGGTTTTGGAAAACCTAGTGTGGTAATCATCTCTTATATGTAATACTATTTCAAGTGAAGTTAATAAAATTGGGTTGAAAATCCTTAAGTGTGAGCTTAAGGTAGTGGACGTAGATCTTGGTAGATCAAACAACTATACATTTCTTGTCTCATTTTCTTCAGTTGTTCATTTACTGTTTTGAGGTTCTTTCCTTGTCTAAATCTAGATATACATCTACAAGTGGTTGGATAACTTTCTATGTTTCCATAAAGTTCGTCCAAGCATCTTAGTGATCATCATTATTCTGATCTTTAGACAAGTCAGAAAAATTATTTTTACTTGCCAAAAACCTTATTCACTCCCCCTCTAAGGTTTTTCATTTGGTATCAGAACTTAGTCTACATACTCTTAGTTTAACAACCTTGTAGAAAAGATCTTAATGGTAAGCTCATCCTCTCTTCCATATGTTGATGGTCTTCAACAAATCGTCCTCCTTTGTTCAACGGAAGTAACTATACTTTCTGAAAAAATAGAATAAAAATTTTTGTGTGTTCTATTAACTTCGAGTTATAGAGTTTAATAGAAAATGGTCCTTTTATTTTATCAAAGATGATTGATGGCATAAAAAATTCCTAAACAGTATGATGAGTATAATGTGGAAGACAATGCGGAAATGACTCTAAATTTTTAGGCTATGAACATTTTATGTTGTGCACTAGATGCAACTGTATATAACCGTGTTAGTGTTTGTGATTCAGCCCATGATATATGGAGATTACTTGAAGTCACCCATGAGGGGACTAACTAAGTCAAAGTATCAAAACTGGGGCTTCTAATTCATGACTATGAATTATTTACTATAAGGCCAAATGAAAGCATCATTGATATGTTCACGAGATTTACTAATATCTTAAATGGTCTTAAAGCTTACGGAAAGGCTTATTCCCTTAGGGAACAAAATCGAAAAATTTTAGATGCTTTACCAAAAAGCTGGCATCCTAAAACTCTTGTTGTAGAAGAATCTAAGGATTTAAAATCCTTACCTACTGAAGAGTTGATCAGATCTCTTCTCACTCATAAGATGAAGCTTAAAAGATTTCATGAATGTGATGATCATGATAGAGGTAGAAAAGGGATTTCACTGAAGGCTGAAAATTAAGACGGAGAAACAAGCCTATCGGAAAGTAGTGAAGGCATGGAAATAGACAATGATGATTTGGCAATGATAGCAAAGAAATTCAGAAGGATGTTTAACAAAGAAAACTACAAAAAAGGAAGGAAGTTTATAAGAAAGAAAAGACAAACCTCTGGTCTCAAACCTCAATGTTTTGAATGTAAAAGCATTAATCACTTCATTGCGGACTGTCCTGTTGCAAAAGGTAAGGAAGGAAAAACGTTTAAAAAGAAGAAAGATTTGAGGGAAAAGAAAGGCAAATGATTGATGGGAGCTTGGGATTTGAATGAAACTGAGTCTAAAGATGGAGAATCTGAAGAAAAAACTGCCAACATTTGCTTCATGGCATTAGAAAATGAGGTAAACTCTTCCACATCTAACTGCATGCCTAATTCGCCTATATCTATGACTGAAAAGCATGTTGATCCTAATAAGTTGTTATGTGATATGTTTTATGAATTAAAAAAAACTGTCCAGAAAAAATAAAGAATTAAAGTTGAAGGTTAAATGTCTGATGGAAGAAAACGAAGCTTTGTTGAATGATTATAAAATGTCTCTTTAAATACATACGTGTGCTAAAATTGAGAAAGATGTAATCATGACTACCTTGCATCATGCATCTCTGGAAAATAAAAACTTGTGTGATAAAATTCAAATTCTTGAAAGTATGGTTAGCACCTTTGATGATATGAAAATTAGAGTAAATGATCTTACTAATTGCATTGAAAAATTCACAAATGGTAAAAGCAATCTGGAAAAGTTACTCGAAACTCATCATCAAATTGGTAACCGAAGTGGCTTAGGATATAGACATGAGGATAAAGACAAAATTTGCAAGTCCAGATTTGTTTATGTTAGAAATCGAAGTGGCTTAGGATATGAACATGAAAATAAAAACAAAAAGAACAAGTCTTAATATGTTAAAGTTGCTTCTTTTTACAGCACACACAAAGCATGCATATATTGTAAAAAACTGGGACATATAGTTTCAAGATGTCTTATTAAAAGAAAAGTGGAATTTGGTGGAGTTACATTCTGGAAAATCAAGGAAAATGTTACTAACCTTCATGGACCCAAGAAAGTGTGGGTACCAAAAATCTTTCCTCCTTCTCATGTATAGGCACGGTCTTTAAGCTTCACTAAGTCGTTCTTGGACAGTGGTTGTTCAAGACAGATGACTAAAAACATAGCTTTGTTAGAAGATATTCAGACCACAAATAAAGGATTTGTTACATTTGGAGACAAGAAGAAAGGAAAGATTCTCGGCATTGGTAATATTAGTAAAAGTTCCTTGACAATTATAAAGCAAGTTTTACTTATTGATGATTTGAAATATAACCTGCTCAGCATTAGCCAACTTTGTGACAATGGTTGCAAAGTCATTTTTGAAAAAGATTCTTGCTTTATACTTGATAGTGGAAATCTCGAAATCATCTTTACTGCCAAACATATGGGAAATGTATATGTGTTTTATCTTAATGACCTTGTAAGTAATGGAATTAGATGCCTATTTGTTCATGATAATGATGGTTATCTTTGGCATAGAAGATTAGGTCATGTATATTTTGATTTGTTAAATAAATTATCCTCAAAAGAACTTGTTAGGGGATGCCAAAAATAAAATTTGATAAACATAAAATCTGTAACACCCCACTATCTAGGCCTAACAGGGTTGGGGATGTCGCCCCGCCCAAAAGACAAGGGGTCTTTATAACTAGGTCACACAAAAGAAAATAAAAGCAATAATTTAAGATTAAACTTATTACAACCCAAAAATACAGGTACAAATCCAAAATAAATTGTTTGCTACCATCTCTCAAAACAACACATAAGAAAAATAACATAAAGCCTTCAAAGCATAGCCAACAAGTCTAGCTATTCATCTCCACAGCAGGATTGACCTAAAAACATGGTATAAAAAGTGATGAGATAAAAATCTCAGTAAGCCCCTGTATGCTTTAAGTATTTCAGGTAAAACAGCTCATGTATGCAGGTTGTAAAAGTTTCATAAGAGAAAGTACTGGCAAGCATTAAATAAATGTTAAAAATAAAGAGTGGCATTTTGCTTTTTAAACCATACATGTGCACAATAAATACAACCACTCAAATGGATAGCCATGGGTTACTACATGTTGGGTCCCATGACCATATAACCGTTAGAATGCCACACTTTGTGCAGACTGACAAAAGGTAGGTGTACGGCCTACCGAGTGAGATACTCCTCCTTCTCTACACCTAAACTTATCGATTGTCCACTCTAGAAATACACAATCCACATGACTGGAACTTACTAGCTCGGACCAACATGACTAAGTAGTACTGTCACTTCTCCAAGTTAAGTTCATCTTCTGGAGGTGGCCTCCTGTTAGAAGACTCACTCTTACTCTTCAAAACTAGTACTACTAGCCTACCCTCATTAAGTACTCAACGCTGATTGTCTCACTTGGGAGAAAACTGATAAAGTATCGATTTACTTGGAAATAGTAATTAAGGGTTTCTAAAATTCTTATCAAAGTTAGGTTTTAGAAAGAGTTTAATATTTGTGCAAAACTACTTGTTTAATTTTCAAATGATTTGATTGACTGAAATAAAAAAGAAAACAGTCCTTAATTGCCTTTACAAAATGAGTGTCCATACACATCGCATTTGGCTTACCATAGTAATCTTTTGTCTTCAAATAAGTTTATGCATGAGCTTATCTGATCCTTTGCTTGCTCGAATTCAAAAATCTTCCAATGCTAACCTAACCCCGCCTGGGGTAAATACAAGGCATAAGGTTATACTCGAGTTATATTTGCCTTATACAAATAATTCCTAGTTCAACTAATTACAATCATGACCCTAATGTCCTAAGCTTTAAGGCTAATTGATAAAGGGTTTTATAAAACAAGTCTAGCTTGATAAGTTAAAACAACTAGGGGTTGTAAAATAATTACTAATAAATTATAGGTTCAAATAATAAATCTTTAGTGTTGTTATTAATAAAGAAACTAGGGTTTATTTATTGAAGAATCCTAAGTCTTAGGTAATATTAATAGATGGTAATTCTTAAATAGTATTATTAAAATAAATAATAAATTATTACTAATCTCATAATAAAATAAATAATTTTTTAATTAAATTTTGATTAAAAATAAATATAAATAATAGTTATGAATATATGGTCTACAAGGCCATTAATATTTTACTTATTATTACTATTTATAAAAAAGGTTTTACTAATCATTACTATTATATATATATATATATATATATATATATATACACACACACTATTTCTTAATAAAAGATATCATTTATTTGACTAATAAAATACCACTATTTCATTTAATATTCCAATTCCAAAACTCCTAGGATTTTCGAAATCTTTGGGGGAAAAACATAGTAATAATTTTAATTGAGGTAATAAAATTTGCTAATCAACATAGCCTAGAATCAACAAGATCATGATCATAATTTTCCTATTGCTAATAAGAATCATGAATATATTCTCCAACATCAAATAACAAACTAATCCATTCATGAACATAGGCTTAAATCTATACATACTATCACATGGCCAAATCTCTACTAAGCATAGTCATAATCATGGCTTCAAAGGGGATAAGACCATAAAAATCCTATTCACCAAAGGTGACATAACATCTAGCATGCTTAAATATTCATAATTTCTTAAGACATGGAGAACATACATCGATTCTCAAGGAATTTCATAAAGTTTAATCATGATCAATCATTCTCATACTCCAATCTCAACCCCTTCATACATATGTATATACTCAATCACCCATTTATATTCTATCCTCTCTATCAACATCTAAGAGACATGAATTTAGAATTTAAAAGAAAAGTTAAGGAGAAATACTTGGTTGATGATTATTTCGATAGAAATTTAAGAAGGTCCACACGCTTAAGAGTCTTGAATTGTCCAAGAGATGAGAAAGAAAACAGCCATGGTTGTAGCAACCATTTTGGCTGAGAGAGAGAGAGAGAGAGAGAGAGAGAGAGCATTAGCATGATATGATAAAGATTGAAGGGAAGAAGATAAACAAAAGTGTTGTTCTTGGTTACCTTGATGATGTTCTTGAGACTTCAAGGAAAAATCTGCTTTTGATCCGAATGCTAATTTTTATTTTCGAGATTTGATGTTATAAATTCCAAAAATGGACTCTAGGGAGTATGTAGGTGTGTTCTGGAGTTTTTGAGAGGGATTGGAGGTGTTTAGAGTGGTCTTTGGCTTGAAGAAATGTAGTGTGTGTTCTTAGTGTTCTTGGTGGAAATAGAGAGAACTAGAGAGGAATGTTGGACGAATTGCTGAAGAGGGCTGGCCGAATGATTGAGGGAGTTCTAGGATTTTGGTTTTCAGTTTAAGGGGGAAAGAGAAAAATCTGGTTGTTTGAAATTCAAATGGAGAAATTTAAGGAGTGTTTTGAGGTAAAAGATATGTTAATGGTGTTTGATTGATGAAGGTTTCTTGGAGCTGCAATGGAGCCGGTTGGACTGCTGTGTTTTGCTGAAATGAATGAAGGTTGATGGAGTTCTAAGGCTGGCCGAAATTTTGAGCTCAATGGCAGAGGAATTTCTGGTTATAAAGCCTAATCCAAGGGGTGTTTTCATGGAGCAAATGCTGAAAATTTTGAAATTCAAATGGAAGTTTGTTTGGAGTAATTGTAGGAGGAATTTGTGGCATGGTTGTGGAGTCCAATTGTGCACGGTAAGTGAATAGGGTAATAGTGTTTAGTTCATGGCTGAACAATGGTTAATTTACAGTGGTTTTCGGCCAAGGCTTGAAGGGAACAAACCTGAAAATTTTTTGGTTTCATGATGTTCATGGTTCGAAGGTTTGCTGAATTTTCTGTGCAGTTTTTCTGCAACATTCCAGCTCGATTTGCAGAGGGTTTTGAGAGGTGTTTGAGGGTCCTTTAAGGCTGGTTTCCAGCCGTTATTATGGAGGAAAAACAAAGGCATTTTGCTAAATTGATGACAGAAGAAAACAACTCCAATTCTAGGCTGCTATGTAGCGAAAACTATCTAGATTTTTTTTTTGGTTTGCACAATTTTTGTGCAGTCTGATTTGGCACAGGAATTTTAGTTTTCAAGCTGAATAAATTGGCCATTTTTCTGACAAAAAATGAGTAGGAAACATGGCTGAATTTTTCGAAAGCTAGGCTACTCAAAATCTGGAAATTTTCCAGATTTCTTCTATAAAGAATATGAACACTATGGAGTTGAGGTTGAAGGTTCAACCATGGTGATTAATTTCCCTTGGGAACCTCCCTTAACTCCTCTCCTATTTTCAGTCAATTCTCCAACCTCCAAGATTCATTTTCAAAATTCAAATACCAAGAATCCTTACTGAATTTTCTGAAATTAAAAACATGAATTTGGATAAATTTTGAACAAATTTAATTAGTAGAGAGGTTAGGACAAGCTAGAAGTAATAGAAGGACAAGAATTCTTCCAGAATTCTTTTAGGACATGATGATAGGATTAAGACATTCTTTTCATGTTTCCCCTAGGACAACATTCCTATTTTTATGGAATGCAAGAAAACAAAAATTCAAACTTAACTAAGATAACCATGATAAAAACTTAAATGATGGGATTTGAACTCATGACCTTAGAGATTAATTCCAAAACTCTAACCACTAAACTACAACAACTCTTGTTCTTATTTTCTCACCCAAATGTTTTTCTTATTTAATCCTCAAGCTATCTTCTTATTTTGACCTCAAGCAAAATTACCATTTTACATTTCCTACTCAATAAGCATAACTAAGCCATTTTAACCTATAAATCATAATTCCAAAACACATAAAATCATTCAAAAATATATATATTCATGCAAAATAATATTATATGCATCCCGACCCCTTACTCTAGGGTTGGCTTTAGGTGGGGTTTCACAAAATCTGTGATGCATGTCAATTTGGGAAACAAATCAAAACCTCTTTCAAACCAAAGAAAATGATTTTTACCTCAAAACCACTCAAATTAGTTCATACAGATTTGTTTGGACCTATGAGGACTGCTAGTCTTGGAGGTAAGAAATATGCATATGTATTTGTTGATGATTTTTCTAGATTTACTTAGACTTTATTTCTTGGACAAAAGGATGAAGCCTTTTCTGAATTTTCGAAACTGATAAAGCATGTCCAAAACTCGATTGGATGCAAACTGATTTCTATTAGAAGTGATAATAGCAAAGAATTTTGCAACAGTGAATTTACTCACTTCTGTGATGAAAATGGAGTCTTTCACAATTTTTCAGCAGCAAAAACTCCTCAACAAAATGGTGTTGTTGAAAGGCAAAATCGCACTTTGTAAGAAATGGCTAGATCAATGCTTTGTGAAAATGTCCTTCCAAAATATTTTTGAGCGGAAGCTGTTAACACAGTGTGCTATATAATAAACTGAGTTATGCTAAGACCATTTTTGAGAAAAACTCTATTTAAACTTATGTTTGATAAAACTCCTTCTATCTCTTATTTTAAAGTATTTGGATGTAAATATTTTATCCTAAATACAAGAGATAATCTTAGAAAATTTGATAGCAAGTCCAATGAGGCCATATTTCTTGGTTACTCTTCCAACATAAAAGGCATATAGAGTATACAATAAAAAAAAAATCTTTGTGTGAAAGAATCTGTGCATATTGTATTTGATGAATCTAACATTTATACTTCAAAAAAAGATGATGATAATGTAGGGAGTTCAAAAGAGGAGTTAAAACTAGACAGTATTTCATTGACAATTTTGCTCTTCTTTCAAATACTGAACCTATCAGCATTGATATCGCATTGCATGATGAATTTTAGATTATTGCCATACAAGAAGAGTTAAATCAATTCGTAAGAAATCAGGTTTGGAAACTTGTTCCTAGACCGCATGACCGACCTGTTATTGGTACAAAATGGGTGTTTAGAAATAAACTTGATGAAAATGGGGCTGTGATTAGAAATAAAGCTAGATTAGTCGCTCAAGGATTTAATCAAGAAAAATGTATTGATTATGATAAGACATTCGCTCCTGTTGCTATACTAGAATCTATACGAATGCTTCTTACTTTTGCATCCTTTAAGAATTTTATGCTCCATCAAATGGATGTCAAAAGTGCATTTCTAAATGGCTTTATTGAGAAGGAAGTATATGTTGAACAACCTCCTGATTTTACTCATTAGCACTTTCCAAATCATGTTTTCAAACTCTCTAAAGCTGTCTATGGATTAAAGCAGGCTCCAAGAGCTTGGTATGAAAGACTTAGTGGATTCTTGATCTCAAAAGGATTTTCTAGAGGCTTAATTGATAATACCTTATTCATCAAATCTGATAATTCTGGTGATTTACTGATTGTTCAAATCTATGTTGATGATATTATTTTCAGTGCTACTAACGACTCTTTGTGTAAGATGTTTGCTAAGACTATGCAGCAAGAATTTGAAATGAGTATGATGGGAGAACTAAAATTCTTTCTTGTATTGCAAATTAAGCAAACTAAGGAAGGAATCTTCATAAATCAAGCTAAGTATGCCAAAGAGTTGCTCAAGAGATTTGGAATGAATGAAGCAAAAGAAATCAGCACACCTATGAGTACATCCATAAAACTTGATCATGATGAAAAGGGTAAGAAGGTAGATGAACATAAGTATAGAGGTATGATTGAAAGTCTACTCTATCTTATGCTAGCCAACCAGACATCATGTTTTCGGTATGTCTTTATGCTCGTTTTCAATCCTATCCGAAGGAATCATATCTATGTGCTGTAAAACGTATACTCTGATATTTAATTGGCACATATGATTATGGATGATGGTATCCACAAACTAACACATTTGATCTTATAGGATATACTGATGCAGATTATGCAGGATGTAAAGTGGAAAGAAAAAGTACAAGTGGCCATTGTTAATTTCTTGGATATTCTCTTGTGTCTTAACACAGTAAAAAGTAGGCATATGTATCCTTATCCACCACTGAGGCTGAATATATTGCAGCCAGAAGTTGTTGTGCTCAAATCTTGTAGATGAAGAATACGTTGCTAGATTTTAATTTTAATTTTAATTGCGTACCTATATTGTGTGATAATATAAGTACTATCAATCTGACAAAAAATCTAGTGCAGCATTCAAGGACAAAGCACATAGAAGTTAAACATCACTTTATCTGAGATCATATGCTAAAAGGCGATGTGTTTGTTGAATACATTTCAACGGATGAACAACTTGTAGATATATTCACAAAACCTTTAGCTGAGGATAGATTCAACAATCTAAGAAGAGGTTTGGGAATTACAAGAATTTGATAACTTACCATGTAGCATAAGTCTTCTTTGTGCAGGATTTGTGAAGGAAAAGGTTTTGGAAACAAAGTTCTACATCCAACACGCACCGTTCTCTATTTTGGACACAGTATTAGAATCCAATTCCTTCATCCAAAATGAATTTCAAGAAAACACTCTTTTGGATGATAATTTCGGAATAAGTCGTATTCCAAAATCCATCTTTAATATTCTTCTTATTCCAAACTTTGAATTTCAAAAAATGGTTTGCTCGTTTTTCTAAACTTCTCAGAAAAACTTATGTTTTCAAAGCACTTTATTTTCACATTACTCAAGACATTCAAAGCAATCTGGTTCTCTCCTTCGAAACCCTTGTAACCGCCTTCTTCCAAAATCATCTGTACTCTTCTTCTTCAAAAACTAAAATCCCAGAAAAAGCTTTAATCTTTCAGATGGCTAAGACTAAATCTTCCATTCCAAAACAAAAGAAAGGGTAAAAATTGTTAGTGTTGTGCCTTAGAGGCAATCACTTGTACCATGTAAATTGCATATTAAATTAATAAGAGGCATTCTTTATCTTTTAGTTTGATTGTTATATCTAAATATGTGTACAAACTGTTAGATAAAGTCCCTAGTACAACACAGGGTTAAGGAAATCATGATGTGAGATTCCTACTACACTATGCAGTGTTTGTACTTAAATAATCCCCAGTCATAGTATTAATAAGATGGGATATTATTAATACGCCAAGACTGGCACATGTTATATCTCTTGATTGGATCAAGCGGTGGTTCTCATATCCGTGGGTATTGGGATACTCAGGATTAACGTGTGGATGCTTGTTTTGAAACAAGTTCATTGGATGACCTAGCTACGAGATAATCACTTGGATAACTATTTAGTGCCAGTGATAGAATCTCATTATAGCAAGTGTGCAAGTATCCTTAGACTTGAGATCTCCAAGGTACTTTGTTTATCGAGCGTTGTACTTTGATTCTAATCTTTGGAGTCTTATCTAGAACCGCCTATGGGATGGATATTGGATACAACGTAAAGTAAACGAAAGTAGTTGAGAGGGTCAATAAAGGATTCACCACTCCTAATAGTAGGAGAGTATATCTCAAGGCCACTTGTAGAAATCATTACTCATGAAGTCCTTGGCCAAAGAGACTATGTGATGGAAATGGTTCCAATTGATACACATATCGAGTAATGGATTTCTTGAATAAGTACTAAAATATTCGGGCCAGAATTAATAATATTCTGGAGGGAGTTGGCACTAATTCCATGCTCTAGACTGAATGAGATATTGTATGTTGAAAGGAGTTTATTGCACTGATAATTTGCTATTGAAAGGTTCATGTCAAGCCACTTGACTTTCTGGACTTTTGGGTGGTCAAGAGTCATTGCTAGATGTCGCTCTTGATATGCTAAATATGAATTTATTAATTAGAGATTTAATAAATTTAATCCTTTATTTTATTAAGGATTATTAATTCTAATATTGTTAGAATTAATTCATATTATGCTACCAATAAGACCAGAAAACCTAATGGGTCACACACAATAAATGTTTGAATGCTCAAATATATTATTTGATAATATTGTGGGGTTAATTAAGAGAAGGAAATATATTTATAGGTGAATTATAAGTTTGTTATAATTCATGGGACCTAATTGTAATTAAGTAAACTTCAAGGACCAATTTGTTGACAATTGGACGTTGAAGGACTAAGTTGTAATTTATGGTAATTATAAATCTATAAATATAAGAAAACGGTTTCCTTAGGGTTTGAGACAGACTATTCACGCAATAACAGAGAAACCGTTTCTCTGCCTCTCTCTTGATCAAACCCTAGCCGTCTCTCTTCTTGATAAAACCCTAGCCTCCCGAATTCTACTAACATAGAATTGTGAGATTGTGAGCATTCAACCTTGTGTGGATTATCATTAGAGGGAGTTCTTTCTTGGACTTCAGTTGAGTTGCAGTGAACGGTTTTGGATAATCTGGATTGCGCCTGCGTTCTTGTTTCTGAAATTTTTGAATTCCGGCTTCACGAGGTAATAGACGCAATCTTCTCCTTTTTCCCGTTTCTATTGCAAACCCGTGATCCATGGCTTGGATTTCTTGTTGTTTTCCGTTGTGCTTAATCTGATTATGCATGATAGAAATCCTACAAAAATCGTCTCCGAAAATGAAGAAAAAGGTTTCGGGTTCAAGAAAAGCAACAGAGAAAGAAACCTCTCCTCAACCGAACTTCTCCGCATCCCACTATGATTCATCAGAGTCGTCTCCAAAACAAGTGAGTTCTGAAAATCAGGTACCTCACTTTCTTGATTCTAAATGTGAGACTGAGGACAATGACTAGGTATCGAGAAATTGGACTGTTATCTGTGGTTATCGTGTTAACCATTCCTCCTTTCTGAATCTATCAAATATATTAGACATGTTTGATCATATTGGGTGGGACAGTTTACTGTCTATTGATGAGAAAACATATACCCCTCTAGTCTAGGAATTTTATGCTAACTTAAGGAAAGGGAAACTGGAAGAAACTGAGGGTGGCTTTATGATTCATTGGTATGTGTCGAGAGTTTAAGGCAAAGACATAGAGTTTGATCATAGATTGTTCAATAGGATTTGTGATGTTAGAGATACCGGGTTTCAGTACTTTGACCTAAACAAGTTTCCTGAGGGAAATGACATTTTTTATCTAAAAAATTATTCACTGGTGGAAAGAATTTTGAAAATTCTGGAAATAGGAGTTCAAAATGGCTAAATGGTGTTGGTAAAATTCTGCATCACATGGTGTCGACCATGATAGTACCTAGCTATGGGCATAAGACTTCTATAAGTATTCTATAAATGGTGATTATGTTGGCCCTAGCTAAGGGAAGGTAGATTAATTTTAGGTTTCTGGCAACTAAATTGATATTGCAGTCTAGAAATACATCAAGTAAAGCTCTGCCATTTGGAAATGTCCTGACCAAAGTTTTTAGATTTTTTGAAGTTAATTTAATTTCTACTCCCTGTGATCCATCCAAAACAAATATTTACAGTTTTGATTCCTTTGAAAGAATGGGATATCTTAGAGACAATAATGCATGGAAATTGCTGAGAGAGAAAGCAGGAAAAGAACGAGAAAACTTGATGAAAATTAAGGAGGAAGGGAAGTCTATTCCTGGAACAAGAACAAAAAGGAAACTTGATGAAGTCCTTCAGGTAGAATCTTCTGCCAAAGGAAATGTTCTGGACATTGGCTTATCCGAGAGTATTTTGGGAGCAATTAGTTCTTTTGCTGAGAAATTGGACCTTCTCAGCTCAGAAATTAAAAGTCTAGGAAACAGAATTTCTGTTGTTAAACAATCTGCTAATCCTTCTGCTCTGATGTCTTCCCCTCCGATATCTACTCATGATAAAGATGAACCCATTCTAGAAGAGAAATCTACACAGTCTGCTAAAGAAAATCCTTCTCCTGAACCATCTCCACAGCCTTCTCCCATAAAGGAAACAGTGATTCCTCCACCTTCTCCCAAGCCCAAACCTTTTGGAAAACGTCAAAAACATGTTGTTGTGAAGAGAAAATCAAACAGAATTGCTGGTCAACATTCCAATAAAGGTGCTAGGTCAAAGGCTGAAACAATCAATATCTTCTAGGCAACGCTATTGGGCAGCATAATTTGATAATAAACAATTTACTTTCTGCACAAATTGAACAATTTACTTTTTCTATCTTTTACATTATGCTTTTGGATAATTACTGCTGGATACTTGTTTAAGCTTTTTCCTATATCATGTATATCATCTATCTACTTTTGTTCTATTCTACTTATGATATGCTTATTTTTTATTGATGACAAAGGGGGGGAAAAAAGTTATGTTCTGCAGGACTAATGATCTGCGTAAACTGATATAAACTAATATGGGGAGAAAAAGTTATATTCTGCATAAACTGATATGATTATGAACTATTTTGGGAACCGTTATGAAATCCTGTTTGTAGGGGAGGAAAAGACTGTTGTGAAAGAAAATTATGAACCGTTATTGGATTTCAAGAAACTGCATGAACTGTTACAAATATGAACTGCATGAACTGTTACTAATATGAATTGCATGAACTGCTACTGATATGAACAGTTATGCACTAAAATCAAATATGAACTGTTATGAAAATCACTGATATGTTTTGATCTAAAACTGGCTGATTTGTTGTATATGTTCACTGAAAATATTCTGGATAGTTGTCTAAACTTCTGTTTATGACATTCATTTTTACGGCCACTCAATTCAAAAAGGCAGTTTTTTGAATGTTAAAGGTATTCTTGAGACTGGATTCTGTGATAAATTCTCGTGCATTGAGTCAAGGGGAGTTTTGGACCCAGATATTTCTGATCCAAACAAAAGTTCTAATAAGCAGTATTACTGAGTTGAAAATATATTTTGGACATCCAAAATCCTTGTCCAAAATAAATATCTGAAAAGACTCGTTCTATACTTTCTTCCAAAATTATTTTGGATACACTTTTTGGACGAACAAATCGTGATCTCTGCTTTTCCCTCTTATGTTTAAAATGCTCGTATAAGCAAATATTTAGGGGGAGTATCTTGTCTTATAACTTATCTACTATCTCTTCTTTATCAAATCATTCTGAATATTTATATAAAGATATGAAAGGCTTTAGGATCAATGAGATTTGTTTACAAACTGTTGTTCATAAGATCTTTTTGAGACATGTACTGTGAGATTTCATTCATTTGCACCTCTTTTATTCAACATGTTCACTCATTACATTTCATTTGTGTTATGATTGTCATCACTCAAAAATAGGGAGATTGTTAGCCCTAAGGGTTTTCTTCTATGTTTTGACTTATGACAAACATTGATATGGACTGACTTGTGTATTCTATTGTGATAGGGCATGGTTGATCTGTACTCTTGTAAGGCGTTCAGAAATGATTGTTTAGCAACTTCTTCATGAATGATTACAAGAATAGAAGATCGAAAAATATAGAGTTGCATATCAAGAAGTCCTTTATGAAGATCATTAGACTAGGAAGTATTATTAAGGTATATCTAATTTCTTATGTCTTTTTATCTCTTGATTTATTTGACTTTACTTTGAAACATCAAAGGAGAAGATTTCAAAGTTTTTGAAAATCTCAGAATTTTGGATTGAATAGTTTGAATCCAAAAGATTCATCCAAAATCCTATAAACTGTGTTGAAAAGTTTCTATCTGATAAGATGCCATTTTGGACTTACCTTTTGGATGTATCGTCGTCCAAAACCCGAGTTTAAAACGCAGATGAATTTAAACAGAAAATTATAGCCGTTTCTTTATGACCGTTGGCATCTCTCTTTTTGGCTTTATAAATAGCCTTTAAAGCAAGGTTAGAGATAAGATTTTTGAAACATTCTTCTTAGAAACACTATTGCTCAATATTTTCAAAAATCTCCTTTTTATCAAAGCTTCAAAGTGAATTCATTTTGTATAAAAAATAAAAGTATTTGTACTTTGTATTCAAGTGAACATCTACTCAAATAAGTGAGCTCTTTATTGTTCTATTGATATTCAAAATCTATGTTGTAAGTACAAGGCTATGGTGTAAAACTCATTGGGGTGAGCCTTGTGTTGGTTAAAGTACAAGGTTGTGGTGTAAAACCCATTGGGGTGAGCCTTGTGTTGGTTTACGTTCAAGGTTGTGTGGTAAAACCCATTGGGATGAACCTTGTTTAGTGTTATATCAAGGTTGTGGTATAAAACCTAGTTGGGGTGATCCTTGATGTGTTTGTTTGACTGAGAGGTTTTGGAAAACCTAGTGCGGTGATCCTCTCTTGTATATAATACTATTTCATTAAGTGAAGTTAATGAAATTAGGTTGAAAATCCTTAAGTGTGAGCTTAAGGTAGTGGACGTAGATCTTGGCAGATCGAACCACTATACATTTCTTGTCTCATTTTCTTCAGTTGTTCATTTACTATTTTGAGGTTCTTTCCTTGTCTAAATCTGGATATACATCTATGAGTGGTTGGATAACTTTCTATGTTTCCAAAAAAGTCCGTCCAAGCATCTTGGTGATCATCATTATTCTGATCTTTAGACAAGTCAAAAAATTTATTTTTGCTTGCCAAAAACCTTATTCACCCCCCCCCCCCAAGGTTTTTCAGATACAATACTTGATGACATACCATGCAGCCTCTACTTGGGCTAGGGCTAACTTAAAATTGTCCTTAATTACCGCTCATTCTAGAAATAGAACTACGCTCGACTAAACTTTTACCCACTAAACTTTACGAAAATTTATGCTACCTCCACTTTCTAACTCCAATTTCAACTGTCCTATGTCCTTAATGTCATTCAAAAGACATCAAGAAGTCTCTAAAACTCACCACAAAATTATCAAAGTTGGATTGGAATCTTATGCATCTACTCCACAAGCATTAGAGCCTTTGTCAATTAGTATGACATCACCACTCGTCCTTAGTACCTATCCCTAATAATAGTTGCAACCTCAGAATATCCCCTTCTTAAATTCACACTTAATGTTATCCCTATCTCAAGCCTAACTTAGGAGTAACAACAAATATTCTTGATGACCAAACTATTCAATATTATCTGGTCTATACCTAGCTTTTAAATTCCTTCCTTTTCTTATACCATTACTATCGGGTCCCATAGGCTACAACACCATAATATTGAATAGTCTACAACACCATAATACTATGGGACCCGTAGTATTATGGATTGACCAAACTATTCAATCCATGAACCTTCGCTCCTAGTATTATGCTCTACACTTCCTTCACCTTACCTCTTCTAAAATTTAATCATACCCATCTGATCTACAAAAATACATTATTCTATCTCTATAACCAACTTAATCCCTTGCTCCGTCAGTTAATCCTTGCCTAATATGCTACCATAATTCTTAAAAGAAAAACAAGTCAGATTCTCGATAAATATTATTTCTCCAGCCAAAATTTCATCTCTCAAATCAAACCTATAGATCCTTACTTCCTTGTGTGATGGGGAATGCTTAAACAATTAATAAAAAAAAAAACTATAACTACAAACAGTTGATAGATTCGACTCTTATGGTCTAGCTTATCACTTCACAAACAAATAGTACATTGCACAATATATATGCTATGTAGAACATTGATCAAATAACATATTCTCTCAAAGGAAGTAAAGAATTAAACTGGCACCACGACTGCATCCGATCACATGTCCTCTGTACTCAACCAACTTGGTCATCACCTATGACTTTAACTTATGTCCTCTAATAACTATATTTCCTTAACTGGCTAAATTCAACGGTAGGGTCACAATCAGGCCTATATAATTATCATCTTAGAAGATCTCTCAGGTTCTGTCTCTTACCCATCTTCGTACTCTTTTCTCACATTTAGCTGCAAGTGTCCTGTTGGCTCATCTTCATGTATTAAAGGTTTTCTGCCATGACCAGTTCTGCCTCTTGCAGCAATTTTATGTCTAGGTGCCATCTTCGATGATCATCCCTACAATTATAGGTCGACAGATGCATACATATGAATACTAACATATAATTCATAAATAACATATAGAAATTTTACTCACTTATTAAACACATGAGAGTTTTTTTTTTTTTTTTCTTTTGGAAAGAATTGAAATACTCAAAAGTTTTATTCAAAATAAATCCTACTTTAACACAAAAAAATTGGATGCCACAGCTAATACCTCTATAGGAATCAAATACTCATAGATAAGAAAGTAAATTAGTCCATAAACTCAATAAATAGATTCCCTATTCAACAAATTATGTCACAAATCTACTAAGTCTTCTCGCTGCTCTAGTCGTAACTCGAGTTGTTGGAAATAGATTATTCGAACCATCCTTTTCTTCTCTTCTCTTCTTGCAGTCTATTTTCAATCTGAACCTAAGCGTACAACTATTAGTTCCACTCTTCCTAGGACTTTCCTCTACCTTCCCATTTCCCTTATCATTCACCCCTAAGACTAACTCCTGAAGTGCTCTCGTACCCCAGGTAAGTCTATCATTCTAACCAGGTCACTCATCACTGGACACCTCAAAGTCAAAGCCAAAAAGGATAATGTCAAACTCTCCTATTAGTGGAGTCCGAGGAGGCACAACTGCCTCTTCCTCCTAATCTTCAGACTCTTCCATCCTTCTTTCTATTTCATTATCAGAATATCCATCTCTTCTCCTTCCTCATCTTCAACATCACTCAGTTCCTCACCTCCCTTACCATCAACATCACCCATCTCCTTTGCTCTCTCACCACCTAAGTCAAGGTTAGGAGCTTCTTCCTCAGTCTCGCTATCTGAGACTAAATCAACAACCAATATGGGGGGGTCTACTGCCTGCACAACCTCAACTCCTCTTTCCTACTTGGGTAACTCTAGTTCAGCAACCTCAACTTCCTTCGTCTCTTCCTTACCATCATTTGCAATAATAGGGTTGGAAACCTCAATCTCCATCTCACTGTCACTGCTCTCTAACTCAAACCAATCTAACCCAGGTTTGGGTTCCGTGCCCGAAGAGGATTTGTCCACTACAGGATCTGGAGCAAGTGTTTTACCACACATAAATGGCCAATCTCAAGTAACAGATGTGAATCTCCTTACCATCCTACAAACAAAACACATAAATTAGTACTAGAGATTATAAAACTTAATGTAATAAATTTAAATATTGCTAATAGCAGCCTAAACTAGCATTGGCCAATGGGTCGGTTCGGCCGACACGCCGGCCTGACCCGAAGGCCAAACCGGCAACTATTCACCGAGACGAGCCTAAGGCCGGTCCTAGGTCCAGGTCTTGTCCGCACCAGGGGTAGAAACCATTGGCCCGCCACAGGTCGGCCCGCACGAGAAAGCCATTACCCAACAGCTCTCTCATTTTTTTTATTTTTTTTTTACATTTCAGCTCCTAAAATAGTTAAAATATTTTTTTATATATTTTAGTCCTTAACGGTTATATTCTCCATTTTACCCCCCCCCCCCAAAACTCTATAAATACCCCCTAATTCAACCTAAAACTCATCAAACACTCTCTAATTCTCTCAAACTCTCTTATTTTCATTCATCTTTCTCTCATAATCCTCAAATCTCTTCATTTTCTCTACAAAAAGTATTAGAATATAATTTATTTTTGTGTTATACTTTTTCAATTCTTCAAGAAAGTTTTCATATTTTGAAAGATTGTAAAGATTGTTGAATGGCGGAATAGTGGATACAAGAAGTAAAGCTCCACAAAGTATTGTTATTCTTAGTCATCAACTAGTTAGTATTTCTTAATCTTACATTCTTATTTTTTACCTTTATTAATTATTTATTTGTTTTAGTTATTTGTTTAATTTTTAAGTTAATTTATTATTTATATTTTTCAATTCTCTTATTTCATTATTTGTTAATACTTTATTTTATTTTTTAAATTTTTATTTGAATTTTGATTGCCTTTTTTTTTTTCAAAATAATGGATTCAAATCAATATCATCATTTTTCTTCATCACAATTATCTGCACATTTTGATTTTAATATAGATCCAGCCTTGAATTTAATAAATAATAAAATAGGTAATGAAGATGAAGGCCCTAGTAGGGTTATGCCTAGCGTTAGTGTTTCACAATCACAACTAACTCTAACTATTAATCCTAACAAATCTAATATAGGTGAGGATGATGTTGAAATAGTGGATGTTATAACTAAAGCAAAAACATCTATGGTTTGGAATCTTTTTGAAAATGATAATGATAATGATAGGGTAACATGTAAAATCTGTAGGGTGGTATATGCACATAAGAAGGGAGGAGGGACGGGAATGTTAGTTAGACATATGAAAAGATCACATAATAATTGGTTAGAAAATCTACTTAAACAACAATAAATACGTACTACATGAGGTCAAATTATTGGTAATTTTCACTATGATCATAGAAAAAATAGAAGTGGATTTGCTAAAATGATTGTTCAAACTAAATTATCTTTTAATTTTGTAGAAAATCCACATTATGAACAATATATACAAAATAATTGTCAACCATAATGGAAAAGGATTCCTAGAACAACATTAAAAAATGATATAATAAAGATATATAAAGAAATGAAAAAGAATCTAATTGCTATGTTTGATTCTTGTAATTGAAAATTTGCTCTTACTTGTTATACTTGGACTGCAATTACTAATGAGTCTTATTTTTGCATTACGTGTCATTGGATAGATCATAATTGGTTAATACAAAAAAGAACTATTTGTTTTAAATTATTTGAATATCCTTATATAGGTAGTAGTATAGTTAGAATGATTACTCAAACATGTAATGAATATAGGATTTTCAATAAAATTATTTCTATTTCTTTAGATAATATTTCAAATAATGATTCTGCCATAGCAATTTTGAAAAATACTATGAATCCTATGTTAGATGGTATTTTATTTCATACTAGGTGTGCTTGTCATATACTTAATTTGTGTGTTAATGAAGGATATAAATATGTTGATAATATTGTTAATGTTGTTTTATTTATTAAAACCTCCCCAACTAGTCAACAAAATTTTAAGGCATTATGCCGAGAATAAGGTGTATCTTTTAAAAAATTTAGATTAGATTGTAAAACTAGATAGAACTCAACTTTAGATATATTTGAAAGTGTTATACCTTTTCAAACCAGCTTATTAAATTTTGTAATAGTAACAATTTTCAACCTCCACAAACTGAAACTCATTTTGAAAATTGTACTACACTTTCAACATTTTTATTTACTTTCAAAGAAGCCACTGAACTTTTATCGGGATCTTATTATCCCACTACTCATCATATTCTTCCAACACTTACTAAGGTAGCACATATTTTTTGTGAGTATATGGATCATCCCTAATATGATTATTTTATGAGAAGTATGTTTGAAAAATATAAAAAATATTATGAAGAATATGATGAGTATTATTGAATATTCAATATGCCTATTTTATATTATATGGCATTGTGTATGAATTCTCGAGTAAAAACGGCTGGATTTCATAGTATTATTGAATATTTATATGAAACATTAGATTTTGATGAATCTCAAACACTTAAGCAATGTATGATAAAAATATATATAAGATAAAAAGGTTAAAGCTCTATTTGACATGTATAATTTGTATGAGTTTGAGTCTTCTTGTTCTGGTTCTCCTAGTTTAAGTAGGAAAGCTTCATCATCATTTAGCAGTCACTTTCAACCACCACGAAAATCTACCTCTTCAATTTCATCAGTATTTAATCCATGAGTTATTATGAAATGTAAAAAAAAAAAATCATCTACAACCTATAACGAGATGACAATTTACGAGATGCAGTCATTGGTAGAAAATAAGAATCAACATTTTTATATTTGTGATTGGTTGAAGGCTTAGGTAAGTCAATACCCCATTTTATCTAAAATGGCACGTGATCTTTTAACACCACCAGTTTCCATAGTGCCATCAAAAAACGTCTTCAGTAAGAGCGCTCGAACAATCAATGAAAGAAGATCTCAATTGACTCCTCAAACTTTGGAGATGTTAATGTATTATAGTAGTTGGTTCATAGCCGAAGATAGGCTGGCTAATTCGTGGATTATTGATGATGACTCAGATAATGAATGGGGTGAGCCAAGTAGTTAGTTTAGTATTCTCATAATTAGGAATTTAGGATAAGTAATATTACGTATTTAATTTTATTTGTAAGATATTTATTTTATTTTTAAATTTTGATCATTATAATATTTTTAAGAGGTTTAGGCATCAAGTCCCCTTCTTATATAATCTTTATTTTATTAATTAATAAAACAAGTAGGGGACCAAGCCAAATCCCCCACTACTTCAAAGTGGCTTTTTATAATTTTAAAAAATCATGTTATTTAAGTAATAATAAAAAAATTACAAAATAATTGAATATCAAAATTTTTAATCGAATTAAGTAGGAAAAAAAAAAGAGAATAAGCCCATGGGCCTCACGGGCCAAAGGCACGGGCCATGTCGGGCCCAGGGCCCTCCTTTGGGATCGGGCTGCACACCCTGCGGGCTAGTCCTCGGGCCCAGCCTAGCATGGCCCAAAACCGTGCGAGCTGGCCCAGGTGTCAATGCTAGCCTAAAGCTTGGCTATGATACCACTTGTAACATCATACTACCTACGTATCCTATTAAGGCTAATGATGTCACCTCGTCCTTAGGACAAGGGGACGCTATAACTAGGACTCACAAAAGAAAGGAAAGAAACTATCTAAATTTAAACTTATTGCAACTTAAAATAATACATGAACAATTCTCAAAATAAATAAATATTTGCTAAAGTCTCTTAAAATGAAATACATTCAAAAATAAGCCTTCAAAGAAGGGTAATCTGTAATCAATAACCTTCACAGCAGGATCGACCTGAAAGCATGGTATAAAAAGGTGGTGAGACATAAATCTCAATAAGCCCGTGTGTGCTTAGAGTATTGCAAGTAAAACAGATCATGTATGCAAGTTGAGAAATTTTCATAAAAGAAAGTGTTGGCAAGCCTCAAATAAATTTCACACATAAAGAGTGGTATTTTTCTTTCAAACTATACATGTATACAATAAAATCAACCACTCAAAAGAAGTAGCTATAGTTCCACACTTTGTATACCATGACAAGAGAATGGTTAAAATGCCACACTTTGTCCATCATGACAAGAGAACAGTCAAGATGCCACACTTTGTCCATCATGACAAGAGAATGATCAGGATGCAACACTTTGTGCAAGCTGATACAAGGTGGATGTACGGCCTATCAGGTGAGATACTCCTCCATCTCTACACCTAAACTTATCAATTGTCTACTCCGAAAATAAATAGTCCACTTGAAATGTAATGCTAGCTCAGACCGGCCTAGCCAACAAGAACTATCGTCTTATCTAGGCAAAGCTCGCCCCTCAGAGATGGTCTCCTACCAAAAGACTTACCCAACATTTCAAAGATTAGTCCTAGTAGTCTACCCTTATTGAGTATCAATGTTGCATTTGTCCCTTTTGGGAAAAGAAGGATCATTCAATGTGTTTTCTTTGAAATAGCAAATATGGTTTCCAAAATTCTTGTCGAAGTTAGTTTTTAAGAAAATTTTAGCTTTTTGTTTAAAATTGCTTGCTCAACTTGAAGTCGTTTGATGGAATAGAAAAGGAAAAGAAAATAATAGATTATAAATAATTTTAATAATAAATAATAAATAACAAACAAAATTAATAATAAATAAATTATTCTAATATAAATAATATTTATGAGTGTAAATAAAAGTTTTAGAGAGCCTCACTAATAATAATTTGAATATAAAAGACATTTGATATTAATTAATTCCAATATATTATTACTTATATTTAATAAAATATTACTATTTACTTATCTAATAAATTAACAATATTCCCACTAATTATTGATTTTGAAAATATTTGTGTTTACCAAAATTAGTCAATTAAATAAAATAATAATATTAATTATATTAATAATAATAATGATATCAAGAATAATGCCAAAAATAATAAAAGTAGTTCTTACAATAGTTTTATTACTAGAGAAAACCTATATACATATTCATACACACATGGATCCAACAATTAACATGTCGATTTATCCAAAAATAGACTCATATTAACATACATCAAAATAATGATAATATTCTACTAGCTATAATATTATCTAGGGATTTACCAAAAAAGTAACATCATGAAGGCATAATCCATAATGATGATTTAATGTCTATCATACATCAAAACATCCATAAAGCTTTTAATCATAATGAACATATAATGATCTTAAAGCATAATCCATAAATCACACCATTCATTCCAATCTTCATGTCTTAAATCCATTCCCTTCGCCCACATACATATCTCCAACCCCACATTATTCAATCAACCTATCAAGTCCATTATCTAAGAGTCTTGAGTTTGAGAATTTTATAGAGAAGATCAAGAAAGAAATACTTGATTTGATGAACATTAGATGAAGATATCGCCTTGCTTAATAGAAGTCCTTGAGTGCTTGAGAGTACTTCCTTGGTTAAAGTTGGTCCAAGAATAGCCACCATTGGTTTGGCCGAGAGAGAGAGAGAGAGAATGAGATTGGGATGATATTGAATTTGTGATGATAAGATGAAGAAAGTCCAAGGTGTTTAAATTACGTTCATGATGTTTTTCTTGTTCTTAACTGGAAAGGTGTGTTTGATCCGAATGAAAGATCAACTTTGGTGTTTTTGGTGTAATGGAGTGGCCTATGAGTAAGTGTGGACCGAATCCTAGTTAGTTTGAAGGTTCTTGGAATGATTTGGGATGAATAGAGGTAATTGGAGGTTGAAGAAGTTTAATGTGTGTTCTTGAGAGGAAATTGAGAGAAAGTGTTTCGTGTGTGTCTTGTGAATGATGGCTGAATAGCCTAGCTAGGGGTAGAGATTTCAGTTATCCAAGAAAGAGAGAGAGAGTTTCAACTTTTTCAAATTTTAAATTGAGGGAAATGTGGAGATGCTTGAGGTAGAGGATTAGTTAATGATGTTTGTTTCTTGAAGGTTTCTTATCCTTCAATGGTGAATGGTTGAACTAGCTATGTCTTGATCATGGAATGAAGAGTTGTTTCAGCTTTGAGCTGGCCAAAAATGGCCATGAAATAGCAGAGGAATTTCTGGTTTAATCCTTCAGCAAGATGAGTGTTTAATGAAGGAAAATCTGGTTTTTAATTTTGAAGTTTAAATAATTTTGAATGGTGTGAAGATAGGATTATTTTGAGGCGTGCGAATGGAGTCCTAATGACCAAGGTAGATGGAGAAGCGAAGGTGTTCTATCCATGGCTGCAAGTGGTTGAAAATATGAAGCAGTTGGATGAAGAAATCGAACCTTGCATTGGATAGGTAAGGCTGGAAAAAAAATTCTGGATTTTAGCTAAAGAACTCCTATAATTTTGGAAGGATTTTGAGAAGATTTTTCGAAGCCCTTTGAACTGAATTTGTAGCTGGAATTTAGGAGTTTTTGAAGGTCCATTAATAGAGGTTTTCCAGCCACCATCTTAGAGAAGAAAGAGGAAAGTTTTAGGTGTTCTTGAGCACAAATGAATGGCTCAATGTTCATGTTCAAAACTTGGTTGTTTGCTGGAAAAATTTCTGGTTTGGTGTAGCTTTGTTCAAGCTGCGAAATTCCAATGATTTCAACTTTCATCTTCACACAAGATGGTTAGTTCTTTGCAAGAATTAGGTGGGAAAAGGTTGCTGCAAATTTTGAAAACCAGCCATGAAGAAAATCTGGAGAATTTTCTAGATTTTAACCAAAACAAAAATAAGAAGGTGATGAAATTCTTGTGAGAATAACTATAGTGATTTAATTGAAAACATATTCCTATTTTCTTTCCTCAATTTTGGCCAACCTCCTATCCCACAAGAGTTGGAATTTTTGAAACTTCAAGTAATGAATTATTCAAGATTTTTATAGATATAAAAATGAATTAAAGAAATAGGAGTAGTTTTAATTCAAAGAGGTTAGGATAAGGCTTGTAAGAATAATTGAGACAAAAATTCCTTCTAGAATTCCTTTTAGGACAAGATCACATGGTCAAGACATTACCATTGTGTCTTCCCTAAGACAACATTCCTAACTTTAAGGAATGTAAGAAAGGAGAAAATTCAAACATTGGTTAAGATAATTATGAATAAAACTTAGGTGATGGGATTTGGACTCAAGACCTTAGAGATTAAATCACAAAGCTCTAACCACATTAACTCATATTCTTATTTTCCCAACTAAATTCTCTTCTTATCTAAGCCTCAAACCATCTTCCTATTTCGACCTCAAATAAAATTAACTTTTTACCCTTTCTACTCAACAAACACAAATAAATCATATAACCCAAATACCACAATTCTAAGGCATACAAAATCATTCAAGGAATATATTTTATGCAAAATGATACGATATGCACCCCATCCCTCCTACTCTAGAGTAGGTTTCGGTGGGGTTTTACACATTTGGCATGCCTTTTATGCAGTTTTTGTTGGCCTTTAAAATGCTTCAATATATCATGATCCGTATAATAATGAATTTTAAGGTAAAAGATAATACTGCCAACAGTGTATGGTTCTTACTAAGGCATATAATTCTTTGTCATAGATGGAGTAATTTAAAGCTACTATTTTAATTTTTCACTGAAATAGGCAATATGCTTTTTGTCCAATCCCTACTCTATTAGTATCACACTCAACTTGAAAGACTTTGTCAAAGTTAGGTAAAGAGAATAGTGGGACTTCACTCAATTTTATTTTTAAGGCATTGAAAACTCATTCCTGTTCTTCCTTCCAGCTAAACTCAATAGTTTTATTTACTACTTCCATCAATGGAGCTGCTATTGTATTAAAGCTTTTAATGAATCTCTTATGGAAACTAGCTAACCTATAGAAGCTTCTTACCTCAGTCACAGTTGTAGGTGTTGGACAATCCTGTATTGTTGTAATTTTCTCCTCATCCACTTCTATTCCTTTCCAACTCACAATAAAGCCAAGAAGGGTTATCTTTTCCAAACAAAATGAACATTTCTCAAAATTTGCATATAACCTTTTCTTCCCTACGTGTAACAAGCACACACTAGAGATGATAAAGATGGTCCTCATATGTTTTACTGTAAATTAGAATGTCATAAAAATACACCTCAACAAACTTTCTAATGAATTCCTTCAACACATGATGCATCAATCTCATAAAAGTACTAGGTGCATTTGAAAGACCAAATGGTATCACAAGACATTCATACAAGTGTTATTTTGTTTTGAATGTAGTTTTCCATCCATCTTCTTCCCTAAACCTAATTTGATGATATCTAGATTTCAAATTAATTTTTTAAAATATACATGATCTATATAATTCATCTAACAAATCATCATGCCTAGGAACAGGGTACCAATATTTTATTGTTATATTGTTGATAGCCCTGCAGTCAACATATATTCTCCATGATCCATCTTTCTTGGGCACCAATAACATTGGCATTGCACATGGACTCAAGCTTTCTCGAATATGGCATTTATTCAGCAACTCTTCTATTTGCTTTTGCATTCCTTGACTTATTGCACCTATAAGCTTGTCAATTTGGAATGACTGCACTTAGCACGAAATTAATTTGGTGCTCAATCCCTCGAATCGTTGGCAACCCTCCTGGCACCACTTTTGGAAAAACATCTTGAAATTCTTCAATAATACCTGCAATTTCACAAGGCAAAGCAAGAGTAGTTTCATCATTCTGAAATACAAGTGAAAACCAACTCTACCTAGGCTCACATTTTGAATTGTGATATTAGAATGATGAGTTAGAATAATACATTTACTAGAAATGCAATAACCATGACTAAGCCACTAATATTTCTTCATAAACTTTTTCTCCGTGTAATAAAAAATAAGATTTATGCAATAGCAAAACTCAATACTCAGATTTATTGACTTTGTAATTAGTTTTAAAGTTTATGACTTTATATTGAGTTTTGTCATTTCACAAATCTTAACTTACATTACACTAATAAAGAAGTTTCTGAAGAAATGTTAATGACATAGTCATGGTTATTGCATTTCTAGGAAATGTATCCTTTTACCTCATCATTCCAATATCGCAATTCAAAATGTGAGTACATATAGAGTTATATTTTCACTTGTATTTTGAAAATATAGAATTATTCCATCCATTGACAAATACAACAAAATAACAGAGAAAGAATATAAAAAAACAGAAATAGGATTTTATGGTCTCATTTTTAGAATTTATTTTTGAAATTTAAGAAAATTATTAATAAGTGTAGTATATTACTTAAGAAAAATATACATTTGAGAGGAATTGAAATCTTTAAAAAACAAAAAGCATAGATAGACCAATCCTGAAAAAATGTCCCTTGAGGATTAATGTGGCTACCAGATAAAAGGTAAAAATGTATAAAATTTTACTAGTAAAAAACTTAGCCCAAATCAATCACTAATTATATAAAAATATTTACTGTCATTCAAAATAGTGATCAAATCTCACATTACCATTCAAATATCACTTTATAACTAATCAATATTTCAACTTTTAATTTTTTGTAATGTGTCATCTATATTCATCTTGCCAAAAGAGAAGAGGGTATGGGAACTAAAGGTTTCATTCTGAGAATTATGCCTGAAGGTCTCATTTTTCAGGTATCATTTCAAGGATGTGACATTTCAACAATGAGACCTTCTTTAGAAATTTTTTTCCCAAGTTTCAGAAGTTCCATTTTTCCTATTATGAAAAATATTTTTGGCGCAAGAATGTCTCACTCTTAACAGGTCTCATTTTTAGAATGGGACCTCCCTATTTTGATAATTTCGAATTCGGCCTGCTCACTATGAGAATTTTCGTTAAAAGCAATTCCATTTAATGAAAATTCTATTTTTTTTTCGTGACTTCTATTTCAAATCTCAGAAAGGGTTGTATATCTCTCCGTATGAGCACACACTTGCTAAAACTTTTTATTTTAACTCCAATATTTATGACTTTAAATCTTTCAAGGAACATGGAACAGTATATTTAAGGATATATTTGAATTCAACCTTAGTCAAAAGTTGGGATTGCCAAGCTTCTTTCCTAGCATGAAAAATTAAGCATTTATAACGTTAAATGCTTAAACTGTTTTGGCTCCCAAAGAGTTTGAGAAACATCGTTTCGGTTGCAAACTCCCGTTTGAGCTGTAAAAACGCACTCACAGTGTGAGTACAAAAAAATCTTGGATAGTGTTCAACTTAGAATTTTGACTCGTACCTTATTTCACTCCTGCTTCCATTTCCATGCCAATACTCAAAGTGAAAAACCCCGCTATTACTAAATTAAAACATTTGAAGAACAGGTGTGATTCGATGAAAGCACTTCTGTATGTGCACTTGATCCGCCAGCAAGGCGTTCGCTAAGAAAGACATATTTCTTGCTTTGCCAGAGAGCATTTTGCTGCCTCACTACCTTGGGATAAGCAACAAAAAATGTCTTTTAAAATGTTGCAACCCACGATCTGTTGAAAAGCTAGCTCCTCGGCTTAGAACATTGACCCAAATTGAGATTAAGGATATTTTGAAGAAACAACTTACTTGCTGCCAAATCTGGGGAAGGGTTAAGATTGAAAACACTAAACGCAAGATCAGTCACTATGCACAAGTCAAATTAGGTGGTTTTGAACTTCAGAGGTTGGGCATCTGAAATTGTGTTAAAGCTAGTACTTTCGGTTGTCCAGGTAGAACTAGTATCATAAGATACTTCTGGTTCTTCAAAACACATATGATTTCCAATGCTGGTTTGAATGGTTGGATGTACTGCTTTGGAACCTCTAATCTTTTCCAACTCAATGGCTACTTCTCTCATGGCTGGCCTTTTCTTTCCATTCAAGTTTAGGCATCGTTCAGCGAGTAAAGCAACAGCTGTAATCTCTTCCTTATTGCTGTGGTCTTGAACTTGAGTATCAAGAATTCGGTCGAGATCATTTTGTTCCACAGACTCAAGAAAACGCGCTACTAAACTCAGGTTACCGTCTTCTTCTCCTGGTCCCAAAGAAACTGCCTTTTGCTTTGTCAAGAGTTCAACTAGAACAACTCCGAAGCTATAAACATCACTTTTCTCAGTGAATTGGCTTGATCGAAAGTACTCAGGATCCAAATAGCCAAAAGTTCCTTTCACCAAGGTTGTTACGTGGGTTTTATCTAAGGCAATGGACTTGGAAGTTCCAAAATCTGAAACTTTAGAGATATATTTTTCATCCAGAAGAATATTGCTAGACTTGATGTCTCTATGATAGATGGGAATTGATAATGCCGAATGTAGATATGCTAAAGCTCCTGCAACCTCTGTGGCTATTCTTAGTCGAATGTTCCAAGTTATGAACTCCTCAACGCCACTATTGATAAGGTCATAGAGAGTTCCATTCGGTATAAATTCATATACCAGTAACGGAACTTCTGTCTCCAAGCAACAACCAAGCAATTTCACCACATTCTTATGAACTACTTGTGAGAGAACTACGATCTCATTAACGAACTGTTCAAGCTGGCCTTCATCAACCAATTTAGACTTTTTGATTGCTGCAAGTCTTCCTTCAGCTAACATTCCTTTGTATACTGTACCTTGGCCACCTCTACCAAGTATTCGATTTTCGTTAAAATTGTCTGTGGCCTTCTCCAGTTCCGATGATGTAAAAATCCTTGTCGTTTCCATTATACTATAATTGTCAGATAGCTGCTTCTGTAGCAGAAGACCTCCGTTTCGTTTGAAAATTTGCTCTTTGATCTTCTTGATCCTTCTTGTTTTAAGCATTTTGCAGGTGGTAATACCAGCTCCAGCTAGAGAGAATACACCTACACTTGTTGCTACACCTGTGCAAATGTAAAATAATATGACAATTAGATTGCAAACTTAAATAATTCTTTTTTTTTTTTTTTGCAGGGGTGGGGGAGGGGGGTGGTACTTTGTTTTCTTTTCTTTCTCCTAGTGGAATTGTTAAGGTTGTTGTCAAGGTTGACGATGAGTATCTTTAACAAGAATCCTTGACAAATACTGAGGTATCTTTGGAAACTACTTAAAGAGTGTTTTGGCAACGTTGATGCGTGATGTACTGGAATTGGATTAGGAAACGATTTCTAAAAAGACTAGGACAAATCTTATTGAAGATACATTGAAGATCTTACTTATGAAGATATGGAATCCAAGTCAAATTGGAATTGCAAAGCTGCTGATGGGCTATTATTTCTGAACAAGAGCATTAGCAAGAAACTGAAGAAAGATATAGCTTAGTCGAAAACAAAGTAAGGAATTCATGTATATATTCTGAGTATACTTGAAGCACACACCAATAATAAAATTTGCCAGTTCACATTGTTAAAGTGTGCTTTGCGATTCAAGTGGACTACTACAATATTGTCACATCTTCAAATGGAGCTTGAATCATTCTTCTTGAGAAGAAACTACCTTTCTCCTAGAAAGATTTCTAGGAATCAAATGAAGAACCCTTGTACTGAACCAACAACGATTGAAGGGAGTTCAATCGAGAGAGTTGAGTCCAACAAAGGTCTTCAAAAGTTTGACAAAAAGAACCCTGCATTTTGTTCCATTAGATATACGAGGATCACTTGATAATTAAAATAAGTGTACTCCTTATAACTTTATTAAAGTTTTACTGGATTAAATTACTGATTTAGAACCTGAAGATATTAGCTTGTTAATAACCGAACTATGATAAAAATATGCTAAATCCGTGTCAAATTAATGCAACTTCAACAAGAAAGTTTAACCATAACACATTATATTGACAAATTAAAGAAGGAATGAGTAAATGAGGATTGTAAAGGTAGGTTGTAATTGTGACCTTTCCCTCTTTGAGTGGAGCTCTCTTCCTTCTCTCATTCAGGTTTTGTACTCAGTGGTTCATCTCATCTTGATCATATTCAGAGTTTTGATTTCCTAACTTCCTGTTCCAATCTTTTTTTCTCCCTTGTTTTTCACCTCTTTCCCTTTGTTTATCTTTTGTTTCTTTTGTATCTACTCAGACTTCTGTTAGTGTCCTCATCTACTCTTTCCTTTAGGCTATGTCATCCCTTAGTCCTTCAATTCTATTTCCTTTCCTTTTTGGATAATCCTAGGTCTCCTACCATCACTCTAAACCTCCAACATTCTCATTCAGCAGATCCTTTAGATTCAAATTTTCCTGTAGTTGACAAACTCCTTTCTGAGAAAACGAATCAATGTCAATGCAGTGAAAATTGTCTTATAAATGCATGGAACCTAAGTGGCAGCTTAGGTATTTCCCAAATCATCCAAAATCTTTTTCTCTGCTCCTTCAAAACAGAGGATGCACGTCTGAAAGCAAAAGATTTGGGTCTTTAGAATGTCAGAGGGGCTCAAGTTGTTCTTAACAAATGGGAGGTAGGTCAAGCCTTTGAAGAAATTAATCTATCAACTTCGATGCTATGGGTCTAAGCTCATAACCTCCTTTTGGACATGATGAATTGGAAGAATGCCATTATAATTGGCGATTACATCAGGAAATTTATCTCAGAAGAAAAGGAAATATCTGAACCATTTCGAAGGAGAATTTACCTCGAGTTCAAGGTGAAAATAAATACCTCTAGCCCTCTCAAACCTGGATGTTTTATCAACAGAGACAATGGAAAAAATTCATGGATAATTTTTAAATACGAAAGGTTGGGAGATTTCTATTACAAGTGTAGAATTTTGGTCATTGTGACGACTCTTGCCGTAGTTCTTCTCGGAAGGGCCTTCAATCAGTTGACCCCAAGTACAAGTATGGTCCAGGGATGAGGGCCAAAAGAAATCAGTTCCCTCTCCCGGTGTAGGTGACTCTTAATAGCGAAGTTGTTCTAGTAAACCTTGTGCAACCACCCTTGTAACCGGAGTTTCATATGCCCCTTCATCATTCTAAGAGAGTAGGTAGTCTCGATTGATGCCAGACAGATGGAAAGATCGATGACATAACATAAGGTAATACGGATAACATCCCAAGACTCTCCAATCTATCAACCTTCCCCCAAGGAAACTTCCTTCACCCCATGACATTTAATTGTGGCGCAATTCCCATCCCACCCAAACAAACCTTTCAAGATAGGCCTTTGGACCTTTGCACCAAAGGCCTTCCAAAAACATGGCAACCTATCTAACGCCTTTTCTCAAATCTTGAGACTAGTTCAGCCCAAAAAACACCCTTGCTAATTGTAGACCAGCCACAAAAAAGACTTAAAACCCACATAGAATTCTCTCAAACCAATTTTTCATCTGCTCTCCAAATTCCTATTGATCTGCATTTGTTAAGCCTCCAGATCTCACAGCCTTTAAGCTCAGTCTTAGCAACCCAAGAACAAATTGTGGAACCTTCTGATGAGACAGCAAACACGATAGCACAGGAAAATATTCTCTTGATCCGTCGGAGATTTATCCACATAAAAAAGAGAGCTAGATTCCCACCCACTTCTGAATCTGCATTAGTGAATTTAGCTAGACGAAGTCCTAGAATTGAAGAGGTAGTTGAAGATGTTTCCCCTTTCCATATGACTTGGCTGAGGAGGCGAGCCTATACATTCCCAACTGCCAAATGATTGCTCTAGTATAGAACTGCCTAGGCCTTTCTAGGCCAAGTGAATTCAGCTAGCTTAAGTCCCAGAATTGAAGAGGTAGCTGAAGATATTTCCCTTTTCCATATGACTTGGCTAAGGAGGCAAGCCTATACATGTCCAACTGCCAAATGATTGCTCTAGTATAGAACTACGGAGGCCTTTCTAAGCCAAGGGCAGTTCGAGCTCTACAAGTGTTTATTCGCTCATGTAAACCTTCTATTCTTTTCCTCTCTGAACTCAAAATTTCTTCCTTTCCCATAGTTTCTAAAATCTTTCACTTTCTTAGTTTGTCCTCATTTCACTTCTCCCCCACTGTTGGACTTTCTGGTGGGCTAGCCCTCTATTAGAAAAATGACATTGATCTGCAAGTTATTGTCGCTAATAGCAATCTCATCAACTACCTTATTTTTTAAGTACCTCTAAATATCCAGTGGTTTATGGCCCTAAAAATTACTCTTACAAAATGCTCTTTTGGAACAACTTGTTGGATATTGGAAAAGCTTTTTCTGGTCCTTGGATTATTATGGGAGATTTCAATAGCATCATTAGTCAAGAGGATAAACTTGGAGGAAGGCCTTTTGCTTGTTCCAGTAATTCTGGTTTCCATAACTTTGTTGATACATTAGGCCTTATTGATCTAGAGTTCAGCGGTTTCCCATTTACTTGGAACAACAAGATATCTGGTAATGCTATTATTCAGATACATTTGGATCTAGGCCTTATAAATGGTGCTTGGTGGCTATTCTTTTCGAAAGCTAGTATTACACACCTTATCTTTCTTGCATCAGACCACAAACATTTACTCTTAAATTCCTTTCCACCTAATACTACCCTTCCTAGACTATTCACGTTTTAGGCAATGTGGACAAGGGAAAGTTCTTCTCATGACATTATCAGTTCTACTTGGTCTCAACTGGTCTTTGGTTCACCTATTTCTCAACTGCTTTCCAGCCTCAAATACACCAAAACTGCTTTTAAATTTTGCAATAAATCTATCTTTGGCCATGTTCAATCAACTATTCAGGATATGCATAGTAGAATAGGTGTCCTCCAAGTTGTTCCTTAAAATTATAACAATCTAGAAGCTAAAAAACTCCTACAGGATTAACTTGATAAACATCTCAAACAGGAAAAAATTTTGTGGTGGGAGAAATCCAAAACCAAACGGATGGAAGAAGGTAATACCAACACTCACTTTTTTCAACTTTCTACTAATATCCACCGCAGGAAAAATCACATTGGTGATTTTCGCTCTAAAAATAATATTTGGATTAATGATTGGAAGGGAATTAGGAATGCTTTTAAAAATTGCACAAATTTATTTGCCACCTCCGCTCCCTTTTTTCCTAGAAATTTTGACCATCTTATCTCCCTCAATATCTCTGATGTGGAAAATGAGAATTTATGTATGATAGGGCTTAAATTTATCTATATTTTCTTAGCCATTTGAGATGAATTGGTACTATTTTTAAGTGTAATGGCTATTCAATTCCTCTTCTTTATGATGCTTTGATGATATTTTATTATAGAAAGGTTTTCTTAGACTTTGATTGAAAATTGCATATAATAAGTTGGAATTGGACCAGTTCAGAACTGAACCAGTGCCAACCTAAGAAAGTGAACCGACTGATGTTCAATTATGGAAAATAGGGGAATCAAAGTAGGCAAAACCGGTCTAGATAGAGCTAAATTGGCCCCGGCACCCCTAGATAAACCAGTGTTGGCTCTGCTTTGTAGTCAAAGTGGCAAAAAAATCCTTCCTGGAGGAGAAGTTTGCAATTTTTGTAGAAATCTTTTATAAACCAACTTAAGGATGGAAAAAGACATCTCTAGACCAAATTTAGCAATCAAAAGGCCTTTATAAACATAGAGAAAATAAGCCAAAATATGAATTCAAGGAGCCAAATTGTCGGATTAATCATTGAATGGGAGAAGTCATAAAGAATAAGTATTGCTTTGGAGAAGTCTTTCTCTCCATTGGAGAGGAAGAATGGCTTGTCTATAAATTTCTATCTTTTTCCTTTGTTTTCTTTTCTTGAATAATATTGAGTTTAATGTTTTAATTGTATTTAGAGGATATTTTAAAGTTTATGACTTTGTATTAAGTTTGGCTATTTAGTCAACTACTTTGTCAATTTCTAGTATTTGATTATATGTTATGTATTTGGTGAATTGATTAACAATTTCTTCCTTCTAAGTAACTTGAGAAAGAGGTTAGAAGAAGTTTTAGTTTGATCAATTCTATATTTGTTATCTCTTAATTAACTCAAGAGAGAAGTTAAGAAGAAGAACTTAAGTAATTAAGGTTTGTTAATATCACCTAGAGATAAGAATGTAATTAATTGATTTTTTGGTTTAATATCACTTAGAGATAGGGATATTTTGAAAGGTAATTGACTGGAATAATTGCTAACTTAGTCATTGCTATATCTTTAAAAATTTATATCTAAATACATGTCTTTTAATCCTTATCTTTGTAAATATTTTACTTAAATTTTTTTGGTCACTTCAATTTGTTAGGTTAAATAATAGATAAAGAGTAATTAAAAATGGTTGCTTCTAGAGGATAATACTCGTTAATTCTCTATACTATACTTTTCTATGAATATACTTGCTCTATATATGTGGTCTTGTGGTTAATTTTTCAATTAAAACTTGATTGGAAATACACTTAAGAATTAACGATTTTTATATACCCAAAACTTACGCATCAAGTTTTTTGGCACTGTTGTCAGGGAGCAATATCATGAAAACTTGAATTTTATTAATTTAGTCATCTATATATGTATGTATGTTCCTAGATAGGGGCCATACTTTGTTGTCTGTTGAATGATTGTGTAATATGTGTACTATGTATACATTGGTAAATATTGATACTTGTTAGTCTATATTTTATAAATTTTGAGTAATTATTTTCTTTCTTTATTTTTAGGTTTTACCTTTTCTTTTTAACCTGATGGACCATACGAGACATTGTAGCATTCGATCTAGAGATTAGAAGGACATAGACTTGGCTTTGGAAGGAAAATAGATATGAGTCAATTGAGCCAAGTTAAGGACAAATTAGTAGGTTTGAATACATTTCTTGGAAATATGGAGGTTTACCAAAATAATAATGGTGATAATAGGGGAACAATGGGATTTTGTTGTACCGAATATTAGGTACAGATTCGAGTATTGCTAAGCTAAGGGTTGAGGCCAATAATTTTGAGATTAAACCTAACATAATCTAAATGATTCAACAAATAGTACAATTTGATAGGTTACTAGATGAGGATCCCAGTACCCCCATTGCAAGTTTTTAAAAAATTTGTGATACTTTTAAGATGAATGGTGTTTCGAAAGAAGTTATAAAATTAAGGTTCTTTCTTTTTTCCTTTAGGAATAGGGCCAAATCTTGTTGAAATCCTTCCCAGTAGGATCCATAATAACTTGGAATGGTTTTGCTGAAAAATTTTTGGCTACGTATTTTCTACGAGCTAGGACAGCTAAGCTTAGATCAGACATCTTTGCCTTTCAATAAATAGAGTCAAAAAGTCTATACAAATATTGAGAAAGATGGAAAGAAATACTAAGAAGGAGTCCCCATCATGGACTAGAACTAGGAGTGCAAATGCAAACCTTTGTAGTGGTTTGAATTTTGCCTCCAAACAACTAATTGATGTATTAGTGGGAGGAACAACAAGCACCAATACTCGGAGGACCTGTATAATTTGGTTGAGAGAATTTCTATGAACCAACTACATTCAGGAAAATCCAAGGCCTAAATCTTATGTTTAAGGAATTCATAAAGTTAATACTATGGCTACCTTAGAAGCTAAGGCTGGAGCACTGACACAAAAGATGGAGCAATTGATTGTAGCTCTCTCCAAGGCAAGTAATGAACATTATTTGTGATTTTTGTAAGAGAAGGCACCCTAATCTTGAGGGCCAAAACATGGACTCATCTCAAAAGTCATCCTTGGAACAAGTTACTCTTATGGAAAATGGGAGGTAAGGTAATAATCCTTATAGCAATCTTATAACCCTGGTGGGAGGAATCATCTAAATTTCTCTTGAAGCACTCGAAGTCAATCTAGGTAAGTTCCTCCAACCTTCAATGGAAATCAAAGATCACATACTCTCTTGCCTTACAATGCTTCTCTATCCAATACACCAAAGTCTTCTTTGGAAGAATTAGTTAACAAATTAGTAAGTTGAACTGATTCGCACTTTTAAGGAATTGATACTATGACAAGAAATCTTGAAGTTTCAACGCATAATTTAAAGAATCAAATAGGTCAACTTGCCAAACTTTTTAGAGAATGTCAAACTGAATCTTTGCCTGGGAATACGAAAACAATCCGTGAGATCAAGATCATAGAAAGAGATGAATTCATTTTCCTCGCTTTCTTGCTCTTTAATTTGGGATAATTTTAATTCGTGTTGGTTTTAATTTCTATTATATGGAGTTTGTTTGGGTTTGCTTTGAATTCATGCATTTTTTAAATTAATTTTTCATTTATTTACTTTTAAAAAAATAAAAAATAGAAGAAGAGAGAATCATAGAAAAATTAAAAAAAAAACCGGCACTAGTCCAACCTATGGACTTGGCGCTAGCTTACTTCTCTAGGTTTTTTTAAAAAAAAAAAAATCAATTCCAGAGTTGAGTTAGCATCAATCCAGCCTATGGACCCTGTGCTGACCCTCTTTGGATTTTTGAATATTAACAGCCGCAACGACTATTATTCTTGGCCTCAAACAAATTTTTCTTCTTCCCTCTAAATTCTCATTGCTGGCTCTTCCTACCCGTCCCCCGCCAGCCTTTCTTTCACTATCAAAAACAAATTTTCCTACCAAAATCTATTGATTTAACTTTTGTTCATCAATTTTTACAGATTAAAAATTCTCAACAATACCTCTTTTTTCTTAAACAACTAACCTCCAATTCACCTATTGTTTATGTTTTTCTCTTAAAAATCTTTGCATACAATGATTGTCCATTGCATAAAGACCGTTGTGGTGTGATTATTACTTTAATTCAATGGTAAAAATCCTTCCTTGAACTTATTGGCATTTTTTGTTTATTTTTATTGAAGGAATTCTTATTTGAGTTTTATTAATTATTTTGTGTTAAGTTTTTCTCAATCCCACATGGGATAATTTAAAGAAGAGTAAGGAAGGCTTTTCCTATAAATAGGTTAGTGTTGTTTTAGGGAGAGTACACTAAATCATTGAGCCTAATAAATTGAGAGTTTTTTTGGGCCTTAAGTTATTTTGTAAGGGTTTATAATTTTGTTCGTCCAAAAATTACATAGTAGAGTGTTTCCCTTCGGGGTCGTGGATGTAAGTCTAATTGAAAGACCGAACAACGTTAAATTTTCGTATTATGTTTTATTTATTTATTTTCTTTTCTCTTTTCTATATATTTGTGTGTTACTTCCGTTACCCATCCCAACAAGTGATATCAGAGCCTGGTTCCGGCTTGGGCTTGGGAGAAGAGCAAAGATTCCGGCTCGAGAGAAGAGGAAGGTTCGGGTTTAGGGAGGAGAGAAAAGGAGCAGAAGGTGCTTCATCAGCAGTTCTGAGTAAGAGGTAATTTTTTTGTATCACGTGGAGATAAGATATTTTATTATGGGTCCTTTAAATATCACATATATAAAGAATGGAATTTTACCTCCATTGTTTGATGGAAAGATTGACTTCACTCTATGGCAATGCACAATTCAAAACTATTTAGTACAGCAAGGTCTTGATTCTGCATTTGAAGATGAGAAACCGAAAGGTATGAACGATTCAGATTAGAGTATTATTCAGAGAAGGGCAGTCAGTACTATTCAGTCAACATTGGCTCCGCATATTAAAGTTACAGTATTGAAGGAGACATCACCTAAGAAGATGTGGGAGACTTTAGATAAAAACCATGCATTGAAGGCACTGACCAACCGCTTGATGATGAAGCTGGATCTATATTCGCTTAAGATAGAAGAAGGAGGTAATATTATTAACCATATAAATAAATTTAATGAGTTAGTATCTCGACTTGAAAATTCAGGGGAGGAGATTGAAGATGAGGAACAAGCATTGCTCTTGTTGGCTTCAATTGATTAATCGAGTAAAACTTAATTTATTTGATAACGATTTAGGCTTATATACCGCCCTTACAACTTTTCATACAAGTCCCTAGAATTATCTATACTCTCAATAAGACCCTAACAAAGATATAAATCTTAACACTCCCCCTCAAGATGGGCAGAAGATATCCATTAAGCCCATCTTGTCACACAATCTTGAGAGATCTAATGAACTAAGTCCTTTAGTGAGACAGTCAGCCACTTGCTCTCTAGTAGCTACATGTCCCAACTCCAATAGTCCACTATCCAGCTTTTCTTTGATGAAGAACCTATCAATCTCCATATGTTTAGTTCTGTCATGTTGCACGGGGTTATTGGCAATGCTAATTGCGGACTTGCTGTCGCACCACAGCTTCATTTTAACTCCTTTATCCATCTTGAGCTCTACTAACAAAGCTCTCAACCACTCCATCTCTGCAACTCCTAAAGCCATTGCCTTATACTCAGCCTCTGCTGTTGACCTTGTAACCACTGACTGCTTCTTACTCTTCCAGGATACCAAATTGCCTCCTACAAATACGCAATATCCAGCTGTGGACTTTCTATCATCAGCACAACTTGCCCAGTCAGAGTCACAATAGCCATCAATGTTCAGATGTCCATTCTTCTTAAAGATCAACCCCTTCCCTGGTGCACTCATCAAGTACCTCAGAATTTGGTACACTGCGTCCATGTGGCCCTTCCTTGGGTCATGCATATAGCGGCTCACCATACTCACAGCAAATGATATATCAAGACGAGTGTGACTTAGATAGATGAGACGTCCTATTAACCTCTGGTACCGCTCACGATCAACCGGCTCTCCTGCCTCTGCGCTCAACTTGAACCTCTGATCAATTGGTGAAACCGCAGGCTTGCAACCCAACATGCCCGTCTCTGTGAGTAAGTCTAACACATACTTCCTCTAAGATAGAACAATCCCCTCTTCTCCACGAGCCACCTCAATCCCCAGGAAGTATTTTAGCTACCCGAGGTCCTTCACCTCAAACTCTTTGCCCAGTTTTGCCTTCAGTTGAGCAATCTCACCCTCGTCATCACCGGTGATAATCATATCATCCACATACACTGCCAACATAGTAATGTGCCACCCTGTTGTCGAAAGAACACTGTATGATCGGCATTGATTTGCTGATAGCCCATGCTTACCATAGCTCTTCTGAACCTATCAAACCAAGCTCTAGGAGACTGTTTCAACCCATACAGTGACTTCCTTAATCTACAAACCTTGTCCACTGTCTGTTTTGTACCAAAGCCTGGAGGAACCTCCATATACACCTCTTCTAGCAGATCTCCGTGAAAAAATGCATTTTTAACATCCAACTGATATAGTTTCCAACCCCCATTCACTGCAATGGAGATAAGTGTCCTTACTATTCCTATTTTGGCCACGGGAGCAAAGGTCTCATCATAGTCAAAGCTATATGTCTGACTATACCCCTTCGCCACCAACCGTGCCTTGTAGCGATTAATTTTTCCTTCTAGGGTCTACTTCACTGTGAACACCCACTTGCACCCCACTACCTTCTTGCCTGGTGGTAGTGACACTATCTCCCAAGTTCTATTCTTATCCAGAGCTCCAAGTTCTTCTTGCATAGCTGCTTTCCACTTTAGATCCTCTTTAGCATCCTGCCAATACTTAGGTAAAGTAACAGAGTCCAAAAATGTAATGAATGCTCCATACGTAGGTGATAAATTAGAATATGAGATAAATTGAGCATTGTCACGTGGGAAACCATAACAGTCGGGGGGAACTCCTGCATTATTGCGAGAGGTCCTTCTTACTATCATGGGAGTGGGATGAGAAGAAGGAATTATAGCACCTGTGTTTTCTGAGTTTGAGGGTGGTGTGGGTATCTCAGAAATTAGAGTAGGCCGGGACAATGGACTTGATGGCACCAGTGGTACTGCAGATGTTGACTCTGGCACCTCATTCTACCTCCTCCTACTATACACTCTCAACTCCCCCTGTGCCTGAGTCCCAACACCGACGGGTTCCTCTTCTTCTTTGTTCTCATGCTCCTCAACTGATTCCCTCCTCTCAACAGAATAAGGAATCGATAAGGGAATTGATCCTACATTCACCAACCTCTCACCATTCTCCCCCTCTCGCCTCATACCTTCTTTATCAGATAAGTCACCAATGGGTGAGGTCACCTCCAGTGTATAATATGGCTCAAACTCTCAAAAATGCACATCTATGCTTACAAACAACCTTTTCTCTACTGGACTCCAGCAAACATACCCCTTCTGGGTAGCAGAGTATCCTACAAAGACACATTTCACAGCTCTAGGACCAAGCTTCCCTACGGATGGTCTGTTGTCCTTCACAAAACACACACAACCAAACACCTTCAATGGGAAGATCCCACCATTATCTCTTTTCAACATTTCACACGGAGACTTCCAGTCCAACACTCTTTTGGGCATCCTGTTGATCAATTGAGCAGCTGTTAAGACCGCTTGCCCCCATAACTACTTTGGGACATTCATCGCGATCAGCATGCTCTTAGCTGTCTCTAGAAGGTATCTGTTTTTCCTTTCTGCTACCCCATTTTAAGCTGGTGTGTATGGACATGTAGTTTGATATTGTATGCCTTGAGCTGACAAGTATTCCACAAATGCTCTATTAGTATACTCTGTACCATTATCAGACCTCAATATTTTCACCACTACTCCATATTGAGTCTAAATAGACCTATGAAAGTCTTTGAAGCAGTCAAATATATCACTCTTATTTTTCATCAAATACAACCAAGTAACACGAGAAAAACAATCAATAAAAGTCACAAAATATCTAAAACCATTCATAGAACTAGTAGAACAAGGTCCCCAAACATCAGAATGTATCAAATCAAAAGCACAAGAGCTTCTATGACCAGAACTAACATAAGAACTTCTAGTAAGTTTTCCAAATTCACATGCATCACACACAACTTTCTGTTTATTGGCATTTTCAAATAAAACTGAATGCAACCGACTTAACACACTAAACGAAATGTGTCCCATGCGTTGGTGATGGAGCATCAACACATCCTCAGCACTCATCTCAGATCCTCCTACTCCTACCTTCTCCACCACAGATATCAATGCTGAGTCCATCCCCTCACGATTCAGGTACCACAATCCATTACGCCACGTGTCAGTCCTAAGTCTCCGACCCGTCTCCTTCTCCTGGAAGATTACCTTGGGAATATAAAAAAAAACCACACATTTTAGTTGGAGTATAATGGCACTAATAGATAAAAGATTTACTGGGAAAGAAGGAGTATGCAAAACATTGGACAAAGTTACTAAACCCGTACACTTCACTGTACCCTTACCAACCACAGGCTATGCTGTCCCATCAGCGGTTTGGATACTCTCTGGCATCGCTAAGTGAGTATAGAAAGAAAACTCACTAGCATTACCTGTCACATGTCGAGATGCACCAGAATCTACGATCCATTCTGGTAATCTAGTGGTGGAGATAGAGGCAAAAGCAGTACCTTTGGTCAATTGAGCATAGGTAGCAATGTTACCCATGGGCAAAGCGGAGGTGGATGCATCCTCAATCGCACTCTTTTTGGCTCCATCACCTGCTGCAGTCTGCTTCCTTCTCAGTATTTTTAATAGCGCCTAGTCTTCCTCAGTAAAGATCACACCCGCCTCTTTCTCTTCCTCCGCTACCATCAGATTGGCTTGATAGCCTCTTCCACCTCTTCTGCCCCCACGGTCGCGGCCACGACCTGCAAACTGTCCACGTCCACCTGAGTCTCTCTTCTTGGGTAGCTTAGGACAAGCCTGTTTCAAATGACCTACTTCACCACAGTTGTAGCACTGCCTAATCTCCTGTTTGAACCCTGTGTTACCTGAGTTGGAGACCACTAGCGCTGACTTCATCCCAGGATGTCCACCTGTCCCAACCTGTAGCTTAATACGACTCTCCTCCTGTATCATGGCCGAGACCGCCTCCTCAAGTGAAGGGATCCTCGTCTGAGCTAGCAGCATCGCTGTCCTTTGCTCAAATGCTGGGGCTAACCCCTAGAGAAATAACATAGTCCTCTCCTGAATCAAGGCCTCTCTTTCCTTACACTCAGGATCTTTACAGTATGCTCGAGGCGAGAAATGATCATGATCTAGCCACAAGCGTTCCAACTCTGTGGCATACTCCTGCACTGTCCTATCTCCTTGGACTGTAGCATAGATGTCCCTCTTAATCTGGAACACCCTCAAATTGTTCCCTACACCATCATAGGTTCTCCTCAACTTCTCCCAGACATCATTGACCTTCTCGATGCCATCCACTGTTGCAGCAATAGACGGGACCATTGAGTTGAGAAGCCACATGTACACCAACATGTAAGTTGACTTCCACTCATCTCTCCCTGCCGTGCCCTTAGCTAGCTCTGCTTTCTCAGCTGTCAAGTACTCCCCTAGATTCCTCCCTTCGAGAGTATACCTCACCCGACGTAACCAGCTCAGATACGTTGCTGGCCCATCGAGTTTCAGATCAACAGGTGGAAGCTCCACCTTAACAGTAGGTGGCCTCGCAAAATTTTCACCCCCCGACATCCTCATAAACCGCATTAATGTCGCAAGATCTGCAGGATCCAATTTCTTAACCACCTCCTCCATCGTATTCTTGCTAGCCTCTGTCATCGACTCGTATTCAGGTTCCGCACACTTATCACACGAGTCTATCACACACTTACCCTTCTTCTTCTCCTTGACCCGATCTCGATCTTCTACACATCAAGATCTGTCTAGAACTTCGGCATCTTCATGCTATCTCAGGACCCATGGGGTATCGCCCTCCCCGCACGGGCACGGAGATAGAAAACAAACTGGAAGTTGTAAGGGGCCTAGAGAGAAAGGAGGGTTACTGTTACTGGAGCAAATTTACTGTAGCGGTGGTACTGTATCAGTGGCGGCACTGTAGCGGCGGGTACTGTGCGGCGAAGCAGGTTACGGCTAGGGTTTGGCTCTAATACCAAATTGATTAATAGAGTAAAACTTAATTTATTTGATAAAGATTTAGGCTTATATACCACCTTTACAACTTTGCATACAAGTCCCTAGAATTATCTATACTCTCAATAAGACCCTAACAAAGATATAAATCTTAACAGCTTCTCTACCCAAATCTTATACACCATTGGTGCAGTCACTGCTAGCAGGAAAAAGCACATTACAATTGAATGAGGTGTCGAAGTCGTTAAAAGAAAATCACCAGATGATAAAAGAAAATCACTGTGAAAATAGTCGAGTACTAACTACAGAGAGTTGGAGAAGAGGGAGGAGTCGAAATAAAAGAAAAGGTTATCAAGGAAGAGGAAAATCCCACCAAAGTGATAATAGCGACCTTGAGTGCTATTACTGTAGGGAGATTGGTCACATCCAAAGTCGTTGCCCAAAAATGAAAGAGGATTTAAAAGCTCTAAGAGAACAAATGAGGGGCAAGGCAAAAGTAAGTGATTCCTTTACAAATATGGTCATGGGCGATGATCTATTTGTTGGGGATATGCCCTAGAGCCAATTTGTACTTATACTATTGTCATTATGTTTTATATAATAATATGAGGCTTTCCTTTCTATGAATAGTGAGTTTTGTTTTGTTGGTCATCAAGTACGTGACTTGATAGTAAAACCCTACAATGAATACAATGACTATTCTAAAACTGTCCCTGATCGATTATTATTATTGGAATAATAATAAATTAAGATTAGTATATTTGTGACTTGATGGCTATGTTTTACTGGCCATGGATATTTGTGATATCGAGTCAAGACATAAATAAATGTTAAAGAACATTGTATTGGACATGACCCACTGTGAGAATACTTCATGGAATATGTCATAAGTACTTTCTAGTCATAATAATATTGAAAGTCCTTCGACCTAAATTCATCATAGTTTCCTACTTGATAAATTCTATATTTTGACATTGTCTAAAGTTGTCTTTAACCAGATAATAAATTAGACTACTGTTGGATAGAGAATAAATCAAGAAGATGAATATGATTGATTGTGAAGGAATTTGTCCCTCTCAGTTATGGGAGAGATATCCATGGGCCCCTTGATAAGTTAGACTGTTAAAAATGCATGGCCGTGCTCAAATATATCAATCTAAGATATTGATATCATTTATTTGAACAGTCTACTATGAAATCAAGAAATAATTGATTAAGCTTAATAAGGATGACATGCTCTGTGTCTTATGCTTAATTTGGATATCGTGTGACAAAAGGACTAAATATAAAATTATGGTTTTGTTCAAAGAAATCACCGATCTTCATTTAACCTGGATAGTTATAATGTTTTGCTAGAAACTGCTTATAACTTGTGGGCCATTTAAATATGATTTAGGCACGCTGCCAGTGTTAAATGAACCTATAGGGTCACACAATAAGCGAACTTGTTAGGTTATTTTTCTGGTGACCAGGTTCGATGAATCTGGAAATATGTCTAAGTTAATCGTACTTAAAAAATTTACCAGATACAATGAATCTGGAAATATGTCCACATTCGATGTATCTGGATGATGTCCGGATTATAAGAATCTGACTCGGTAAATTAATTAGTTAAATTACCGAGATAATGGCAGAATCTTATCATATCAGTTTTAATTTAATTTGAATTTAAATTAGAATATGATAAGATATTATTAGGGTTGGACTCTAAGAGATTCGGGGTTTTTAAGAAAACCCTAGCCGTCTTTTCAATAGTCCAATTTTTCGGTTGAGAACATTCGTGCCATTCTCTACCAGAAAAGAAAAAAAACCTCTCAAACCCTAGGCGCTAGCACTCCCCAGGTATCGAGTGAGTTCGTGGTGTGTATCAGATAGAGGACTTTCGCATACTGCAGCGTCTGGTGATTGTTCGGGATGAACGTACAACAGCGCAATCAGAATCGAAGGATTTCGATTACAGCAACCAGAGGTAATTCTTAAACCTTAGATCCTCTTAACCGTTTACTTGGGTCCTCGGGAGGGATTCGTGGATGTTTTTCGCGTTTAGGAGTCACGAATTCTCACACTATTATTAATGAGATGTTCGGATAATACTGTTGATGATAAGTATTCAAATTGGATAATGGATTCTACATCAGACTTGCATATTTGCAAGGACCAATGTTCGATAATTTGCAATTGGGGAATTTTGGCCATATCAACGTAGGAAACAACTCAAAGATGAAGGTTGAAGGCGTTGGATGAGTCTACCTTACGCTCTACAATGATGAAGTTAAAATACTTCCTGATGTAAGGTATGTTCCTGATTCTAGTGTCAACATTATTTCATTAAGTGTGATGGTATCAAAAGGATACAAATATGTTGGAGTTGGGAAGTCTTGCAAAATATACAAAGGGAACTATCTGGTTCTGCAAGGGAGAAAGAAAAGTAAAAACATCTACCATCTTGATGATCATTCCTTGAAGAAGCGACTTGAAGGAAGTAAAATGGAAGAAGCAATAGAAAAGAAGACTGCAAAGACTGGAATAGAGTTAGGTTTTCAAATTTTGTTGTAATTTGGGAAATTGAGAAAATTGAGGATTTGTTAAGTTTTTCTTAATCCCACATGGGATAATTTAAAGAAGGGTAAGGAAGGCTTTCCCTATAAATAGGTTAGTATTGTTTTAGGGAGAGTACACCAACTCATTGAGCATAATAAATTGAGAGTTTTTTTGGGCTTTGAGTTATTTTGTGAGGTTTTGTAATTTTGTCCGTCCAAAAATTACATAGTAGAGTGTTTTCCTTCGAGATCGTGGATGTAAGTCTAATTGAAAGATTGAACCACGTTAAATTTTTGTATTGTGTTTTATTTATTTATTTTCTTTCTTTTTTTCTATATATTTGTGTTTTGCTTTCGTTGCCCATCCCAACATTTTGGAGATTGATATATGCAAATTGAGCTCTTGTGATCATATCATATTAATATTGAGGCCATTGAAATTGCTTTAGTAGTGTTGGAATTTATGGAATATAATGTCTTGAAGAATTGCTAGAATTTTTGAGCTTTTAAGGTATTATATTTATTCCATGCATTGTTGAGCTTCATTTTGATATATAACGTGCTTTGACCTATTCTTAGAGTTTTGAACATCATGCCATATCCATTTTTTGGTGAATTTTTGGAGCTTTAGTAATATTATTGTGTTATCTTACTGAGCTTTAGGAATGCTTATCTAATTGTAATTTATATGTCATTTGTATATTTTTATTGATTGAATTCATATTGATTCCCATTATTTAGATATTGGAATTGTGATCTCATTGTAGGTGAATTAAGGAGGAAGGGAAGTGTGCGATTGGTTTTTTTTTTTATTATGTTGTGGTTATTGGTTGTGGTGAAAGTGACACTGAGGGTAGGTTATTGAGGGGTAGTTTGTTGTGAGGTTGTATTGAAATTAAGAATTGATTGAGTTGTTTAGAGTTCATCTTATTTCCATCTTGAGCCTTTTTCTTCTTCCTAACTTTGTGAGTTGAATTTTCCAAATCATAACCATGCCTAAGATTAAAAGCTAAGGATAGTCTTCAACAAGGGTAAGAGTGTCTTCTTCCAATACTCCCTTACCTACTGAGAATGCCTCCCAACAATTCAATGCTACTGCCATTCTCAATGTGAACAATGAAGGACTCTGGAGATCGTAACCCTCCAATTAATTGGAGAATTTTTGAATCCTTTGGGAGTTGAACCCAAGACCTCCTATATAAGAGATTGAGACTTAACCACTAGGCCAAGTCCAATTACTTGGACATATCTCTCTCTTTTCTTTTCTTTTTTTTTTTTTTCATTTAAACTATTCCCAACATTCGTTTTGTATTTTTTTAAAAAAAATGTTAATACTATTACAAAATACAACAATCATATTAAATTGACTATGAAACTATATTATTCAACATAATAAATTATTTTGTATATTTATATAATTAAAAGTTTATATATTGTTAATTATTTTACCATTTTTACAAATATATACATATATATAAGCAATATATATGTATGTATTGATATGTGCGCGCGCGCACGCACACACACACACACACACACACACACACATATATATATAAATATAATAGATATATATATATATATATGTATAAATATAATATATATATATGTATGTATTTATATACATATGTATATATATATAATATTTATTTACATAGATAAATATTTATCTATATTTATAAATATTTGTCTATATCTATATTTATAAATATTTACATATATAAATATTTATAAATACAAATAAAATAAATATGTATTTTTATTTATATATAAATATTTATTTATATATTTAAAAATATTTATTTCTATATTTAAATTTAAAAATATTTATTTTTATATTTATATTTAAAAATAGTTTTATATATTTATATATAAATAAATATTAATCTATATATAAATATTTTTAAAATATTTAAATATTTTCGTGACTGATTCGTAGGAGATCAGCCACGAAAAATATCCATGACTAATTCATGGCTGATCACCTACAAATCAGCCACAAAAATTAAAAAAAAAAATGTGATTATTTATTGATAAAAGAGTTTCGTGACTGATTCGTAGATGATCAGCCACGAAAATATATATGGGTGAATCAACTACGAAAATCTTTTATCAATATATAATCAATTTTTTTTTTTTCATGGCTAATTCATAAGTGATCATCCACAAATTAGTCACGGATATTTTTCATGGTTAATCTCCTATGAATCATCCACGAAAATCTTTGATCAATATATTCACAATTTTTAAAAATTTTCGTGGCTGATCTGTAGCTGATTCTTGGGTGATTTCCTACGGCAGTTTCCGTGGCTGATTTCCATGGCTGATTGCCCAATTTCTAGTAGTGAATGTGATCGTTTCTAACCTCTCCACTAAGGCCTTTGTCTTTTCTTTGGTGATTATATGAATTCTTCATACCTTTGGAGTGAGTACTAAGGGGGAGATTAATGAGGCGACCACTGACAATGCTATTATATATGATTGAACAGACACTTTCCAATTGTGAAGGCAAGAAGGTGGATGAGGCCTTTGAAGTGAGAAATCTTGGTTTAGTTGAGGTACCTCTGGACTATGAGGAAGAAGATGAAAAGGCGAGGCCACGGCAACTGAGATCCCAAGCTAGCAGCAGCTCTAATCGGCAACCAAACTTTGAAGTTGATATGCACCATCAAATGAGGTAGTTGAGTCAAATGATGACACAACTAATGCACACTCAACAACAACAATTACAAATCTTAGAAGCCATTCAAAGAAGGTAAGATGCACAAGAACTTCAATAGGCACAATAAATGCAGGCATTCTATGGAGACTTTGGACACCAAGGAGGAAGCCAAGATGGTGATAATGATGTTGGTGCTGAGGCTTGAGCATGCTATCTTTAGACTCTTTTTCTTTTTTCTTTTAGCTTTTTATGACTTTCATTTGTCCCTCTCTTAGGTCTCATGTTTATGTTACTTGTCGTGGCATTTTTCTTTTACTATGTTTAGGTTTCTTTTCTTTTTCTATTTTATAGTATGTTTTGTCTTGTTTTTAGGTATGGAACAATATTGTCAAAAGCTAATACTCTTTTTTAGAATAAAATTCAACTACTTTATGGTTTTTGTGAAAATTTGGGCCTTGGAGAGTATTTCATTTTCCTTTTTCCTCATTTATCTTTTTATGTCCTTTGGCTATCCTTTTATATTTTTATGTCATTGAGGACAATATCTAATTTAAGTGTAGGGGGGATTGGTCTTGCTTTTGTCAAGAGAAATTCAATATTTATTGATGAAAGTTGAGCTATTTTTTTTTTTTCAATTTTTGTTGAATTTTGGCTAATATAGCATTGCTATTGTTTTTCTTTTTGCATGAGAATTTGGTTCAACATTTATTTGATTGAGTTGATTTTTGTGTATACTTGCATATTTAGTATGGTATAGATAAGTTTTGAGAAATTAAGTTAACATTTGTTCATTCTTTAGTAATTGGTTGAGCTTTCTCTTGTGATTTTTTGTTAAAGATTGAGGTAATGAAGTATACGCGGAGATTATTTAGTTGATTTATACTTTATGGATCACTAAACTTATCCTAACTTTGAGTTTAAATAAATAGGGCTGAGCAAAAATGTTCATATGAAAGAAAGTCAAAAGGGATGTACGTATCCATTTTGGAAAAAGTGCAGAGAAAAATGTTTGTGAATCCAAAGTGCATATCTTTTGGAAAAAAACGTGTGAGAAAAATATATGATTGAGTTGAAAAAATTGAGTGTTCAAAAAAATTCTTATCTTTCAAGAAAAAAATTCTTGAGTATATTTTAAGGAAGTCAATATGGTAAATGAAGAGGAATCTAATCACTTGAGGCTATACATTTACAAAGAAAGAAGAAAGAGAAAATGCTGGAAAATATGAGTAAGAATATCCCTAGTTTGCTGCTCAAGTTGTAGAAGTTTAGAGTCATAGAATATGAATTGGTTTGGTAATCTTAGCTTATATGAATTACATTGTCCCTTTAGCTATGATTGCAAAAATATGTGACTTTCAATGGATTGGAATAAACTTGTTTAATTGAACTTCAATAGTCTTATCTCAATATATGATTTTGCATGAGTTTGGCTTGAATAAATATTTTTTGGATAATATTCTTAAGTAGGAAAGAGAATAATATCTTTGTTATAATGGACATTGTTCACTTAATTCATTCTAGTTAGAAGCTCACTTGCTTGTTAATATACTTAATATCTTGCTTGCTTTAAGAGAAGTAATGCTTAAGTGTGGGGGAGTTAATAGGGCTTAAATTTACCTATATTTTCTTAGCCATTTGAGATGAATTGGTATTATTTTTATGTGTAATGGCTATTCAATTCCTCTACTTTATGATGTTTTGAGAATATTTTGTTGTAAAAAGGTTTTTCTTGGACTTTGATTGAAAATTGTAGAAAATAAGTTGGGATCATACCAATCTAGAGTTAAATCAGTACCAATCCAAGAAGGTGAATCCTGAGATTCAATTCTAAAAAATAGGGGAATCAGGGCAGGCAAAACCAATCTAAACAGAGCTAAACTAGTGTTGGCTTCCCTAGATGATCTAGTGCCAGCTTTGCTCTATAGTCAAGGCAGCAAAAAATCCTTCTTGGAGCAGAATTTGGTAATTCCTATATAAATCTTTTGGAAACTGATTAAGGATAGGAAATGACTTCTCTGGACCAAATTTAGCAATCAAGAGGCCTATATAAACATAGAGAAAATGAGCCAAAACTATGAATTCAAGGTGTCAATTTGTGGATTAATTATTGAAGAGGAGAATTCATCAAGAAGAAGCAATGCTTTGGCCTTTGTCTTCTTTTCTTGAACAATAGATGAAGAGTAAAGTTTATAATTTTGTATTAAGTTTAGTTATTTAATCAATTACATTGCCAATTTCAATATGTTATTACTTGGTATTTATTTCGTGAATTGACTGATTATTTCTTCCCTCTAATTAACTTGAGAAAGAGGTTAGAAGATATTTTAATTTGATCAATTCTACATTTGTTATCTCTTAATTAACTCAGAAAAAAGGTTTAAAAAAAGAACTTAATGAATCAAGGTTTGTTATTGTTACCTAAAAATAGGGATGTTAATTGATTTCATATTTTAATATCACTAAGAGATAGGGGTATTTGTTGAAGAATTATTTTTAATACATCTTTTTTATTGTTTTGTAAGATAGAGATATCCACTAATTTAGCTGGAAGATAGTGAATTTGTAACTCAAAAGAGAGCGGCATCTATTTTATAATTCCTTGATGAGGCTAGAAAGGTAATTAATTGTAATAATTACTAACTTAATAATTGTTATATCTTTAAGAAACTCTATCTAAACTATTACTTTCAATTCTTATCTTTGTAAATATTTTACTTGAACTTATTTTGTCACTTAAAGCAATTAAGGATAGTTGCTCCTAGAGGACGATACTCATTAATTCGCTATACTATATTTTGTGATGAGTATACTTGCTCTATCTGTGTTGTTTTTTGGGATTATCGTTTTAATTAAAACTTGATTGAGAATGTACATAAAAATGAATGATTTTTATATACCTAAACCTTACGCATCAATGTACTATTCTTACTAGCAATAAGATTTGTAGAGTTGTGTTTGCTATGAAATTTGGTAAAAGTCTTGGGCCTGACAGCATGTCTCTTATGCTTTTAAAACTTATTGGTCCATGTTGGTGTTAAAGTTATTAAGGCAATTCAACACTTTTTTATTGTGAGCAGATGCTTAAGGCTTTAAACCATACTTTTATTACTCTTATTCCAAAGAATGAAAAAGCTCACATGGTTGAACATTTCCAACCTATTGCTTTATGTATTGTTGTGTATAAAACCATCACCAAAATTCTTGTTGGTAGATTGAAGCCTTTCTTGGATAACATTATTCCCCCTCCTCAAAGTGCTTTTATTCCCAGTAGGAGTGTTACTAGCAATATTATTATTTTCCATGAATTAATGCATCATCTGAATTGTTAAAAAGGGAATCTAGGCTTGATGGCTCCTAAATTAGACATAGAGAAAGCCTATAACAAAGTGGAATGAATTTTTTTATTTATTTTTTTTTTTTTTTGGGAAATTTTGAGACTTCATGGTTTTGCAGAAAAGATCATATGCCTTATTAATGATTAATAAGTACATCTCAACTTCTTTTTCTATCCTCATTAATGGATTCCCTTATGGTAACGTTTCCCCTAATCATGGACTGAGATAAGGAGATCCAATGTCCCCTGGCCTATTTGTCATCTATTTTGATTTATTTTCACGAATGCTGTCCAAAGCTCAAACAAAAAAAGACTTCTGGGGTGTGAAATTTGCCAGCTATTCCTCATCTTATGTATGCAGATGATATAATTGTCTTCTGCAGGGCTTTTGTCTTTGGTGTGTCTACTATCAAAGAGGCCCTTAATTGCTACTACACTTTGTTTGGTCAATCCATTAACTTGGGTAAGTCAGTTATTCACTTCAGCAAAACTGTCAATGAATAGCTCAAATTGGCCATCTCTGGATTAATGCAAATTGATGAATGTCCCCATGACATTAAATATTTAGATGTGCCTTTTGTAAAGACAAATCTAAACGAGCTACTTTCAACTTTATTGTGGACAAACTGCAGAACAAATTAGGTAGGTGGAAATTAAAGCATCTATCTCAGGCAGGTAGGGGGATTCTTATCAAATCTGTGGTACAAGCTATTCCCATGCATGCTATGCAATGCTTTATTTTTTTCATCTCTGTTTGTGATGAATTAGATAGATTGTCATGGGATTTTTGGTTGGGCATCAAAGACGATGAAGAAAACACCTTTATCTTAAATCTTGGGGTTCTATTTGTAGATCGAAGGCCCTTGGGGAGTTGCATTCAAAAAATTTTGAGAAAAAAACATTGGTCTTCTATCAAAGTTGGGATGGTAGCTCTACATGGAACCAAACAAAATTTGGGTGAACTTGATTAAGTCCAAGTACATGAGAGGTAGGAAACTACTAGATTCAAAGAATAACCCACCAGCTATTCCTCATGGGTCTAGAATAGCATTTGTGAGTGTAAAGACTTACTGGGGAAAGGACTATATTATAAGTTAGATTTTGATCCTTTGGTAAAGATTTCGGAATACTTGTGGGTATCTACGCTACCAAAATTTAGGCATCCCATGTTGGAAAATCACTCTTAATTTGTTTATTATGTTAGGGGCCTCATGGATGTTGATTTTAAAATTTGGAATTATAATTTGATCAACAGCCTTTTTTGTATAGAAGTTTCTAAAGAGATTCTTAAGATCAAAATATATAGGAGGAACCTAACTCTATTGTTTGGGTTCCCTCCAAGTCAGGGAGACATTCTGTTAAGGAAGATTTCAGAATGCGTCAACAAGAGAGATTTGGAATAGCACTAACTAATCCTAGGGAGATTTGGAATCATATCTAGAGTTCAAACTTGCATAATAGACACAAGCACTTTCTATGGAGATGTTTGTCCAATTTGGTCCCAACAATTGCCAAATTGAAGAGGTTTTTTCCACATATATCATTTGAGTGTTTCATACGTGGTATGGAGCTTGAATCTCTCGAACACATCTTTTTCAATTGCCCTCTTTCTATTGCTATATGGTGGAACTCAAAATGGCAAATGAAAATTGATGTTTTCAAATCTTGGGAATTGGAGAGGTGGCTAAAGATGATTTTTGAACCAAATAATTGACTCCTCTCTATGAAAGAGATGGAAGAATTCAAGAACTATATGGCAGTGGCTAAAGAGCAGGTATGGTTGTTCAAAAACAAATGCAGAATGGGAGACAAATTACAGCCTTGGGAAGACAAATTTAAGAGCATTGACAGATCAACAAAGGCTTTTTTATTTTATTTTTTTATACTAGCATAAATCATAAGCTTAAGAAGAAATCTAATTTTTTATGTTCAAGAATGGAATCCTCCTCAAAAAGACTGGTGTAAGATAAATTTTGATGCTGCATTTACTAATGGAATTGTGGTTAGTGCCTGCTTGGTGAGAAATTCATCTGGACATATTATGCATTCTTGTACTAGGACTAAATATACCTAAGACTCTGATGTTGGTGAAGTTATTGCTACCTTCAATACTATTCGTGTGTAACTGTGAAACTTGACCTTCCAAAGGTCATCTTTGAAGGAGATTATTTAAATGTCGTCAAGGTCCTAAATGGTCATTCATTGTCATGGGAATGGTTCGGTAAAGCTATCATAGATGCAGCCGTTTCTCTCCTACGACAAAAGCATTCTTGGAGAGTTGAGTATATTTCTAGAAATTATAATATGGTTGCTCATTCATTGGCTCAATAGGTAAAATTTTGTAATTTTTTTGGATATATTCCCCATTTTATTCTTCCCCGCTGTATTTTGTGATAGAGGAGGAACTTCTAATGTATCTAGTAACTTTTCTTATATCAATAGTCAACATTTTACTTAGGAAAAAAAAAAATATTAAATGAGGATTGTGTATTGGAAAAGACGGGAATTTGCCCAATGGACTACAAAACTTTGGATCTGACAGGCATGCAGTTTGACTTTGAATAGTAAAGTACTGTGATAAAAAGAGTTTTATCAATCATCTGATAAAATTTTGATTTACCATATAAAAAAATAAGAAATAATTTATTATTCTCATTGTTTTAGTTATTATTCAATTTACAAAACTTACTATTAGATTCTGATTTCTATTGAACAAAAATAGCGCACGTTATTTCCAAAATAGATGAGAAAGATGACTTACCGATAATAATCCCTGTCCAGTTCTTGTTCTTGTGCAGTTCCGTATTATTGGGAGGAGGTGGATCTTAAATCACATAATTAAAGTGTCAGAACAACATCCGTTCACTCATTGATGATCAACATCAAGATAGGAAAAAAATAGATCTCTCATTCTCCAAACTTACAATAGCATTCGATCCCAGAGAAATCACCACATGAACAGGTCAACGTCTCAATGGATTTTCCTGCCTCGAGTTCAAGAGAAGCATTGTAAGGAGAGCAATAATCTGAGAGAGCATATGGATGGGATACTTCAATGGTCCAGACCAAGGTTACAGGAACGGATTGCAATGATGCTTCAACAAATTGATCCGTATAATTATCTGGGTACCAAATTCGGTCCACCAAGAACGCAGAACTGCATGATTCTGAACTACTGGATCCTGAGCTAGTGAAATTCAGAGAGAATTCACTCAGATAAAAGGGAATACTTGTTTCACAGCAATTGATTCCATAGCAGCCAGTTAAGTTTTTCTTGGATTCATAACATGTTGACATGCAGCCGGACAAGGGATCATTCTGTTGCTGAAGCAGCATAGCATTTCCACAGCCGAAAAGCATAAGTTTGTTGTATCCCTTAGAAAAGAAGAATGGACTTCCTGTGAGGTTGAAGCTATTCCAAGTGACAGAACCACGACTGCAGAAAGAATTCACTGGAGCATTTATGGTCACGGTTTGGTATTTTATTAAAATCCCCACCACCTCCAGGTTGAGTTTGCTTAGATATGGCTTGAAAGTACCTGGTGGTGACTGCCTACAATCAATGGAGTACCACTCATTCAAAGAACAATTCAGACCAATTCCAAATGGATAGTAGATGGCAACATCACCACAAGTACCTGGGCAATCTGCTGGCCGTGCTCGTTGTGCTGTTGCCGGTGATTGAATCTTAAGCCAAAGAAACAAAAATTGCAAAGACATTAGCTTTAGGTTAGTCATAACTATGCAGCCCAGGTGACCTATAACTATGAAGCTACAGATCTTCCAGAACACAATGGTTAAAGTGATTATGAACCCCTTTTGCAAACTGATATGTAATGGGCGATCAAAAACACAAGTTTTCTCTTGATTTCAAGAGGAAATCAATGCACGTAACGTAACTGAGAATTTTCAGTGAAAGCACACCAAATAATTTCACTGACGTGTCAGCACTACACAGCGACACATTAACGTGCAAAGTCAAACATTGTGGCTCCAAGTGATGACCGGCATTCCTTCAAGTTTGTCTGTCACGTGCTCATGCGTCACCATCTGATCGGCAATGGTTATTCAGGTCTTGCTGGGCCCATGGGGCCACCAATAACTGTGAAGCTATAGATCTACGGGGACAATGGTTAAAGTGATTCTGAGGATCATATGTAGTGGGAACACAAGTTTTGTTGTTAGGTGATGTCACACATCAACGTCCGAAGTCAAATATTGTGGCTCCCAGTGATGACCAGCTTTCCGTCAAGCTTGTCTGTCACCTGCTTAGTCTACTTGGTTACGGAATGCGACTGACCGGTGCCCTGTAGCACGGACTAGACTGTGGTTCCGGATGCCCTGGCTGCTAGACCAACTGGCCTGTGACTATCCGCTTGCATAGGCAAGATTTTGTCCACGTCCAATTCAAATGACACATCATGAAAACGCTCGTGTATTTTTGGAAGTGTTTAGGAAATTGAAGGGATCGAACGTTCCTAAGCGTACTTAGCCATCTCTTATGGTTAGGTCGAGTATGTCTAGAAACGTCCAAGACCTTATCAAGGGTATCTTAGACATGTTTAAAGACACTCGAGCTTCACTAGCCGAATGCCCAAGATGGAAGGTGAAGGACAATACGAAACAACCAAAGACCAAGCCAGCCCGTCATGCCCGAGCCCAATGCCCAGCTGAGGTGCCCGAGACCAACCGAAGGTGCTAGAGCCATGTGCCATCCCTGCCTGCCGTGCCCGTGCAGCGCGCCCGAACCAAGGCCAGCGTCGTGCCCGTTTCGTGCACCCAGTGCCATGCCTAGCAACCAGCCGACGGCCAGCTGACGACCAGAACCATCGGTCCTTCCGTTTTCTTGTGTAAATATGTAGATAGGCTTTTGTTATATTTTTGTAAATTTCCTAAGGCCTTAAAGGCCATGCATGTAAATTTTCATAGTTAGATTCTTTGCATTTAGGTCTAGAGAAAATCGATAAACTTTTACCACCTCTTCAGAAAAACGGTATCTACTCTTAGAATTTGGGAAAAATTTATCATGTCTATTATAGGGGGAGAAAAAATTAAGATCGGGTAAATGTGAACTATGTCGGTTGTGAACATTGGCGTTCCCCCTCACTAATACTTGTTGTATATACTTTGTACTCACTTTCAATTCAATGAAATAACTACTTTCATGCAATCGGGTGCCCGTTAACTTTCGTTTTGTGCCGTTTTCTATCGTTTTCATATTGTTCATTGTCGTTTTCAATCGTTTTCATTGTGATTCACTACGAAACCACTTAAGCTCACTTTTAAGTGTCCGAACGGGTTTGGAAGAGACCAGTGTGACGTTGGCTCGGGCCTAGCCAAGTCATAGGCACCATAGTTAGTCGATTTTGGAAAAAACGACCCATGACAGTTGGTATCAGAGCCTGTTGCTGTGCTACTACATTGAGTGGGAGACGGTATCCGGGACTTGCGAATGTGCTTGCACCACTATTAAGAGTTGGTGGCAGTGCTGTGTGAACTTTTTTCCAAGCCACTTGGAGTTGGTTTTGGAGGACCGGTTGTTAGCTATTGAGATTCGAGAAGTCCATTTTTGAGCTAACGGTAAACGATTTCTATGTGCGAGCCAAAGGAGCGCTCTATGGGCAATCGAATCAGATTGTGATTGTGTTGGATAGACTATGGCCGAGGAGACAAGTATGAGTGAACCTGTGACTGAGCCCGAACCTAGCGAGCCGACAATGGCAATGGTTAGACCATTGTCGAGTGAAGGCACAATAAGGAACCGACTAGAGGCGCTAGAGGCTACCATGAACAAAATCAATTCCTTCTGTCTGGGAAAGATTAAGATGGATACTGGATCGCTGGTGAAGCATGTAGGCTTCATGGAGTCGGACGTCGTACGTCTTAGTGGTCAGGCTGAGGATATGGATATCGCACTAAGAGAGACGATCCCTATGATGCAATCTCATGAAGTCAGGCACGACCAGTAGGATGTTACGTTACAGGAAGTACGAACATTGGTAGCCGTTAATGTGAGGCATGCTGGAAGAGATCCGTATAGATTTGAGAATGCTCAAATTGGTCATAGGATAGGCCAATGTTAAGGACCAAGTGTTGGTAGAGACCATGTGAGCTCCGAAGCCAAAGGTTAGAGAGCCGAAAAGCTTTATGGGAGCAAGAAATGCCAAGGAGGTGGAGAACTTTTTCTTCAACATTAGCTAATACTTCAAGGCAGTTAGAATATTCGAGGAAAGCCTGAAGGTAGACACCATTGCCACATACTTGGAAGACGATGCCAAGTATTAGCTAATGTCGATTGGGACTTAGGAAGAGATGAAGACTGCCATGAAGAAGCAGTTCTTCCCCCATAATGCAGAGTATACTGCGAGACGGAAGCTTAAGGAGCTGCGGCATACGACAACGGTGCGGGAATATGTGAATTCCTTCATCACATGCCTCCTCCAAATTGAGAACATGTCCAAGATGGACAAGCTATTCAGTTTCACAGAGGGATTAAAGCCATGGGCCAGACAAGAACTGAATAGACAGTGGGTGCAAGACTTAACACAGGCCATTACGGTTGCGGAGAGCTTGGAGGACTTCCAATCAGTCCTTGTGGGGGAGAGGAAGGAGAATCCCAAAAAAGCGAGTATGGGGTAGGGATCCGACCAAATTCAAGGAGAGAAGGGTGGAAACTGGAAACCTTACGAGTAAACTGTTCAGCCAGTGCAAAGCTCAAGTGGGGAAGATGGGCCGTCTACCCCTAGAGAAAGAAGGCACAGGAACCGAAAGAGGATGGTGGGCAGCAGAAACAGACATATAAGTATTTCTTGTGCAATGGACCACATCTCGTTCAAAATTGCCCCAAGAGACAGCTAATGAATACACTGACCAAACCTGGCATATTGACAACATTGGTGAAAGCTATGAGAGCTAACACCTGGAAGGTAGGACCTAGTGGAACTGAAAACACCATAGAGGATAACATAGGGGCATTGGCTGAAGAGGACGGCTATATGGGGGCGTTTGCTTGTGGATACGACACCCCAACGGGGAATGCCCCAGAGATAAAAGGAAAGGAGAAGGGCAAGGATAAGGGAGCAGCCCAAACCCTTGCTACAATGCAGACAGTCCTGGAAAGAAAGGCCCGAGTGTTGAAGGGACTGATGTTCATGGATATCCAGGTGAACGATAGGCCCGTAAGAGCAATGATGGATACCGGAGCATCTCATAGTTATCTAGCCAGTTCTGAAGTTGGGCGGTTAGGCCTAGTACTAGAGAAAGGTGCAGGCTCAGTGAAGGCCATAAACTCAGCGGCTAAACCGATTAGGTCTTGCTCGTGGGGTGAGGATTAAGTTGGGTCCAGTTGAGGGTATAACTATGTTCACCATGGTGAATATGGATGACTTCAAGCTTATATTGGGCATGGAGCTTCTGAAGGACCTCAACATTGCTGTGATTCTATACACAAATTCATTAGTGATAATGGGGAGGATTCCATGTGTCATTCCTGCCCAAAACTCTGAGGGAAAATCCAGCAAATGGTACAAGCTATCAATCATGTACATGTTGGAGGGAGAATGTATGAATGGCATGCACTGAGCTTCAATGAGGAAAGGCAAGTCCAGGGCCATGGACCTTACTATCAAACGTAGTCACCCGAAGGGACGTTTGTCTCCAAGGTAATAAGGCCAACAACGTTAGGTGAAACACCCTAACGGTATAGGAAACCCAAAGAGCTTCAAGGAGAAAATGGCGCTGAGGACGTCGCCAAATCAAGTGAGGGAGAATGTCACAGGCCTGTGATGGTTTGCTTGCGCGGGCAAGACCTTGCCCACGCCCATTCCAAGTGCCCAACGCACCACCAGAACACTTGTGTGTCTTCGGACGTGTTTAGGAAACCGAAAGAACCGAATGCTCCTAAGCGTACTTGGCCACCTCCTATGGTTAGACCGAGTATGCCTAGGAACATCCAGAATCTTGTCAAGGATGTCCTAGACATGTTTAAAGACACCCGAGCTTCACTAGTCGAAGGCCCGAGACGGAGGGTGAAGGACGACACGAAACGACCAAAGATCGAGGCAGTCCGTTGTGCCCGATACCTGCGCCCAACACCCAGCCGAGATGCCCGAGACCAACCGAATGTGCCAGAGCCGAGTGCCATCCCTACATGACGTGCTCGTGCCGCCTGCCCGAACCAAGCCCAGCGCCATGCCCGTTCCGTGTGCCCAGTGATTATCTAGTGTTGTACCCAGCGACCAGTCGGTGACGAGCTGACAGCCAATTGGCGACCAGAACCGTCGGCTCTTCCGTTTTCTTGTGTAAATATGTAGATAGGCTTTTGTTATATTTTTGTAAATTTCCTAAGGCCTTGAAGGCCATATATGTAAATTTTCATAGTTAGATTCTTTATATTTAAGTCTAGAGAAAATCGACAAACTTTTCCCACCTCCTCGAAAAAACGGTATCTACTCTTGGAACTTAGGAAAAGTTTACCACGTCTATTATAAGGGGAGAAGAAAATCAAGATCGGGTAAACGTGAACTAAGTCGATTGTAAACATTGGTGTTCCCCCTCACCAATACTTATTATATATACTTTATACTCACTTTCAATTCAATTAAATGGCTATTTCCATGTAATCGAGTGTCGATTAACTTTCGTTTTGTGCCGTTTTCTATCGTTTTCATATCGTTCATTGTCGTTTTCAATCGTTTTCATTATGATTCACTACGAAACCACTCAAACTCACTTTTATGTATCTGAATGAGTTCGGAAGAGGCTGGTGTAATGTTGGCTCAGGCCTAGTCAAGTCACAGGTATCACGATTAGTCGGTTTTGAGAAAAACGACCCGTGACAAGACCAACCCCTAAGCAGCCCTCCTTTTGGCAAAATCTAACTAGATGGCAGTTTTGCGCAAATCTCAATAAATACCTCAAACCCATCTCATACTATATTATTTACTATTTATTGTGTAGTGTCATTTGAAATTTAGCATCCATTGATAGTTTTTTGTTTTTTATGTATATTTTTTATATATTGTGTTTATGTTTATATTTTGTTTAAGGGACTTTAAAGTTCAAATTAAAGGTACATTAAAACTTATTAAGACATACTAGATTTTACTTAAATTTATTAATTCTAGCTCGAGTATAATATTTATAGTTATACGTTTTATCTCATTGAATTAGAACTCTCAGAAATTCAAAAGTAATTAAAATTGCTTAGTTCTATTTAGAATATATATTGTACGTTAATCTTTTGAAAGTTAGAATAAAAGTTAATAAAAATTTTATTCAAACCTACTTGAACTTGTCTGTTTTTATTGATTCATATTCATTTGAATATTTTAGTATACATCATAGAATTACTTATCTTATTGTAGAAAATAATATGTTAACACATAAATTAGAGATTTGAAATTCAGTTTTGTTTATGACAAATATTTGAATAATAAAATATTTAAACTTTGAATTAGTAGGAAAAACAAAGAACAGAGTACATAGTGATAATCATAGACCTACTTGTTATTTTAACCCTCGCTATTTACATAGCTTGTACGGTGATAATCAATAATATAATAGCTAATAGATTTAGTAATAAGGTTTGGAGAAAAATTAGAAGTTCGAGAAAAGAAAATTTATAATATTTGAGAAATAGTATTAGAATTTATTAAAGATAAAAATAAAATATTAAAAAAATTAGCAGAAAATTTAGAATATATCAAAGAAAGAATAATATTATAATAAGAAAAGTCAAACATTTAGAATATTTAAAAGAAGTTAGGCAAGAACAAAAATTGCAAACAACCGGTAAATATAAAGAAGTTTTAGTCAAACTTAAAAATCAATCACAAGAAATAAGAAAGTCTTATAAGAAAATTAATAAGGCATTAAATAATATAGAAAAACTTATCCGTAATTAATGTCTGTAGAAAATAACTTAGGCTATATAAAGTGTCTTTTAGAATTAAAAAAATACCATCCTGACTTTAGAAATAATATACAGATAGCACTAATAATTAAAATCTATAAAAAATATATAAAATATAGTAAAAAAGACTAGTAGCCTTAAGCTTAGAAAAAGAAATAGATAAGCTTGCAGATAGACTTAGTAGAATTCCAACAAAGAAAAAAATAGAAAAAATAAGTAACTTATAAATTTGGAAACTTATTGTTCGAAAATACTAATAACTTATAGACATTTATCATGGGAAGATCATTTACAAGACCTAGTAGAACTTGAAATGAAAATATTGTAGTAGAAACATCTATCCCAAATAGAATTAGACACCCAAGCGAAACTAGACAGACTCATTTAGAAGAGGTAATAGATGTAAACATAGAAATTTAGAGAAACAATAATATAGATGTGTCAAATCCAAGAAAATTATATAATGTATGACTGTTACAATCTAATACAGGTTTATTTAGATCCAATAGAGGAAAAACTTTTATCAGTAACAATAGAATCTAAAACACTTAGATTAGTAATTAGAGAAAGTCTTAGAAATTTAAAAAAATACTTAATATGCACCTAGGATTAGTAGTGTTAGGAAATAAAGCATTAGCAAGATCAGGTTTTGGAACTAAAGTTCTTTTAACAATACTAGCTAAAAGATAGAAAGATGTTAGAAAAGCAATAATATCAACTAAAGAAGTAAATGTGAATAAGAATAGAGGAATTTTTTATTGTAGTCCAAACTTTTTAACGACTTTTGATGGCTTAGCCAACAATATAGAAATAGGAATTCAAACTAAAGGCTATGAAGATTTTAATGGAGAAAATTTAATAGAAAGTATAGCCTTTATAGGATGGTTAACAAATGGATCCAGATCTAAATACAAAATAGAAATAAAACCTTTTATAAAAGTTATGGCTAGTAAAGGAATATATTTAATAAAACTAATAAAAGTTAATTTAGAAATTTTAGCAGGAGAAGAATAGAACCTTAGCAAAATTTTAGATTTAAATACTCCTTTTATACCTAGAGATAGTATAATGTATCAAAATAATAGAGGAGAAATTAGTGTTAGATTTTTTAAAATTACTCAAATACAAATGTAGGAACAAAAGAAGATGGAGATGCAGAATTTTTAAGACAATGAATAAAAAATGTATGTATAGAAATTCTAGAAATAGAAAATAGAATAATGTATCCTAAAGAATGAAACGTAGAATTATTAGGAGAAGATTTAATTAGGCTAGAAATAGATTTAGAAAGACAAGGTCAATTAAAATATATTGAATATTAGTATTATGACATAGATAAAAATATAAGAGGAAAAATAGAACAATGTGGCTAGAAATTCATTAAACTAGTATTACAAGATGATGATGATGGTGGTTGTGGTGATGATGATGAAGATGATGATGATGGTGATGATGACAATTGTTGTTTGTTGTTGTTACTGTTATAATATAACCGTAGAAGGATGTTTTTATAAAGTATCAATTTAAGAAAAGTTATTTTTAAATTACCCGAACCTTTAAGAGAAGAAATATATAAGAGTTATAAAACATATGATTAGAATACAACACATATATAAAATATAGCTGCATGTATAAAATTCATGGTTATAAAGGTAGCAGAAAAATGTATGCTTATATAGAAACATAAAATTAAAAAGAGAACATAGTTTTTATAAAAATATTTACCCTCCGCAACATTATGGACAACAAAATCCTAGAAAAACATATAGAAAACTAAAGAAGAAATATTTTAGAAAAAAGTACTATCTTAGAAAATCCTCTACTAGAAAACCTTATTTAAATAAATATAGGCATGCAAGAAAATTTAGTTGAAATAGAACCTATAAAAACAAATTAAATTGTTATAGTTGTTGTCAGCCTAATTATTTAGTAAGAGGTTGTCCTAGGAAAAGTAATTTATATAATAAACAAACAACATCAATAGAATGTGGAAATAAAGATATTATTAATGTGGATTAATATATGTCATATTTCGAAATTGTATATAGTATAATATCCATTGATGATATAGATTACCAGCAACTTAAGTTAGATAAAGACATAGACGATTTATATTTTGTAAAAGAAACAGCTAGTACTAGTTCTCCCAAAAACCAATTAGCTTATTTGTCCCACTTTGATCATGTAGAAGATTATCTTCCGGAATTAGTCCTTGAAGATTGTCAACATAATTGGATATATAGAAAGAGATCAAATAGTAAACCTTGTTATTTATATGAAAAATATCCTTCGTTAGCTATAAGATGGAAATGTAATAATTGTTTACAAGAAGCTGGTAAGTTTTTTTTTTTTTTAGAAAAACAAAATATAGAATTAAAAATAATAGAAAAAAGAAAATAAAAATAGATAAAAGAGCCTATAGAACATTATTTAGAAAGAAGAATTAGAATAATAGAACAAAAAGTAGACCAACTAGAAAATCATGTTTATAAAACCAATATTGAACAAGTGCAAATAATCCAAGATTCTTATAATCCAATTATAAAAGTATTAGATAAAAAATAATAGTATACCATACAGTGTAGTCATTCTTGTCCTTACTAAAATAAAAACTCTTGAATTAGAAGTACAAGCTCTAATTAATATTGGTTGTAGTAATTCAATCCTTAAAAGTACAATAATACTGAAGGCTTAAAATGACAAAAATAATGAAAACGAAAGCATGTTAGGAAAACGAAAATTTTAGCTTTATGATTAATTGGCCCTCTTCTGACTGGTGTAGATGTTTGTATAAGGATATTCGAGGCTAATGACTCACATCCTTGCAAACGTCTACTACGTCTCATCCATGTGAAGTTTTCAATCTTTCTGAAATGGTGCCCGTAGCACAGCTGGTGAAGGCTTGAAGTTTGGGTTTTAATTAACTTTTACAAAAATTCACAAGAATGGGTTTAGCTTCTGTGTATGTAAACTGAAAATACGCAGAATTATTTTGATCCCTTGCTTCTATCAATTGAAAGCTAAAAAATAAAAAACCTTCACGGACCTCCGCTCCTCTACAATCCATATATACACCCCGAGAGAAAATCATTTCTCTGCGTGAAAATAGAAAGCATCCATACTTTTTGTTATCTTTCACGCAAAACAACACGGGATCCATCCCCTGTTGTCTTTTTTTAATTAATTAATTAATTAATTTAATATTTTTTATTTATTTTTACTTATTTTTATAAATTTTATTTTACCTTGGTCTTATTCATTAAGCCAGATAAATTATTTATTCTTAGGCTTGAACACCTATAAATAATAAATCTCAATTATTTATTTTCTGGGCTTTATTAAACAGACCAATAAATAATAACAAGCCCAAATAAACCAAATAAAATTTCATACCTTTTATCTAGTTCCAGATTAATTTTTTAATTATTCAATCTAGACCTTGGGCCCTGAATAATTAATTAACCATTTAAAATAAATAAAATAAATACTCTCTCTCGGACTTTTTATTTTATTCTAGTCCAATAATAAATTAGACTAATAAAATAAAATAAAAATCCATAATTATCAAGACCAATTCCTTAACCCAAATCCTTCATGACTTAAGGGCCATTTCGGGAACCAAAAGACACATCGCCTTGGCTACTAAAATAACCAAAATATCCCTACTATATAAATAGTTATATCTTGTATTTTAAATATTTTTTAATATCACTATAAGGAAATATTGACCCCAAAGACAATACTGCATCAGCAATGTCTTTGACCTACAAGTGAAATGACTAAAATACCCCTCTACGTATCGTTGTACAATTAGAGATGAATAGTATATTAACACCTCTCTAATAGACATCTACCATCCTTAGACCTCTAGTCCAATGATCCACGACTATTGGAATGTTTCCACTTTTCAAGGGAGCTACCCTAAAGTAAACATCCAAGTCATGTTCCCTAGGGCCCTGGATAATTAGATCATTTAAATAGTCGCAAGGAGCGATATAACATAAAAGCTATCTTGTACAAGTCTGTCTTAACTAACTAGTCATATATACCTAACATACAAGTATATTGGTTCTACGAAAGAACCTCAACTACAGTATATCAAAGTATATGCTTCTAACTTCGTCAGACTACCAACTCATACTCAAGCGGTAGAATATTAGTTCACATTGTAGCAGTAACAGTCTGGGTGGGTTTCTTTTAAATAGAACTTTTAGAAACTACTATTATAGGTCATGTTCTACGTATTCGAAATACGCTCATGCTATGAAGTGAGTGGACTACTCACTAGCTAAAGGTAAGCCATTCCCTATTTGGAATTCATAACACAATAACCTATACATGATGAGATTTCCATTCTCATCAATTGGTTAAGAACAAATATTTATGTGTTAAGTAACCCATGATCCATACCTTAATATGAAAGACCACCATTCACATAGATCACTTACTTAAATACAATGGGTCCTTTCCAAACAAAAATCGTGCACAAATAAAATGTAAATTCACAAACAAATTTTGAGAATAAATTCTTTTATTAATAAATTCGATAATTATATCAGATAATCTAGTCTAAAGGGTATATATTCCAACAAATACCAAAAAAATACCATACAAATACCAGTATTATAGTAGAAGCAACCCAAATAGATGGTAAAATATATAGATATACAAAATCTATAAAACATTTAGATTTTGATTTTAAAATCTCTTTTTTCTCTTATACTAAACCATATTCTGTACCTAAAATTTATATTAGGCTTACTCATTGTAAATTAATTTTAGAGTTAGATTTTATGCTTCATTTTTATCATGGCTTAGTTCTTACCCGTACTGGCATCCAATTCCTAAAAAGTAGTAGTTTACCTTAAAATATATCAGAGTATTCTGAGAAGTCGTGGACCCCTTCAACTCCTATAGCAAAAACGCTGAGAAATATAAACTGCATAGAAAGGAGACTTAGAAGATTGTAATTGTAGAATTCCTGAAGAATGCAAACAAGAAAAAGTAGAACTAGATATAGAAGTCCTAAAAATTGTTGTAGTTGTTTTATATTTTCTATTTTATCAAGAACTTCTAATACCTTTTTACTAATATGTGGTTGTAACCTTTTTTTCCTTAACCAATTTCTGTTCCTAAAAATTCTATATTCTTTTAAAATAACTGAGCATTTTTATTAATTACAATTCCATGTTTTAATTTTTGAACATAGAACCCTTTTGAACCACAAAGTAAGCCTAGTGTTAAAAAAAAAGGTTGGTGTTAGAAAATAAACAGTGTCGAAGAGCATAGATAGGTAACTTAACGGAATTGAACAAACACCACCTATACTCGACTAGGGCTTTAACAAATACAATTATTAGTTATCAAAGAAGCTGGCAAGGCAAAATGGTCCAAGTTAGAAAACAACTAGTAGAATAAAGATACATAACAAAATTAGTAAATGGATTTCAAAACGTAAATGAAAGACTTATCTGTTTAAGCGTAGACCGAATCACCAGTTCAATACTAGTTTGTCTTTAAGAAGTTATTCACTCTACTTACCGTTGTGATGGGTACAACGACTTTTCTTGCAGGATAAGACGGCCTCTGATAGGACCTAAATTAGTCATATATTTCCTAATTATTTGAGGCCATTTTATAATACATTTTGTGCAATAATTGATCATATTCCTTCATATTTGAGATTTTACCATTGTAAAGATATTTTGTACATTATTTCAGATTTTAGGGGTAAAATAAGGCAAAATCGTCGCTAAACAGACTAGAGGCGCCGCCGGCCAGGACAGGAGAGGCAGCGCGGCCACGTGCTGTTGGCACGTACTTTGAGGCGATAAAAAATTGGAAAAATAGGGGTTAAACAAAACACATCCGGCACTAGTTGGGAGCCTAGAGGCGGCGTCAGATGCAACCTGGAAGAACTTGGCACAAAAATCGAAAAAAATTGACGAACGGACAGAGGGACAGAATGAAATCGGCGTTGGCCCTAGGCAGGACAGGCGGCACCGGCTGTCCACTGGTATAGAGGCGATGCCTCAATTTTCGTACGTATTTTTTGGTAATTTTTAGAATTTTGGTATTTTCCTACTTCTATTCGGCCAGAAACCTTAGAGGGACGAATTTAGGCACTTCTAAAGCTTATAAATAGAGAAAAAGCACAAGTCAAATGCATGAATTCAAGGAGCAAAACACAAAATCACTCAAGTTCAAGGAGGAAGTCATCAAATCAAGGAAGATTGTACAAGAGAGTCTACGAAGGAAGAAGAAGGAAACTTGTATATGAGTGTTTTCTTTTAACTTTGCCTTTTTTTTTCTTGAACAATGATGTATTAATTATTTTATTATAGTTTGACATTGTTTTCTGTATTCATGACTTTTAGAGTTACTTTGATCTTTTGATTAATTGATTGTTATTCTTGCTATTTAATTGCTTATGCTGACTACAAGATTAATTTGTTGTTTCTTTCTATTAACTTGCTTGGAAAAAGGTTGATGATGGTCTCAATTCATTAATTTCATATTTGTTGTCCATTAATTTGCTTGAAAAATGGGTTAATTGCTAAGAATTGGGTAATTAAATGTTAATTGATATCTGTCGGGATATAGATTCATTGGGTAATTTCATGTTTTAAATTTGCCAAGATATGAGGATTTAATCAATGATTGTGTTTAATGCATCTTTTTGGTGAATTAGTTGAGATATGATATGTGATGCTAATTTGTCCAGAAGATAGTGATTTTATGGATTGAAAAAGAAGTGAATCTATCTTAATCTTTCATGATGCCAAGAGAATGATTAGTTATGATAATGATTGGGTCCTTTAAGGTCATGTTTGTCAAAATAATGAGTTGAGTTACATAATTCTCCATTCTTGATATGTATATATTCTTTTATTTTGTTTTATTTTTCTTTTTATTCTTTTTTACTTTATTGAGTCGGTTAAACAATGCAAGAAAAGTGATTAATGCATACGTATTCCTTGAGGATCGATGTTCATTTTAAACCCTATGCTTTACTTAATGATGAGTACGCTTACTCATATATGTAATTTGGGATTAACATTTTAATTTAAGCTTGATTGGGAATGTGCTTATTTTTACATGATTTTTATATCCAAATTCATCATCATCAGTCTCAGATCGTCATTGACGCACACCAATAGTAACCACCTTGAAGGCATCCTTAGTTTCCTGGCCTCCCAAGTCCAAAAATATAGAGCAGAAAAGTGGAAGAAAAGTTGCGAAAATAGAGAGACAACGTTTTTCTATATCTTTTCCTGCAGGAAAATGAATATGTATATATAGCCCTAAGAATCTCGGAACTAATTCGGACAAGGATACCTAATCTAATCAGTTAATTGCATCCACTTTTCTCTCAATTTTCTGTACAAGTTAGAATTAATTGGGACAAAATAAAATAAAAGGAGTGTGAAACATGACCAAACCCAAGATCAAGCTAGGCAGGGCAGAGGGCGCGCATGTGTGATAGTGTAGACTACTACCTTGGACTTTGTTTCAAGTCCTGAAAAAAATTTTAACATATAAAAGCTCAAATAGTCCTCAACTTTTCTCATGTGGGATTCATGTATAATATGAGTTCTCAAATAGTTAAACACCTAATTTTAATGTACTTTAATTATGGAATCTCACTATTAAAATGATTTCTACCATAGTCAAAGACAATCTTTAACATGTCAAGAACAATACTCAAAAGTTGTTTAGGCTAACTAATCATGAGTTCAAAAATATGAACTCTTAAAGTTATCATTTTCAACAATTCCTCACAAATCCATAGTTAAAGACTATCTATGATTTACATAATTTGCTTTCAATAATGGTACTTTCTGGTTTGAATCACTACCTAAGTTATCCAACTTATGTCCCCATAGGAACAGAAGGACTTAAGCCTTGAATATGAACTTTGAGTGTGACGGCTTCCATTGATAACAATAGATTACTGGCTATGGTGCAATCTTTAGGGTTGACACGTTTATGGCCATGTGTCCTGATCTTGTCTTACAAGTTATTCAAAGAAAATCCAATTCCCTTTAGTTGTGGCCATATAACACCACTTACATAGTTGGCGATTTCCAAAGATATATTGCTAGCATCCTGTCTAAAAGACTTGATCCTATTCAGAGTCAAAACTCTTATTAAACTTGCTGTAAATGCACCTTTAGGTTTTTAGAGAAAGGACCTAGATATAATGGTATCAAAATAGGTGCCCAATTCACTCAGATAGCTTATTTATACCATATTAAATTGTCTTGTGAGATCTTCACTTAGTCAGTTGGGTTGCCACTATCGGTGCATCATTGATGGATTATCAGTTCTATTCCCAAATTAGATTTAAAGAATAAGAATGTTTCCAGTCCCTTACTTAAGGGGCCCACAATGTTACCTTTGGATCCAACAAATCAACGGATACCACCTTTTTAGATACTAATTCCCTTATAAACTTCAGTCTAACTTGGATGTGTCTCTTAGTCTTTTGATTATACATAGTACTCTTTATTTTTGCAATTGTTGTTTGACTATCACAATGCACAGATATTGCAGTCATGGGCTAGCTGACCATTGGTAAAGAGGACAATTGTCCATATAGCTACTCAACTTTCGTTCCATAGTATCCATGGCATATAACTCAGCCTCGAAGGTTGATTAGGTTATCAAAGTCTGTTTACAAGACTTTCAGGTGATTAGTCCACCATCTAATGTAAAAAAAATATCCAGTGCAATCATTGCTACTAGAGTTCTTGGCAATTTAACTTGTATCACTATACCATTCGAGTACAACGGAAAATTTCATATAATATAGTCCAAGGGAAATTATTCTCTTTAAGTACCTTAGTACTCAATCCAAGGCTTCCCAATAAGTCCGATTAGGACAACTTGTATATCTAGTCTTGAGCTATTTGTAAGATATTGTAAGCTACCGATAATCTAAGAATATCTTAATTGAGAAATAGGAATATGAGAATATCACTTTCATTCTTGAACAAAGCTACAAAATGGTCACTTGGAGTTTTAGAAAGAAAAATTAGCCGATTCAATCTCTTAACTTTTACGTTTTGGAGGCTTAGGTCCCTTTTCTTTTTTTTTTTTTCAACATTTTAGATCCTCTAAATATAATTTTGATACGGTGTTGGTCCTTTTTTAGGGTTCCGTAAGTCAAACCATCATTTGACTAACAAAACCCTAATAGAAGGACCAAAACGGTATAAAAATAATAGTTATGGGACATAACAAGTTGAAAAAAGGAAAAGGGACATAAACATCCAAAACATAAGAGTTAAGGAATTGAATCGACTAATTGTTCTTTAAATAATAAAGCAATTAAAAAATTTGCCTCTAAATTTGAAAGGATTTCGAATGGATTTAAGATGAATTCTTGAAGTTTTATTTTTAAAAATGATAAAGTAATAAAAGTATTCGTAGCAAATCTATCCCAAATTTAATTAAAATTTGGAACAAATTTGAAATAATTTTTTAAAATATTATTTAATAAAATTAAAATAAATTAATAAAAAATCCATTCCAACTCGATCCCAAATTTGGGATGGATTTGGCATGAAAAAATTCTTATAAAGGAATCCCTTACAAGTTAAAGATAGTTAGTTAATAAAATATTCAAAAAAATTAATAAAGGAATTATTCCCAACTTTGATTGGAATTGGGGATAGATTCTTTAAGAAAATTTAATATTTAATGAAAAATTAAAAGAAAAATTAATAAAAGAATCCAACACAAATCTATCTCAAATTTAAGAGAAATTTTGGAATAGAATCTTAAGAAAAAATTCTTATTTAATGAAAAATAAAAAATTAATAATGTAACAAGGAATATTTCTAAAATTTAATTAATTTGCATAGTTGATGTTCTAATTTTGCTTTTAGTTGATCTAATAGAATGGTTAGTATTATCATTTTATTAACAATTTTCCTTCTTTTTAAGTCTTAGATATGATACAAGTTAAATTAATAGATTTATCATTAATTTGATAGTCACACATTTGTAATTAAACAAACGTCACAATGTAACATTAGTTAAATACTTTGATAAAATGATAAATTATATCCGGTGTGATTAAAATTTAATATATTTACATTTTTTTAACTTTTGTAGAAAATCTAACAATTAGATTATTATTTTGTGAAATTTATATATATTTTACAAATATGCTTAGAAAATTAGTCAATTCAGTCCTTTAACGTTTATTTTTTACGATTTTGATCTCTTTAAAAAAAAAAAACCTTTTAGGTCCCCTAACTATTATTTTTGTGTCGTTTTGGTCCTTTTATTAGGGCTCTGTTAATCAAATGGCAAGTTGACTAACAGAATCCTAAAAAAAGGACCAAAATCGCACAAAAATAATAACTAGGGGACCTAAAATATTGAAAAAACAATAGAAGATGGACCTAAACCTTCAAAACATAAAAGGTAAGGGATTGAATCGGCTAATTTTTCTTTTAGCAATTCTAAAATTTTGATAATTATATTTCTCAAGAAGACATTCAATATAGTCAGCTTGAGAAATAGCTATCCTTTCAATTGAGCGAATCAATTTAAGACCAATAATCACATTTGTAACATCCATTTTCTTTATTTCAAACTTACTTCTCAAAAATGATTTAGTCTCATTAATTATCTCAATATTGGACCTAAATAGCAAGATATCATCCACATACAGGTATAGTACAATAATCCATTACCCTTAACTTTGTAGTAAACACACTTATCATTCTTATTTATGATGAAGCCAAAAGATAAAATAGTTTTATCAAACTTTTAATGTCATTGTTTGGATGCTTGTTTTAGACCATATGGGGATTTAACCCATTTACAGACTTTTCACTCATTTTTCTTGACTACAAATCCCTCAGGTTGATCCATATATCTCTACTTTATGATCACCATGAAGAAAAGTTGTCTTTACATCCATTTGATGGATAGTAAAACCATATATGAAAGCTAATGCAATGAGTACTTGGATTGTAGTCAAACGAGTTACAGGAGAGTATATATCAAAATAGTTTTTTTTTTCTTTTCTGAATCCCTTGACAACTAATCTGGCCTTATAATTATCAATAGTTCCATCTAATTTGAGTTTCTTCTTAAAAATCATTTTGCATCCAATTGTAGTACACCCAGGAGGGAAATCAAACAATTCTCTTGTCCTATTAGAGACAATAGAATATATCTTGCTTTTAACAGCTCCTTTCCAATGCCTTGCTTCTGAGGAAGCCATAGCTTCTTGAAAAGTTAAAAGTTTGTCCTCAATATTGTAAGTGACAAAGTCATTTCCAAAGTTCTTGACTATCTTAACTCTCTTACTCCTTCTAAATTATTCCAATTCCTCAGTTTAAGTATTGGATCTACTTGAGCCTACCCCCACATCTCTCACCCTGTCCACGTGATCAGGAATGGAGTCAGATGTTACGGCCGAATCTAAAGTTAAAACATCTTAAGGCAGACTAGTTTTCATGGGAAAAACATCCTTAAAGAATTGAGCATCACGATATTAAACAATTGTGCTAGTATCTATGCCAAGAATTTCAGACTTAACTACCAAGTACCTCATAGCATAGCTTGTTTTGACATAACCAATAAAGATGGCATCAATAGTCTTTGATCCTAACTTTTTCCTCTTATGTTTAGGGATTAGAACTTTTGCAAGACAACCCTACACACGTAAGAATCTTAAGTTAAGTTTTATACTTTTCCAACTTCAAATGGAGTTACCTCATTATGTTTGTGAGGAACTATACTCAGAATATGGCAAGCCGTATTCAAAGCCTTAACCCTCATATATTTAGGCAATCCAGAATTCAAAGATAAACTGTTAATCATATCTTTAAAGGTTCTATTTTGTTCATTTAGCAATTCCATTTGACTGAAGAGAATAAGGGGATATCTCCTCATGAATTATACCATTACCTTGGCAATATTCAACAAATGGATTAGACCCATACTCTCTACCAGTATCAAATCTTAACTTTTTAAGTTTCTTGTCAGTTTGAGTTTTGGCTTCATTTTTAAATATGAGAAAACTTTCAAGTGCTTCATCTTTATGTGTAAGTAAATAAACATGACAATATCAACTACAATCATCAATAAAAGTAATAAAGTATTTCTTATGATCTCTAGTAAATAAACCATTGAACTCACAAATATCTGTGTGAATTAAATGAAGTATTTTTTAATCCATTTCAATTGAATGATATGGATCCCTAGTTGTTTTAGCTTCCACGCACACTTGACATTTGTTTTCTTATCAATAGCATGTATAGGAATCAAATCTAAATTCATAATCCTTTTAATATAATTTAAATTTAAATATCAGTGGATTCAGCAATATACACCATAGAATTGACAGATTTCTCAATAGAAAAAACTTTATTCAAATCAAAAGTAAATGGTTCAACTCTTCATTTAAATAAACCATTTGACAAATAACATTTGCCAACAAAAATATTATAGTGTATAATTACTACTTTATTACATTGAAAATAAACTCATAACCATCCCTAACTAAATATGAACTACTAAGAATATTCCTACAAACCGTCAGAACATGATGCATCCTATGAAGAGAAAAAATATGCCCTACAGAAAACTTCAAGTCCATGAGTCTAATCCCCAATATATTGGCTACAGTTGAGTTCTCCATTCTCATAGTTTTTTCTTCAATTAATTGGTAAGACACAAAAAGCCATTTATTAGCACAAAAGTGCATATTTGCTCCAGTATCAACCAACTATTTAAGTGGCTTATAAATAGTAAGGGCTTCTGAGTTAATAGAAACATACTTTCTTCAACATTAGTAGTAGTGATGCTAGTCTCAACCTCAATAATACAAACCTTAGCAAGATATGTACTCAAATAAGTTTCCATTCGACTAGTATCCTTTACCACCACGTCAACTTATGCTTCAAAATTTCAATTCCAACAAGGTTTGTTTGCCTTTGGTTTCTTTTGGGCCTTAGCTTTTATCTTTCTTATATTTTTAGAGTTAGAATTAACCCCCCCCCCCCCATTCCTCTAATTATGGTTCTTTTTTTCAATAGTCACCACATGGACTTTAGACTCCAGAGGTACAGTATGACTATTCTTCTTATGCTGCTCTTTAATGGATATTCATTTCATCAGATTGTCTAGAGAAATTTTCTCCGTCTTGTGTTTTAGAGATATACCAAAGTCCTCCCAAGACTTAGGAAGTTTTACTATCACTCACATCACTTGGAACATCTCAGGAAGTTCCATATCCGCTTTGTAGAAAGAACGAATAATCAACTGTAATTTTTGAGTTTGTTCAGCCACAGACTTGCCTTCAACTATATGAAATTTCAAGAATTTAGAAACATAATACCTCTCAAGACCTTGGTTTTTGGTATTGTATTTCCTATCCAATTCATCTCATAGCATCTTGGCTATGTAAGAATTAGAATAGTAGACGTCAAAGAGAGTATTTGTCTGCTGACAAAATTGCCCCTTTGTCCACGTCGTTTCGTTTATCTTCAGCTACTCTAGGATAACTTTTAGTTGGTACTGGCCTGTTAACCTACACTACTGACAATAAGCTTTTCATGGTCAACCAAATTTTCAAGCATTATTGCTAACACCTAAAATTCTACCCTGGACTAAATTTGTCTGACAAACCATTTAGGTAAACCAAAGGCTTATAGGTAGCAGAAGCAATACTAGACGAACTAGTCATCGCAAGCAATCAATAGATAATTGTAGAATAACTTCTTGAAGATTGTTAGAAAATAAATGGTGTTAAAGAGCACAAATAGATAACTCAACGGAATTGAACAAGCATCATTTATACCCGATCAGAGCTCCAACAAATACAATTATCATTTATCAAAGAAGCTAACAAAGCCAAATAGTCCACGTAGGAAACAACTAGCTAGAATAAAAATAGATAATGAAATCAGTAAATGAATTTAAATATGTAAACCGAAAACTTATCTGTCTAAGCGTAGACTGAATCACTAGTTTAATACTAGTTTACCTTCAAGAAGTTATTCATCCCACTTACTGGCGCGATGGGTACAAGAATCTTCTTGCAGGATAAGACAATCTCAGATCATCGTTGACATACACCAACAGTAACTACTTTGAAAGCCTCCTCAGTTTGCCGTCCTCCCAAGTCAAAAGACATATGGAGTAGAGAAAGGGGGGAAAATTGCGAAAACAGAGAGACAACCTTTTTTATATCTTTTCCTGTGGGAAAAGAACACACACACACACACACACACACACACATACACATAACACATATATATAAACCTAAAACTGATTTGGACTAGGATACCTACTCTAATCAATTAATTCTTCCATTTTTCTCTCAATTTCCTGTTCAAATTAGAATTAAATGGGATAAAATAAAAGAAGATGAGTGTGAAACATGATCAAGCCCAAACCCGAGCTAGGCAGGGTGGGCGGTGCGTGTGTATGATAGTGTAGACTACTATCTTGGGCTTTGTTTCAAGTTCATACAAAACCTTTTAACATATAAAGGCTCCAAAAATCCTCATCTTTTCCTATGTAGGGCTCATGTATAACATGAGTTTTCAAATGATTAAATACCCAACGTTAATATTCTTGAATTATAGGTTCCCACCATTAAAATTGTTTTTACCATAGTCAAAGACAACCTCCAACATGTCAAGAACAACTCCCAAAAGTTGTTTTAGGCTAATTAATCATAAGTTCAAAAATATGAACTCCAAAAGTTGCCATTTTCAATAGTAGGTTCGTGACCTACGGTGTTTTGTTCCTTGTTTCTTTTAGTTCTTACTTCTTCGTTTGTTCTTTTTTAGTTTTCTTCTTTTTGTGCTTTTTCCTTCCATTTCCCCGTAAGATTGTTTTACTCCATTCTTGCTCCAAACAGCTCCAGAAGTTCCTATTACACTCAAAAAAGCTCCAATAGGGCACACCTGCCTCCTAATGTGCACCTATAGTTTGTTGGGAATATGCCCTCTTAGACTAGGTTTCTGATGAAAATATCGAATATTTTATTAAAATAATTTATTTTCAGAAATTGTTTGTGAATTCATTTTCTTTATTTGTGCACATTTTCATTTGGAACAGACCCATTATGTGTAAATAAGTGATCCATGTGAATGGAGGTCTTTCACAGTAAGGTATGGACCATGGGTTATTTAAACACATAAATAGTTGTTCTTAACCGATTGATGAGAATGGGAATCTCATCATATTTAGGTTATTATGTTATGAATTCCAAATGGGGAATGGCTTACCTTTAGCCAGTGAGTAGTCCACTCACTTCATGACATAAGTGTATTTTGAATACGTAGAAAAGAACCTGTAGTAGTGGTTTCTTAAAGTACTATATGGTAGAAACCTAGACTACTACTGCTGCAGCGTGGACTAGTACTCTATGATTTGAGTATGAGTTGGTGGTCTGACGAAGCTGGAAGCATATACTTTGATATGCAATAGTTCAGGTTCTATTGTAGGGCCAATATACTTACATGTTAGGTATGTGTAACTAGTTAGTTAAGACAGACTTGTACAAAATAGTTTCTACACTATATCGCCCATTGTGGTTGTCTGAATGATCTAAATAACCAGGGCCTTGGGACACATGACTTGGATGTGTGCTTTAGGGTAGCTCCCTTGGAAAGTGGAAATACTCCAGGAAGTCATGAATCATTAGACTAAAAGCCTAAGGATGGTAGATGTCATTTAGAGAGGTGTTAGTACATTTTTTCCTCTCTAAATGTACGACGATGTGTAGAGGGGTATTTTAGTTATTTTACCTATAAGTCGAAGACTTTGCTAATGCAGCATTGTCCTTATGGTCAATATTTCTTTATGGTGATATTAGAAAATATTTAAAATGTAAAATACAGCTATTTATATAGTAGGGATATTTTGGTCATTTTAGTAGCCAAGGTGATGTGTCTTTTTAGTTCTCGGAATAGTCCGTAAGTCCTAATTATTTTTGGGTTGAGAAATTGATCTCAGTTGAGAGGATTTTATTTTATTCGGGAAGTCTAATTTATTATTGGACTGGAATAAAATAAATGGAGAGAAATTTATTGGCTGGTTTAATTGGTTAATTAATTATTCAGGGCATATGTCCAATTTGAATAATTAGAAAATTAGCCGGGACTTAAACTAGAGGAAAATAATTAATATTTAATTATTTATTGGATTATTTATTTAATTAAATCCCAAAAAATAAATAATTAAAGTTTAATTATTTTTTATTCATTTGGGTTCATTAATTATTTATTCGGTTATTTAATTAATCCCAAGAAAAATAATTAATGTTTATTATTTTGGGCTTTTCGAGTCCAAGAAAAATAATAAAAATTATTTTGGCCCAATAGCCTAGACCATAGAATTTTTCCAGATGCAGTTCAGAAAAGTTTAGAGTGAAGTCAAAATTTATTTTGTTAATAATATTCGGATATTAAATCCCGAAAATACTATTTTTATCAAAATAATTATTTTTTGCTTCATGACTTTTGGCTTTTTGTGTGGAAAAATAAAATAAAAAAAAGGGAAAACAATAAAAATATTTTTCCAAAGTCTTTTGGCTCTCTCCCTCTCTTGTGCCTTTTCTCCTTCTGGCCTTTGGTTTTTGTTTTGCATTATGAAACCAATGGAAGCCAACCGAGGAGTTGGGGGTGGAAAAAAAAACCTGAGAGATTTTCTTCATTCCATTCTGTGTTCACCAACTGGATTAGGTTGTAGTCATATTCTGAGAATTGAAGAGCCAAGCATTAAGGATTTACCGGAGGAGAAGAAAGAGCCGGACAGGTTTTGCACCAGAAGCTTGGTGTCACGGAAGAGAAGGAAGCAGTTTCTTCAAGTTCAAACCATTCTTCTTCAATCTTCAAGGTTTAAGGCTCCAAGAGGTATATTTTTCAAGCCTCCATGTTGCTGCCATGCTCTATTTAATGTTTATTTTCTCCAGTTTCATTCACCCTATGCATGCTCTGTTCTCTGTTAATTCCTTCATAGTTATCATAGAAAAATGGATACCATCTTTAGTAAAAACAGTTATTTTGTCTTAGTATAAATAGATGACATCTTAGTATTTTCAAAACAAAAAAATGAACATATTAGCTATCGTAAAATTGTTTTATCTGAGTTCTTATAATGTGGAATTCTAAGTGGTAGTAAAAAAGCTCAATTATTTAAAAAGAATATAGAATTTTTAGGAATAGAAATTGGTTAAGGAAAAATAAAGTTGCAACAACATATTAGAAAAAAGGAACTGGAATTTCTTGAAAAAAATAGAAGATACAAAACAATTGCAACAATTTCTAGGCATTTTAAATTAAGCAAGACTATCTAATAATAATCTTAGTAAAATAATAGGACATTTATATGGTACAACTAGTCATAAAGGATAAATATATTTTAATAAAAAAGATATAGAATTAGAAATAGATAGATGTGATAAAGGATTGGGAGCTATTCTGAAATCTAAACCATATAAATATAGCAATATATTAGAAGAACATATTTATAGAAATACTAGTGGTAAATACAGAGAAAAATGAAATATTAGTAGCATTGATGCAGAATTATTGGTTTTGTTACGCGTTAGATACTTTTTGGTTTTGTATTTTAAATAAATAAGAATTTACAATTAGAACTAATTGTGAAATAATAGTAAAATTTGTTAATAAGAAAAATAAAAAACGTAGTTCTCAAAAAAGATGGTTAAATTTCATAGATAGAATAGATATAAAATTAATTTTGAAGATATTAAAGGACATGATAACAAAATAATAGATCATTTGTCAAGACTACTAACAAATATTGTGTGACTTAATCGATAGATCTTAACATAAATATTGCAAAAGATTGGGCAATGAGAGCTCATCAAATATCCCAAAAAGACAAATCTCTATTTTAGATTTACAGTAGATGGTAATTTAGAAGAAATCCATTAGACATTTTTTAGATAATCTCTGGAATGTACAAAATGCAAGCCAAAAGATAAAAAGTTTAAATGCCTTAGCCTTTTATCTTATCAATATACCAAAATAGAGTTTTTCATATTATGTAGTAATACATTGTCAACAACCAGGGGCATACTCAAAATGGACTTTTGTGATAGAATGTGTTGACAAATTTAACACCTTATTACAAAGGATTTAGAAACATTCTTGAAGCATTAGAATTTGTAATGCATAGAATTGAGATCAATTTTTTTTTATTGGTCTAGACTGTAGAAAAAATAGGACTAGAATTTCATTTCAAATTACAGAAGCACCTAGCAACAATAATTTTCCTGCAATAGAACAACATAATAATTTAGAATTTTGTAGACATTGTGATACACTGGCTAGAAATTTTAAATTATTAAATGACAAGTGTAGGTCTTACAACGAGGAAGTTAATTCTCAACAAGAATTGATTTACTCATTGCAACAACAGCATAAGTAGTACACAAACATGATTGCTTCTCCAAATAAAGAAATTAAACAAGTCACAGCTAAGTTGGAAGAATGTTAAAACAATGAGCCAACAATAGTAGTCATGTAATACCCTTTCTCGCAGAGAGAATTTTTCAAGCATGCATGTACTATTCTTCCTGCTATATTATTCTATGTACTCGCATTACTTGATAAGTTGTGTTTATTTGACTAATGTTTGCTGAATAGTTGTTTTAATTAAAATATGTAGATAATATCACTTTATGTGAATAAATAATATAGAAATTTTTATATAGGAAATAACATTTAATACTATTAAGAAATATTACATTTTTTTATAAGAAATATATATTTCTATAGAATCATATTTTCTACATATTAAATTTTATGAGAAATATTCTATTTTATAATTTTATATTTAATAAAGAAATAGTATGTTTTATTTGTATTATTGTTATTCTTATTATCAATATCATTATTACTATATTTTTCTTATTATTATTTGTTCTTAGTATGCTTATTATTATAACTACTACTACTACTAAAATTATCATTAGAAAGATTATATTCTATGGATTATATTTCATATTATATTTTACATTTAGGAAGAAAAATTTAAATTGAACATTTAATTAATTTTTAAATAAGAATAAAAATGCAATTTGTCTACTTGACTTGTTGGCCCTATACCTTTAATAAAGTAAGTTCAAGGTGTGCATGTGGGACCCCTAACTTTTTAATAAAGTAAACTACTTTAATATATCATATTTATTTTATTTTATCTCTCCAAATTGTTCTGAATAATTCTACAATATACTAAGAGTTTCTACCTATTTCTATAAGTTTCTTTAAGCTTCAATAAAATTCTAAAGGTTTTTATATGTTTCTTGAAAACTCTAAAAGCTTTCATAAGTTTCTACAAAGCGATGAGTAATCACATAAGTCATTACTTGAAACTTTTCACCTAAGTGTCTTGGACATCTATAAATAGGAGATCAAGGAATGAATTGCGACGTTGGAAAAATTGAAAGAGAGAAGCAAGAGGGCTACTAGAATCTAGAGGAAAGAAAGAAAGAAAAGAAGAAAGAAAGGAAAGAGAAGAGAAAGAAAAAAAAGAAAAAATAATAAATAAAGCAACTTTGAAGATTTCGTGGGAGTTTTTATGAGGAAAAAAAATGTCATCGAGCATGCTTGTTTATTTTATGGAAAATAGCATTAAGTATTTGGAAGTATAATTATGCAACGTTCAAGTATGCTACATTTTGATAAACCATATACATATGATGAAATGATTTGGAACCCTGTATTAATTTCATTAAGCAAATTATGTTGCATTTCATGCACAAGAATTGCAAAAGCCATAGCATAAAAATATGAATTTATGAAAATATTGGAATGAACCTAAGTTACATGTATTTATATTCAAAATGATTTTGGGAAGAAAATATTTTTGGAACGGAAAATACTTCAGAAAAGGATTTGGTTGTGGAAGCATTGAGTTATGTTAATTCATTGTGTTGATCTCTAGTATGATGTGATCCTTTAGTACTCAAGAAGGACTATGTACTTATACTAACATATGTGGATTTTAAAACGCTGTCCAGTTAGTGGCTACCTCCAGACAGTGATCTCTCTTTTCACGAGATAACAGTATTTGATATTTAGTCAACCTTAACTAGCAACAAATTTTTCCAAAGTGAAAATAGAGGAAGGGTGTGGGACACCTGAGCCACTAAGACAATTATGATGATAGGATTATATATCCTATATAGGGCTATCAAAATGGGATAGCCCGGCCCAATCCACGTGGGTTGGCAGAAATACCCTTCTTAGCCTATGGGCCCCATATATATATATATATATAAAATATTTTTAAAAAAAGAAGTTTCTATACCATATTTATATTTTTGGTCTTATACTCTGGTACAAATATAATAAGTTAAATTACAACTTAAAATAAAATACAAATATCAAATAATAAGTTAAGCATATTTAACCTATTACACTTTACAAACATAATTCTCCCTAAATTTACAATTTTAACAAGTCCGCAAATTAAATATCACAAATCACATATTACAAATTCATAACTCCCAAATATATAAATACAGACATCCAATTTTAAAGTTCAAATTTAGAAATATCAAAGTTAAAAATCAATATTTATTTCACAATTTCATAAAAAAGCCATGAAAGGCTAAAAGTTGTGCCCATACTACCGAAAAGATGCACATTCTTCAATTATCTAAGAATCTAAGATTTCTTCAATGATTTTATTTGAATCTACTGTTGACGATAATATCCCTGACATGGCTGTTTCAAGGTTAGATTGTTCATCTAATAATCACAAATCACAATAAGAAAGAAAAATATAAATAGTATTATACTTACTAATAATTAATTAGCTAAAGAAATTTAAAAAGTTGCTATATATTACCACCATCATCTATAATAAAACTATGCAACCAATTTCTTTGTGCAAACAACCATTTAAACTTGATCGTGGTGAGGAGACTTTCTATATTTGGTGATAACATAACTAACAATAATAAAAGCAGATTTTGATGCCACTGTTGTGATTAGAATACTTAAAACGCCACGTGCAATGATGGATAAACAAGGCGGCACCTATTTGCAGGGCTTCCACAAGTGCTAAGAGCTGAATTTTACACAAAATGAAAGAAGTGAACCTATATTTCCTTATGTGTTCAAATTATGAGGCCCATGGGCCAGGCCTAGCCCAGGCTTGTTTAGCCCAAGGGCTATGTGGGCTGGATTGAATAGGCCCGATTGAAATATAGGCTCTAAAAATTATAGCCCACCCCACCCCACCTCATATTGTCCATGGGTTGGGCCAGGCCCATGGGCGTGGCCTATTTGGATAGCCCTAATCCTACGCGGGCCATTGAGGCAATTATAATGATAGGATTGTATATTCTCTACAGGCCATTAAGGCAAAACATTAATAATGAGACATGATTCTATCAGTTGATATTATTTTTAAATAAATTCTTAAATATTATTTGGTAAGCATACTTTGAAAGTACGCATGTTTTCTTGCAAAGCTTAAATGAGTTTTAAAGTTTTCATCAAATTGTTGTTGTGTACATAATTAGATGAAAGAGAAATTCCTTTAACTGTTCCAAGTACTATTATCATGTATCATGAAAGTAGTTGTTTCTAAAATTTCACGTAGCACAGTACTGGACTTACTAAAATATACTATATATATTTCACACTACTTTCCTCATATATTTCAGACAAACTTTTGTGAATACCTAGACTCATATAGAAGTAAGACCCGGGGAAGATAGATGATATACTTTGAATTACTTTGTCTTGACATTCGGGCTTAGATCTAGGAGACTTTGTATTGGAAGTATGTAAAGACATATATTTTGAGTTTATAATCTATTTTTCTTTAGTCATTTAAATCTCCTAAGTTATTTATTTATTGATTTATATTGTTATAAATATCCCTTGTCATTTAGACGGGGTGATATCTGCAACTATTTGGGCCCTATGGTTAGGAGGTGTTATAATTGGTATCAGAGCTTTGGTTTAGGCATTCCTTTCAACCTTTTAAGTTAGATATGGACTAGTAGCCAGTTAGGTTGTGAAATCTGAAAATATCAGATTTGGCTAAGATCGATCCTTAGAAATTAAAGGATGTTTAAATTCAGAACTAAATGCGGACTTAATTCTCAATAGTGAGAGAACAAACAAGGTCAATAGTGAAATTGGAGGAATTTGGAGATGTTTGCACCTATGTGTTTATTCCTTTTGGAAATATTTGCTTTGATATAATTATTTTAAATCCTTAATATTTTATATGGTCAGTTTGAATTATTGATGTTCAATGATGCTTAGTTGCATTTATGTTTATTTTGCTATATAATATGAGCATAGTATGCATACATACGAATATTTTTACCTTATGAAAGTTAAAATTTTTATATCGATGCTATTAAGATGCCTCCAAAATCTCATGCCACTATACATAATAATGCAAGAGCCTTGACGATAATTAGCCAGTCTGAAGAGCTAATCTGATGGCCAACCCTCCCCAAGCAATTGAAATTGAGGGAGCTGAAGCAGTGACTATCACCCAAACTTTTGGAACAATGACAGAGATATTGCGAAACCTAACGGAGAAGAGGGATGAAAAGGGTGATAATGACGCATTGGAGAACTTTTTTAGATTTTAGCCTCCTATTTTCTCAGGAAAAGCTGAACAGGACCACAAAGCCAAGATGCAGCTTGAAAGCATAGAGGACATCTTTCAAACCTTTAAATATTCAGAAGAGTGCATGGTAAAGTTCACGGCCTTTCGTCTGAAAGGTCTAGCAAAAGATTGGTGGATAAGGGTCCAAGAAGTATAAGAGCAAGATGGAGGGGAGTGGAGCTGGAATACTTTTGTGAAGGTACTATTTCTAGTGGAATATATACCGCAATAAATAGTTGAGAAGTGAGAAGACGAATTTCAAACTTTAAAGCATGGAAAACATGATAGTGGCACAAAATACGGCATAATTTACTAAATTATCAAAATATTGTTGTCACATGATTAACACTGAGCAGAATCGTGCTTGTTAGTTCAAAAAATGATTAAGACTAGAATTGAGGCAGGCACTGGCTCCTTTTCCACCTATGACTTAATCCACTACTGTCGATACTGCCACAAGGATGGAGAATGAGAATAAGAGTAAATTTACAAGTAAAGCAGCAGCATTCATCGAAAAATTTCCTGCTAAGAGATCACTAGGACAACAGTGGAATAATAAAGAAAAACAAGCTCGAACCACTTCAACTATAGATAATTGGAAGGAAATAACTTGTCGTTCATTTAAAAAAAAGGGGGGGATATGTAGAACGAGATTGTTAGCATAAGAATTAGCAACGAAGATGTTTTAATTGCGGAGACCCTATGATTTAAGAGACACTGCACAATAGGTATCGGTATGCCTTACTTGTCAAAATGGAAAGTCAAATATCAAAAGTCAGCAGGTTTACTTTAACCACTATCAATACCCCATTAGGAATGGGAGTACACTTTGATAGGCGATTACTTTTTATCAAATAAGTATATGTTTGTAGGTCCAAAACAAGAACTAGTTAGTTTGATTAAAAATATTTTGGTGAGATAAAAATTTTTAAAGGGTGTTGGAGGACTTTTGGATAGCAAATTAAGAAAATTTGAGAAATATTTTGGAAAATTTGAGAGACACCAAAATGCTCAATTAAATGAGTAGATTGTATTGGTAAAACAAAAAGTTTCCTGATTGGGATAAATAGTAAGGTTAACTGTGGTTACTTTCTAGACAATATAGTTAACCATGGCTAAGGTGGAAATAGTTATAGGAGCAAAAGTGTCAAGTAGCATTGCATTGGAGTTGGGAAGAGAATGATCTAATTAATTTTGATGGTGCTATAAGCATTCAAATTATTATGGTGTAAGAGCGGCATAAGGCTGCATAAAAGTTGGCAAAAGAGCTATACCGATAATCGAAAAAGAGACTTAGAATTTTAAGTGGGAGAATTATTATCCTTGAAGTTAACACCCAATAAAGGGACTATAAAGCATCCGAAATGTAAAAGATTTCGGCCACGATATTTAGGACCTTTCTTGATTATTGAAAGGATTGGACCAGTAGCTTATAAGATTGAATTTCCTAATGGTTTGACTGGGATATATAATGTGTTTCATGTATCACAACTTAAGATATACAATAAGGATCCTGAGCACATGTTTAATGATGAGCCATTATAGTTATAAGCAAATTTGAATTATGAAGAAAAACCAGTGAAATTTTTGGAAAGAAGTGTAAAGGAATTAGGGAATAGAAAGGTTCCTATGGCCAAGATATTATGGCAACATTATAGAACACAGGATGCAACTTGGGAGACTAAAGAATGGATAAAGAAAAGGTATCTAGAGATATTATAAGGTATGATATTAGCAATTTCGAAGGCAATTTTTTTTTTTTTTTAAGAGGGGAAGCATGTAATACCCCTTCTCGTAGAAAGAAATTTTCAGGCATACATTTTACTATTCTTCTTGCTATGTTATTCCCTGTACTTGCATTATTTGAAGAGTTGTTGTTTATTTGACTAATATTTGCTGAATAGTTGTTTTAATTAAAGTATGTAGATAATGTCACCTTATGTGAATAAATAATATAGAAATTTATATCTAGGAAATAATATTTAATACTATTAAGAAATATTATATTTTTTATAAGAAATATATATTTCTATAGAATTATATTTTCTACATATTAAATTCTATGAGAAATACTATATTTTATACATGTTATGTTTAATAAAGAATTATTATTATTATTATTATATTTTTCTTGTTATTATTATTATTATTATTCTTCTTCTTCTTCTTCTTATTATTATTATTATTATTATTATTATTTATATTTATTCTTAGTATGATTGTTACTATTATTACTACTACTATTAGAAAGATTATATTCTATGGATTATATTTTATATTTAGAAAGAAAAATTCAAATTGAACACTTCATTTATTTGTAAATAAGAAGAAAAATCCATTTGTCCACTTCGCTTGTGGGCCCTATACCTTTAATAAAGTATGTGTAAGGTGTACATGTGGGACCCTAACCTTTTAATAAAGTAAACTATTTTAATATTATTATATTTATTTTATCTCTCCAAATTGTTCTAAATAGTTCTATAATATTCAAAGACTTTCTAACTTTTTTTTATAAGTTTCTTTAAGCTTCTATAATATTCTAAAGGTTGCAATATGTTTCTTGAAAACTCTAAAAGCTTCCATAAGTTTTTACAAAGTGATGAGTCATCACATGAGTCATTACTTGAAACTTTCAACCTAAGCTTCTTTGACATCCACAAATAAGAGATTTAAGGGATAAATTGTGAGGTTGGAAAAATTGAAAGAGAGAAGCAAGAGGGCTGCCACAATCTAGAGGAAAGAAAGAAAGAGAAAGAAAGGAAAGACAAGAGAAAGAAAGAAATAAGAAGAAAATAAAGCAACTATGAAAATTTCGTAGGAAGTCAATGAGTGGAATCCCCGACACAGGATTGACTACTCTTTCTTTTGCTAGGACTAAAGATAAGTCACCACATCCATGCAATGTTTCAATGAAACTCTTTTATGAGAAAAAAATTTCATGGAGCATGCTTATTTATTTTATGGAAAATATCATGATGTATATGGAAGCATAAATGATTATACAACGTTCAAGCATGTTACATTCTGATAAACCATCTACATATGATGAAATGATTTGGAAACCCTGTATTAATTTCATTAAGCAAATTATGTTGCATTTCATGTATAAGGATTGTGAAAGCCATAGCATGAAAATATGAATTTATGAAAATATTGGAACGGACCAAAGTTACATGTATTTATATTCAAAATGATTTCAGGAAAGAAAATATTTTGGAAAAGATTTTAGCTGTGGAAGTATTGAGTTATGTTGAGATATTGTGTTGATCTTTGATATGATGTGATCCTTGAGTGCTCAAGAGAGACTATACACTTATACTAACTTAAGTGAGTTTGAGAATGCTGTTTAGTTGGTGGCCACCTCCGGACAGTGATCTCTTTCTTCACGGGATTATGGTATTTGATATTTAGTCGTTCTTGGCTAGCAACACATTTTTCCAAAGTGGAAACGGAGTATAGGCACGGGACATGTAGGCGATTGAGGTAATTATGACAATAGGATTGTATATCTTATGTGGGATATTGAGGCGAATATGACGATAGGATTGTATATCCTATGCTAGCCATCGAGGCAGAACATTGATGATGAGACATGATTCATCAGTTGACATATATTATTTTTAAATATATTCTTAAATATTATTTGGTAAGCATACTTTGAAAGAACACATGTTTTCCCAAAAAGCTCAAATGAGTTTCAAAATTTTCATAAAGCTGTTACTGTGTACATCAGAAGATAAAGGAAAAATTCCTTCAATCGTTCCAAGTACTACTAGGTAGGAAGCCCGAGCGTTGCTCGGGATGAATAATTTTTTTCTTAATTTTTAATTATTTTCTTTGTAATAATTTATTATTGTAGTATTTTGATTTTTTAAATTAAAATTTTGTTATAAAGAAATATAATTTAAAAGGGAATCTTTAAATAAATATATTAATATTTTCTTGAAAATTATTTATAAACATGTGAAAAAATTTATAAATATATACTGTAAATAGTATTTATTGAATTAGATAATATTTTTATTCTTCCGAATTGAAATAATGTTACATTATTTCGAATTGAAATATATAATTTTCGTTAACATTTATTCTGAGTGTGATTTATTTATTATTGATCACGAAGGTCTATCAATTATTTTATATTGACCTTTGACTATTTCTTGATTCAATATAATTATAACAAATATTTAAGTTGTGTATAATATTAATAAATGATTTTAAAATTTATAATATAAAAAGTTTATAGAGTGAAATTGCTTTTAATGCAAAATTGTTCCTGCAATAGCATCGTGCCTATGGGAAGGTTGGTCAAAGAAATTGGTATCTCTGTCTGTTTCTCTAACTCTATTCTTTGAATAGGTGTTGTTGGTATTCCATCTTCCTCCTTGAAGTCTAATGCCCATGGACAAATTACTGTAGTTTTTCTCCATAAAGCATGTCTTTTCTGCTTCCTCATTCACTGATGAGAGAAACCTTCTCTTGTCTTTCAGGTCTTCACACCATCTATGTTCAGGTTGCTATAGGCTGGTCTCGTTGCTGATGTTTTGGGACTCCATGACAATTCTAAAATTTAAAGGTCTTATTACCACCTAATTATTAGGCATGTCTTGGTCCCTCAGAGGACCTTCACATGAGGTCAAGCAGCTATCCATTGAGCAATCTGTTGGCTGGGGTGTTTGTATCTGCTGGGGACACAGATCAGAAAGTTCTTTCACATCTGAAAATGCAGAATTCAGGCACTGTGTGGAGACTTTAGAGACCAGTTCTGATAACTAAACCTTGGCAGCCTCTAATCCCATAGACCCCAAGTTCTGTCTTCCAAGTGTTTTCTTACTACTACCATCATCTTTCAATGCCGCCACAATTGCTGAAGCTATGACGACAACATAAACAGGCTGAATTCTACAAAGATTCTTATCAGAGGGTTTATGAAAAAATATTCTTTGTAAAAGCAAATATTCAATGCCAGCAATAAAATATCATAAGTCTCTTACTTAGTAGTTCCATCTACAATTAACAGAAGAAAGCCATAATTTTTTTACAAAATGTGCCCATGGATTTAAGATCCGATCCTCTGTACCGATCATTGCAGCAGGTTTCATTATTGTCACCTGAAGATCCCCACATATACGTTACTTAATCCAGAAAAAGAAGAATAGGAATCCAAGATCATCCTAGATTTAATAAGTTCCAAAGAGATCATTGGCCATGCATTATAAACAACCCACAACCATAGAATCCATGACAACAGCTGATGCAATCAAGTTCAAAGAATTGACAGCTATTCCAATTCAAGAACATGATTATTGGAACTCACAACTCAGCAGGAACTTTGATGTATTACTTTTGTTTTTCTACATACGCAACCCTTTTCAATCTACCAAGTAAAAGAATTTGTTCGCATTCACTTGACCACTCCCCCCCCCCCAAACCCCATTCCTGAAATAGTCTACTGAGTTCCTGCAAGATTAGATTATCCATGAAATCCGATCTCTAATGGGCATTCCATCAAACAACATTCTCACACTACCTAAATCACCACATTTCACATATAGAGTAATCAACGCATTAACCACGTCACCAATGCTTAATAATAGTAACAATGATTTCATTTTCTTATATTCAAACTCCTATACATGCACATAAAGTTTGCCAGATGTTATTTTGAATTGATGCAGTACCATATGTACATGTGTCAGTATCAGTCAAAAAGCTGTATTCAAATGAATCAGGAAGGTCATAATCACGCCCAGGACACTTCATATGCATACACATAGAAAAAGATACCAATCTTCCATCTTCTAGAAGTTCAATGAATGGAAGTCTTGAAACCTGAGTCCTCTAATGTAGAATTTCTCAGCATTTTCAAAAGAAGTAGGTAGATTGAAGAAAAGAAAGGCACGTCAATCAGATAGCAGTACTTAATTTTCCTAATTTTAGAGTGATGACAGTTGACACAGTCCCTACAATCATATCCTAGAAGGCAAAATGCTAGAAGAAAATTAGTTCTCTCTGTGATTCAATACAAAATATTCTAAGATGTTATTAGAGGTCACAGTTACCAAATTCAAAGAATTTTACTCCCTGTTCTTCTTCCATTCCTAGGATAATTTTAATGTGAAAGTGCATTTACTTTTCAATCTCAACCTTAAAAACGATATTCAATAGTTTGAGATGTGAGGCAGATTTTAGTGGAAGAGTAGGAAGTCACAGTTGGTGTTTGCTAAGATTTCCAGCTATTGCAATTAGTACTAAGATCAACATAGGCATTTGATGTTAAGGTGTGCTACTCTGTTAGAGACGAAGGAAATGAAGGTGAAAAATGACTAAACTGTGGAAAACATATATGCATTAGATTACAATACCCGGAAATATTAGCAATCAGCAAATCAAGAGAACCATTGCAAATACTAAGCTAAAAATTGCAAAATGAAAAAATCACTTCTTTGCTACAGCCAAATAGAAGAAATGTGAAAATATTAGAGTTTTCAAGTGAAGTCTTGGAAGACTTAAAGGTTGGGAATACAAAAAGGCAATCACAATTATTAAGATTGAGTTCCAAAAAGCCTGAAAGACAAAGGAAGAGTGAGGAACTCACCAGAAGACTGAAGCCAGTCATACTACAAAGAGAGTTGGCCATGGCGGTGCTGGAAAGTGAGAGTTCACCCAAATGACCCACCATCATCACTGATATAACTGGCAGCACTAATTGGGATAAAGTCACAGCCACCATAGGTCCTGCTAAGTAGTAGAGCTTCTTCATCTCCTCTGCTATCACACCCTATGTTGGTCTCTCTGCCTTCACCACTCCTCCCTCTTTCAACAACAATCCCTCCTCCATCCCTCCTCTGTATGTGGTTTATAATTTATAGGGGCTTTCTGGAACTTCAAAACCGGCCGTCTTGGCTCTTGCTATTCCCTATTGATCACAGAGCAACCTTCTACTCCTAATCACACAATGCTTAATGTTATCCTACAAAAAATTCAAATTCCTTGTCAAAACATATCTAACAATAATTCCATTCAGTTCATCAAACACCAAAAGCTGAAAAACTATGACATATGAATTCAGACTGATTCCATATATGACAGAATGCAAAAGCTAAACCGAAATTTTAGAAACTGCAAAATAAACCAATGCATATATCAGCATTATACTAACGTCCAAAAATGCAACCCTGCAGATAAAATTCCTAGCATATTGAATTGAATACCTGATAGATTGTCAACTTTCTCAACCAACTTATTTATGGAATCATCCGCGGGATCTTGAATTACAACCACTTTCTTCTTCTACTTTTTCTTCGTAGGATCAAAAAGAGCAAACTGCAATCAAGAAAAAGTGTACTAATGACCAAGACATGTATAAAACAAACAATTAAACTTCTAAGATATATGTTCTCCAAAAGAAAACCAACAGGAAACTTATAGCATAAATTGTTATAGTGGGCTACTTGAAAGTAGCCAAAGCCACAACACCTCATAACATTCAAGAATTCACTCAATTCCAAATACAAACACATAAAAACACAAAAATAACTTGAACTTACATTTGCAGATTCATCATTCACATCCTCTTGCATCTCTTCTGTCACCTCATTTTGATTTTCTTTTCCAGCCATACTGATTATCCTATTCTTAGAAACCTAAAAGTTCAGATAATGACAGCAAATCAAATAAAATAAAAGCACAAAGATCAAACAAATTCAAGGTACTTAATATTATACTAATGTGTATATCAGTGGACAAACATTATACCAAATGGGTCAGTTCTCTAATAAGCCACGTATGGCAAATGTGTACATTTGAAATGACTAAATTTTTTGAGAATGCATGCCACACCAGAGATTTATAATATAATTTAAAATTAAAATTAAAATTAAAAATTCAAGACCGAAATATCCCATTAATCATCAAAAATAGTAAATCAAATAAATCATCAAAGTACCTGGTGTTATGTCAAGAAATAATAGGCCAATTTCCTACCATTCCAAACAAAAAGATCATGCAGAAGACTGCAATAATTGACAGCCCAGCACCCGATAGTGATGCTTCAGTTAAATCTCTGGGAATTTTTTGTAAGCAAAACAAATATTCAATAACTCAGTTCTCCATTTGATACGATACTAATACAGACAACATTGAGCAGGCATAGAAATGAAATAACTAAGGTCTCCCGCTCCTGTTTCTCCCCGTCCAAATCATCATTTCTCCTTGCTTGTCTTTGAACATGTTCCTTCTTCAACTAATTCCCTATCGTATCTCAATCCTTCAAACTGCTTTAATGCCAATTCGGGAAGTAGTACCGACAAATTGCTGAGACACCAGACAGTTTACATTCTGAACTCGACGCAATAAATAAATTGAACACCAGAAATTTACGGATGATCTACATCTATTCACAAAGCCACCGCAAAAAACCCCTCAATAAGCAGAGGAATGCTAACAAAATTAAAAAAAAAATCTCGTTTGATTTAAAATGTCCTGTAACTGTTTCTTTCCTTTTACAGAAATTCCAGCGTTCATACTTAGATTCAATGGTGAACAACTAAAAAACACAAAAATAACAAAGAAGAACGAATCGAAGTAAAAATGACAGAAGCTTCGAACAGAAAAAATCTTCAAATAGAAGAGAACTAACCTTCTTATTCTTGCATGCCTCTCTCAACGCTGCTTTCTACTTCTGAGGACATCGTTTCAGCATAGAGAAATGAAGCTTACCATCTCTTTACATCGGGTTCATCATCATCAAATTCTTCTTCTCTGGATCTACTCTTCTGAGAGCTCTGCTCAATTTCATTATCCCCTATTGATATGGATGAATTTTTCGGCATGGCAATTGAATCAATTTGTCCATTTCCGGTCGAACCATATGACTGATCTCCCATATCATTAGCTTGAGAATTGTAAGCTTGAATTACAACGGAGGAAGCTGAAGAGGAAGATGATGATCTTCTAGTAAATTGAGGCTTGGGATGGTTGTGATTACCCTTGTAACATACTTCCGCCAGTTATAGCCGTCCTCCGATCGCTAGTTATTGGAAGCCGAATTGGATTTTCTTTTGAAAGATCCGAAAAGATGAAATGTTGGGAGGGGTTTTAGAAAGCCGCCGTGAGTAGAGAAGGAAGGGGAGGCACATGCGGGAGGCTAATGTAATTGTAAAAAAATTGCCACGTGTCATGCTATAAATCCATTTTAAAGTACAAATGGCAAAACCACAGTCTTCACCTTTGGCTTTCATATATATATATATATATATATATATATATATATATATATATATATAGATTTTCATGCATCATAAAAGCAGTTTTTTCTTGAAATTTCACGTAGCACACTTCGAGACTTATTGAGATATACTATACATATCTTGCACTACTTTCCCTATATGTTTCAGGCAAACTTTTATGAATCCTTGGAGTTGTATAGAAGTAAGACTTGAGAAAGATAGAGGATGCAATTTGACATCCTTTATCTTGACATTTGAGCTTAGATTTAGGAGACTTTATATTGGAAGTATGTAAAGACAGATATTTTGCGTTTATAATCTATTTCCTTTTACTCATTTAAATCTCCTAAGTTATTTATTTGTTGATTTATATCGTTATAAGGATCCCTTGTTATTTATATGGGGTGATATCTATAACCATTTGGGCCTTATGATTGTGGAATATTACAAGTCATTTCGGAAAAACCAGAAGACTACAAACCTTTTGATTTCCTCAAACCTAGAGTATTTTTCAAACCCTAAAAACTTATATCAAAGCTCCTTGAACCGATTTTAAAAATCATTTATGTAAAAGCTCAAGAATACTTTTTAGAAAAATTTTTCTTTTTACAAAATTGGCTTCGAAACAGCACAGATCACCATATAACTATTCACCACGTATATTTTAGAAATCCTATAAAGATTGGTAAACCTGATTGTACAACACAACCCTTAAATTTTTGCATTTAGGGTTGCCAAGTAGAATATTTCACATTAACAGCAAAATAGTAATTTAGCATATTTTCAAAATATTAGTTTAGCCCTACACAAGGGAGAATTGTTTCTAGTCACACTACATACTCTTCTAGACTACAACTGTATCAACCAAGTCATCCTTACTAATCCAAATCGAACAAATATTTTTGGTGGACAATTAACTCTTAAAATTTTGAAAGAATTTGAAATAGAAGGGCCAATTTTAAAGGTAGAAGTTGTATCAATTGTTGGATTTCGATCATTCACATTAGTTTATACATAATAGAAAAATAAAATGAAATCCACTCAAAAGATCACTCTTATGTAATTAAACGGGTTGGGAAGGGGAAGAAAAAATTCCGTTACCTCAAAAATGCAACTTTTAAAATTTTTTCATCTACAAAAACTCTTTTATAAATATGTTAAAGCACAAACCACCAAATTCCAAGAGGAATTTCTCTAATATTGATCCACATGAGAATGTATTCAAGAGCCACCACATTTTTTGGTACAGAAATAATATGGCGGCTAAAGATTTAATTTGGAGAAGAAACGAATAATGATAATAGGCTACGGAGTTTTCTGTGTTTCTTTTCTAAAAACAACTATATCACCTTCTTGTATATATATATGTGTGGAAAAAAACTAAGGGCATCTTCCTCAATTTACACACACAAAATTTGCCCTCTTGAAGGAAAAAGAAAAAACATATGTTTCCTAATCATATTTAAAGAACCAAATCTCAGTTTTCCTAAAAGGCATCACCGTCCTATTTATAAAAAAGAAACGTATAGTGCATTTGTTTCCTAATCCTATTAGGAGATAATTATTTAGCCTTTTAATTATAGGCTCTTGGGTTTCTATAATTACAATAAGGCCCTTGAATTATAACTAGTTTATAATTCAACCTCAAACCTTTTAAATAATAGGAATTTTACCCAACTAATTATAACACTTTATAATTAACTCATAATTATAATTTCTTCTCGCAAATTAACCTCATAATATTATCAAATAATATCCTGAATACCAATTCTTCTATTGTATGTGACTTATTAAGTTTTCTAGTCATTTGATATCTAATACGAATTAATTCTGTCATAACAGAATTAATAATCCTTTTATAATTCGAACTAACTTATTAATTTTTATTATGATTAATTTATAATTTCTTAATTAATAAATTCATATTAAGTAGATCAAGAACAGTATCTAGCAATGCATCATGACTACCAAAAAATCCAGAGTCAAATAACTCGACGTGAATCTTTCAATAGAAAAATATCAGTGAAATAAACTCTTTCATCATTCTAAACCTTATTCAGTTTTAGAATATGGAATTAGTGTCAATTCCTCTTGAATTTTTTAGTATTTGTTCTAGAATCTATTACTCAACATATGTATCAATTAGAAGTATTTCCTTTACATAATCGTATTGGTCAATGACTTCTCAAGTAATGATTCCTTACAAGTGGCAGTAAGATATACATCCCTACTATTAGGAGTGATGAATCATTTATTGATCCACTCAACTAATTTTGTTTAGTTTACATTCTACGCAATATCCATCCCATAGGTGGTCTTGTATGAACTCCGGAGATTGGAATCAAAATACAATACTTAGTAAACAAAGCACTTTGGAGATATCAAGTCCATGGGTACTTACATAATTGCTATAATATGATTTTATCACTAGCACTAAATAGTTATCCATGTGGTTATCTCATAGTTAAGTCATCCAATTGTCTTATTCATTTAATAAGCATCTATGTGTTAACTTTGAGTATCACAATACTTACGAATGTGAGAACCACCACTTAATCTAATCAAAAAGTATAACACGTGCTAGTCTTCGTACATTAATGATGTCCTATCCTATTAATACTATAAATATAAATAATTTAAGCACAAGTACTACATAGTGTAGTAAGAATCTCATATTGTAATCACTATCATAATTTTCTTAACACTATATTATATGCTTGGAACTTTATCTAATAGTTTTATACACATAAAGTATAAATGAAACAAATTGATAAGATAAAGAATGTATTATTATATAAATATACCATATACAATATACAAGTGATTGCCTCTAAAGCATAATACTAACAAACTCCCACTTGCACTAGAGCCAATCATTTATGTATCGAATACCGAATGACTTAACATGTTTATCATATTTTTTCTAGGGCAATGCCTTAGGGAGTGGGTCCGTTATTTTCTCATCTGTGGAAACTCTCTCTATCTTTACATCCTTTCTATCTATGATCTCCTGGATTAGGTGATAGCATCTCAAAACGTGTTTAGATTATTGGTGAGACCGTATTTCTTTTACTTGTGCAATGACTCAATTGTTGTCACCATACAGCAATGCTAGGGACCAATCCTAGTTCTATCAAGAACTTATTGATCCAAATTTCTTCTTTAGCTGCTTTAAAAGCGACTATGTACTCAACTTTAGACATCAAGTCAGTAATAGTATCTTATTTGGAACTTTTTCAATTTACTGGCCCTCCACCTAACATGAATATGTAGTCTAATTATGATTTGAAGTTAACCTTATTAGACTAAAATTAGCATCAATAGGTCATTTTATATTTTAAATCACTTGAATAAATCATTAGTCATTCAAAAGTACTTAACGTTATTCTTTATTACTGCCCAATGACCCTCTCCGGGGTCAAATTAGTATATGCTTGTAAAGATGAGAATATAGGATACATCTAGCCTATTACATATCATAGTTTACATTATAGATCTAATTGTCGAAGCATATAGAATTCTACTCATGTGATCACATTCAACATGTGTCTTGGGAAACATTAACTTTGATAAGCTTACTCTATGAGACATAGTTAAGAATCCCTTTTTGAATTAATCCATGCTGAATCTCTTTAATATTTTGTCTATGTATGTTGATTGGGATAGACTGAGCAACCTTTTTGATCTATCTCTATAGATCTTTATACTTAGAATATAGGTTGCTTCTCCAAGGTCTTTCATGAGAACTTCATGGATAACAGTTCTTCACAGATTGAACAATCAAGATATCATTTTCTATTAGTAATATGTCACTACAGAAAGTAATTCAAAAATGACTACACTGCCACTAACCTTCTTGTATACACAAGGTTCATTCATGATTTGAATAAAACCAAACGTTTTCATTGTTTCATCAAAATGGATGTTCCAACTCCTGGAAGCTTACTTAAGTCTATAAATAGAGCTTTGCAACTTGCACACTTTTGAGCTATCTTTAGATGTGAAACTCATAAGTTGTGTCATGTACACTTCCTCAGTTAGGTTTCCATTTAGAAAAGCTGTTTTAACATCTATTTGCTAGGCTTCATAATCATAATGGGCTACAAGTACTAGGAGTATCCTTATGGATTTCACTATGGTAATTGACGAGGAAGTTTCATCATAGTCAATACCATGTTGTCGATGATAACCTTTAGCAACCAATTGTACTTTATAGGTAACTATGTTACCATCTATGTCAATTTTCATTTTGAAAGCCTATTTGCACCCAATAGGTTTGTTTCTTTCGGGTAGATCAACCAATGTCTATACATGATTGTTATACATGGAATGTCATTATAGTCACTTATGAGAAATTTATCTCTCAAGTGCTATACAAACAGTTGATCCATGTTTGTTTGTTCTTCTTGAACTTTACTAAGTTCAATTCTACTCACACTGTCCCATTTAAGTATATGCTCTTTCTCTAAGAAGACGACATGCTTCGAAACAAACACCTTATTTTCAGAAGGAAGATGAAAATAATATTCGAAGGATTCTTTTGGATATCTAACAAATAAATACTTGTTAGACTTAGTTTCAAGTTTTTCTGACTATGATCTTTTAACAAAAGTAGGGCAATCCTATATTCTCGTACGAGATAACTTTGGTCTCTTACTAAAGAATAACTCAAATGGGATAGTACCAATCATTTTTTACAGAACACTATTTTATATATAAATAGCAGTCTCTAATGCATATCCCTAAAATGATTTTGGTAAGCCTGTAAAAGCTATCATGGTCTATACTATTCTAGAAGGGTTCGATTCCTTCTCTCAGATACATCATTATATTGAGATATGTATGGTGGAGTCTATTGAGAAAAGATCTCATTATCTCTTAGATAACTTTAAAACTCTTGACTTAAGCATTTATCTCCTCGATTAGATATTAAAGTTCTAATACTTTTGCCAAGTTGTTTCTCTATTTCATTCTTGAAGTCTTTGAACTTATCAAAGGCTTTATATTTGTATTTCATTAAATACAAATGCCTATATCTTGAATAATCACCAATAAAGGTAATGAAGTATTAATAACCTCCTCTTACTTGTATTGATATTGGACCTTTCCCTTTTTCTAGAAAAATGAATTTTAACCATTTTTCCAAGTAAACAAAACTCGCATGTGCCATATGATTAGTAATCAAATAATCCTAAGTCACCAAGCTTGTGTAACTTAGAAACGAGATTCTCATTTATATAGCCTAAATGATAATGCCATAAGTAAGATGAGATTAACTTATTTTTCCTTTATTTTTTTGTTATTTATATTGAAAATAGGATCATTCATGACTAGAACATACAAACCATTTATCAAAATTATAGTACCATATTAGACATCATTTAATGAAAAATAACAACTTTTATTCTTGAAAATTAAATGAAAATCATTGATGTCCAAACAAGCAACAAAGATAACACTCTTAAATAAACAGATTTAGTAGATTCTAAAATCAACCCAAAAGGCAAGTGTAGATGATAAGTCACCACAATAAATGCATCAACCTTTGCTCCATTTGCAGCATATAGGTCCGTATCGCTATTTTTAAGCATTCTATTGTTCTTTAATCCCTGTAAATTATTACACAAATATGATCCATATCTGGTATCCAATACCCATATCTCATTTTTAAAGACAGTATTAATCTCAATCATAAACATACTAGAAGTGGAAGTAGTAGTGCCTACGAGCTTTTTCTTCTCTTTCCTCTCTTTGACGGTCTCCAAATAGGCCTTACAGTTGGACCTCCAATGGCCCATCTTAGCATAATGATGACATGGGCCTTTGGCGACTACTTTCTTTTTCTTTATGCCACCTTTGGGCTTAGTTGGAACTCTCTTCTTCTTCTTCTTGGGAACTTTTTTCTTAGAGGAGCAAAAATCTACCAATATAATAACATTGGCTTTCTTTTTCAAGGACGTTTCTGCAGTCTTGAAAAGGTTGATCAACTTGGGTAGTATGGTCTCAATTTTTTTTATTTGGTAGTTAATCACAAATTGTAAAAAACTACTTGGCAAAGATTATAGAATTGAGTCAATATTTAATTCATGATCCATTACAAAATCAAGTGACTCAAGCTTTTCAATCAAACCTAATATTTTCAGCTCATGAGTAACCACAGAAGCACCCTTAGCCATCTTAGATCGGAATAGCTATTTAGAGATCTCGTATCTCTTTGTTCTAGATTACTGATCAAATAGCTCCCTTAGATGATTTAAGTATCCATATGCTCATGCTACTTTTACAGCTCAGGGATTATTGACTCAAATATAATACAAGATGTTGTGTCATTATCCTCTTGGTACTTCTTATGGACAGCATGCTCATCAGTTGGAGCATCTTAAGCTAGTGGTGACAAAATATGAGTATCTAGCATATAGAGCAACTTTTCCAAATTGAGAATGATTCTCAAGTTTTTATACCAATCCAGAAAATTATCTCGATAAGCTTATTGGTTTCCAAGATACTACATAAATTCAATTTGGTGGACATGATAGAAATGACCTAGATGTAAAAATAGAAAAATTATCAAAATATATATGTACATGATATGCAAATAATTAGGTCTTCAATTAAGGACAGAATTACTTTACTACTTTATTCAAATCAATAGCCCCCACTATTAATTCGAAAAAGCTCATTGGAAGCTTTCTTAGGGGACTGGTATCTAAATTCCTTAAGAATAACCTTAGGTTAGACTAACAAACCATTCTTAAGTTCAATGGTAGGTATTCAACACCAATTATATCGAATGTAATTACCAGATCATTAGCTGATTAATATCTTTTAATCTTAAAGCCTTTAAACTAACCTAATCTTACCTCTAATTTTCTTTATGCTTGAGTTAACCCAACTAGGATAAAAAAATTAGTTAAACCCAACCCATTAATCAGGAATTTAAAATTCATAACTCAAATATACTTGATGTTAAAGATGCCTGGGTTAGGCCAACAACCTAGTCTCGAAGAAAAACTCTCGTTCTTACTATATTAATGGAAGGTATTACGTTTAATATTAATCGAGAAATTTATTATATTAGTGGTCTCATACGTTTGGCTTGCATAAATATCAACACTTTGACATAATTGTAATAGATTCAATCACATGGTTTGATTATGGACTTTTCTAGATTAATTTTCTTGAGCCGTGTAGGAAATTAATTTTAGTCAAACCTATATATTCGTGCATGTTTTGAGAAGAAAGTCTTACTATCTTTTTATTTGGCCTTGGTCGCCATCTCTATAAACTCACAAAATAATTTCTATTCTTATCTAACCTATGTAATATAATTACATAAATTCCTAATAAAGAAACCTCTAGTTACATTCGAGAGGAATTAGATGAGAAGAGAAATTACAAGAGAATTATAGAGAAAGATAGGAAATACAGACCCTAGTTATTCAAAATAAAGCAATAAATATGCATGATATAATATTAATTAGTCATAATTAATTGGTCTAAATCCATAACCAAGCCAACATGTCAAGATCATGCTTAAAACATATTAAGCAAAATAAATGTACATGAAATATAAACTTTCAAAATCATTATTTTAGAAAATAGCATAATTAGTTCCAAAATCAAATTTTGAAAATTTTCTTGGTCCAAAATAAAAATTTTAGAAAACCTTTTGGGTCCTTTTGAAGGTGAAAAAACATTTGTGGATTTAAAAGGAAAACAAAACAAAAAAAAAAAAATTTAAACCTGGAGGGCGGTCTGGGGACCCAGGGAAGTCCTAGGCGGCCTAGGAAAGTCCGGTGCAGCCCCTTAGGCTACCTAGGATATTTCCTAGTCCGCCTATGGGCCTTAGGTGGCCTAAGAAGTTCCTTAGGCTGCCCTGGCACCATTTTTTTTTTTTTACTGTTCACTATTTTGGAAACAATTTTCTTATAGCAAAAAGCAACTTCCTCTTTTTTTCGATCATTCCTTCCAGCTTTACAGAAATAATTTCCGTTGTGTTTTTCCTTAACAAATTTAAGGAACACATAGTAAAACAACGCTAATCTTATTAGAAAGGAAAAATAAAACAGCGCCTCGCTTAGGATTTCATAAATCCTTTATTGAAACAAATTTCAGTAATTAAACAAAACCCATAGAATCCCATTTTTCTAACAATCAAAATATTTGCAAAATAATTTCACATATCCAAATATAATATTTTTAAAAAATTCAAAATTTAGAATATTTATAAAATAATTTCATAATGCCAAATTTATATAGTTTTTTGAAACAATTTCAAAACCAATAATAAACTCGTAAAACATATATGAGATGACTCTGATATCACTGTTATATTTCGATAATGCAAATCAGTTTACACGTAGTGGAAATATAAAACAAAATCCACTCAAAGGATTACCTGCATGTAATTCAATGGGTTAAGACAGGAAAGAAAATTTTATGTTACCTGAAAAACGCAGTTTTTAAAATTTTTTCTTCTCTATGAAACTCTTTTGTAAATATTTTCAAGCACGAACAACCAAATTTCAAGAGTAGGAATTTTTCTAATATTGATCCACACAAGGATGTATTCAAGAGCTACCAAAATTTTCTACTAGAAAAATAATACAGTGGTTAGAGATTTAATTTGGAGAAGAAACGAATAATGATAATAGGCTATTGAGTTTTCTGTGTTTCGCTTTTAAAAATGGCTATATGATCTTCTTGTATATATGTGGAAAAAACCTTGAGAGCATCTTTTGCAACTTTTCACACACACACACACACAGATATATATATATATATATATATATATATATATATATATATATATATATAATTCACTTGAAGGAAAAAGGAAACACATATATTTCCTAATCCTATTTAGAGAACCAATTCTCAGTTTTCCTAAAAGGCATCACCGTCCCATTTATAAAAAAGAAATGTACAGTGCATTTGTTTCCTAATTCTATTAGGAGACAATTATTTAGCCTTTTAATTATAGGCTCTTGGGTTTCCATAATTGTAATAAGGCCCCTTGAATTATAACTAGTTTATAATTTAATTACAAACTTTTAAATAATTTTAATTTTACCCAACTAATTATATACTTTATAATTAAACCATAATTATTATTTATTCTCACAAATTAACTCCATAATATTATCAAATAATATTTTGAGTATTAATTCCTCTATTATGTATGGCCTATTAGGTTTTCTAGTTAATTGGTAACTAATACGAATTAATTCTATCATAATAGAATTAATAATTCTTTTATGATTAGAACTAACTTATTAATTTTAATTAGGATTACTTTATTAATTTTTTATTAATAAATTCATATTTAAAAGATGAAGAGCGGCATCTAGCAATGCAACACGACCATCTAAAAGTTTAAAAAGTCAAGTGGCTTGACATGAACCTTCAATAGCAAAATATCAGTGCAATAAACTCTTTTCATCATACTATATCTCATTCAATTTTAGAGTATAGAATTAGTGCTAACTCATACTAGAATATAATTAATAGAATTAGTTAGTACTTGTTCTAGAATTCATTACTCAATATGTGTATCAATTGGAACTATTTCCTATGCATAGTCACCTTGGTCAAAGACTTCTCGATTAACGATTCCGTACAAGAGGCCATGAGATATACACTCCTGCTATTAGGAGTGATAAATCATTTATGAACCCTCTAAACTACTTTCATTTACTTTACGCTGTACCAAATATCCATCCCATATGCGGTCTTTTAGGGAATTCAGAGATTGAAATTAAAAGTACAACGCTCAATAAAGTACCTTAGAGATATCAAATCTAAGTATATTTGTGCAGCTGCTATAATGAGATGTTATCACTAGTACTAAATAGTTATTCATATAGTTATCTCATAGTTATGTCATCTAATGATCTTATTCATTCAATAAGTATTCACGTGTTAACTTAGAATACCAAAATACTCATAGATTTGAGAACCATCACTTGATCCAATCAATAAACAAGTGTTAGTCTTAGTGCATTAATGATATCTAATCTCATTAATACTAGGACTACCGATAATTTAAGTACAAGTACTACATAGTGTAGTAAGAATCTCATATCATAATCTTTATCATACTTTTCTTAACACTATACTGTGTGCTTGGGACTTTATCTAATAGTTTTATACACATGAATTATAAATGAAATAAACTGATAAGATAAAAAATGCCTTTATTATATAAATATGTCATATAGTGTTTGCCTCCAAGGCATAACACTAACATCAACTCCACCGGAATAGTGTGATCTAGAAATTTTTCCTGCAATTCATTATAAATAGATCACCTCAACACACATAATACCAATCGAACCAAAGCCTATAAGTACACAAGTCTGTTCAAAAAATATAGCAAGACAACTTCACTCTTAGAGATTGAAAACCCTTGTCTTCAAGTATGACAAAATCATGAAGTGATGATATAGATTTCATTTATTTGCAAAAAATAAAGTTTAGAAACTTTATGTCAAGTATCCGTATTTATTAATCGAAGGGAGTTTGAAGTTGAAATGAGATTTTTAGGCATTTGGCACTTTTATCTTCATCTTTAAGGGAAAAAAAAAAGATTAAAAAAGAAGAAGTAAGAACTGAAAAAACTGAAAGTGTGGATGACAACAGATATAATTTTGAATACAATATAAGACTCGAGGGAGATGATAATCTACCAAATATGATGAAAGACTGAAATAGATGCCGACAAATAGGGAATGACCCAATCGATAATCATCCATATTCTTCTAGTATATAGAAGAATCACAAGTTCTTTTTGTATAGAACGATGAAAAACTTTTGTATAGGAAAACAAGTCATCTAATATGACAATGAATCATTACCCTAGCTATTTTGTAGGACCATGACCCACTCTCGGAAGGACAACAACACTTTTGAGGTGTCCTCAAAATTTTGGCAACTTTGCATAGCATAATAACAAATACTCTTGAATTGTATATACATCATGAGTCACAGACATGTTGGAGACCCTGATGCTCATTAATTGTGAATTAACTCTCTCTTGATAAACACTGGTCACTAGTAATTCTTATTTCCTAAATTGTAGCAACAAAAAAGGTAGGAAAAAGAGTAAAATAACCCTCCATAGTCACTCAACATACATCCTTAATAGCTACAGGCAAAAAAATCAAAGTACCCATTTCAACATTTGGTCGTTAGAAAGGCTTTAAGGCATGCAGGGGAAGAGGTGAGCTAGTCCAATGAATGAAAGGATAGTTGAATACGTTATAGATAGGACTCCAACTTTGTTCTACGCATGAGTACGTAATATATGATTCTACAATCAACTCATTATTTTTATGCTTAAGTGAATTACTAACTCCTGGTACTTATCATTATTATAAAAATACTATAAAATCCTCAGAAACTGTTGACCAGTATTTTGCTTACCTTGATATTGTAGAAGGAGAGATTCGCAATATCTCTCGTCACCACCTTTTGTCATACCTTTTACCCCCTTAAAAAAGCTAAAAGAGTTTTAATTTGGCAAAGAAAATTTGAACTTATAACCCTTTTAGACATAGCAAGATAGAAACAAAAATCTTGTTAAAAAAAATAACAATAATAAGCTAAAGGCTTTTGCTCCTCCACGAGAATTTGTTGTCAATATAGACAAAAATCAACCGAGTCTAGTCTTTTTAGTTATATGCTTTATCTTATGGAAATAGAACTTTTAGATGTTTATGAACAATTAAAATTACATAGTTCTATTTAGAATTTATGCTATGTGTTAATCTTTTGAAAGCTAGAATAAAAACTAATAACAATCTTATTCAAGTCTTCTTGAAATTACTTATTTTTGTTGATTCATATTAATTTAACTATTTCAGTATACATTATATAATTATTTGTCTTATTGTATTGTTAACAAAGAAATTAGAAATTTTAAATTCAGCTTAATTAATTTTTTTTTTTGAGGCACTGTTTTTCGCTTGGATTGAATCAGATTGAAGTGCAATCTGATTCTCTGCAGCTCATTAATATGTTAACTTTTAAGCCGCTAGATTCTTGGGTTTTGTTTCAAACCTTGCGTATGGCCAGGATGCTGATGAGTCGGTTTGACAGAATTCATTTTAAGCATGTTTATCGTCACGGGAACGTTGTTGTAGATAGTTTGGCCAAGCAGGCTTCTTCTCAGAAGCATTCTTTAATTTATTTTGATCTTGAATTGTTACCTGCTCATATTAAAGCTTTCTTTTTTTTTTTTTTTTTTGGCTAAGCAAGGGATTCCATCCCTAAGAAATTGTACTAACTGAATGGCGGTAAAGTTTATGCCCCTCTCCATGTAGTCTTTCTTTTTTAAATAAATATATAGAGATCTGCCAAACCATCGACAATCTTAGATGGTTTTGGAAAAGAAAAATAATTTATGACAGATATTAAAAGAATAGAATATTTAAATATTGAATTAGTAGGAAAAACTAAGACTAGACTACATATTGATAAATATAGACATACTTGTTATTTTAACCTACAATATTTACATAGCTTGCACGGTAATAATCAATAATATAATAATCCTATAGATTTAGGAATAAATTTTGAAGAAAAATTATAAGCCCAAGAAAAGAAAATTTATAATATTTGAGAAATAGTATTAGAGCATATTAAAGAAAAAAAATAAAATATTAA